>CM040122.1:126747843-127347843 GCA_022559845.1 Amorphophallus konjac | reverse complement strand
TCTTATACACCAGTTTCAAAGATGATAGTGAGCCCAAGTTATGCCTTTTTTGTGTTTTTGATTTTCTATTTTTTAGTTAGTGAACTGAGCTAGTCCACCATATTTTTGTATTTCTTCTTTTTTTATTTTTTTAAGAACATTTCTAAGCATGAAAACTAATTACATATTGAAAGTAAAAACAAAGAAACTAAATCTATAGAAAGAGGGTAAGAGTTCTAACCTTAATCGCATTCCCTCGTTCTTTATTGGACAAATGAAAAATAACAATATTAAAGGATAAAGAAGACTTACCTCGAGGAGACATACCATTTATTTTTGGCATTTTCAAAATTTGTTAATTTTTTATGCTTTTGTGGATCCTTTTGTTTTTCTGCAAAAATAAGAGTGAACACCAATATATATATACAAAAGAAAGCACAAAGTTATCAACTTCCAATTCAACCCCTCCCCGGCAACGACACCAAAATTGATGGCGGGAAAACGCACGTCGTTAATACGTCCCGCTACCAAATTAAATTATTCGGCCCACAAATTAAATAAATGGAATAGTTAAGTGATGAGACCGAGTCGAATCCACAGGGAGAAGTAGATTTAAAAGTTGAAAACCTTGAGTTTTTAAGATTTAAAAATCATGAGAATTGAATTGAAACCGTCTTAAGGTGTGTGAAGGATGTAAAGAAAGGGAAGTGGATGAAAGAACGACGAAAAGAAAATTATAATGAAACTAGGGTGACATTAGAATGAAACTAACTTTTAAACTGGAGAGAATTAGAGGAAGTGGAAGAAGTGAAAGTTATAGAGAATGAAAAGAGGAAGAAGTTTTATGAAGACCACAGAGACAGAAAACGAAAGGAAGACAGTGAAAAATGTGAAAAACTCAAGAGCTATCAATGCGGATGAACAGTAATATGGCAGAAATAAGAACAGTGAGAAATTAATTATAAATCTCAAAATAAGAAAATTTAGAAGAAGTGGTAGAAAAAGAAAAGTTAGATCTATAAGAGAAGAACAACTTTCATTAAGAACTCAGAGTAAAAAGAGGATCGAAAAGTCTTCCAAATAGAAGAATATTAGAAGGTATCACCTCGGATGAACAGTACTCACGTAGAACAGAACTTAAGAAAATAGAAAATAACTTTCAATCTAGAAGGAATTGAGGGAAATGCTAGAAAGAGAAGTTGAATAAAACTTATAGATGGACAACTTTGTAGAAGATAATAAATTGAAATAAGGATCACACAAGCTTGTAAATTGACTATGAAGAGCCAAAAATGGCTAAGAGTACAATGAAAACATTCAATACAAACTAACAACAAACTCCAAAACATAAACACAAAGCTCTCAAAATTTCTCCTCCATGATGCTCCTCAAGGCCAAAGAGAATGAACTACAAAATATCAAATGCTACTCTACTCTACTCTCCATCCTCTCTTTTACAATGGAAGCCCCCTCCCCTTTTATAGAGTTATTCCCCATATGAACACTTTGCCAATGTGAACAACCCATTGCTACTATTTTTGACCCAAAATTATGTGCCAACATGTGTTGCACACTTGGATATTTTTTTTCTGATTTTTCTGTATTTATTTTATTTTTTTTCTAGCATTTTCTCTCTCTCTTTCTCTCTCCTGGCAGGCCGCGTGCACCCGTGCGCCGGCCCCTCTCTCTCCTCCGCCTTTCTTCCTCCGCGTGGATCGCCCGCGGCGGGCGCGTGCGCCGCCCTTCTTCTCCCGCGACTGCGCCGCGTTGCGCCCGCCGTGGGCCGCTGACCGGGCCTCGCCTGCAAGCGGGTTGACCCGCCACGTGCCTCCACCGCGTGGGCGCCTTGCGCCCACGCTTCTTCGACCGTGCCCCTGGGAAGGGGCACGTCCGCTTTCCTGCAAACACACACACACATTCACACACACACACACACACACACTGAATTAGTTATATAATATATATATATATATTATATATTATATATACATATATATCATCTATAGCTTAGAAAAATTCTAAAAAAATGTCAAATAAATTTATTTTTCTCTATGTTTTTTTCTTTTCTTTTTGAACAACTCCCTAGGCTTTTGGCCTTTATTATTATTTTGTTATTTTCCCTTTATATATTTTTTTATTTTTTATTTCTTATTGCTTCCCTCGTACCGAGTGCCTGATTAAATAAGTAAAAATCGTTATTAAAATTAGTTAATTTCAGTAAATTAAATATTTGATTCTAAATTAACAGTAAGTGTGATACGTGTATATTTATTATTATTTATGCTCATAAAAATGTGTATAATCATGAATAAATATGTAAAAATACACACTTATCACTATCAATTCGAGACGTGGCATCCTTGTTGACACTCGTTTTATCCCGCAAGTTACGTTATTTCTCTTATTCGTCATTTTGATGTCCCGAATTATCCATTGGTTTAGAGCCTTGGATGGATTTTTGAGCCCATTTCGTTGTTCCCTAGCCTTTGGACTTCATATATCATAATTTCTTAGTGCCCTGGAGCTTATCTTATCAACTTTCGGCCTTCCAAGTTGACTTATGGTCCATTTAGGTCGACTTTCATCAAGCATTCGGCCCCTTTCACTGCGCAGTCCTGAACGCGGCCCATTTTCATCCTCTTCTGATCCTCTATTCATTAAGTGCTCTTCACCAAAGTTGTTCATTTTCAAAGCTCTACATTTTCTTCTTCTATGCCATTGGCCAATTCTCCACCGATTTCAAGTTATTCATGTTTTTCTGGCAGGCTGCGCTGTTCACCTGCATCCCAGCATTTTCTCTCTCTATTCTGGCCCCATTTTATCTCTCTTCCGCTCGTTTTATCATCTTGCTCTCTTCATAAAAGTTGTTCATTTTTTAGTTATTTATCATTTCTTCTTCTACCGCTTTTGCTAGTTCTACACCGTTTTCGAGATATATTCTGATTTCCAAAGTCGCACGAAGTCTATCCAGAAATTTTTCTTCCATCAGCCTAGCGGCGTTGGGAAGACCGCTAGGTCATAAAAAATGGTCTTCACTAGACCGTTAGGCCCCAAACTTGTCCAAAATCATCTCGTTTCACCCTTAGAGTCTTGCGATCACTCCTTAGACCGTTTGGCATCCCCTTGCGGTCCTTCCACGACCGTTTTCATCAAGAAACGGCCCTGCGATAGACCGCTTTTAGAACAGAGAGTTCGGATGTTCCTGAACTCCGATTTCTTCATCGTTGGGCTCTTTGGACTCCTTGTTGACACCACTTTCGAGGGAGATAAGCCTCCGCCTTATTTTCCTTCGACTTGGGACTCTTCCCACCACTATTATCTCGAGATTTATTAATCTAAATCCTCGAAAGTGGGTCATTATCTCCTATTTCAAACTAGGGTTTCTTGCACTCCTATAAATAGATTTTAGTTCGTAGTGGCGACGGGGGGCTCTTTCTGGACATGGGGCGAAGCCATGCTGCATCCCCAACTCACAACTTCGACCCCATCTTGAAGAGGGAAGTATTAGCTTTCCATTCCATCTTTCTGGGCTTGATTTTGTGATCTATTCTCTTAGTTCTCTCTTCCTCAATTTCACAAATCATCACAGTTTACACAGTTTCTGCTACACATGCACTTTTCTCCATATTGGGTCACATATTCCCACAGTTATACTGCGTGATTTATCCTCATATTTGTTTCTATATCATCACAAAACACACACCTAATATTTTCACCCTTCCACAGGGGTTAAAAACCTCCCCCCGGTGCGTTCTCCCTCAATTTCTAACCCTATTTTATCACTGCGGGATTTGATGCTACACTTCATATTCTAATGGGTTTTTCTCTTGTGTTTTATCTTTATTTTACAGGAGAGCATGAATACAACATGAGGCCCTCTTCCTCTAGCCAGTTGAAAGGAGAGGAGGTCTGATCCCACAAGTTTCCTGTACCCCGTTCCTTAAGCGCGATCAAGTCTTCATCATTTTCCAAGGTACAAGGTGCCGTTGCACTCCTTTCTCTCTTTTCTTCATTCTTTGGCGTTGTTAATCCTTGGCGGCGATCACGGTACGTTTTCCTATTTATTCATCACCCTTTGTTCATTATCTTCCATGCTTGTTCATGCTCATATAATACATAGTTAGTTTAAGGGTAAGAAGGGTAGAATAATTATCAACACTCCTCTTTGAACTACTGAAAATCCCCCATGGTTAAAATTGAATATCTGAACTGGATCATATGACTGACATCCATCTTGAATTTCTGGTATATCAAAAGATGTGTGCTGGAATGATGGGCTAAGCCTATTAGGAAGATAACACCTTGTGTGAGGTGATCTTCGGATCTAAGTTCTCCACCAAGTATAAGAATTCAGAACTTCATTTGCTTAACTCATGAAGAATCTGTTATGCTGATGGAATTAATATGATGATGAGTTGTTGTTAATAATTTACAAGAACTATGGTTCAGCTCGATCCCGTTTCACTCTTAGTAGCCATATGAGTTTCTGGTTCATCATTGCTAACAATCACTTGATGATGTCTATCATGACTGCCTTAAAATCTAATCTTTTGATTTTGTGGACACTTGCACTATTGATTGCATTTCCCAGTTGTCATGTGTTGCTGCATTGCGGGGGAGTTCAAGAAATCTGCATATGCTATGAAGATTGAACATCATTTTGTCTTCTCATGCACCTTCATGCATGTCATGCTAAGGGAAACTTGAAAATCACTCTTCATGTCAGAATGCACTGCACCATCATGTCATGACCCTTTCGGTATATAGAATGGTGACATATGGAAGGGCAGGTTTGGCCTGTCCGAAAGTGATCACCACGCGTGAGAATATGTCTCCGCCTGGTACCATGGGTCACACCCTCTTGTCAAATCTCTCTGAGACTCTTTGGAGTTCATGCACAAGTTAAGGGGGAGTCAGAATAAAAGTCCAATATGCATGCTTGCATACTACCCCATCTGAAGTTTCAGAATCATCATCATGTTGACATCTGTATTGATTGCATACTCTCATGGAGAGCTTACTTTGTTTTGATAAACTATTCATATTTACAATTGTATATCTCCTTTGTGTGCTTCGTGAACAATGGATTTTTTTATGGAGAAGTTTGAGTGTACCTTCTTGATGTGTGGTTTCAATTGACTTGTAAAATAAAAAATCTGCCATGATTAATGTATAATTAAAATTAAAAAATGTGTTTACTGAAAAACATGCTCTTTTTGAATGTTCAGTGTGTTGTCTGCTAAACTGCGTCGACCCACAGACCTTGGTGAGTCGACTCAACAGTTGCATTCTCCTTGAATCTGCATTCTGTTTGTGCATTGTGCGTCGACACCTTGAGGTGCTTACGTCGACGCACCAGTTCATTTGATGACTTGTTCACCTCTTTCAATTCTCATCTTCAAATTGAATAATGATCACTCTTATCTAATAAGCATCACTTCCTTTGTATCCCCCTTTCAACATCTTCGCAAATCATTCTTTGAGGGGGAGACTTTATCTTCCACAAAACTGTGGTATCAATGAACAAGAGTGTTCTTGCACTTTCCGCATATCTTGTGTGCTCACTTGCTATGTTTTTGAGCTCATTTTTGAATCCATCAAAATGCAGCTCTCAATGGCTCTTTTGGAATTCCTGAAAATCTGCCACATGTTCCAAATTTCTAGAACATCATCTGCTTGCTCAAATACCTGGCTGCCTGCCCCAATTTCCTTGAATGCCTTGAACTCTTCGGAGAATTTCTATCTGTTGTTGAGTTCATTTATCAGAGTTAATTTAAAAGAAGAATCTTCTTTTATGGAGTTCTATGATTGCCTAGGACATGAAAACTGTTGGTTTAAATTTAATGATTTCTTGAGCTTTAAGTTAAATGGTCTTGAAAGTGGCTGTATTCAGACTTAATGGACCTAAACCAGTCTTTTATGGTGTGACATGTTGTGCCTTCTTAATTCTAAAAGTTTATCTTAAGTACAAAAGCATCTTTGTTTGAGGAACCACATTTCAGTATTATTTTTAAACATCATGAAAATCAAAAAAACTTCTTTAAGGGAAGCTCATAATGAAAGCAATGACCTTAGTCACACTGAGTAACTGAAGATATTAGCGTCTGATAAACGTGTATCCTCATGTAAAAAGGTGTGTACTAAAGGTTCAATGCCTTAAGGTAGAGCAATGGCAATAGACTCACTGAGAAATCGGGTCCCTTCATCAATGAAGTGGAGTGGACGGAGTCATGAAGTGACTTCCTACATCTGCTCTAATAAAGTAGAATGGTGAGCTATACTGAGTAACTGGATATGTTGGCGTCTGAACAACGTGCATCCTCATGTCAAAAGGTGCATGCTACACCTGAATGCTCTTTCAAAATGGAAAACAAGAAAACATTTGGAAAATAGGTGGTATCAAAAGAAAAATGTGAAAATGATAGCACCACATGGAAAAAATTAGAAACTTCACAAGGTGTTTAACCTTAATACTAATTGTAGTTTCTTTCAAAGGGGCTAATAGAATTGAATGAGTAGGATGAAAGGATCTTAACCTGGTCTTTAATATGTAATATTGGTTTATTTCTATTAATTTTGAATGCAGAAATTTTCAACATTCATAATTGGGAAACTCTTAATTCATCAGATTTAAACCAATCAAAAGATAAGGGCTTTATCATTGGAGTTCTATAACTGAAGATTCTAAAAAAATATATAACTCTGCACTATTTAAAAATGTTTCACACTGAAAACTCCCATGCTAACAATTCTTGGACATGTCTCTTCTGCAATGTCAAAAAATTCTGCTATCCCTTGTTGTCATCTGATTATCTTCCATTTAAAATGATTCTCGGCTAAGGTATACTTGTTTATTTCCATTTGGTGTCTGACAAATCCCCAATCCACACAATTGGTATCAGTTTAGTGCCTAGCCTTCTTTACTGAAAATCTTGCTCATGCATTGGCAAGTGTCGACTCCCAGAGTCGACCCTCTCCGGGTCTAGGTCTGTCTAAGACCTTGCTGCTCATGTGTCGACCCCGAGGGTCGACCCCTTTTGTCCAGACTACTGTCTGGGCTGTCCTGGCTCTTTTGATAAAGACAACTGGCCTCCGTGCTACAATTCATTGTTGACATCTATTTAATCTCCATTTCAATGGCTTAGTATATATGTCTACATGTTGATTGCCATTCCTGTACCATCTGCAATGAAATCTCCTGGCTGCAAAAACGCAAAATCTGTAATTTGTTTATGGATTTGACTGTGAGTCTCTCCATAGCTGGTTCTGCTCTTGAACTTATCATTTGGTATCATCTCCTCCACTAGTATTTCCTTCTTCATCATTTAGCAACAAATGGTATCAAGTGGTATTTTTTTAATGGTTCAATTAATATCGATTGGACTCATCTTCTGGCTACCAAAGCTTGATCAATCTGATTCTGTTTATGGCTTAATGTTTGTTTTCATGCAATACTATTCTTAATGATGTTTTACTTTGTTGCTTGCTGAGTTGAAATGAATTTTAATCATTTGGTATCATGCATGCTCATCTTCTGACTCTGAAATTGGCGTTAATCAAAGCCCTCTTTATTGATGACAAAGGGGGAGAGTATTGTGGATGAGTCATTGATAATTTGGAGAAAATGTGGAGTCATTGAAAATGTGGAGAGAATGTTGAGTCATGCTTATCAAGTTGAATCATATCTGCATTGAATGGTATTTTTTAATGCCATCAATGAATCATAGTTGCCATCATCAAAAAGGGGGAGAGTTGTTGTGTCCCGGGTTTTGATGATGTCTAACTATGACTCATTGATGAGTTTGATGTGGTTTTGATGATGTCAACATGCATAGAGTTCAAGTCAAAGTTAGTCAAAGGATGCCAATGGATATGTTAAAAAGTTAGCAGAAAAGAAAACCCTACAATCTGGCACTAGAAGAATGCATCGACCCTATCTAGTTAAGGAGTCGACACAGCTGTTAATAACAACAAGCTTCAGCATCAATAGCAAGTGGGGAACAACATCACCAGCAACAACAACAATGAAGTCGACGTAGAAATCACATGGCGTCGACGCAACAAGCAAAGCTAGCCACAATAGCAGCAACTTTCAACAATGGAGTCGACGCACCCTTAAACCATAAAGATATGGCATCGATGTAGCAGCTAGCACCAAGGCAGTTTCAAAAGCACTTCAACGAGTGCGTCAACGCAAGCCTCTCATGGCGTCCACGCAGGTTCAACTCAAGCCCCTATCAAACGAGCGATTCTCTTCAGCTAGGTCGACATTGTTTTCATAGTGTGTCGACACGGGCTGTCACGCCCCGAGCCTTTATTACAGCGGAAGACTAACTCAGGGAGCGCGGACAGCCGGCATGGTAAGCCTCTTGCAAGCAAAAACTACCAGAGCGCAATACAATCACACACACAAATGTAATTGCACAATATATATATATATATATATATATATATATATATATATATATTCGAATTTCAACTTTATTTCATTACTAACTCAAGTACAACCACTAATTCAATTTTCATTATGTACTAGACTCAAGAAATAGAAAAATTATATAGACTCAATCTAAACAATTTTGACTTTCTAAGTCTTCACTCTCATCTTGACAATACTTTCATTCGCTCTCGGACCCGCTACGTGTATAACCCGAATCCGAATTCGAATCACTTCCATCTCCTGAAAAGATTGGAAATAGGTAATGAGCACATTTGCCCAGTAGGTATCTTCGCATCAACATGAAGGCACTATTAAAGTAATTAACAATTTAGCTCTAAAGAATAAGGTAAGAATTATGCGAATGCGATTAATCACGCGATTAAACCAAAGTAACAAGACGATCAAGTAAGTTAGAATGGGAGCAAGTATGAACTAGCAAGAATGTAACAAGAACATGATATTGGCCTTTCATGAACAATAATGTATCGAGAATGTACTAGCAAGTCACATAATCATCACTCTAGTATCTTTTGCTGATGAGCAAGTACTTCGTGAATTTCTGTGGAATATCAAGCAAGAAAGTCATGTCATGATGTATAGTGAATTTTCACTTATTTATAGAGAAAGTACTCCCAGCGCAATGTGATGCCAGTAGCATCATACCCCATGGTTTATAATAGTATGTTTCCGACAATCAACCGAGGGGACTAGCATAGAGCCCTTGAACACAATCAGTGCTCGATCGCATCTTCAAGTATAAATCAAGCCTTTTCCATGCATGTAACAATAAAGTATGGCTAAGAATGTAATAAGTTCAATAAGCTCATGATAATAATAATTCAATGAATGAATGATTTAATAAGAATCATGAGAAATCAAGAATGACTTAAGCAAGGTTATGCTTATAGAAATAAATCGGCAGCATAACGATACATTCTTTATTTTCCATTCATTATTTTAGGTTTCTTGATCAATATGATAAGTTCTATATCATTAATAGTCCATCTAGAAACCTTGGAATATCAACCCTTGGTCCACCTTGGGTTAAAAATACTCAAGCAGTGTGACGGTCGTGTACTGGGCCGTTACATGATGTGATGCTACAGTATTAGGCCGTTACATTAGTCTGAATTCAGAACCAAGAAATCGGACTCAGTTGAATGTGACGATCGTATATTGGGCCGTTACTTGTGCCTGACGGTCCAACATAGAGCCGTTACATTTCTGATAACCAAAAACATCGATAGTGTAATCTAATCAATGGGCTTTAATGGTACAACCAACTCAACATCGTAGTGGGAATCCTAGGCTCGCGGAGAATTACGGAGGCCTTGAAACAAGATTGCCTAGTCCATTGGAAGGAATATCCAATAGAGAAGTCCTCATGTCCAAGAATAATGTTCCTATAGTGCAATGTGAACTAATGGACAACATACCAGAATATGCGCCATATACTTAAAGAAATGACTCTATTGATAAAGAGAACGTGTACCGATGTGAAACCATGAGAAAACTCCGTCAATACAACATTTGGAAACATCATGATTTAGAATACAAAACTATAGAGTTTTATCCAATAAAATTAGAATAACTTAAAATAACCTAAAACACATTAATTATGCAGTTTGATTATGAATCAGTAACTAAACTTGAAGTCAGGATAACAGGTCCAACTTAGCTATCTAAGCCTATTTATAAGTAAACTTAACTGGTTATTATTCTACCTTGGACTGGCAGAACACAGGGGTCTGACGGTCTAGGATAGGCGCGTTATAGTGCTTGTGACGGTTTATCGGGGGGCCGTTACAGTGGTGTAATGCTCCTGCTCGGGTGCGTCAGAGACAATAGAACAATAAAAGTACAACAGGGTGTGACGGTCTATCGTAAGGCCGTTACATTCATGTGATGGTCCTACGTTGGTGCGTCAGAGAATCTGCTGGCAGTAAACTAAATAAAGGTTTATGAAAACATAACATGCCTAGAAATCAAAATACTACCACTGTCCTAGTCATGATAATGAAGTATAGGCCAACTATATGCATAGGTTTAGTGAATAGACAAGATAATATCTTTTATTTTCCATTTAGGGCTAAGAGATGCATGAATGTATAGAACTATTAGATCATGAAATTCTTAGTCTACAATGTATTAAATCAAGCACAACCAGAGGGCTTTTATTCCTAACAAGTTATTTTTGCCAATCATGAGATAACCTACCTCTTCTAAAACCTTTAAACTTCGAATTTGATGCTAGGTGCTACCCTTAGTCCCTTCTACTTCTTGTGATAAATCAGTAACTTCAATCTGCTCTATTTCCTCAGCCTCTTGACCTAAGGATGTGAAATTTTGAGGGTAAGAAGATGAAACTATTGGGAACAAAAAGTTCTAAAGGATTGAACTCTAATTACCTCATTTAGACGTCCTAATCTCTGGATCTTCAGGGAACTTGCGTTCAGATTCTTGGGTTGCTAAGGTTGAATCAGTAACTTTGGAAGCTTCTATCTCCTTGGTTGCTTGATCTCCTAGCACGAAATTTGGAGAGCTATTAGTCTAATGTATTATAAACAAAAGGTCGTAAGGAACTTACCCTAAATTATGACTCCTTATCTTGATTCTTCACGAGCCAAAAGTAAGTGTCGCTCAGTTCAGAACTAGGTACTATTTATAGGGTTTTGAAGATTGGATCGATTCTAGAGTCCTTAATTTCCCAGAACCTAATCCCTAATGGTCCTTAGTAATGTTATAAGCTTCCCTAAGTCGATCTCTTGTTGATAAGATCTCAAAGTTCTAATCTTTTTGCTCGTTTCTCCTTTCACGGAACTAACAGAGTGTAACGCATCCAGCCTAGTGCGTTACAGGGCTGTGGCGGTCGCCCGATAGACCGTTACATTCAACGTGTATAGAGTTTTAATTTAATAAAACTCTTTTATTCATTTATTCACATAATTATCTTATATAAATAGTATTTATCCTTAAAATACGTGAATAAGCTAATTACCCTTCTTGAATATAGGCCAAACTTGATGGGCTTGGTCCATAAATGATGTGACACACCCTTGGACTTAAGTAAGCAAGCACATTCGCATTCAAATGGACCGATATGGGCCACCGCTCTCCCGTCGCTCACCCAAGCCCGGGGTGACTTGGCGATGCCAAGTGGAGGATGTGAGGGTTGGGCCCTTACTAGTAGAGGGCCAGCAAGGCCAAAGTTTGTTCCCCAAAGGTGTGGAGGCCCAATTCAATGGGGCCGACAAAGTACCAAGGGCACCGGCTTCACTCTTCCCCACGGTGATCTCTCAAAGCAACGGGGCTTGAGGATCGAGCTCTCACTCTCACGGCCAGTGGAACTATGAACTAATATTGAAAGACAAGCACTAAATTGGAGCTAGGTTTGAGCACTTACTCGACCGGTTTGAAGAAACCGGTCCTGCTCGGAGACGAGGGCGAGCGGGGAGGCGAGTGGATCCCCACACGCCGCGTCGGGGCAGCTTGACCTGTTCAATCTATTACAACACTACACCTCTCACAGGAGGGGGATCTTGGGGTGGGGATTAACTGATATTACATCCAAAATTACCTCCACACAGAGAGGGGCCTTCAGCCGGCCAAGCGGGGAGGGGTGGGACCAAACTAAAGACGAACTAGGAAGCCGATGTCGATTCTGTCCGCTGTGTGTGCTTCAGGACTGACTGACGGAGTTGTGAATGCAGAACTTGCTCTAGAATTTTTCTGATGGCGGGACCGATGGGGAATTCTTCGTAACTGGATCGGGAAGTCGTCTGAATTTTTTTGATTTCTTCTGGTACCACTGCTGGTCTGGGTGGAGGCTCGAACAGGGTGGCAGTTCTTCGGATCTGACTGCTTCAGGTTTCCAACAGCAGGAAGAAGAGGATGCCACGACCGCTCCCGAACTCAGAATCAGGTGCCGTTAGAGCCGTTGGAACCGTTGATGAGTCCTCTTCGAGGAAAAATTGGCGGGGAATCCAAACGTTCTCAGAGAAGACCAGTGGGATCTGAACTCTGATGAGAGGTTGGTGCAGACTGTGGGGAAGAAGAACCGCACACCCGGGGGAGAAAATTGATAAGTCCTGGTTCTGGACGCCAAATTGAGCTCTTATTTTTGGAGAAGAAAGAAGACTCGTAGTAGAAGCTTTTTGTAGAAGAACTCTTGATCAGATTCCCAACAGGTTCGTCGTAATCGAGCTTCCACTCTGGCTCTGGTCTCCTGCCAGGGAGGCTTTGCGCAGTCGAGGAAGAAAGGGCCTCCCGATCAGCACGGTGCTCGGATGAGGACGAAACCACCTCGCTTGGAAAGTTCTCTAGATGACATTTCCAGAGATATATGCCTTGCCACCAGAAGAGTCAAGGAAATGCCAGAGATGATGCAGCTTCTAGGACCAAACTTGCTGCCTGCAACCTGCAAATGAAGTTGCTACCTTGTAGTGGCAAATGGTGGTGGAATGAGGTGGGGGGAAGGGGAGGGCGACCTGACCTAGGGGAGAGGGGGTTTGGGCGACCAAGGGCTATGGAGGGAAGAAAATTTTCAAATTCAAATGGTCTTGGGCGGTGGAGGGTTGCATGGGGGAGTGGGAAGGGTGCTTGGGAAAGTGGGGAGGATAGTTGGGGGTTGGAGGGTGGCTTAGTGATTGGGGATGCTCTCTTGGGACTAGGGAGGTGGAGTAATGGGATGTGTGGGGAAGGGGAGTGGCCTTTAATGGGGGTAGGTGGGAGGGTGGTGGATGGGAGGGGAGGAGAGAGAGAGGAGGGTGAATCCCACTAGTGAGGGAGAGAGAGAGAGAAATAGAGAGAGAGAGGAGGTGGGTGGGGATTCTCTCCCCTAGGGTTTCTCACCCAATTGGATTCACTCCACTAAGACTAAGTATTTGAACTCTCAAAGGCAATTCTCTATTCATTCATTCATTAACTCAAATGGAGGAAATGGGGTCCTATATATAGGCAACCCTCATTTCTACAAAAGTCCCTGACTCTTACTACAATGACCAAAGACCAAGGGGGTAGGGGCTCCCCTGGGCCTAGCCCAAAGAATTGGGCCTAATAACCATTCTAAACAATCTAACGAGCCTAATGACACACAAACTTAGCAAAGACCTAGGGACATGACTCAAATAAAAGGGAAAATACATCAAATGACTCAAATAAAAATTACATAGGACTCAAAACTAGATAACTAGACCATGCCGGATGCAACCGAGGCGAGGAGACGAGCTGTGAACATGGGCATGGGAGGTGATGTCCCCATCAATAAATCTTTTGGATAATAATTAGAGAGGCCAAGTTAACTAATTAGCCTAATTGAGCCTTATAATGACTTATTAATCCAATAACCCCTTCATTAATTTATTTAAGCCTTTATAATTTCTAAAAAATTATTTTAAAATTCAAAAATTATATATATAAATTCTGGGGCACTACACCCTCTCCCACTTAGAAGAATTTGGTCCCCAAATTCAATATATGGATTTCGGAGAGTGTACTTACAGTTAAATAATTCTGGAAATTTTTTCCGCATGGCTTCTTCGATTTCCCATGTTGCTTCATATGGCCATGTTTTCTTCCATTGAATCTTGACCATAGAAATAACTTTATTTCGTAGTTGACGCACTTCTCGTTCCAGAATCTTTATTGGCGTTTGCTCGAACGTCATATCCTTCTGAATCTCCAGATTGTCATAAGTGATAATATGGTCAGGATCATACACATACTTCTTCAGCATAGAGACGTGAAATACGTCATTAACTCCTACTAATTGTGGAGGTAAAGCCAGTTTGTAAGCCACTTCACCATGTTCTATATCTATCTCAGTGTTTTTGATGATAACAAAACCAAGGACCTTTGGTGGCTCTCCTGTTTGGAATCCTTGACCCAAGTGTTTTTCACACGTTTTCAAGGCCGGACTTTTTCATGCTTTTGCTTAAGGTTTTAGCCTTCCGAATGGGCTTTCTAAGATCTCAAATGAACTTGACATTTCCCATAAACATGCATCCAATTCATGTCTCGATCTTGTGGACATGGTTCTCTGGGCTAAACTCTTATTTTTCAGGTTTTTTGATAGTCCGGTCGACCTCCAGCATGACCCCGGTCGACCTGAAATAAAAGAATGCAATTCTCTACAGTCTGTCACAGTGGCGGTCGACCGCCCCTCAAATCCCGGTCGACCGGATTTCCCAGGGACCGGCCACCTGTAGGTTTCTCAGTGACGATCGACCGCCAGCCCCTACAGGTCGACCGCCAGCCCCGAGCTGCCAACAATTGTTGACTTTTTAACCTTTCGAGATGAGCCACTCTCATGGAAATTATTTAATCCCTAAGCTACCAAACTCTCCAGATATTGTGGATCTGGTCTGGGGGAGGCCTTGGACCATTCAAGAACCTATATAACTTATACAAGAGGGTTTGGAAAGCCCTAATGCTCAAGGAAGATCAAAGGGAGGCTACCAAAAGGAAGAGAAGGGATTTGGCACTGTAGACGTGAACAGTGCTCCGAGAGAAGTTCTTCATCCTTCTTCATCAAGTCAAGTGAAGATCAGCCCAAGGATTCAAGCTGCATCCAAAGCATCCAACCATCTATTAAGGGGGAGCAAATCAAGATTCTTCTATTGTGTTCTAAATTCGTTTTGCCTTCTTAAGCTTCATATGTGGATCTTGTAGTTGTTAAAATATTTCGGTGTGTGTGGATCTTCCTAGATCCGTGTGTGTGTGTTTGTGTGTGTCCTCCGGTGTAGCTGTGTGTGTATTAAGGTGTTCTTACACCTTTGCGGGAACTCCTCTTCCCAGTGTGTAAGTGTTGTGTGTGGTTGATCTTGTAACTTTTTACAAGATAGTGTGTGGATCCTCACAGTCCGTGAGGGGTGGACGTAGGTTGCCGTTGTGGCATCTGAACCACCTAAAAATCGTTGTCGCCGAGTGGTTTGTTCCTTTTCTTCTATCCCCATTCTGTGCAAATTGCATGTGTGATTTCCAGTTCGGTTTTATTCTCGTTTATCCTGAATAATCCGTTTATCACCTTTTAGATCTTGCCTTGTTTTTTGGTTTCTGTTAACCTTGTCTCTCATATAGCATTCTATCACATATTTTATACAAAAAGAAAAAAAATCTTCATTAATTTTTTTAACACCCAATTCACCCCCCTCTTGGGTGCCATTTAAACTCGGGACTTCACACTAATCCGTTCAAGAATTTCAAATGGGCCAATGAATCTTGGAGTTAGCTTTCCTTTAATGCCAAATCTTCGAATACCACGACCTGGAGAAACCTTTAAATATACATGATCTCCTACTTGAAACTCCAAGTCACGTCTTTGATTGTCAATATAAGACTTTTTCCTATCTTGTGCCATTTTCATTCTTTCTTGAATGAGCTTGATCTTCTCTGTAGAATCCATGATGAGATCGGGGCCTAGAAATTGCTTTTCTCCTATTTCATTCCAACATATTGGTGATCGACAGCTTTTCCCATATAAGGCTTCAAAAGGTGTCATTCGTATGCTAGCATGATAGCTATTGTTATATGCAAACTCTACTAGAGCCAAATGATCATACCAACTACCTCCAAGTCAATAGCACAAGCCCTGAGCATATCTTCTACTACCTGATTCGTTCTTTCCGTTTGACTATCTGTTTGTGGATGAAAAGCTGTAGTGAAATTCAATCTAGTCCCTAGTGAATGTTGTAAACCCTTCAAGAATAATGATGTGAATCGATGATCTCTATCAGATATAATAGTGACTGGGGCACCATGTAGTTTGACAATTTCCTTTATGTATAATGCTGCTAGAATATCCACAGACCATCGACTCTTTATTGGTATGAAGTGTGCGGATTTAGTCAATCAGTCTATGATTACCCATATTCCATCGTGTCCACCTCTAGTCTTGGGTAAACCCATAATAAAGTCCATCCCTATACTCTCCCATTTCCATTCGGGAATACTCAAGGGGTGTAATTTACCTGCGAGTCTAAAATGTTCTGCTTTTACTTGTTGGCAGGTGAGACAACGGGACACGAAATTAGATATCTCTCTCTTCATATTGGGCCACCAGAAATTTCTTTTGAGATCTTGATACATCTTTATTCCTCCTAGATGAATTGTGTATTTGGAATTATGCGCTTCATCTAGGATTAGTTTCTTCGTAGCCTCATGATCTGGTACACATGTTCGGCCCTTAAATAACAATCTTCCGTCATGGAAAATAGAAAAATCCGGCCTTTGTTTAATATTGGCTTTAATTTCCAGTAATATAGGATCATTATTTTGCAGCTTGACCAGATCTTCTATCAATGTAGGTTGAGTTCGGATATTAGCTATGAAACAATCTTCTTCCTTTATGTCAATATCTAAGTTCAACTGAGCAAATTGAGGAACAAGGTTAGTTACACTTACCAAAAGACTTGATAGCAAACCAATTGGTTTTCTACTGAGTGCATCTGCTACAGCATTAGCCTTGCCAAGATGATATTGAATAGCAAAATCAAAATCTTTGAGATATTCTAACCACCTCCTCTACCTCATGTTAAGCTCCTTTTGAGAGAATAAATATTTTAAACTTTTGTGGTCCTAGTAGACCGTGAACTTTTCTCCATAAAGATAATGACGACAAATTTTCAAGGCAAAAATAACCGCTGCCAATTCCAAATCATGTACGGGATAGTTTTCCTCGTGACGTTTCAATTGTCTTGAAGAATAACAGATTACTTTTCCATTCTGCATGAGAACGCATGCTAAGCCAATGCCAGACGTATCCATATACACTTCGAATCCACCACCCTCCATTGGTAGTGATAAAATAGGAGCTGTCGTAAAATGATTCTTAAGATTTTGAAAGCTCTTTTCACAGTCTTTTGACCAGACAAAAGGATTTTCTTTTCTTGTGAGTCTAGTTAAAGGAACCGCAATTTTTGAGAAGTCCTTAATGAACCTCCTATAATAACCTGCTAAACTCAGAAAGCTTCTTACTTCAGATACAGTCGTTGGCCGACTCCAATTCTTGACAGCTTCTACCTTAGAAGGATCCACAGTAATACCTTCTTTTGAAATAATGTGGCCTAGGAATGAGACTTCCTCGAGCCAGAATTCACACTTATTGAGTTTGGCATAAAGCTTGTGTTCTCTAAGTGTTTGTAAAGCTATTTTCAAATATTGTTCATGGTCCTCTTTTGTCTTGGAATATATCAAAATATCATCAACGAAGACGACGATGAACTGGTCCAGATATAGCTAGAAGACATTGTTCATAAGTTGCATGAATGCTGCTGGGGCATTAGTTAACCCAAACGGCATCACTACGAATTCATAGTGGCCATACCGACTTCGAAAAGCCGATTTATAAATGTCCTCTTCTTTAATTCTAAGCTGATGATAACCTGATCTGAGGTCTATCTTAGAGAAATATTCTGCTCCTGAAAGCTGATCGAAGAGCTCATCAATACGCGGTAACGGATACTTATTTTTAATTGTGAGTTGATTCAGTCGTCGATAATCGATGCATTGCCTGAGAGAACCATCCTTCTTCTTGACAAATAGAACCGGCGCACCCCAAGGGGATGTGCTAGGTCTGATGAAGCCTTTGTCCAGTAATTCCTGCAACTGCCTTTTTAATTCCTTGAGTTCTGTGGGGGACATCCTGTAAGGGGCTATAGAAACAGGTGCTGCTCCTGGGATGAGTTCAATAGTGAAGTTCACTTCCCTCTTGGGCGGTAAACTGGGTAATTCAGACGGAAACACATCGGGGAACTCATTTACAATAGGGATGTCTGCTAAGATAATCTCCTTGGATTTGGTAACAATGACAGAAGCAAGAAAAGCTTCACATCCTTGCGAGATAAGTTTGCAAGCGTGAAGAGAAGATATGATAGTAGGATGCTTCTTGTACTTGATGCCAAGAAAAGAGAATCTTGGAAGATCGGACTTTCGAAAGGATATAATTCTATTTCGACAATTGATATAAGCATCATGATCTACAAGCCAATCTACCCCTAAAATGGCATCATAACCTTTCATGTAAAGGCATACTAAGTTTGCGGGGAGATTATGACCTTCTACTATCACTTCGCTATCAGGATAATAGTCGGTAAGCTTTGTTCCAGAACCTAAGGGTGTGGAAATAGCAAGATCTGAAGGTAAGGGAACTGATGCGATTGGTAATGTTTTAGCAAAAGTAGTAGAGATAAAAGAATGAGAGGTACTCGTATCAAATAGCACAAATGCAGGACGAGAATAAATTTGAAGAGTACCTTCCATAAGCCCATCATCCCTGGGCACTTCATATTCTTCTAGAACAGCATTGAGGTGAGCCTGCCTCCTGCGTCCATTACCAGATGACTGGTCCTTCATAAGGGGGCATTCCGACATGCGATGCTTTTTTTTTTTTTTGGAAAACCCTACCTAGGAGTATTTTGGAGAATGAGCCGAAAACGGAGCATTCTTAACATACCACTAGGAGGTTAATTTTATTAATGAGAGAACGAAAAATGAAGAAAATTACAAGATTCGGACGCTAGACAGACCTAGCTTATCCAGTCGGGCAGCACCCTGAACATTTTTGGGGAGCTCATGATAAGAAAAGAAAAGATTACATTTATTCAGGCAAGCTAGTGAAGCTAATGAATCTGCAACATTATTGGCTTCTCTGTATATGTGAAGTAAGGAATCCCTATGTGAGAGCATATCCCAAATTTCTCTGATATAGGAAAGAATGGCCCATGGACAATTAATCTGTTTACTAACAGCTTGCACCAGAACCTTGGAGTCACATTCAATCAACGCAGGATGTGTATTGATGGTGGAAAGGTATTTAAGGCCATCGAGGAGAGCTCTAGCTTCAGCGATAATACATGAGCTTGGACCATAGTAGTGAGAAAAAGCAAGAAGAATGTTTTCTTTAGAATCCCTAATAACTCCTCCCCCACCAGAAATTCCTGAGCGCTTACATGCCCCATCAGTGTTAAGCTTGAGAGATGGCCATGGGGGACATAACCATTTAACTACCATAAGTTGAGAATTTCTTTTGTTGACAACCTGAATACCAAATTGAGTGAGAATTTCCCTCTTGCTGGAATGAGTTTCTTTGAGACCAGATAAATCACAGATTTTCTTTGTTTGAGCTTTAATCTTATGTAGCATGCAATTCTTAGTTATGGTCCGGCCTTCATACTTGGCCATATTTCTAGTAGACCACAGTTCCCACATAGTGTAGCCAATTGATGCCAATGAAAAGAGACCATACAGGGATTTTGAGCTGCTGTGTGAAACAGATTTCAGTATCCTTGACTTTGCAGAATTACCATCTAACATCAAACCTGAGCTTCGGAGAGATGACCAAATAAAGACAGCATTGTCACTACTGATCAATAGATGGTTTAATGTTTCCTCTTGAGGCTGTTGGCAGCAATAACATTTAGAGCATAAATTTATTCTAAGCACATGTACATTAGAGTCCGTGGGGAGGCAGTTATTGATGATTTTCCACAAAAAAATAGAAATCTTTGCCAGGTGGACCAGAGTGGTTTCCAAGGCAGGTTTAACTGAATCTGGTTAAGGCTGCACGCATGTTTATAGAGGGAGGAAACCATATATTGACCTGAGTGTGACAAACTCCAGGCTTCCTTGTCGGCATATGAGGATAGAGTAGTATACCTGATTACTTTAGTAACTTCAGATGGCATAAAATTATCAATGAACTGTTTTACTTCAGCAGTCGGGTGCAGTATACAGTCTTTAACAGAAGCCTTTGTGTTGTTGATAAGTTCAGCAGGAACAAAGGAAACCAAGGGTTTATTACCTAGCCATGTATCATACCAGAAATTAGTAGAACTGCCATCCCCAAGGATAATTCTTTTATGCTGTAATATGAAGCTTTTGGCAAGAGACCAGGATCTTCAACTATGACCTTTCATGTTTCTGAACTTCCACAACGTAAACAAGCGCCGAGACGCTTCCAACACTCCTCAGTCGAATGGCCGAATTTTTCACAAAATGTGTAAGCCGTGGCGACCTGCTCCTTCTCCTGCTTGACTTTCTTTTGCTTATGGGAACTTCCACCAATCCCATTCTTGGATCTCTTCTTACTATCACGGCTCTTGTAAGGCTCCGTGATGCTGAATTTCTCTTTCTTATAACGCCGATCTGAGCGTCGGCTAGACTCCTCTCCTTTCCCCTTTAATTTCTCGACCTTCTCCAAGGTCCTTTTACATAATACGCTCGTTGAACCATTTCTGCATAAGTACGGATGTTTTGGGTCCCGAGCTGCTGAATGAAACCAGGACGTAACCCGTCCATAAACCGATTTGCCTTTAATAAATCTGTACTGATTAGATGTGATGCATACGGTGCTAGCCTTGAGAATTGTATTTCATATTCGGCAACTGTCATCATTCCTTGCCGAAGAGCGGCGAACTCCATAGCCTTTCTCTCTTTTACGTGCTCAGAAAAGTACTTGGCACGGAATAGGGTAAGAAAACCGTCCCATGTATGAGGTGCATCGGCCGGAGGTGCCGGAACCGACTTCCACCTTGTGCGAGCATCTTTGTTAAGTTGAAAGGTTGCGAGATGCACCTTCTCTTGATCGGTGCATTGGATAACATCAAATATACGATTCATTTCGTCTATCCAGTTTTCTACCTCGTCGGGATTAGAAGAACCATAGAATCATGGAGGATTTAAACTCCAGAAATTGCAATGTAGGTCACCATCCCTTGCCCCTGCACCACCTTGCGCTATGGTTTGCAATGCCTGAGTAAGGCCGGCAACTGTTTGTTGCATGTCATCCCAATCTACACGATGAGCCATTCGTAGGATAAGGTACCTGAGAGAAAAATAACAACTTGTTATTTCTCATGAAATTGGAAAATTAATCTTAACGCTAATTAATTATCTTATCCCGGGCACTACCCAATTCTCACATGGGTATGAAAATTTCTTCCTTAGTTCATAGGTAGGGGTCCTTAAACCTTGGACTTTTCCTATGACATGACTCTTCTTCCTAAGTCCTGAGACTTGGGCTCTGATACCAACTTAACTATCACGCCCCGAGCCTTTATTACAGCGGAAGACAAACTCGGGGAGTGCGGACAGCCGGCATGGTAAGCCTCTTGCAAGCTAGAACGACCAGAGCGCAATACAATCACACACACAAATACAATTGCACAATATATATATATATATATATATATATATATATATATATATATATATATATATATTCAAACTTCAACTTTATTTCATTACTAACTCAAGTACAACCACTAATTCAATTTTCATTATGTACTAGACTCAAGAAATAGGAAAATTACATAGACTCAATATAAACAATTTAGACTTCCTAAGTCTTCACTCTCATCTTGACAATACTTTCATTCACTCTCGGACCAGCTACTTGTATAACCCGAATCCGAATTCGAATCACTTCCATCTCCTGAAAAGATTGGAAATAGGTAATGAGCACACTTGTCTAGTAGGTATCTTCACATCAACATGAAGGCACTATTAAAGTAATTAACAATTTAGCTCTAAAGAATAAGGTAAGAATCATGCGAATGCGATTAATCACGCGATTAAACCAAAGTAACAAGACGATCAAGTAAGTTAGAATGAGAGCAAGTATGAACTAGCAAGAATGTAACAAGGACATGATATTGGCCTTTCATGAACAAGAATGTATTGAGAATGTACTAGCAAGCCACATAATCATCACTGTAGTATCTTTTCCTGATGAGCAAGTACTTCGTGAATTTCTATAGAATATCAAGCAAGAAAGTCATGTCATGCTGTATTGTGGATTTTCACTTATTTATAGAGAAAGTACTCCCAGCACAATGCGACGCCAGTAGCATCATACCCCATGGTTTATAATAGTATATTTCTGACAATCAGTCGAGGGGACTAGCATAGAGCCCTTAAATACAATCAGTGCTCGATCGCATATTCAAGTATAAATCAAGCTTTTTCCACGTATGTAACAATAAAGTATGGCCAAGAATGTAATAAGTTCAATAAGCTCATGATAACAATAATTCAATGAATGAATGATTTAATAATAATCATGAGAAATCAAGAATGACTTAAGCAAGGTTATGCTTATGGAAATAAATCGGCAGCATAACGGTACATTCTTTATTTTCCATTCATTATTTTAGGTTTCTTGATCAATATGATAAGTTCTAGATCATTAATAGTCCATCTAGAAACCTTGGAATATTAACCCTTGGTCCACCTTGGGTTAAAAATACTCAAGCAGTGTGACGGTCGTGTACTGGGCCGTTACATGATGTGACGCTCCAGTATTGGGCCGTTACATTAGTCTGAATCTAGAACTAAGAAATTGGACTCATTGAATGTGACGGTCGTGTATTGGGCCGTTACTTGTGCCTGACGGTCCAACATAGAGCCGTTACATTATTGATAACCAAAAATATCGATAGTGTAATCTAATCAATGGGCTTTAATGGTACAACCAACTCGGCGTCCTAGTGGGAATCCCAGGCTCGCGGAGAATTACGGAGGCCTTGAAACAAGATTGCCTAGTCCATTGGAAGAATATCCAATAGAGAGGTCCTCATGTCTAAGAATAATGTTCCTATAGTGCAATGTGAACTAATGGACAACATACCGAAATATGCGCCATATACTTAAAGAAATGACTCTATTGATAAAGAGAACGTGTAACGATGTGAAACCATGAGAAAACTCCGTCAATACAACATTTGGAAAAATCATGATTTAGAATACAAAACTATAGAGTTTTAGCCAATGAAATTAGAATAACTTAAAATAACCTAAAACACATTAATCATGCAGTTTGATTATGAATCAGTAACTAAACTTGAAGTCATGATAACAGGTCCAACTTAGCTATCTAAGCTTATTTATAAGTAAACTTGACTGATTATTATTCTGCCTTGGACTGGCAGAACACAAGGGTCTGACGGTCTAGGATAGGCGCGTTACAGTGCTTATGACGGTTTATCGGGAGGCCGTTATAGTGGTGTAACGCTCCTGCTAAGGTGCGTCAGAGACAATAGAACAATAAAAGCACAACAGGGTGTGACGGTGTATCGTAAGGCCGTTACATTCATGTGACGGTCTTACGTTGGTGCGTTAGAGAATCTGCTGGCAGTAAACTAAGTAAAGGTTTATGAAAATATAACATGCCTAGAAATCAAAATACTACCACTGTCCTAGTCATGATAACGAAGTATAGGCCAACTATATGCATAGGTTTAGTGAATAGACAAGATAATATCTTTTAATTTCCATTTAGGGCTAAGAGATGCATGAATGTATAGAACTATTAGATCATGAAATTCTTAGTCTACAATGCATTAAATCAAGCACAACCAGAGGGCTTTTATTCCTAACAAGTTATTTTTGCCAATCATGAGATAACCTACCTCTTCTAAAACCTTTAAACTTCGAATTTGATGCTAGGTGCTACCCTTAGTCCCTTCTACTTCTTGTGATAAATCAGTAACTTCAATCTGCTCTATTTCCTCAGCCTCTTGACCTAAAGATGTGAAATTTTGAGGGTAAGAAGATGAAACTATTGGGAACAAAAAGTTCTAAAGGATTGAACTCTAATTACCTCATTTAGACGTCCTAATCTCTGGATCTTCAGGGAACTTGCGTTCAGATTCTTGTGTTGCTAAGGTTGAATTAGCAACTTTGGAAGCTTCTATCTCCTTGGTTGTTTGATCTCCTAGCACGAAATTTGGAGAGCTATTAGTCTAATGTATTATAAACAAAAGGTCGTAAGGAACTTACCCGAAATTATGACTCCTTACCTTGATTCTTAACGAGCCAAAAGTAAGGGTCGCTCAGTTCAGAACTAGGTCCTATTTATAGGGTTTTGAAGATTAGATCGATTCTAGAGTCCTGAATTTGTCAGAACCTAATCCCTAAGAGTCCTTAGTAATGTTATAAGCTTCCCTAAGTCGATCTCTTGTAGATAAGATCCCAAAGTTCTAATCTTTTTGCTCGTTCTTCCTTTCACGGAACTAACAGAGTGTAACACATCTAGCCTGGTGTGTTACAGGGCTGTAGCAGTCGCCCGATAGACCGTTACATTCAACGTGTAAAGAGTTTCAATTTAATAAAACTCTTTTATTCGTTTATCCACGTAATTATCTTATATAAATAGTATTTATCCGTAAAATACGTGAATAAGCTAATTACCCTTCTAGAATATGGGCCAAACTTGATAGGCTTGGTCCATAAACCTTTTGGATAATAATTAGATATGCTAGGTTAACTAATTAGCCTAATTGAGCCTTATAATGACTTATTAATCCAATGACCCCTTCATTAATCTATTTAAGCCTTTATAATTTCCATAAAATTATTTTAAAATTCAAAAATTATATATATAAATTCTGGGGCACTACAATGGCAGTCTTGACAGAAGCCATTTCAAACGCATCTTCAACTGATGCGTCAACGCAACCCGTTCATAGCGTCGACACACAATGGTCTGGCACGCCGTAGGCACGGTAAAATTGACATCACCTTGAGCACATCTCCTATCGCATTGTGATGCCCCAATTTGACCATCAAATTGACTTATTTGAGTGATTTTCCATATTTTTCTTGATCATCCAGCTTTTCTCAACTTCCCCCCCCATTTTTTTACCATTTTATCTGATTTTTTTGGGGTTTTCCTCTAATTTTTTGGGGCTGTTCTGAATTCGTGTCAGCCTAGTGGACGCCAATTCCTTTCTAAAAAGAATTAACGTCTGTTCAAATTGACGCCATTTCTTTTGAGTCGACGCAGCACCAGGGGGGAGTCAACCTTGCAAAATTCGCATCCACCATGGTGGACACGTATTCATTTCCCACCATTTTTTGCCCGAATTATTTCATGAATTAGCATCTTTTGGAAAGTCGCCCATTCTTGAACGCGTCTGGGATGGTGGACACGTATTCATTTATTCTTTTTAATTATTGAATTAACGCCTTTTTGAAAAGGTGCTAATTTCCTAATACGCGTCATTCACCTAGACGCATCTTTGAATTAGCATCCTCCACCATAGACGCATATTCTTCTTCTTCAACTTGTTTGTGCCAACTTCGTCTTCTTGAAGAATTAACGCCTCTCCACAAAGTTGTCAATTCTTTAATTGGCATCAATCTCCTTGACTTTAATTCCCTTTCTATTTTTGGCCTTTTAAATCCCACCAAAATTCGTCAAGTTCTTAATTCGCGTCTTCCATCCTAGACACAATTTCTTTTTTCAATTTTTGGTAATATTTGACATTCCAAAATAATCAAGTTACGGCATCTGCTACCCCGGACGTTTTTTGAATACGCGTCCAGACCCCCGGACGCGTTCTTGCTTGCCCTTTTTTGATATTTTAAATCCTACCAAAATTCATAAAATCTCTAATTCGCATCAATCACGGTGGACGCAAATTTCATCCTAATTTTGGTAGTTTTTTATATTTACAAAAATGGCATCTCTTTAAGCTAACGCTATTTTAATTGACGACCATAGTGTCAGATGCCAATTCCTACAGTTCTGAATCCGGCAGAACCACTTCCTTTCTTCACTTTAAGCTCCTTTTCCACTTGATAAAGGGTTCCTATGGCTTTCTAAGCTTGAGAGGACATATGGCCAATGAATATATCCTTCCAAATCTAATTAAAACTTAATTTAATATTTTTAATAGAATTAAACCATGAATTTCTGCTTTATAAATAGGACCCCCCTCTCCCATGGTTTTAAGGCTGCAACAATTGATCAAGGGGAGGTGCTACTAGACTAAGGGCTCAAAGGAGGGGAGTCTCCCATGCGCCTAAAGCTTCATCAAGTTGGAGGCTTCTTCCCTTGGAGCACATTGAAGATCTAAAGCCCTTTTGGAGAAAATAAACCTATAAGCTCTTCTTATCCCCTTTCTTTATTATTCTTTAGTTTAATCATTGCATGTTCATGCATCATATTCATCTCCTCTTTCATTTATTTTCATTATCTCAACCACATTGAGATCTCCTTTTTGCAAGACTTGCACCCTCCCCATCTCCAGTCATCATTATTTTCCTACCCTTTTGCATAGGAGTTTTTAAAGCCAACACCAACAAGGTGTGTTCTTATACATGTTTCTATTGTTTATTTCTATTAAGAATTTGATGCTACACTCACCTTGAATTCTAATCCAATTCTTTATTGGTATTTATTTGTGTTTTGCAAGGGTAATCATCTAAGAATAACTCTCTTCATCGGTCGGCCGATTGGAAGAGAAGGTGGACCTCACAATCTCCCCGCTCTAAAAAGGTATTTATTCGTGATCCCTCTCTTTCATTCATTGTTATATTCCTTTGAGGCCCACACGTCGTTGGCGATCACAACCCCCACTAGCATCCACACATGCTCCCCTTTCCCCTTCCTCTTTTTTCCCCATATTATTAATTTCTTTTTTAAGTGGATTAATTCCATAGAATCTACAAATTGACAATCACTGTGGGACCACCATTATTTTTCTTTTGATTACTCTCTCCTTTTGGCACCTGTGTGTGCCCTTCCTCTTTTGCACCCACGGTGCAACTCCCCTTGTGCTCCATGTAGCACTTTCATTTTTATTGTTTTTATCCCTTGTGCACCGCATGCACACCCCCCTCCCTAAGTGATTCCAAGTTATTAGAGTTTTAGAAAAATCCATTTATTTATCATAAAAATAATAATTGGATGCCATGCTTCATGTTTATTGATTGCCATGATTATTGTGAGTCTTTGTGAGTGTTCTATCTTGATTTTTCATTGGTCTCTTTGACTTTCCATATCTTTCCTACTATTGTTCATGCATGCTTTTTTGTTCATTTTGCATTAGTTCTTGCATCTAGGGCATTTAGCTTGGGAGACCTCCTCTCCCCATACACTTTTTAGAAGATTTTACCCCCTCTTGGTGAAGGAAGGACCCTCTAATTGAGAATTCCTATCATTAGATCAGAATTTCCTAAACCAAGGCCTCCATAAGTCCCCGATACCGAAGGATTCCCTCTTTGGTAACCGGCCAGGTTGTACCTTGAAGTTCCCCGAGTTTAGTTGGCCCAAAATGTGGTGAGATACATCAACCTAGTTGACATTGGAGTAAACCATATTGAAACTAGGTTCCTACCTTGAGTGAACTACATAAACCTTATAAAAACTAATTTAATTCACATCCAGGAGTAACAAAAATCCAGCGTAAACATCTCACATTATTTGATATCTTTGCAATTTGCTTTGATTGAATATTGATTGCTTTGCATGATGTTTCTCCTTGATAAAAAAACCAACATGTCTAATAATTTTTATATTCATGAGGATGAACAACCTAGCACTTTATATAATCCTTAATTTCATAATTCTCACCACAATTTTTCTAAGGGACCACGTTCTCATTCTCATGGTCTTGCCCGCCTCATGGGCAATTCTCAATCTCATGGTCTCTTACATCAATCGTGATCCACTATTCTCCCGGGACCATCTCCTCCACACAACGAGGTCTCCCAAAAGTTACATCTCACCCCTCAACAAACCCAAGCCCTTAAGGCTATTGTTGAGGGCATAGCTTCTTCATCTCATCCTCCTTCATCTCATCCTTGGGTGGCTCCTCACCCGCCTCCTTCATCTCATCCTCCTTCCATTCCCTCTAGGGTGGCCCATCAACCCTCTTCTTCTATTAATCCTCCCCCTCGGGTGGCCCATCACTCGCCGCCTTCTTCTATTCATCCTCCTCCTCGGGTGACTCATCACCCGCCTCCTTCCAACCATCCTCACCCTTCACGGCCCCAAGGCCCACATATTCCCAGTACCCTGGCCCGTCTGGATCCTTTTGTGGGTCAACCTCTTCCTCCTCCACGGCCCCAAGGTCCATATAATCCTTGCAACTGGGTCCTTCTTTGGGTCAGCCCATTAACCCTCCACGGCCTTCATGTCAAGTCGCTACTACAAGGTCTCAAGGCCCACCCTCCATTGTTCAAGTTACTCCCCTTCAACAAACTCTTCTTGATAAACTTGCTTCAATGGTGGAACAATTAAAGAGAGCTACAAGTCCGCGGCCGCCACCTCCTCCTCAAGTCAATCCTCTTCATGCTTTCATGAATAACATAACTAAGATGGAGAGAGATTGGAAGGATAATAGAGGCATGAATGACATCAACAACATAAGTGAGCAACACCAGCAACTTTCAACGATCAAGTGGACGCCGTCCGCCCGCCACCCATTCATCACATTCATTCATATGGCCCTCTGCCTCCACACCCGCATTCATATCAACAAAACTCTCCACAACATTATACTCCTCCACCCATTAATACGCCACCACCACAGCGTCCACTTGAGTCCAATGATGAAGGATTTAAGCCGGTACATGATTATGGAGATTTTCAAGAGGCACCCACTCCGAGTTTTCTCCATTTTTCTCTCCCTCCATTACCCGAAGAACCCCCTGCACAGGACGATGCCACCATCCCCAACCCCGTCTATGAAACCAATTGGTGTTACGATGATGGGTCGATACTCCAATCACCCACATCGATGCACCATGACACTCCTCCCATCCTTAAGACCTCTCACCCCATTAAAATTTGACGCTTTATCCGTACCAAACCTCCTCCTTCTATACCTTCAACCTCCATACCATTAACCCCCACCAAGCCATCCGGGCCTTCCATTGACTCCCCTCCAACTACTCCGTCAACAACCATACCACCGGCCTCCGCCGAGCCTCCCATTACCCCTTTTTTCAAACTAGGTAACCCTCCTCCTATTTACCAAACACCATCACCACCACTTAAACCCTCCACTATCCCTATAACCCCAAAGCCTCCCTATCAAACCTTCTTCTTGTTCCCAACCAATTAACCCTCCATTGCCACCACCTAAGGCCTCCACTACCCTTTTAACCCCGTATCTAGCCATTGTTATTCCACCACTTAACCCTTCATATAAACACGTGGCTAATTCTGAGCAGGATCCATTTATTGTTGCACTCGAGCCAACCCCATCCGCTTCCGAGCAAGGGGAGAAGCCCGACTTGCTTGAGCCTCCGCTTCCACTTACCCTTCCATTAACACCCTCCATTAAACCTTCATTATCCATTAAGCCTACCACCTCCATCTCGCCTTCCTCCACCCGTCGGAGTGGGTGTATAACTACAAATACATGTGCCGAAGAGGATATTTAAGAGCCGGGCAAGAAGGATTTGGCCGCGGCTATGCTATTCAAAAGTCAAGATTTTGTTTGCCAGATGCCGATCCATGTTCTTGTGCCGGGTATTTTTGAAAGGTCTCCACCAAAGCTCACCATACAAGAATCCCATGAGTTGATGCCATGGCGGCCTAAGGCCAAGATTGTCCAAGTTACATTGCTCATTGGTAAAGCTATTTTTGATACTCTCATTACTCATTATCCCTCATTCTGTCATTGTACAAATTCCTAAGAAGGGGTCCTCCTCCAATCTTGTAATGACACATTCTTTTGCTAAGGAGGCGATGAAGTCCAAGCTCAAAGGCCGGGCAGGGCATTCCTTGTTTGAAGCCTCCAATATCAAGCTTATTCCTTCTACACTTCCATGCAAGGGGCGAGTGCCCATGTTGCCAAATGCTTTTCATGAAAATATTCCATGAGCCTTGAGCACTATAAAGCTTCCGATGTTGAAATTCCAACTCTCTCACATTGATTTTCCTCTCCTTCTAAGGGAGCCACTTTTCAAGAAGCTAAACTCATTTTGTGATACTTCATCAAATGAGAGCACTTGGGCATTGATTCCACTCGATGAGCCATCTGGCTGAGCACCTTATTTGTCATGGAGGGGTAGGCATTCTTTTGACAGTGGGTCTTCCACCAACCCACTCGCCTTCTATTCCATTCCACCCACATTCTTACCAATTTCTCCTTATGGGCCACTCATGGGGTGAGAAGGAGGATCCTCTCCTAGCATCCCTTGCATTCTATACATCCCTTGCATTCATTACATTGCATTCATTTGCATTCCTTCTTTCCTAGGTTTTTGAACCCGTACCTTCCCCGTCTCCTGGAACCTCAGGATCCTTTCTCTACTGATTTACCTTCCTCCTCGAAATTTTGGATTCTCCATGCCTTTTCCTTGGGCATCAGGTCCCATGGTATCTTCCCCATCCAGAACCACCGGACTTACTAGGGCATCGCACCCTCCCTTTTCATATTCCTCTGGAATCGCCGAATTCTCGCTCCTACCATGATTCTTATCCTTTGCCTCCAGACCCTCCGGATCCTCCTCTTTCTATCTATCAATTCCTTCTTCTAATTCCTCCCGATCCCGGGTTCAACCCGACTTCTCCTACCTCAACTGCTCTGGGCATCTGCCCGTTCTTACACTATTTCTGAGGCTTTAGTCCTCACTCCTCCCCTTGATTCTCTTGTCTTCTATTGACCATTCATGTGATCAGGGTCTATGCACCTTAGTGAGGGAGTTCTAGCCCTCACCTCTTTTCCTTTTCTCCTTATTCGTCTGAGTCTGGTTTATACACCACTCCTTCTTGTTAAGGCACTTCTAATCCTTGCCTCTCATATTTCCTTTCTGCCAAAAGAGGACAACAAACCCCAAGATCACCTCCGGCAGCTGCTTCTACAACCAAGGTCGCAAGGTAATGTATGTGCGTAAGTATGCATTTTTATGATGTCATTATCTCATTCATTCTCCATGCATGGTTTTCAATATGAAGTGATTCTTAACTTGATTAAGAGTGGTAGTCTAGGACTCATCCTAGGTCTTTGTTTAAGTTAATTTCAAAAGCGTCTTTAGGCTTACTATTGTAGCACCTTTTGGCTTTAAGAATCACGCGCTGGGTGTTCAGCATTCCCTCCCCACTTGTTAAAGGCAACCCTTAATTGGGCACCACACATACTTCACGGCGTCCTTAGCCATCTCCTTTGATAAACACCATTGCTACTTGGGCCATGCTCGAGGGCATTAAGTCTTTTTCTCTTCTACTCGGCCAAAATATGAGGGCGGAGGTAGTCTGGGCCAAACAACTAACCTAAGCACACCCCGACAAGAGGAAGTCTCAAATAGGGGCAGTCTATTATGACCTTATTCTCAAATTTCAAGTTTTAATTGCAATATCTTTCAAGTCCAATGGATAAGAAAAAAAATGATGATCAAACAAAAAAAAAGAAAACAAAAAATCAAAAGAAAATTCAAAATGGCATGGCAAGAGGGCAATAAAGTTTCCCTGCGGGACCTCATGAGCCCGGTTGTATGCGTGCCTAAACGAGAATTAAGGTTCGATGATATGACACAAAACCCCAGCACAACAGATCGAATCTCTAGGGGCTGTGCTATAGATGGAAGTCAAGACCCAACATCTTCTAAACTCATATCAGGCTTGTCTCCAAGTTTTCTTCTCTTCTCCCTTAAAAGCTGAGTGTTTATCGGGTATGGCCTTAGTAGGGGCACCGCTAACCAAGTGTACCCGGGTATAGGGTGCCACCCTCAATGCACGCCCTGCTTTAGGCAGTTCTTAGCGAAAGGGGAAGGAACAAGGACTCCTAGCCAGTGGTTTGAACATCATTTGATGCTGCATTAGCCATGTCTAAACCAACTTTTTTTAAAAAAATGAATATTTCCCAACAAAAATCCAAAAAAAGTTAAATATTTTTAAAATCCAAACAAAAAATCAAATATCTCCCGAAAATCCAAAAAAGTTGAATATTTCTCAATCAAAACCCATAAAAATTTGCATATTTCAAAATAAAAAAAAATGCATTGTATTCCATTAACATATGGTGCTTTTATAGGGTTATTTTTGTAAAAAGAACCAAGAGCACGGGATGAGTCCTCTCCTTCCACTTATATCAATCTTTTGATTCTTCCCTATGATCTTCACATCACTATCTTTAGGATTTGTCCGCTCTGGGCACTTTCAATTGTCATCCTTCCATCTTTTTAAAGTAACTCATGATAACTTTATCTGATTATTCTTGCCGCCCTGAGCATCACTCTAATCATTCAAGAGCAAGTCTTTCTGAAGTTATTCCTACAAACTGGATCATTCAATTCCAAATCTCATGATATGAAGTTGTCATCCTCATGGTTCAAACACAACAAAATAATGATGCTTGCATGCTTTAATCTATATCATGTCTTAAGTGTCGTTGCTTTCCTTTGATGATATACATGCTTTGCTTTGCTATGCTATACCTTTCAACACTACGCCCTTCAATGTTTTGAATGTTCCATGAGGATGCTATTCACGCTATGCCCGCCATTCCACGCTTTGATGTTGTCCATGTTTGAAGGCTTAAATCCATGCTACTTATGCTATTCATGCTATACATGCTATGCTTTGATGCTATGATACTTCTCATGCTATACTTCAAAATGCCTTAGTTCATTGCTTATCTTTCATGATATCTTGGCTAATAAATTTTTGAGCGGAGGAAAAGAAACTCTTTGGTCCCACCGTCCGGACATCATCCTGTTCCCACGGTGATTGCACTGCATTTCTTAAAGTTCCCACATGCCTATTGCTTCACCATCTTCCCTTGTATGCATTTTTACTATATGTCATCTACGTTATTAGATCATATCAAGGACCTTGTGGCTTTGATAAATCTGAAATTTGAGTTCCCCTTCATCAAAAACGATGATGATTTCAGAGGAATCTTAGTCGCACTGATAGGTCGTTGAGCTGTCCAAGACTAGGGACGATGGTTCCCTTCTGCGAGTTGGTGCGCGGATAAACGGGCTTTGGCCTAGTATTAGCTCACAAATTGGTATCTTGACGCAGTCTGGGCAGCCTTACAATCTTATCCTTGATTACATTCTATTTTAATTTGTTTTAATTTTTCTCTTTAAACATAGCATGCATTCATGTAGGACTTTGAATTAACTTTGGGAAAATCATTCTAATAACTCGATTTTGAGAGTCAATTGATCATTAATTTCCAAGATAAGAGATATTCCGTGCTGAATTGTGTCCTCAATTTGCCTTGTTGCCATTTTGGGCTGTTTCTTTGAAAACTCATTTGTTTGGATTGCCTTCCTTTTATTCAATCTTTTCCTTAGATCCACCTTGGCTACAGCACGTCCACATTGGCTGGTAACCGCTCTCCAAAGGTGAAACCTACAGGTTCGTGACCTGGGGTACTTCCACCGCGCTGGAAGCTGATCGCTCTTTTATCTCCTTCGTGCCCGCGTGCACACTCCCTCCTTTATCCAAACTATTGTTGCTTTCATTGAACCTTCTCAAGATTGCCCCATCTTGAACTCTGGAACCAATTCTTATCCAGTGGTGTTGATCGTGTGTGTCATCACACCTTGGCATCTACTTTTCAGTTGGCTCCACTTCATTTCATTTCATTCCACTTCATTTCGTTCTATTCCATTCCATTCCGTGTCACTCCCTTGCAAAGCAGACGCCAAGGTAGGACAGCTGTAGACACGTAAAAATTGACATCACCTTGAGCACATCTCCTATCACATTACGATGTCCCAATTTGACCCTCAAATTGATTTATTTGAGTGGCTTTCTGTATGTTTCTTGATCATCCAGCTTTCCTCTACTTTCCCCCATTTTTTAACATTTTCCCTAATTTTTCATGGGTTTTTCTCCAATTTTTCGGGGCAATTCTAAATTCACGTCAGCCTAGTGGACGCCAATTCCTTTCTAAAAAGAATTAACACCTATTCAAATTGACGCCAATTTTTTTCAGTCCACGTTGCACCGGGGGAGTCAACCTTGCAAAAGTCGCATCCACCATGGTGGACGCGTATTCATTTCTCACCATTTTTGGCCTGAATTATTTCATGAATTAGCGTCTTTTGGAAAGTCACCCATTCTTGAACGGATCTGGGATGGTGGACGCGTATTCATTTATTACTTTTAATTATTAAATTAACACCTTTTTGAAAAGGTGCTAATTTCCTAATACACGTCATCCACCTAGATGCGTCTTTGAATTAGCATCCTTGTGGGCGTCAAAAAATGACCATGCGGCGTGTACGCCTCGGCCCCCGAAAGCAGCCGAAGACGGAAAGGCCGAATAAATCCCATACCTCCTCCAAGCAGGACGAACACATGGCTGGTGCTCCTGTTAGCGCAGCAAGAGTGATATAGAAGGGGGGGATGAATAGATCACTCCCAATTTGCAGAAACTCAGGCGGAAAATAGATTCTACTGCTAACGCACCTCCTTAACCCGTACACAGAGAAATATAGATGAGAGTGAAGAACTGATCACTTGAAGGCAAAGGGACAAGCAGATGAAGAGCACAGAAATCAATAGCAAACCACAGAGGAGGCACTCGGTTTTTAGGTGGTTCGATTGCAATCCGCAATCTACATCCACCCCTCACTCCAACTAGAGTGAGGATTCCACTAGACAAAGCTAGATCACAGCAGACTCAGTCTGCGTACAAGATGCTGCCACACAGCTTGAACACCCAAGGGAAACAAATCCCTCGACCTAGCTCTGCTACCCACAGAACTTGAAACCTGTTCTAGCTCCCAGCTAGAATACAACTGGAGAATCCTCTCCCTTCCTCCACACACAGAGGGAAACTGTTAATGACAACCTGTCACTAACAACACCAGAGATCACCGATCTCTCTTCCTCTGCAACTCAGAGGGAAACTGGAGTAGTACTCCCTTCCTTCACACACCGGAGGGAAACTGTTAATGACAACCTGTCACTAACATCACCAGAGATCACCGATCTCTCTTCCTCTGCAACTCAGAGGGAAACTGGAGTAGTACTCCCTTCCTCCACACACCGGAGGGAAACCAATTCAAATCAGAATGGAAGAACGAAAATAAACGAAAGCAAAGTAGAAACAAAAACAATGAAGAGGAGATCGGTTCTGAAACTCAATACAACTGTAGCTTCAAATGAAGCAATTCATCAATCCACACACACTCTCTCTCTCTCGAACAAACTTTTCTTAGATCTGGAACTCTCTGCTCTTTTTCTTTTCTGGATCGTGCAGACTCTCACTAATGACTTCTGCTATTTTCTTTTTCACGATCAAGCTTCTACTGAAGGATGAAGCTCTATATTTATAGCAGATAATGGCGTGTGGCTGCCAGGTTCCCGCCCATGCACTTTTGGCCAGATCATTTTGAATTTCGACCACATGGCAGCATCCTGACAAGATTGCCATCCACGTGTCATGCGCATGTTGTCTTGGATCACGTGTCAGGTGCCAACCTTGATTCACGTGCCCAATCATCAGCCTGAATCGCCTGCAGACAGACAGATGGAATGTATAGACTTAGATAGTTCAGGCTTTTAGCAAGAATGTATATACTTCAGAAACATCAACTGAGTAACTGTGTTCAATCGTGAGAGGATGTATAGACTTAAAGAATAAACGCATGTATAGACTTTACCAAGGTATGCACAATGCAATGCGTTGACGCTACACTACGTGCCAATGCACTGCGTTGACGCAATGCAATGTGTCTTTGAATGCTGTTTACGCAATGCAATGTGTCTTTGAAAGCTGTAAATAGTAACACATGCTGTACGGACTTCAGACAGCATGCAACAGATGACTCTGTATGGACTTGAAGACCCTTAGCCAATGTATAGACCTCTAGAGGAGACAAATGTGTAGACATCACATTGCTCAGCCACTGTGTAGACTTCACAAAGCCTAACCAGTGTACAGACTTGTAATGAGTGTGCTGTGAGCTCTGGAGACTCAAGTTGTAATAACAGAATGTATAGGATTGTGGTCGTACAACCCAATGTGAAGACTTGTAAAGAGTGGACAATTGTCAGACTTTGAGGCTGATCAAAAGACCCTTGGTCAACAGCCTAGGCGTCAACGCTTCCAGCGTGCAGCGTCGCCTCAGCTCCTCAAGAAAAGAGCTTACTCCCTAGGCAAGCTGACCAATGCGTCAACGCATCCAGTGTCAGCGTCGACGCAGTGAACAAGAAGGAAGCGAAAGACGCACCATTGCGTCTATGCAGTCAGCCAAGTGTGTCAACGCACTAAAGGCATGCTACCCATGAAGTCAGATAGGCTGTACAGACTCTGTGGATGTAAAGCAATGTAGACTACATATTGTATAGACTTGAACCAAGACGAGGTGAAGACTTCACATTGTATAGACTTGCCAAATCAGTTGGGCGATGTACAGACTTGAACAGATCTAGCTGAAGGATGTATAGACTTGGAATCCACTATACACGACTATACAGACTTTGAGGCTTAATGCAAAGGCCAGTGTACAGACTTCTAAAAACTGATGCGTTGTATAGACTTTCATGAGACGTTAAAGTCTATACAGACTAGACCAGTGAGACACTGATAGAGATGATGCAATGCGATGTGGAGACTTTAACATTAGACGCTGCATGAGACGGTAGGCTGTACAGACTTGCAAAGAGTGAGTGAGACGATCGGCTGTAGGACCGATGTACAGACTCTTAGTGTGAAGGCAGACTGTATAGACTAGAATCGCTTGAAGCGATGTATAGACTTTGCCTAAGGAACCGAATGTATAGACTTGAAAGTCTGAAGGCGAAGTGCAAACATGCTGAGTTGACGTTGCAGCCCAATGAGTTGACGCTGCAACGTATTACTTTTACATTCAACTGATGATGTATAGACTTAATCAAATGAAGAACCTGAACAGAAGAGTCTACGCATCAGCACACTGAGTTGACGCACAGGTGTGAGAACAGAGACATGCAATGACTGAAGGGTCGACGCATCTGCACGCTGAGTTGACGCACTAGTGTGAAAACTGTGCAGACAGAGTGTAGGCAGAATTAAGGTAGAGCAAGTTATCTGACAGCCATTGAACTGTACTCACTCACATGATGAAACAACATTAATCTAGAGATAGAAGATTGATTTATAGTGTGAGACATCATCAAAACCATAGGGATGCAACAATCTCCCCCTTTTTGATGATGACAACACTATGAATCAATCAATATCAAGATTCAACAGGAAATTTATATCAGCTGCAACAAACAGATTAAATTCAAGGCATGCTCATGCAAATGAATTAAACATTCCTACAACACACTCTCATCTCCCCCACAACTCATAAACATATCAGCATGAAGCAACATGACTCCCCCAAAGCTCAAGACAAATCCAAGACTCACTGATATTGCAGAACTTCTCACTGAAATTGCAGACATTGCAAACTTCTGTCCCCCTTTGACATGTGCAAAAAGAACTACAGAATGTATGCCAGTGCTGGAAACATGAGGACTGAGGGCAGTAACTTCTTAGTGCAGAAAGTCACAAGTAGGTCTTAAGAGAATAAGTGAGTTTCTAATCTCAAGACAAGATTCTTTAGATTTCAGTACACAATAGAGAAGTAGAATGATAGACAAGTTTATCAGCATACATAGTGGATGATTTAGAGCAGGAGTTGACAAGTATGGCCAAATATAGCTGATCATTCAACTATTCCACAAGACAGCAAGAGACTAAATCAGAGAGGTGTTCTCAAGGTATTGAGGACAAGCAATCCATTAGTTGCATAACAACAAGGAATTTTTGTTGGAGATGATTTTCAAGAAGATCAATGAGTAAGTTGGTAGTTCACTTCCTTTGACATTAGGGAGACACCTTGATTAGAGGCCTGAATCCCCTGTTACTCAGAGTGAGTACCTCATTACTTCCTTCCTTTTTTTTATTAAGGAACGGAGTTAGTAACTATGACTTTTGACATGAGGAAACACTTTGATTAGAGGCCAGAGTCCCCAGCTACTCACCAGCAAGCCACCATTGCTCTGTCATGACTTTTCATTCATTTTAAGCATTTGACACCTCATGACTTGGGAGAAATATTCATTTCATTGATGAAGCTCCCAGTTTCTCAGTGATCAAAAATGAACATGTTTGTTCAGTTAAGCCCTTGAGTTAAAGAGATAGAATGATTGAAAACAATACCAAAAAGGACTTTTCTTGAATTGAGTCTTAAAGTCTAGATTTCAAGTTGATTGGGTCAGATATCAAGACATACAAGTTTTTGGCCTGAACCATAATCAATGACAATGTAGGAAGATATACTTTATGCAATTAGTCCAGATCTCTGAAGGAGTACTAAAGGAAAGATTCTAACTTGGAGATTAGAGTCACTGACTTGTAGACTTAAGAGATAAGTGACACTCTACTTTCTGAGAGAACCACACTAAACCAGTCATGCAAGACCAGCAAAGGTATACATCTGGACAGCCCTTTTGAATCTGTCAAAGAACTTCTCTTCTCACTTCACAACTCAGCTCCCCCTAAAACATAGCATTCCTCAATAAAACATTCCAGCAAAATCTCAAGGCTTTCCTTTATTTAGAGCATTCCTGAAAGCTAACCAGTAAGCATTCTGAACTCCCCCTTAAACCAGCATGCAAGAAGGCTAAACATCAGACAAGCACAACTCCCCCTCACAATAAGAACATGCTTCATAATTAAGACAATTTGTATAAGCCTAATTCTCTTCTCAATGTGGAAAATTTTTCATTATCCAGAGGTTTTGTGAATATGTCAGCAATCTGATTATCTGTGCCTACATGAATCAGTTCAAAATTATTCTTAGACACCTCATCTCTTATAAAATGATGTCTTATCTCTATGTGTTTGGTTCGTGAATGCAAATGTCACGCCCCGAGCGCGGAAGATACCCGGAGGTGCGCGACGTGTCTATATCAATCATGTCAATCAGAGTGGTCGTGTATTCGACACAAAGACAGAGATGCGCAAAATAGCAAGATAACCCAATCCTTTATTCCTTTATAATAGACTATTACAAATCCAATACTCTGTTTAATAAAAAGAAAAGTACATAGTTGACTCAAGAAACTATGGAAAAGACTAGATGACACTTGAGCAGCTCTATTACTTTCACTCTTGACCATTCCCATCCGATTGACTTCCATCGTCGTCGGACTTACCTGAAAAGTAAAAAGGGACAAACGGGATGAGCGAACGCTCAGTAGGAAATTATATCTCAAGTACTAGCAAGGGGTTTAAGTGATTACATTTTTCATGAATGCAATAAAGCTATGCATGCTCGCATAAAACGATAAGATAGAGAGAATGTAATATCAAGGAAATAAGATGGACTAATCATGAACTTTCAACAAGATAACAAGTTTATTCAAGATATTCCAGCAAGTACGTTTAACAAGTCATGTCAAGAACTTTGGCTATCATGTATCAAGCAAGTAAATTACCCTTTTTCGGGCCACGCATTTCATGTCAAGTCAAGTACGATTTCAAGTACAAGATGTGTGTGGAATGTCCAATCAAGCAAGTCAAGTACTCGGTATAATGCCAGATACCTTATCATTTTAATTCCCATGGGCACAAGTACTTTCGGGTGCTCCTCCCAGGACCAGATCGGGCCCTATATGCGCAGGCATTTATCATGTGTTTTGACATCCACTCTTGTTTATAGCCAACATAGAATTTCAATAATCAAGCTTGTAGACACGTACGAAAACTTTGATAGAATAGAGTCCAAAATATGACAAAGGACATAGATTGGCGATAATAACGATATAATCACGATTATCGATGAAACTAGGTGGAATTAGGTTCCCTTAACTTAGGTACCATGACAAATCGATATGGACATTCTATATATAGAATTGAGGTCCACATGAACAGTATATCAAAGGTAAGATACCCTCATTCTTATCATAGAATTGAGGTTTACAAGAATGACATGATATGGCATGATATCATCATTCCATTAAGAATTTCTTATGATATACTCTTTGTATCATCATAAGGGCCGGTATACCATGTTTCTTTAGAGTGACATGGCATCAATGGTGTAATGGGTTTTTAGGGTACAACCAGCTCAGTCGGCCTTGAGGGAATCCAAGGCTACGAGGAGTCTTACGGAGGTCTCTATGACTAACTCGCTAGTCCAAAGGAACGGAATGTCCAATGGAGAGCTTGTATGTCAATGAGAGTTGAGTGTGATCGATAAAACAACGTGAAAAGTGGGACTATACTCACGGAGTGGAGAATAGTGCCGATATATACGTATATGTATAATATGAAACCGTCGGTTATAGAATCAGGATAAAAATCAGTTTACAGAAAATAACGACTTAGGTCAAGTCGTTTCTCAAGTAAGTAACGCCTAAGAGAAGGGCGTTTACATATGTTCCGTTTTACAGAATAATTCAGTAATTTATCTAAAACGCGCCCTGGACGGGGTCGTTTCTTAAAGAGTTGATGACTACAGTAGTAGGCGTCTCATTATTTATATATTTGACAGAATATCAATAATTTTTCACGATTTGTCTAAAACACGCCCTGGCAAGGGGCGTTACTGTTTAATTCTATATTACAGAATATATGTATTTCAGGATTTTGACCGATAAACGCCCTAGGAAGGGGCGTGTCTTTTCAATTTACGCCCTATGGTAGGGCGTTAACATGTGGAAAACGACTTTGTCAAGGTCGTTACTTAAAGTTTCTGCAGGAAATTTGAAGGACAGTAATAATTTCAGGATAACAGAGGAACGAAGATAATATCAGGACAGTAACGTTAGCAGGTTGAAGACAGAGGATCATGCATTGTTTATAATCATGATTTCATAGATAATCAGTTCTTAAGGTGGGTGATTAACATTTACATGAAATTAACGCCTGTGTACAGGGCGTCAAATATGAAATTGACGACCTGAGAGTGGTCGTGTCTTGTAAATTAGCGCCCTTTACAGGGGCATTTCTTTCAATAATATTCCAGAAACGAAAATAAAACTGTATGCATGCCATGCTTATACATATATCTTACGTTATTTTCATTTGGGCTACAATAACTTGAGAAAATCCTACCTTTAATGGAACGTGAAGGATGAGATAGAAGATGAGCTCTGTTGCAACGAAAAATCCGCAACAGCAGCAGCAGCCGGAAGAAGAACAAATGTTCTTCAAGGATCTTCACGCTACAGAACCTGTAGAGGAAGAGAAAAAGAAGGAAGATGAAGATGTTAATAATCATCATAGTTATAATCGACGTTTAAGGAAAAAGATAGAACAATATTACCTATTCTTCGACGGCAGTAGCAGAGTTTCCTGAACAAGAAGAAAACTAATTATTCTTCATATAATCTGAAGCAAGAAAAACAAAAGGGAATAAGAAGAACAGTTTGTTCTTCACGTACCGTGCAGTAGTAGTTCGTCCAAATAGATTTAGGGTTGGCCGAATAGGTTTATTTATAAGACTTTGGAAGTCCTATTAGAGTTAGTGATTGTGTGAGGGTAATATATCCCTAATAGAGTCCTTACTCTATTAGACACTTACTAGATTAGGTTAATCTTTCCCTGGATAAGCTCTGGGTTCGAACAGTTCACGAACGGAATTAACGCCTTTGGTCAGGGTGTCGATTCTTTAATTAACGACCTTGTTCAGGTCGTTTCTTAAGAAGCGCCTTATATAAGGGCGTTCCTTATTTTTAAAACACGCCCAAGACAGGGGCGTTTCTTGGCCTTACCCTTTTTGGCGTTGGGTTTTGACGCCGTCAGGTGAGGGCGTCCTTTCTTTAGTCACGCCGTATATAGAGGCGTTTCTTTTTAAATTAACGCCTTACTAAGAGGCGTTATTTGTAAAATATTTTATTTCATCCAATTAACCCTATTCTTATTATCTGTATTACTTCTGTAATATATATATTTTAATTCATTTCAAATATTCATTTATCAGGGTTGCTACACCCTCCCCCACTTAAAAAGAATTTGGTCCCCAAATTCCATTGCATATTATGTATATATGCGGAGAGTGTAGAGTATATACCTCTTAGAATAACTCGGGAAATCATTTCTTCATAGATTCCTCGGTCTCCCATGTCGCTTCATGTTCTGTATTCTTATTCCATTGCACTTTAAGCATGGGAATAACCTTATTCCTTAGAGCTCGTATTTCACGATCTAAGATCTTCATAGGCTGCTGTTCATATGTGAGATCTTTCTGGATCACCAGATCTCCATGTTCAATAATGTGAGATGGATCTGTACATACTTCTTCAACATAGATATGTGAAATACATTATGTACCTCGGACAATTGAGGAGGCAACGCGATGCGATAAGCAACCTCGCCAACTCTTTCGAGTACCTCAAATGGTCCGATGAATCTTGGCGTAAGCTTGCCCTTAACACCAAATCTTCGTATGCCACGTCCAGGTGATATCTTGAGAAATACATGATCTCCAATTTGGAATTCAAGATCTCTCCTTCTTGTATCTGCATAAGTCTTTTGCCTGGTCTGAGCAACTTGTAATCTTTCTCGGATTACTTGTATCTTCTCAGTTGTATCCCTTACCATGTCTGGACCTAATAGTTGTTTCTCTCCAACTTCGTTCCAGCATATGGGTGATCTGCAGCTCCTTCCGTATAACACTTCGAAAGGTGCCATTTGGATACTAGCTTGGTAGCTATTATTATATGCAAATTCCACTAGTGGCAAATGTTCATGCCAGCTTCCACCAAAGTCAATGATGCAAGCTCTAAGCATATCTTCAACAACCTGATTAGCTCTCTCGGTCTGACCATCCGTTTGAGGATGAAAAGCTGTACTAAAATTTAGTCTTGTCCCCAACGAATGTTGTAATCCCTTCCAAAAATGAGAAGTGAAACGGGGATCTCTATCAGACACGATTGAGACAGGAATTCCATGTAACCTGACTATTTCCTTGATATATAATGCAGCTAAGACATCAATTGACCATCGACTCTTTATTGGCAAGAAATGCGCCGATTTAGTTAAACGGTCAATGATAACCTATATTCCATCATGTCCTCCTTTGGATTTAGATAGACCCATGATGAAATCTATACCAATATCCTCCCACTTCCATTTAGGAATATCTAGAGGATGTAGTTTTCCAGCAGGCTTTTGGTGTTCCGCCTTGACCTGTTGGCATGTGAGACAACGTGATACATAGTCCGCTATTTCTCTTTTCATGTTGGGCCACCAAAAGATCCTCTTTACATCTTGATACATTTTGGTTGATCCTGGATGAATAGTGTACTTTGATCGGTGAGCTTCATCTAGGATCTTCTTCTTTAATTCTGGACAGTCGGGTATACAAGTTCTACCTTTGAATAGTAATCTTCCATCAGAAGTTAGTTGAAAATCAGATTGTACTTCTAATCTGCCTTTGATTTCCACTAATATAGGATCATCAACCTGAAGTGCTTGTATCTCAGATAATAAATCCGACTGTATACTTACATGAGATAATGTGATAAATTTGGCTTCCTTGTCCAAGCTTATATTGAGCTCGGAGAATTGTTCTAGCAACCTCCATTCTTGTATCATATAATTGGCTATCATTGCTCTCGGCTTTCGACTAAGGGCATCAGCAACATAATTACCCTTTCCGGGATGGTATTGTATATTGAAGTCGAAGTCCTTGAGATATTCTAGCCAGCGTCTTTGTCTCATGTTTAGCTCCTTTTGTGAGAATAGATATTTGAGACTCTTGTGATCGGAGTATACAGTAAACTGCACTCCATATAAGTAGTGTCTCCATATCTTTAGGACAAATACCACCGCGGCCAGTTCTAAGTCATGGACGGGGTAATTCTCCTCATGCTTCTTCAGTTGACGTGAAGAGTATGCTATGACCTTTCCTTGTTGCATTAGGACACATCCGAGGCCAATACCAGAAGCATCTGTGCAAACCTCGAATTTCTCTCCTTCTATTGGTAGAGCTAACACCGGAGCTGTAGTGAGATGATCCTTGAGAGTTTAGAAACTTCTTTCACATTTCTCACTCCATTCATATCGGATCTCCTTACGTGTTAACCTTGTAAGTGGTACGGTGATCTTAGAGAAATCTTTGATGAATCGTCGATAATATCCTGCAAGACCTAAGAAACTTCTGATCTCGCTTGCATTAGTAGGTCTTTCCCAGTTTCTTACAGCTTCAACCTTTGATGGATCAACAGATAGACCATCCTTGGATATCACATGTCCGAGGAAAGTCACTTCTTCAAGCCAGAATTCACATTTGCTGAGCTTTGCATATAATTGATTTTCCCTCAATACTTACAATGCGATCCTTAAATGCTCTTCATGTTCTTCCTTAGTCTTGGAATATATCAATATATCATCAATGAAGACTACTATGAATTGATCCAAGTAAGGCCTGAATATGCTATTCATTAATTGCATGAAGGCAGCAGGGGCATTGGTTAGTCCAAAAGGCATAACAACAAATTCATAGTGGCCATACCTGCTTCTGAATGCAGTCTTATGAATGTCATTATCCTTGATTCTTAACTGATGATATCCCGACCTGAGATCAATCTTGGAAAAATATTTGGATCCTGAAATCTGATCAAATAACTCATCGATTCTCGGCAGTGGATACTTGTTCTTGATAGTAAGATGATTCAACTGTCGATAGTCGATACACAATCTCATGGATCCGTCCTTCTTCTTCACAAATAAGACTGGTGCTCCCCACGGGGAAGTACTTGGTCTAATAAACCCTTTTCGAATCAGTTCCATCAACTGCTCCTTCAACTCTTTGAGTTCAGCCGGGGACATTCTATAGGGTGCCTTTGAAACTGGACCAGCACCAGGGACTAAGTCAATGGTGAAGGCCACTTCCCTTTGAGGGGGTAATCCCGGCAAATCTTCCGAAAATACGTCTGAAAATTCTTGCACTACCTGACTGTCTTCTATCTTAGTGTCCTTTGTTTCCTTAAATGTGACAAATGTAAGGAAGGATACACATCCTTTCTTGACGAGCTTGCTTGCTCGAGGAGCCGAAATAAGAGGGGATTTGCTCCGACTCTTGGGGCGAGTAAAGACTAATTCTGGAAAATCCTTGAAAGCAATTCGGCTATTGCGGCAATCAACCGTTGCATGGTATTTGGATAACCAGTCCGCTCCCAGTATAACATCATACTCCTTTAGATCGAGGCATATGAGATCTATAGGTAAATTCCTACCTTGAACCATTACCTCACAGTTTTGATAGTGATGAGTAATATCATTTTCACTTCCTAGAGGAGTAGTTAGGACTATTTTTATCCATTCTGGTTCTAACGGTAACGGGTCGACAAACTTCTTAGAAATAAAGGAATGCGATGCACCCGTATCAAATAAGACATAAGCACTTTTGGAACAAATTTTCAATGTACCTTCCACTAATCCGCCTTCTTCTTCAGGTTCGGTCTCCCGGATTGCATGAAGACGAGCATTCTTCGTCACCGGGCGTTTACCGTCACCGGCTTGGTCATTCATTAATGGACAATCGGGAATCCGATGTTCGCGACTCCCACAACGGAGACAAGCTCCTAATTTTCTCCAGCATTCTTCGGTCTTGTGACCAACCTTGTCACAATGCTTGCATATTGTATTAGAAGGTGTAGTGGTGATTGAGAAGGGCTTGGATTTCTTGAACTTGGAATCTTGAGAGGATGAACCTCCAGTATTGGGCCTCTTCTTAAAGTTGGGTTTGAAAGAACCCGAACTTGTGACTTGCTCCTTCTTATCTTTCCCACGGATCCTATCAGATAGTTCCGTGGCATCTTCAAGTAATTGAGCTCGGCGCACTATTTCGGAATAAACTTGGATGTCCATAGGCGCCAGTTGAGTAATGTAGTTGGGCCTAAGCCCATTAAGAAATCTACGGGCTTTCATCTTCTCCGTGCTAATAAGATGCTTAGCATATCTAGACAACCTGGAGAACTGAGCTTCGTAATCTGCTAACGATAAAGATCGTTGCTTCAATGCAGCGAATTCTGCAGCCTTCTTTTCTTGGACTCGGTCCGAGAAATATTTAGCATTGAAGTATTCCACAAATTCTTCCCATGTTACTTGAGTAGGATCGATGGTTGCTTCAATAGACTCCCACCAGCACCTAGCATCTTTCTCTAACTGGAATGTAGCTAATAGAACTTTGTCCTGATCCGTGCATTGCATGACATGGAATATGCGTTCGGTTTCCCGAACCCAATGCTCGGCATCGTCCGGATCGGTCGATCCCGTGAACTTCGGGGGATTCATGTTCTTAAATGCTTGGTGTAAGCTTCCAGCTCGTGGAGCACCACCTTGTGCTACCTGTTGTAGCACTTGAGTTATCCCTTGGAGGGTACGCTGCATGTTGCGCCATTGAGCACGTTCGGCAGTCATTATCCTACAATTACAATAGCTACGTTAGTATTATATTACTGTGATCTTATTAAAAGACTTATTGACTCTTAACCCTTGGTTCTACCCAATCTCACTTGGTTAAAAGGTTTATACTTATCCTTGGACTTGGGTTTTTCCTAGGAATTGAATACCTTAGGCTCTGATACCACAAAGACTGTCACGCCCCGAGCGCGGAAGATACCCGGAGGTGCGCGACGTGTCTATATCAATCATGTCAATCAGAGTGGTCGTGTATTCGACACAAAGATAGAGATACGTAAAATAGCAAGATAACCCAATCCTTTATTCCTTTATAATAGACTATTACAAATCCAATACTCTGTTTAATAAAAAGAAAAGTACATAGTTGACTCAAGAAACTATGGAAAAGACTAGATGACACTTGAGCAGCTCTATCACTTTCACTCTTGACCATTCCCATCCGATTGACTTCCATCGTCGTCGGACTTACCTGAAAAGTAAAAAGGGACAAACGGGATGAGCGAACGCTCAGTAGGAAATTATATCTCAAGTACTAGCAAGGGGTTTAAGTGATTACATTTTTCATGAATGCAATAAAGCTATGCATGCTCGCATAAAACGACAAGATAGAGAGAATGTAATATCAAGGAAATAAGATGGACTAATCATGAACTTTCAACAAGATAACAAGTTTATTCAAGATATTCCAGCAAGTACGTTTAACAAGTCATGTCAAGAACTTTGGCTATCATGTATCAAGCAAGTAAATTACCCTTTTTTGGGCCACGCATTTCATGTCAAGTCAAGTACGATTTCAAGTACAAGATGTGTGTGGAATGTCCAATCAAGCAAGTCAAGTACTCGGTATAATGTCAGATACCTTATCATTTTAACTCCCATGGGCACAAGTACTTTCGGGTGCTCCTCCCAAGACCAGATCGGGCCCTATATGCGCAGGCATTTATCATGTGTTTTGACATCCACTCTTGTTTATAGCCAACATAGAATTTCAATAATCAAGCTTGTAGACACGTACGACAACTTTGATAGAATAGAGTCCAAAATATGACAAAGGACATAGATTGGCGATAATAACGATATAATCACGATTATCGATGAAACTAGGTGGAATTAGGTTCCCTTAACTTAGGTACCATGACAAATCGATATGGACATTCTATATATAGAATTGAGGTCCACATGAACAGTATATCAAAGGTAAGATACCCTCATTCTTATCATAGAATTGAGGTTTACAAGAATGACATGATATGGCATGATATCATCATTCCATTAAGAATTTCTTATGATATACTCTTTGTATCATCATAAGGGCCGGTATACCATATTTCTTTAGAGTGACATGGCATCAATGGTGTAATGGGTTTTTAGGGTACAACCAGCTCAGTCGGCCTTGAGGGAATCCAAGGCTACGAGGAGTCTTACGGAGGTCTCTATGACTAACTCGCTAGTCCAAAGGAACGGAATGTCCAATGGAGAGCTTGTATGTCAATGAGAGTTGAGTGTGATCGATAAAACAACATGAAAAGTGGGACTATACTCACGGAGTGGAGAATAGTGCCGATATATACGTATATGTATAATATGAAACCGTCGGTTATAGAATCAGGATAAAAATCAGTTTACAGAAAATAACGACTTAGGTCAAGTCGTTTCTCAAGTAAGTAACGCCTAAGAGAAGGGCGTTTACATATGTTCCGTTTTGCAGAATAATTCAGTAATTTATCTAAAACGCGCCCTGGACGGGGTCGTTTCTTAAAGAGTTGACGACTACAGTAGCAGGCGTCTCATTATTTATATATTTGACAGAATATCAATAATTTTTCACGATTTGTCTAAAACACGCCCTGGCAAGGGGCGTTACTGTTTAATTCTATATTACAGAATATATGTATTTCAGGATTTTGACCGATAAATGCCCTAGGAAGGGGCGTGTCTTTTCAATTTACGCCCTATGGTAGGGCGTTAACATGTGGAAAACGACTTTGTCAAGGTCGTTACTTAAAGTTTCTGCAGGAAATTTGAAGGACAGTAATAATTTCAGGATAACAGAGGAACGAAGATAATATCAGGACAGTAACGTTAGCAGGTTGAAGACAGAGGATCATGCATTGTTTATAATCATGATTTCATAGATAATCAGTTCTTAAGGTGGGTGATTAACATTTACATGAAATTAACGCCTGTGTACAGGGCGTCAAATATGAAATTGACGACCTGGGAGTGGTCGTGTCTTGTAAATTAGCGCCCTTTACAGGGGCGTTACTTTCAATAATATTCCAGAAACGAAAATAAAACTGTATGCATGCCATGCTTATACATATATCTTGCGTTATTTTCATTTGGGCTACAATAACTTGAGAAAATCCTACCTTTAATGGAACGTGAAGGATGAGATAGAAGATGAGCTCTATTGCAACGAAAAATCCGCAACAGCAGCAGCAGCCGGAAGAAGAATAAATGTTCTTCAAGGATCTTCACGCTACAGAACCTGTAGAGGAAGAGAAAAAGAAGGAAGATGAAGATGTTAATAATCTTCATAGTTATAATCGACGTTTAAGGAAAAAGATAGAAGAATATTACCTATTCTTCGACGGCAGTAGCAGAGTTTCCTGAACAAGAAGAAAACTAATTATTCTTCATATAATCTGAAGCAAGAAAAACAAAAGGGAATAAGAAGAACAGTTTGTTCTTCACGTACCGTGCAGTAGTAGTTCGTCCAAATAGATTTAGGGTTGGCCGAACAGGTTTATTTATAAGACTTTGGAAGTCCTATTAGAGTTAGTGATTGTGTGAGGGTAGTATATCCCTAATAGAGTCCTTACTCTATTAGACACTTACTAGATTAGGTTAATCTTTCCCTGGATAAGCTCTGGGTTCGAACGGTTCACGAACGGAATTAACGCCTTTGGTCAGGGCGTCGATTCTTTAATTAACGACCTTGTTCAGGTCGTTTCTTAAGAAGTGCCTTATATAAGGGCGTTCCTTATTTTTAAAACACGCCCAAGACAGGGGCGTTTCTTGGCCTTGCCCTTTTTGGCGTTGGGTTTTGACGCCGTCAGGTGAGGGCGTCCTTTCTTTAGTCACGCCATATATAGAGGCGTTTCTTTTTAAATTAACGCCTTACTAAGAGACGTTATTTGTAAAATGTTTTATTTCATCCAATTAACCCTATTCTTATTATCTGTATTACTTCTGTAATATATATGTTTTAATTCATTTCAAATATTCATTTATCAGGGTTGCTACAGCAAAACAGGATTTTTAGCAAGATTGATGGCACTAGTATTATCACAGTAAATAGGTGTGCACCCCAGGTCTACTTGGTAGTCCTGAAGCGGGTGTTTAATCCATATGACTTGTGTTCCACAACTCCCTGCAGCCACATATTCAGCTTCTGTAGTGGAGAGGGCCACAGAATGTTGTTTCTTGGAGCCCCAAGACACTAAACACCCACCCAAGAATTCACAATGGCCACTTGTGCTTTTCCTGTCTAGTTTACAGCCTGCATAGTCAGCATCTGTGTATGCTACTAGGTTAAGTGTGTGAGATGTAGGAAACCAAAAACCAAGAGAGTGACTAGCTGACAAATATCTGAAGATTCTTTTAACTGCAGCTAAGTGTAGTTCAGTAGGTCTAGACTGATACCTTGCACACATTCTTACACTGAATTGTATATCAGGTCTAGAGGCTGTCAAGTAAAGTAGTGATCCAATCATACCTCTATAAAGTTTGGCATTTACTTCTTTACCTGTCTCATCTGTATCCAATGAAGTATTGGTGCCCATGGGTGTAGTAATGTGCTTTAAGTTTTCCATGCCAAACCTTTTGAACAGTTCCATTGTGTATTTGGTTTGGTTGATGAAGCACCCATCTTCTAGCTGCTGTACCTGCAATCCAAGAAAATATTTTAGTTCACCAACCAAGCTCATTTCAAATTCAGCAGACATCATGGTAGAAAATTCATCACATAGTTCATGCTTAGTTGATCCAAATACAATGTCATCTACATATACCTGAACTATGATGAGATCTTTATTCATGCCCTTGATAAATAAAGTCTGATCAACTTTACCTCTTTTGTAGCCCTTGCTGATCAGAAATTCAGATAATATTTCATACCAAGCTCTTGGAGCCTGCTTTAGATCATACAAGGCTTTGTTTAACCTGAAAACTTGGTTAGGTTGAGGAGAATATTGAAATCCAGGAGGTTGTTCAACAAAAACTTCTTCTTTAATAACTCCATTTAAAAAGGTACTTTTAACATCCATTTGTTGGAGTTTTATGTTCTTTGAGCATGCAAAGGCAAGCAACAGTCTTATAGCTTCCATCCTAGCAACAGGTGCATAGGATTCATCATAGTCTACACCGAATTCCTGACAGTAGCCTTTGGCTACTAGTCTGGCTTTATTCCTCGAGATAATTCCATCTTCATTCATCTTATTTTTGAACACCCACTTGGTTCCTATGACATTAATACCATCTGGTCTTGGGACAAGCTCCCAGATATTATTCCTTTCAAACTGACCTAATTCCTCACTCATAGCATTGACCCAAGCTTGATCAGCTAAGGCCTCTTCTACTGTTTTGGGTTCAATTTGTGAGACTAAAGCAATTAAGTCATCATTATTCACATTTCTAAAATGAGACCTAGTCCGAAGAGGATCTTCAGGATTGCCTATGACTTTATCTAAAGGATGGTCTTTAAGAAATCTGATATTTGTTGAAGACTCACCTGTTTCTCTTGGCCCTTCCTGATTGGGGGAATTTATTTCTCCATTTGGCTGAGTCTTCTCTTCTTCCTGTTGGTCTTCTAGAAAGTCTCCACCATGATTGGAATCCCTGTCAAGATTTTCAACATTAGAGACATCTTTCTTTTCACTAAAAAGGATGTGTGGAGATTCTTCCACTTTCTGATCTGATATGTTAAATACCCTATATGCCCTTGACACTTCAGAGTAACCCAAGAATATTCCAGGTGAACTCTTGGCTTCAAACTTGTCTAAATCTTTCTTATCATTGTTATGAATAAAACATTTTGCTCCAAAAATTCTGAAATGAAACAAGTTTGGTTTCTTACCTTTTAGAAGCTCATAGGGTGTTTTCTTGTGTATGGGTCTTACCATGGCCCTATTGATTATGTAGGTTGCTGTATTGGCCGCTTCTGCCCAAAACCTTCTAGGTAATTTACTTTCAATCAACATGGTTTGGGCCATTTCCACCACTGTTCTATTTCTTCTCTCCACAATCCCATTTTGTTCAGGTGTCCTGGGAGAAGAAAACCTGTGAGTTAGTCCTTCTTTGTCACAAAGATCAGTAAACATGGAGTTTTTAAACTCACCTCCATGGTCAGATTGAATAGAACTAACCTTGTACTTCCCTTCTTGTTTGACCTTATTGAAAAACAGATTAAACTTTTGAAATGCATCACTCTTATTTGCTAAGAAAAATATCCATGAGTACCTAGAGAAGTCATCTATGATGACATAGCCAAACCTATTTCCATTAAGACTCTGAGTTCTAGTTGGACCGAAAAGGTCCATATGAAGAAGTTCCATTGGTCTAGAAGACAATGGCTCAGATCTTAATTTAAAAGAATTTCTGGTCTGTTTGCCTAGAGCACAGGCATCATATGCTTTTGATATTGAGTTGAATTTAATTCTAAGCATGTCTCTAACTAAATCATGCTTGACCAATTTATTTAAAGTTGAAAAGTTAGCATGACCTAGACGTCTATGCCACTCAAAAGCATCATTTTCAGAATTGGCAGATAAGCAAATAGTAGATTCAGAATTCTCATCTAAGTCTACAATGTAGACATTATTAATCCTGTTGGCTACAAATTTAACCATGTCAGAATTTGTTTCAAGGATTTCACATGAACTATCATTAAATACAACCTTGTGACCCCTGTCACATAACTGACTTATGCTAATCAGGTTGTGCTGAAGCCCTTCCACAAGTAATACTTTTTCAATGGAATTTGTGGAAGACTTACCTACTGTGCCAACTCCAATTATTTTACCTTTGTTCTTTCCTCCAAACTTGACCAGACCCCCTGGCTTCATCTCTATCTTGCTGAACTTGGATCGGTCTCCTGTCATATGCCTGGAGCAGCCACTGTCGAGGTACCACTTATTGTCTTCAGCTGCCAGGCCGACCTACACAAATATATCAAGCAGAGTGATTTGGAACCCAAGATGAGTTGGGTCCAAGGATAATGTTCAAATCTCTGATCAAGTGTTTAGGTATCCAGATTTGTTTCAGCATAGTTTTCTCTGGCACCTTCCTTTCTGGTTTATTAAAGTTGAATCCAGCTGAACTGGAGAAGTGAGTTCTATTCCATTCATTAGTCTTCCTATTCCTAGGAAATTTCCTGTAGGCTTGTTGATTAGCATATCTTTGACCATGAAAGTTATTTCTCCAGTAGGTCCTGTTTGGACCCATCTGATTGTTGTAATTCCAACTCTTATTCTGATTTATTTTCTTGGTCCATCTACCATTTGTGTTCTGGTAAGTGGGCTTAGTGTTATTCTTCATAAAATTCATTCCCTTCTTAGATGGTTGTCCAGTACTGATTTTTGTGTTTTTTTTGGGACTTTGAGTTCCCTTAGAGCTGTTTGAGATGGATGGTGTGTCCAGCTTTTCTTTTCCCTTCTCTGGATAGAAGGTGATGGTCTTGAATTGCAAGGGTCTCTTGTTGGTTGGGTCATAGCCTAGACCTTCCTTATTGAAATTGACCCTAGTCCCTAGTATAGCATCTAGGCTAGTCTTTCCTTGGACAAACTTTTCTAAGATTTTCTGTTTGTCTTCCAGCTCCTTTTGAAGAGACTCAGAATTCTTTAGGAGTTCAGTATTTACTTTCTTCACAGCTTCATATTTCTCTGAATTCACTCTAATTTCATTCATGCTTTCTTCAATTTTAGTTTTGAATTCATTGAGCTATTTTTGACTTTCTTGAATTTCTCTCTTAAGCTTATCATTCTCTTTCCTTAGTGAGGTCATTTCTTCTTGTTGTTCTTTTAGCTTTTCATTTTCCTCACAGACCAGAGTTTGTTCTTCAATATTTGTGTTAAATTTTCTTTTCAGAACTCTGTGCTCTTTGCTAAGAGAATTAAATTTATCTAACAAGTCACCATAAGCATCCTCCCAGTCATCAATTGAGAAATTTTCAAAAATATTTTTTACCTCCTCTTCACTGTTTGCCATAAGGCAAATTCCATCGTCATATTCTTCTGAGGAAGCATCTTCAGGATCTTCTTCTTCCTCGCTCCATGTGCAGACCATCACCTGTGGCTTCTTCTTCTTCTGCACCTTTATGTTTTTCTTCTGAAGATAGGGACCCTTCTTCTGGAGGTCTGGGCATTCGCCTCTCATGTGTCCCTGTTTGTTACAATTAAAACAAGTCAGTTTCTTAGGATTTCTATCCCTGTAACTGGTAAATTCAGCATTCTTGTTAAAGGGTTGTGGCTTCTTTTTCCTAAAGGTCTTTCCCTTTTTCTTCAAATTTTTTTTGAACTGTCTAGTGAGCATTGCCTGCTCCTCCTGGTCGAGATTTGATAAACCTTCAAGCTCGGACTCAGACTCGGGGCTACTGCTGCTGCTCCCACTGTTACTACCCTTGTTGCGGGAAGCTCTTAGAGCTACATTTTTACCCTTCCTCTCACTTCCTTCTCCACCTCCTTAGAAATTCATCTCATAGGTCATAAGGGATCCTATGAGTTCATTCACAGTCAAGACTGTGAAATCTTTTGACTCCTCAATCACAATGGCCTTAGTGTGCCATGCCGGGGATAAAGATCTAAGGATTTTCCTGACTATATCTGCCTCAGCAAGATCCTTCCCTAGCCCTTTAAGAGTGTTAGTGATCAAGGATAACCTGGCATACATTTCGGTTATATTCTCATCTGCATTCATCTTAAACATTTCATACTTAGAAGTGTAGAGGTTTACCTTCGAGGCTTTCACTTGAGCTGTACCTTCATAGATCAATTACAGCTCATCCCACATTCGCTTGGCAGTTCTGTATGCAGATATACGAGCATATTCCTCTGGATGAATAGCACACTGGATTATGTTCAGCGCCATCCAGTTGAGTGAAGAGAGCTTGACATGGTCATCTGTCCAAGCATCCTCGTTTGGTGGCAGCTCATATGGCCCCACCGTAATTACTCTCCACAGTTTATGACTCTGAGCCCTGATGAACACTTCCATCCTGTTCTTCCAAAACAGATAGTTACTACCATCGAAATAAGGAGGGCGACTAATGGATTGACCTTCGGCCATGAAGGTTCTAGGACCACCAGCATTTCCTTGACCGTTCGTCCACATGGCGTAAACCTGCTCTAATACCAATTGTTAGCGCAGCAAGAGTGATATAGAAGGGGGGAATGAATAGATCACTCCCAATTTGCAGAAACTCAGGCGGAAAATAGATTCTACTGCTAATGCACCTCCTTAACCCGTACACAGAGAAATATAGATGAGAGTGAAGAACTGATCACTTGAAGGCAAAGGGACAAGCAGATGAAGAGCACAGAAATCAATAGCAAACCACAGAGGAGGCACTCGGTTTTTAGGTGGTTCGATTGCAATCCGCAATCTACATCCACCCCTCACTCCAACTAGAGTGAGGATTCCACTAGACAAAGCTAGATCACAGCAGACTCAGTCTGCGTACAAGATGCTGCCACACAGCTTGAACACCCAAGGGAAACAAATCCCTCGACCAAGCTCTGCTACCCACAGAACTTGAAACCTGTTCTAGCTCCCAGCTAGAACACAACTGGAGAATCCTCTCCCTTCCTCCACACACGGAGGGAAACTGTTAATGACAACCTGTCACTAACAACACCAGAGATCACCGATCTCTCTTCCTCTGCAACTCAGAGGGAAACTAGAGTAGTACTCCCTTCCTCCACACACCGGAGGGAAACTGTTAATGACAACCTGTCACTAACAACACTAGAGATCACCGATCTCTCTTCCTCTGCAACTCAGAGGGAAACTGGAGTAGTACTCCCTTCCTCCACACACCGGAGGGAAACCAATTCAAATCAGAATGGAAGAACGAAAATAAACAAAAGCAAAGTAGAAACAAAAACAACGAAGAGGAGATCGGTTCTGAAACTCAATACAACTGTAGCTTCAAATGAAGCAATTCATCAATCCACACACACTCTCTCTCTCTCTCAAACAAACTTTTCTCAGATCTAGAACTCTCTGCTCTTTTTCTTTTCTGGATCGTGCAGACTCTCACTAATGACTTCTGCTTTTTTCTTTTTCACGATCAAGCTTCTACTGAAGGATGAAGCTCTATATTTATAGCAGATAATGGCGTGTGGCTGCCAGGTTCCCGCCCATGCACTTTTGGCCAGATCATTTTGAATTTCGACCACATGGCAGCATCCTGACAAGATTGCCATCCACGTGTCATGCGCCTGTTGTCTTGGATCACGTGTCAGGTGCCAACCTCGATTTATGTGCCCAATCATCAGCCTGAATTGCCTACAGACAGACAGATGGAATGTATAGACTTAGATAGTTCAGGCTTTTAGCAAGAATGTATATACTTCAGAAACATCAACTGAGTAACTGTGTTCAATCGTGAGAGGATGTATAGACTTAATGAATAAACGCATGTATAGACTTTACCAAGGTATGCACAATGCAATGCGTTGACGCTACACTACATGCCAATGCACTGCGTTGACGCAATGCAATGTGTCTTTGAAAGCTGTAAACAGCAACGCATGCTGTATAGACTTCAGACAGCATGCAACAGATGACTCTGTATGGACTTGAAGACCCTTAGCCAATGTATAGACCTCTAGAGGAGACAAATGTGTAGACATCACATTGCTCAGCCACTATGTAGACTTCACAAAGCCTAACCAGTGTACAGACTTGTAATGAGTGTGCTGTGAGCTCTGAAGACTCAAGTTGTAATAACAGAATGTAGGATTGTGGTCGTACAACCCAATGTGAAGACTTGTAAAGAGTGGACAATTGTCAGACTTTGATGCTGATCAAAAGACCCTTGGTCAACAGCCAAGGCATCAACGCTTCCAGCGTGCAGCGTCGCCTCAGCTCCTCAAGAAAAGAGCTTACTCCCTAGGCAAGCTGACCAATGCGTCAACGCATCCAGTGTCAGCGTCGACGCAGTGAACAAGAAGGAAGTGAAAGACGCACCATTGCGTCTACGCAGTCAGCCAAGTGCGTCAACGCACTAAAGGCATGCTACCCATGAAGTCAGATAGGATGTACAGACTCTGTGGATGTAAAGCAATGTAGACTACAGACTTTATAGACTTGAACCAAGATGAGGTGAAGACTTCACGTTGTATAGACTTGCCAAATCAGTTGGGCGATGTACAGACTTGAACAGATCCAGCTGAAGGATGTATAGACTTGGAATCCACTGTACACGACTATACAGACTTTGAGGCTTAATGCAAAGGCCAGTGTATAGACTTCTAAAAACTGATGCGTTGTATAGACTTTCATGAGACGTTAAAGTCTATACAGACTAGACCAGTGAGACACTGATAGAGACGATGCAATGCGATGTGGAGACTTTAACATTAGACGCTGCATGAGATGGTAGGCTATACAGACTTGCAAAGAGTGAGTGAGACGATCGGCTGTAGGACCGATGTACAGACTCTTAGTGTGAAGGCAGACTGTATAGACTAGAATCGCTTGAAGTGATGTATAGACTTTGCCCAAGGAACCGAATGTATAGACTTGAAAGTCTGAAGGCGAAGTGCAAACATGCTGAGTTGACGCTGCAGCCCAATGCGTTGATGCTGCAACGTATTACTTTTACGTTCAACTGATGATGTATAGACTTAATCAAATGAAGAACATGAACAGAAGAGTCTACGCATCAGCACACTGAGTTGACGCACAAGTGTGAGAACAGAGAAATGCAATGACTGAAGGGTCGACGCATCTGCATGCTGAGTTGACGCACTGGTGTGAAAACTGTGCAGACAGAGTGTAGGCAGAATTAAGGTAGAGCAAGTTATCTGATAGCCATTGAACTGTACTCACTCACATGATGAAACAGTATTAATCTAGAGATAGAAGATTGATTTATAGTGTGAGACATCATCAAAACCATAGGGATGCAACAGCTCCGTCACCCAACAAAAAAGCCCCTCAAGTAGAAGAGACGGCCCCGGCTCCCCAAATTGCAGTGCCGAAGGCCGAATCAGGAAAAACCTGGGAATTCAGACACGGGTTCGGTGTGCGTCAGAAATCACTCAAAGCCCTAAATCGGGACTCAGAGGCTCTGAACTAAACCCCCCGGAGGCAGTGCATTGCAACTAAAGCATTACGGGAGGGCAAGCATTCGTCCGAATCGCCGCAAAGCCGGGGTGAAACCCTTTGACACTTAAACTGGCGCGCCCCTCCAACGGGTCTTAAACCGACGCACCCCTCATCCTGCATTTAAACTGGCGTGCCCCTCCTTCTCTCGCGGAACCAGCGGGCCCCCCTTAAGTGCAACCAAACTGGCGTGCCCCTCCCCCTATCGTGCCGATTTAACCCGAAGCCATCCCATTCAACCTCCGACACTCTGTTTTCCTATAAGTTCATGTGCAGAGGCGAGGAACAGAACATTCAATACCCGTCCCGTAGCCATTTAAGGAGCAAAGCTCTGTCTGCACCTCCATTCAATAACGCATCGGCATCAATGGCGAAGGCGAGCAGGGATGGTGGCAGCGGCAGCAGATCCCCCGGCAAACCCACAAACATCCTATCCTCAGACGAATGCCAGCGTACATCACGAACTTGTAGCAGCCAGCACAGCAGGTCAACTCCAGATGCCGTTACGGACGAGGAGGAGGTGGCGGGAACTCTCCCTCACTGGACGTTCTATAAAAAGGCAAGCCGAAGGCTGAGAAACGAGGAGGAGGGGAGATAGGTGGCAGAGAGAAAAAAAGAAAAGAGACGAGTCTGAGGGTCGAATTGGTTGAAGCTCCCCCCCCTGAGCTCTCGGGCATCCGAAGTGAAAAAGAAGCCTCCGCCACTTGTACCTGGAGGTGAAGAAAAGGGAGAGAGTGTGAGAGAAGAGAGAGGTGAGCTTGGGGGAAAGGAGCATGTGCTCTGCTCCCCTCCCACCAGTGTATCTATTTCTCCCTTTCCTGCTATTTTCCTTTGTTATGGGGTAGATCCCCCTCCTATATTTCATTTTTTCCCCTTCCCTTGTGGATGAATGAAAAGAAAAGCCTTTGCAATACATATTGCTCTACTTCATCGGTCTCCTCCCTTTCCCCCCACCTTCTAATCACCCGGGCCCTCTGGGAGCCTGCCTCTCCATGGCATGGTCTTCGAGGGAACCCGTCTGAAGGGTGAACATTTATAGCCTTCCATGGAGAACATCTGTCCCGTTGGGGCTCTTATGAAGCTATAGCCCGTGAGTTGCTAGAACCCCTTGAAGGCTGGTCCTCGGGCTTCTACACTCACCTCTGGGTCCTCGGACAGCCATCTCCGGCTCCTCCGAATTTTGGGGATCATCTCGGAATATTCCGTTTGATGATCCCCCATTTCCCCTCGCAAACCCCCAGTCCGGGGGAGGTGCTATCCAATTCTGGCCAGGAATACGAGCAATAAGAACAAAGAACATATGAACATAAGGGGGAATGAACGAACTGAACTCTCTGAAGACACGTCTGAACTTCTGTGAACCTAGCAGAACACTGAACTCCTAAGTCTCAGAACATTCACATGGAGAACCTCTGAACGGAACACATAAACCTGTTAATGAATAAGACATTCAAGCCTTCTCACTGAATCAATGAACAAGAGAACAGAATGTTTAAACCCTCTTATCAACGTAATTTGCTAAACGAACAAACACTTTAACCATCTGCTAATTGATGGGCGAGAATAACAGATCTAGAGGGGGGGTGAATAGATCTAACCCCAAAGATAAACACACAATAGCAGTTTAAAAGAACTAGTGCGGAAATTAAATGAACTGCTATAAACTCATACAGAAATTCAGAAGATGAACGATCCTACAAGCGCGTTAAATCGACCAGCAGTAGTGACTTAGTTGAAGGCACAAGATGGACAGAGGCAGATGAACAAGGCAGACGAACGTCTATCCAATCAAACACATGCTAAACCATCAGGTGAGCCTAAGCATTCATCTACTTGGTGATAAAACAGTAAAGCATTCACAAGACAAGAGAGTTTTAAGGTGGTTCGATCTCTATCCAGAGATCTACGTCCACCCTTACTCAACCGAGTAAGACTTCTTGCTGCCACACAGCTTGAAAACCATTGATCCACAGCTTTGGGGATGGAAATCCCCACAACTGCTGAGCCTTACATCTTGCTGTCCGAGGAACACCATCGCCCACTGAGCAATACAGCTTAGCTCTGCTGATACAGAACTTAAAGTAGATTTGAAAAGAAAACAACGGAATAAAGGAAATATAGATAGAAGACAGAAATGTAGCTCTTCGAATAGAGCAATCTGACTCTGGATTTGATCCAAAAGTCAGGAAGAGCCAGCCTCGCCCAGACTCTCTTCGTCCTCTCAACTCACTTCTTCTTCTCAACTCTCTTCTACAATATTCTATTTTCTCTCCTTTTTCTAAACTCTCTCCTTCCTCTTCTTCTCTCGTGCGTCTCCTACTTTTTTTTTCTCTGGCTATTCTATGGCCGCCTCTTTTTTCTCTTCTTTGTTTTTGGTCGCAGAAGATGCCTTCTTATAGGGCTTCAGGCTAGGTTAACACGACCTCATGCATCCGACGTGTGGAATGCTCGTTCCCACCTTTTCTAGAGAAGCCACGTGTCGGGGGCAGATAGGACAACGATCCTCGTGACAGAATGTCCTTGGATCACGTGCCAATCATTGGTTATGTTCACCCTTCACGAGCTCATGCTTCAGGTGTGACTTCAAGTGATCACGTGATAGACGATGATATCTGCCCTCATGCTGTTCAGATGCTCGAGAGTATGCCAGGTTGGAGGAAATGCCTTAGCTTGTTGAAGAAAGTGCAAACATGGTTAGACCTTATATATATAGCACAGACAATATGCACTTACTTTATATAGGCTCAAGGCAGACGTGCACTGACCTTCTATATGCTCAATGCAAATGTGCACCGACCAGGTATAGGCACAAGGCAGACGTGCACAGACCCTATGAATGACTAAGGCAGATGTGCACTGACCTTACATGTGCATGGCAAAACTGGCACCGACGTCTTCCATGCGTAAGGCAAGACATGCACCGACCTCTATATGCATGATACAAAAGGTGCACATACCTTTGTATGCATGAGGCAGAAATGTGCACCGACCTTATGTGCATTTCCACAAAGTGTGCACCGACCTTGTATGCAGTCATACAAGATGTGCACCGACTCCATATGCATTCTTCAAAAATTGCACCAACCTTGTGTGCATTTCTACAAAGCGTGCACCGACCTTGTATGCAGTCATACAAGATGTGCACCGACTCCATATGCATTCTTCAAAAATTGCACCGACCTTGTGTGCATTTCTACAAAGCATGCACCGACCTTGTATGCAGTCATACAAGATGTGCACCGACTATGCACACAAAATATGCATGAGCTTCAACTATGAATGTGCATGTGAATAGTGATGTGCACTGACCTATATGCGAGACAAAGCATGCATCGACCTTCTGTGCACTGCTACAGTAATGTGCATAGACCTTTGAGAACCAGCGAAAAATGCACCGACTTTGATGCGGGACAGTATGCGAACCTGGGACTCTAGCTCGCGGACGTCCGTAAGCGAGGGAAACGCGTGGATCTACGCGGTTGAGAAACCGGCAATGAGTCTCGGGGATCGACTTTTCCGCGTGCTCGGATCGAGTCACAGGATGGGTTCCACTCACTCGCTCACAGCGTCGATGAAATTTGAATGAGCTAATATCTTAACAATCGCTCATGCAGTGGCATATGAAAATATACGAGTAAAGCAAATGTCGAGTGGGGAACGGACACGATACCACCACGCTTCGGGCATGGGAAGACGACCCCGGCCGAAACTCGTACTCCCGGTGTATAGTAAATAAATAATTACAGTAGTGAATTTAATTGCCCACTCCACGCAGGGAGGTAAAGGGATACACGTGGGACCCGGGAGTAGCGAACTCGGGTTGACGGGCAGCAAGCCGGAAGGCTCTCAGGCTGGAAACGGGTTGCTAGTTCGGCTCGATTTTGAGGGGCCCGCGGGACAGCAGGCGGGTCCGGCTGCTGGGATGGCAGTGCCCGGGCGTCTCCTTGCTGCAGTGGCTGGCTGAGACGCTGCTGGGGGGTTGCCGATCGATCTCCGGGAGCGGCGGTCGCCAAATGTGAGCCGGTGAATTTTGCCGGGATTAACCGGCGGACTGCTCTGCTGGCCTGTTCTCGGATCATATCTACGCGCTTCCACAAAAATAATTGTTGCGCCCAGATCCGATGGCGGATCGAGGTGAAATTAGTACCATTGGAAACTAGACTCGAAGGGCTACAACATATATTATTTTCAAATCCATCCAGTGAAAGGATTGAAAATGAAAATGACTGTGGCACAAACTCTTTTCTAGCTCGAAACCCATAACACACAGGACAGAAAAGGATCTGTCTGAAGATGAACTTTGAACAAAATAAAAACGATGGATCTAGACTTTGGGAAAATTATGGGTGAAAGGGGGGGATGTGAGGATCACGTATGAATTTTTTGGGATTTTTTAAAGAAGACTGAGGGGGCGGGAAAAATACAACAACAGACTACTATCCCCTAAATCTGGTGATTGGCAGACTGTCAGGGGTGGAACTAAAATACTGGGAAAAATATCAAACGGTGGCAGATTGACATGAAATTTAAAATGAGACTGGCTAACAAGGAGAGGGATGATCTCTCAAATTTTCAAGATCATCAGACTCACGGATTTGGAGGACCAACCTTTTCTGTTAGCTTCCGTCCTGGATCTCGGAATCCTAGACAGTAGGGTAAAGAAATGGTTGTGGCGGCTCGACGGCGGCACGAATGGAGGCGGCGGCGGGGGTGGCTGGAAGTCACATCCAGCGGAGGTGGTAGAGGTGGGAATCACTCCCAGAATATGGCTTCACACCATAGATTAGGACAACTTTCACAGTTGCACGGGGAGAGGGAGAGAGGGGCGCCCTTAGGCTTGGAGCAAATGCTTAATTCTTCATTAATTCTTACAAAATGGAAAATACAAGAGCTCTGACCAAAAGACTTAATTGCCCTCAGATCTAGGGTTATGGAGGGGCAAATAAGGGATAGGAGAAGTATTCTCCCATGTGGTCAAATGGCCATACATAAAAAATACAACATGAATAAAAAATAATAAAGGGGGGGCGCCCCTTTGAGAAAACGGGTGACGAATTTGATTTTTCTTCCATTTTGTCGCCTTGGCCCAAGTCCAATCTTGGACTTTGAACCAGCCCCACATGGCCCATGATCCTAGGTGGACCAATGGAAAAGAGGGTGGGGGACCCTGCTAGACCTATTGGCATTTTACATAGAAACCCAAAGATTCCTAAAGACTAACAAATTGGCTTATAATGCCTTACAATTGCAACCCAATTAACCCAAGGATATAAATGTGAATAAAAATGATACAAATACAAAAATAAAATGTTAGTGCTCGGTGTTGATTCCCATCAATTCTCCCTGGGTGGGAAGAACTTGACCCCGTCGAGTAAGGGGTGGGGCTGCTCGTGTGACTCCTGCGGATCTGTCACCATACCAGGTAGCGCGGAGTACGCTCCACTCCAAGTAATCGTCACCTACTCGTCCCGTATATGTTCGATATGCACATGCTGCTGTGAGAATGAGGCTAATGGTGGACACTCCGGGGTGGGGTCACTCTCAAAGGAAGGATACGACTCAATGACTCACTAGGAATCACCACGGGGTCCCTATATGTGACTTGATCCGAGATATTGAGGTAGAGCCGATCCCAAATTCTGGCAAGTCTACAACGTACGCATTAGACCCGACTTGCCTCACACTCGAAAGGGACTGACATCGCGAGGTGACATGAGACCAACCATGGGACTCCTAATCTGCTTGACACATGTATGTATAGACTCTGAACAAATAAAGAAAAAACACAGACTCACACAAGACCCTAAACAAACCTACTGTTAGACCGACCCATCCATATGCAATGGTGGACCAGGACATCCGAATGTGTGCCATGCATACACAAGATGCAACCAAATGCCGGTAAAATCATGGACGCCTAGATATCCCAAAGTGCACCACTCATGCACGGACGGCCCTTTGAATTTGGGAGGTTTGGGTGGGCCAGGAGGGTTGAATGCACCGTCTTCCATACCCCAATGAACGGGCTCCTTGCGGAGTGTAGGCGGACTGGCCGGTGGGGTAGTGGTGTGATAGTGAACTTCCCTGTAGAAGTGGCGTAGATATGGTGGGTCCAGGGGCTCACTAGGGAAGGGGTCGAAGGGATCAAAGAATGTGTGACCCCTCGAGATGGGTTCCCTCATGACACGGTCCCAAGTTTGAAATTCTTGAAGGTGTAAATGATCACCTTCATCCTTTGTGGTAGGTGGGACGACGGTCATATCTAGAAAATATGGTTCCTCCCTCAGGATAAGTATAATGAGATTAGGCTCATCAGGAATGGGGAGGAGCAAAAGGATCTACGTGGTGACATCACCCACGGTGCATACGGAGGTAATGGACCCCAATGCCGGATGGGTGAAGCTATGACTATGGAGTTGGTCGAATCCTGGGGCCAACATGTTCGTCAACTTCCATTGCCAGTCTAATCCCTTAATAAGGTCATCCAATGTATCAACATCGTGACAAGACCGGAAAGTTGTGTAGAAGGAGTTGACGGGCACTATTTGCAGTGCGGGGTCCATGGATGGGTAGAAAAAGGCTTTAGGGATCAAGCCTTGCTTGAGCCAGCTAAAAAGTGGCTCGTCGATGATTAGCTTCCTTGATAGAAGCATGGGTGGCTCTGGCTGAGGCGGCTCCAAATGAGGTGGCTCCGAATAAAGATCGGAAGGTGAGGGTGGGGGCAAAGGAGCTCTCACGGGTGGAGAAGGAGTGTTCTCCTTGAGGGGAAGAGGTTCTTGGGGTGGCACCGAGTTGAGGCTACCGGCTATGACCTACCTATACTCGGGCAGGAGTCCGTCAATCTGGGTACACATCCTATCTACCTTATCTGACATGATTTTGAAAAGTTCGACAATGGTGTGGTTTGGAGTAGGGGTATTGGGATGGACTCTCCTATAATCACTCGGCCTAGTATTGGGCTTAGGCTCGTCTACATGTGGGGCTCTTTGCCTCCGACTATGACCCACTTGGTTGGAGGTGATTGGGTGGGGTCGGTTGGAGGTGACTGGGCTGGGTAGGTAGACCCTTCTAAGCTCGCCCTTCATCTCACGCCATGACTCTATAGGCCATTGCCTCCTAATTTCCCTCAAGTATTCTATGTCCCTCCATTTTTCGGCGGCTTCATAAAAAAGCCGCCTTGTGGCAAAGTCGACTTGCATGGCATCGGACATAATGTAACACTCAAAGTATTTGTCCATAGCGGCTTCCCACTCTAGGTAGTCGCTCGGGACCGTGGAGCCATAGAAGTTCGGGGCTTCGGGCCTACGAAGGTGGTGGGGTTGGATTCCCCATCCTTGGGTGTGTCGCCACCATTCATATGACGTAGGCTTTTAGGGATCCATGGGAAATAGGGGAGCTATAAGATGGCCATGTCGACACTTGGTGACAAGACAAACCGACTAGACACGACCCTACAATAATAATGTAAAGTTGTAATGCAGACTCGACTACAAACCTAGACTTAACCAGTATCCGGTACGTGGCGGAGATTTGATCAGAAGATCGCACTCATGCAAGTGTGCAACCTTCCCGATAGGCATAACCTATCATTCCGGGAACACCTTTTGATATACCGGGTATAGGAATGCAATGCGACACCTTGGACCGACTAACCGACTACCCTAGACTTGACTTTGCTCTGATACGAATTTGATGCGGGATGGTACGCGAACCAGGGACTCGAGCTCGCAGACGTCCCTAAGCGAGAGAAACGCGTGGATCTGCGCAGTTGAGAAACCAGCAATGAGTCTCAGGTCTCAGTTTTTTCGCGTGCTCGGATCGAGTCATGGGACGGGTTCCACTCACTCGCTCGCAGCGGCGATGAAATTTGAACGAGCTAATATCCTAACAATCACTCATGCATCAGCATGTGAAAATATACAAGTAAAACAAATGTCACGCCCCGAGCCTTTATTACAGCGGAAGACTAACTCGGGGAGCGCGGACAGCCGGCATGGTAAGCCTCTTGCAAGCAAGAACGACCAGAGCGCAATACAATCACACACACAAATGCAATTGCACAATATATATATATATATATATATATATATATATATATATTCGAACTTCAACTTTATTTCATTACTAACTCAAGTACAACCACTAATTCAATTTCCATTATGTACTAGACTCAAGAAATAGGAAAATTACATAGACTCAATCTAAACAATTTAGACTTCCTAAGTCTTCACTCTCATCTTGACAATACTTTCATTCGCTCTCGGACCCGCTACTTGTATAACCCGAATCCGAATTCGAATCACTTCCATCTCCTGAAAAGATTGGAAATAGGTAATGAGCACACTTGCCCAGTAGGTATCTTCGCATCAACATGAAGGCACTATTAAAGTAATTAACAATTTAGCTCTAAAGAATAAGGTAAGAATCATGCGAATGCGATTAATCACGCGATTAAACCAAAGTAAAGACGATCAAGTAAGTTAGAATGAGAGCAAGTAAGAACTAGCAAGAATGTAACAAGAACATGATATTGGCCTTTCATGAACAAGAATGTATCGAGAATGTACTAGCAAGCCACATAATCATCACTCTAGTATCTTTTGCTGATGAGCAAGTACTTCGTGAATTTCTGTGGAATATCAAGCAAGAAAGTCATGTCATGCTGTATTGTGGATTTTCACTTATTTATAGAGAAAGTACTCCCAGCGCAATGCGACGCCAGTAGCATCATACCCCATGGTTTATAATAGTATGTTTCCGACAATCAGTCGAGGGGACTAGCATAGAGCCCTTGAACACAATCAGTGCTCGATCGCATCTTCAAGTATAAATCAAGCTTTTTCCACGCATGTAACAATAAAGTATGGCCAAGAATGTAATAAGTTCAATAAGCTCATGATAACAATAATTCAATGAATGAATGATTTAATAAGAATCATGAGAAATCAAGAATGACTTAAGCAAGGTTATGCTTATGGAAATAAATCGGCAGCATAACGGTACATTCTTTATTTTCCATTCATTATTTTAGGTTTCTTGATCAATATGATAAGTTCTAGATCATTAATAGTCATCTAGAAACCTTGGAATATCAACCCTTGGTCCACCTTGGGTTAAAAATACTCAAGCAGTGTGACGGTCGTGTACTGGGCCGTTACATGATGTGACGCTCCAGTATTGGGCCGTTACATTAGTCTGAATCTAGAACCAAGAAATCAGACTCAGTTGAATGTGACGGTCGTATATTGGGCCGTTACTTGTGCCTGACGGTCCAACATAGAGCCGTTACATTACTGATAACCAAAAACATCGATAGTGTAATCTAATCAATGGGCTTTAATGGTACAACCAACTCGGCGTCCTAGTGGGAATCCCAGGCTCGCGGAGAATTACGGAGGCCTTGAAACAAGATTTCCTAGTCCATTGGAAGGAATATCCAATAGAGAGGTCCTCATGTCCAAGAATAATGTTCCTATAGTGCAAAGTGAACTAATGGACAACATACCGGAATATGCGCCATATACTTAAAGAAATGACTCTATTGATAAAGAGAATGTGTGACGATGTGAAACCATGAGAAAACTCCGTCAATACAACATTTGGAGAATCATGATTTAAATACAAAACTATAGAATTTTGGCACCTGAAATTAACATAACTTAAAATAACCTAAGACACATTAATCATGCAATTTGATCATGAATCAGTAACTAAACTTGAAGTCATGATAACAGGTCCAACTTAGCTATCTAAGCTTATTTATAATTAAACTTAACTGGTTATTATTCTGCCTTGGGCTGGCAGAACACAGGGGTCTGACGGTCTAGGATAGGCGCGTTACAGTGCATGTGACGGTTTATCGGGGGGCCGTTACAGTGGTGTAACGCTCCTGCTAGGGTGCGTCAGAGACAATAGAACAATAAAAGCACAACAGGGTGTGACGGTCTATCGTAAGGCCGTTACATTCATGTGACGGTCTTACGTTGGTGCGTCAGAGAATCTGCTGGCAGTAAACTAAGTAAAGGTTTATGAAAACATAACATGCCTGGAAATCAAAATACTACCACTGTCCTAGTCATGATAACGAAGTATAGGCCAACTATATGCATGGGTTTAGTGAATAGACATGATAATATCTTTTAATTTCCATTTAGGGCTAAGAGATGCATGAATGTATAGAACTATTAGATCATGAAATTCTTAGTCTATAATGCATGAAATCAAGCACAACCAGAGGGCTTTTATTCCTAACAAGTTGTTTTTGCCAATCATGAGATAACCTACCTCTTCTAAATCCTTTAAACTTCGAATTTGATGCTAGGTGCTACCCTTAGTCCCTTGTACTTCTTGTGATAAATCAGCAACTTCAATCTGCTCTATTTCCTCAGCCTCTTGACCTAAGGATGTGAAATTTTGAGGGTAAGAAGATGAAACTATTGAGAACAAAAAGTTCTAAAGGATTGAACTCTAATTACCTCGTTTAGACGTCTAATCTCTGGATCTTCAGGAGACTTGCGTTCAGATTCCTGTGTTACTAAGGTTCAATCAGCAACTTTGGAAGCTTCTATCTCCTTGGTTGCTTGATCTCCTATCACGAAATTTGGAGAGCTATTAGTCTAATGTATTATAAACAAAAGGTCATAAGGAACTTATCCGAAATTATGACTCCTTACCTTGATTCTTCACGAGCCAAAAGTAAGGGTCGCTCAGTTCAGAACTAGGTCCTATTTATAGGGTTTTGAAGATTAGATCGATTCTAGAGTCCTTAATTTGTCAGAACCTAATCCCTAAGAGTCCTTAGTAATGTTATAAGCTTCCCTAAGTCGATCTCTTGTAGATAAGATCCTAAAGTTCTAATCTTTTTGCTCGTTCTTCCTTTCACGGAACTAACAGAGTGTAACGCATCCAGCCTGGTGCGTTACAGGGCTGTGGCGGTCGCCCGATAGACCGTTACATTCAACGTGTATAGAGTTTCAATTTAATAAAACTCTTTTATTCGTTTATCCACATAATTATCTTATATAAATAGTATTTATCTTAAAATACGTGAATAAGCTAATTACCCTTCTAGAATATGGGCCAAACTTGATGGGCTTGGTCCATAAACCCTTTGGATTATCTTTAAATAGGCTAGGTTAATTATTTAACCTAATTGGGCCTTATAATGACTTATTGATCCAATATTCTATTTATTAATTTATTTAGGCCTTTATAAATTCTAGAAAATAATTAAATATTCATAAAATAATTTATAAAAATTCTGGGGTCTTACACCCTCCCCCACTTAAGAGAATTTGGTCCCCAAATTTAATATATGGATTTCGAGAGTGTACTTACAGTTAAATAATTCTGGAAATCTTTTCCGCATGGCTGCTTCGGTTTCCCATGTTGCTTCATATGGCCATGTTTTCTTCCATTGAATCTTGACCATAGGAATAACTTTATTTCTTAGTTGACGCACTTCCCGTTCTAGAATCTTTATTGGCGTTTGCTCGAACGTCATATCCTTCTGAATCTCCAGATTGTCATAAGTGATAATATGGTCAGGATCATATACATACTTCTTCAGCATAGAGACGTGAAATACGTCATGAACTCCTGCTAATTGTGGAGGTAAAGCCAGTTTGTAAGCCACTTCACCAATCCGTTCAAGAATTTCAAATGGGCCAATGAATCTTGGAGTTAGCTTTCCTTTAATGCCAAATCTTCGAATACCACGACCTGGAGAAACCTTTAAATATACATGATCTCCTACCTGAAACTCCAAGTCACGTCTTCGATTGTCAGTATAAGACTTTTGCCTATCTTGTGCCATTTTCATTCTTTCTTGAATGAGCTTGATCTTCTCTGTAGAATCCCTGATGAGATCGGGGCCTAGAAATTGCTTTTCCCCTATTTCATTCCAACATATTGGTGATCGACAGCTTTTTCCATATAAGGCTTCAAAAGGTGTCATTCGTATGCTAGCCTGATAGCTATTGTTATATGCAAACTCTACTAGAGGTAAGTGATCATACCAACTACCTCCAAAGTCGATAGCACAAGCCCTGAGCATATCTTCTACTACCTGATTCGTTCTTTCCGTTTGACCATCTGTTTGTGGATGAAAAGCTGTGCTGAAATTCAATCTAGTCCCTAGTGAATGTTGTAGACCCTTCCAGAATTGTGATGTGAATCGAGGATCTCTATCAGATATAATAGTGACTGGGACACCATGTAGTTTGACAATCTCCTTTATGTATAATGCTGCTAGAATATCCACAGACCATCGACTCTTTATTGGTATGAAGTGTGCGGATTTAGTCAATCGGTCTATGATTACCCATATTCCATCGTGTCCACCTCTGGTCTTGGGTAAACCCATAATAAAGTCCATCCCTATACTCTCCCATTTCCATTCGGGAATACTCAAGGGGTGTAATTTACCTGCGAGTCTAAAATGTTCTGCTTTTACTTGTTGGCAGGTGAGACAACGGGACACGAAATTAGCTATCTCACTCTTCATATTGGGCCACAAGAAATTTCTTTTGAGATCTTGATACATCTTTGTTCCTCCTGGATGAATTGTGTATTTGAAATTGTGCGCTTCATCTAGGATTAGTTTCTTCGTGGCCTCATGATCTGGTACACATGTTCGGCCCTTAAATAATAATCTTCGTCATGGGAAATAGAAAAATCTGGCCTTTGTTCAATATTGGCTTTAATTTCAGTAATATAGGATCATCATTTTGCAGCTTGACCAGATCTTCTATCAATGTAGGTTGAGCTCGGATATTCTCTATGAAACAATCTTCTTCCTTTATGTCAATATCTAAGTTCAACTGAGCAAATTGAGGAACAAGGTTAGTTACACTTACCATAAGACTTGATAGCATACCCATTGGTTTTCTACTGAGTGCATCTGCTACAGCATTAGCCTTGCCAGGATGATATTGAATAGCAAAATCAAAGTCTTTGAGATATTCTAACCACCTCCTCTGCCTCATGTTAAGCTCCTTTTGAGAGAATAAATATTTCAAGCTTTTGTGGTCCGAGTAGACCGTGAACTTTTCTCCATAAAGATAATGACGCCAAATTTTCAAGGCGAAAATAACCGCTGCCAATTCCAAATCATGTACGGGATAGTTTTCCTCGTGACGTTTCAATTGTCTTGAAGAATAACAGATTACTTTTCCATTCTGCATGAGAATGCATCCTAAGCCAATACCAGACGCATCCGTATACACTTCGAATCTACCACCCTCCATTGGTAGTGATAAAATAGGAGCTATCGTAAGATGATTCTTAAGATTTTGAAAGCTCTTTTCACAGTCCTTTGACCAGACAAAAGGGTTTTCTTTTCTTGTGAGTCTAGTTAAAGGAACCGCAATTTTTGAGAAGTCCTTAATGAATCTCCTATAATAACCTGCTAAACCCAGAAAGCTTCTTACTTCAGATACAGTCGTTGGCCGACTCCAATTCTTGACAGCTTCTACCTTAGAAGGATCCACAGCAATACCTTCTTTTGAAATAATGTGGCCTAGGAATGAGACTTCCTCGAGCCAGAATTCACACTTATTGAGTTTGGCATAAAGCTTGTGTTCTCTAAGTGTTTGTAAAGCTATTTTCAAATGTTGTTCATGTTCCTCTTTTGTCTTGGAATATATCAAGATATCATCAATGAAGACGACGATGAACTGGTCCAGATATGGCTGGAAGACATTGTTCATAAGTTGCATGAATGCTGCTGGGGCATTAGTTAACCCAAACGGCATCACTACGAATTCATAGTGGCCATAACGACTTCGAAAAGCTGATTTATAAATGTCCTCTTCTTTAATTCTAAGCTGATGATAACCTGATCTGAGGTCTATCTTAGAGAAATATTCTGCTCCTGAAAGTTGATCGAAGAGCTCATCAATACGCGGTAACGGATACTTATTTTTAATTGTGAGTTGATTCAGTCGCCGGTAATCGATGCATAGCCTGAGAGAACCATCCTTCTTCTTGACAAATAGAACCGGCGCACCCCAAGGGGATGTGCTAGGTCTGATGAAGCCTTTGTCTAGTAATTCCTGCAACTGCCTTTTTAATTCCTTGAGTTCTGTGGGGGACATCCTGTAAGGGGCTATAGAAACAGGTGCTGCTCCTGGGATGAGTTCAATAGTGAAGTTCACTTCCCTCTCGGGCGGTAAACTGGGTAATTCGGACGGAAACACATCGGGGAACTCATTTACAGTAGGGATGTCTGCTAAGATAATCTCCTTGGATTCGGCAACAATGATAGAAGCAAGAAAAGCTTCACATCCTTGCGAGATAAGTTTGCAAGCGTGAAGAGAAGATATGATGGTAGGATGCTTCTTGTACTTGATGCCAAGAAAAGAGAATCTTGGAAGACCGGGCTTTCGAAAGGATATAATCCTATTTTGGCAATTGATATAAGCATCATGATCTACAAGCCAATCTACCCCTAAAATGGCATCATAACCTTTCATGTCAAGGCATACTAAGTTTGCGGGGAGATTATGACCTTCTACTATCACTTCGCTATCAGGATAATAGTCGGTAAGCTTTGTTCCAGAACCTAAGGGTGTGGAAATAGCAAGATCTGAAGGTAAGGGAACTGATGCGATTGGTAATGTTTTAGCAAAAGTAGTGGAGATAAAAGAATGAGAGGCACCCGTATCAAATAGCACAAATGCAGGACGAGAATAAATTTGAAGAGTACCTTCCATAAGCCCATCATCCCTGGGCGCTTCCTCTTCTTCTAGAACAGCATTGAGGCGAGCCTGCCTCCTGCGTCCATTACCAGATGACTGGTCCTTCATAAGGGGGCATTCCGGCATGCGATGCTCCCTGCTTCCACAACGTAAACAAGCGCCGAGACGCTTCCAACACTCCTCAGCCGAATGGCCGAATTTTTCACAAAATGTGCAAGCCGTGGTGACCTGCTCCTTCTCCTCCTTGACTTTCTTTTGCTTATGGGAACTTCCACCATTCCCATTCCTGGATCTCTTCTTACTATCACGGCTCTTGTAAGGCTCCGTGATGCTGAATTTCTCTTTCTTATAACGCCGATCTGAGCGTCGGCTAGACTCCTCTCCTTTCCCCTTTAATTTCTCGACCTTCTCCAAGGTCCTTTCACATAAATACGCTCGTTGAACCATTTCCGCATAAGTACGGATGTTTTGGGTCCCGAGCTGCTGAATGAAACCGGGATGTAACCCGTCCATAAACCGATTCGCCTTTAATAAATCGGTACTGATTAGATGTGATGCATACGGTGCTAGCCTTGAGAATTGCAGTTCATATTCGGCAACCGTCATCATTCCTTGCCGAAGAGCGGAGAACTCCATAGCCTTTCTCTATTTTACATGCTCAGAAAAGTACTTGGCACGGAATAGGGTAAGAAAATTGTCCCATGTATGAGGTGCATCGGCCGGAGGTGCCAGAACCGACTTCCACCATGTGCGAGCATCTTTGTTAAGTTGAAAGGTTGCGAGACGCACCTTCTCTTGATCGGTGCGTTGGGTCACATCAAATATATGATTCATTTCGTCTATCCAGTTTTCTGCCTCGTCGGGATTAGAAGAACCATAGAATCACGGAGGATTTAAACTCCGAAAATTGCGATGTAGGTCACCAGCCCTTGCCCCTGCACCACCTTGCGCTATGGTTTGCAATGCTTGAGTAAGGCCAGTAACTGTTTGTTGCATGTCATCCCAATCTACACGATGAGCCATTCGTAAGATAAGGTACCTGAGAGAAAAATAACAACTTGTTATTTCTCATGAAATTGGAAAATCAATCTTAATGCTAATTAATTATCTTATCCCGGGCTCTACCCAATTCTCACATGGGTATGAAATTTCTTCCTTAGTTCATAGGTAGGGGTCCTTAAACCTTGGACTTTTCCTATGACATGACTCTTCTTCCTAAGTCCTGAGACTTAGGCTCTGATACCAACTTAACTGTCATGCCCCGAGCCTTTATTACAGCGGAAGACTAACTCGGGGAGCGCGGACAGCCGGCATGGTAAGCCTCTTGCAAGCAAGAACGACCAGAGCGCAATACAATCACACACACAAATGCAATTGCACAATATATATATATATATATTATATATATATATATATATTCGAACTTCAACTTTATTTCATTACTAACTCAAGTACAACCACTAATTCAATTTCCATTATGTACTAGACTCAAGAAATAGGAAAATTACATAGACTCAATCTAAACAATTTAGACTTCCTAAGTCTTCACTCTCATCTTGACAATACTTTCATTCGCTCTCGGACCCGCTACTTGTATAACCCGAATCCGAATTCGAATCACTTCCATCTCCTGAAAAGATTGGAAATAGGTAATGAGCACACTTGCCCAGTAGGTATCTTCGCATCAACATGAAGGCACTATTAAAGTAATTAACAATTTAGCTCTAAAGAATAAGGTAAGAATCATGCGAATGCGATTAATCACGCGATTAAACCAAAGTAACAAGACGATCAAGTAAGTTAGAATGAGAGCAAGTACGAACTAGCAAGAATGTAACAAGAACATGATATTGGCCTTTCATGAACAAGAATGTATCGAGAATGTACTAGCAAGCCACATAATCATCACTCTAGTATCTTTTGCTGATGAGCAAGTACTTCGTGAATTTCTGTGGAATATCAAGCAAGAAAGTCATGTCATGCTGTATTGTGGATTTTCACTTATTTATAGAGAAAGTACTCCCAGCGCAATGCGACGCCAGTAGCATCATACCCCATGGTTTATAATAGTATGTTTCCGATAATCAGTCGAGGGGACTAGCATAGAGCCCTTGAACACAATCAGTGCTCGATCGCATCTTCAAGTATAAATCAAGCTTTTTCCACGCATGTAACAATAAAGTATGGCCAAGAATGTAATAAGTTCAATAAGCTCATGATAACAATAATTCAATGAATGAATGATTTAATAAGAATCATGTGAAATCAAGAATGACTTAAGCAAGGTTATGCATATGGGAATAAATCGGCAGCATAACGGTACATTCTTTATTTTTCATTCATTATTTTAGGTTTCTTGATCAATATGATAAGTTCTAGATCATTAATAGTCCATCTAGAAACCTTGGAATATCAACCCTTGGTCCACCTTGGGTTAAAAATACTCAAGCAGTGTGACGGTCGTGTACTGGGCCGTTAAATGATGTGACGCTCCAGTATTGAGCCGTTACATTAGTCTGAATCCAGAACCAAGAAATCGGACTCAGTTGAATGTGACGGTCGTATATTGGGCCGTTACTTGTGCCTGACGGTCCAACATAGAGCCGTTACATTACTGATAACCAAAAATATTGATAGTGTAATCTAATCAATGGGCTTTAATGGTACAACCAACTTGGCGTCCTAGTGGGAATCCCAGGCTCGCGGAGAATTACGGAGGCCTTGAAACAAGATTTCTTAGTCTATTGGAAGTAATATCCAATAGAGAGGTCCTCATGTCCAAGAATACTGCTCCTATAGTGCAAAGTGAACTAATGGATAACATACCGGAATATGCGCCATATACTTAAAGAAATGACTCTATTGATAAAGAGAATGTGTAACGATGTGAAACCATGAGAAAACTCCGTCAATACAACATTTGGAGAATCATGATTTAAATACAAAACTATAGAATTTTGGCACCTGAAATTAACATCACTTAAAATAACCTAAGACACATTAATCATGCAATTTGATCATGAATCAGTAACTAAACTTGAAGTCATGATAACATGTCCATCTTAGCTATCTAAGCTTATTTATAAGTAAACTTAACTGGTTATTATTTTGCCTTGGACTGGCAGAACACAGGGGTCTGACGGTCTAGGATAGGCGCGTTAAAGTGCTCGTGATGATTTATAGGGGGGCCATTACAGTGGTGTAACGCTCCTGCTAGGGTGCGTCAGAGACAATAGAACAATAAAAGCACAACAGGGTGTGACGGTCTATCGTAAGGCCGTTACATTTATGTGACGGTCTTACGTTGGTGTGTCAGAGAATCTGCTGGCAGTAAACTAAGTAAAGGTTTATGAAAACATAACATGCCTGGAAATCAAAATACTACCACTGTCCTAGTCATGATAACGAAGTATAGACCAACTATATGCAAGGGTTTAGTGAATAGATAAGATAATATCTTTTAATTTCCATTTAGGGCTAAGAGATGCATGAATGTATAGAATTATTAGATCATGAAATTCTTAGTCTATAATGCATGAAATCAAGCACAACCCGAGGGCTTTTATTCCTAACAAGTTATTTTTGCCAATCATGAGATAACCTACCTCTTCTAAAACCTTTAAACTTCGAATTTGATGCTAGGTGCTACCCTTAGTCCCTTGTACTTCTTGTGATAAATCAGCAACTTCAATCTGCTCTATTTCCTCAGCCTCTTGACCTAAGGATGTAAAATTTTGAGGGTAGGAAGATGAAACTACTGGGAACAAAAAGTTCTAATGAACTCTAATTACCTCGTTTAGACGTCATAATCTCTGGATCTTCAGGGAACTTGCGTTCAGATTCCTGGGTTGCTAAGGTTGAATCAGCAACTTTGGAAGCTTCTATCTCCTTGGTTGCTTGATCTCCTAGCACGAAATTTGGAGAGCTATTAGTCTAATGTATTATAAACAAAAGGTCGTAAGGAACTTATCCGAAATTATGACTCCTTACCTTGATTCTTCACGAGCCAAAAGTAAGGGTAGCTAAGTTCAGATCTAGGTCCTATTTATAGGGTTTTGAAGATTAGATCGATTCTAGAGTCGTTAATTTGCCAGAACCTAATCCCTAAGAGTCCTTAGTAATGTTATAAGCTTCCCTAAGTCGATATCTTGTAGATAAGATCCCAAAGTTCTAATCTTTTTACTCGTTCTTCCTTTCACGGAACTAACAAAGTGTAACGCATCCAGCCTGGTGCGTTACAGGGCTGTGGCGGTCGCACGATAGACCGTTACATTCAACGTGTATAGAGTTTCAATTTAATAAAACTCTTTTATTCGTTTATCCACATAATTATCTTATATAAATAGTATTTATCCTTAAAATACGTGAATAAGCTAATTACCCTTCTAGAATATGGGCCAAACTTGATGGGCTTGGTCCATAAACCCTTTGGATTATCTTTAAATAGGCTAGGTTAATTATTTAACCTAATTGGACCTTATAATGACTTATTGATCTAATATTCTATTTATTAATTTATTTAGGCCTTTATAAATTCTAGAAAATAATTAAATATTCCTAAAATAATTTATAAAAATTCTGGGGTCTTACACCGGCCACCTCTAGTGTCCTACCTGCCTGGGGGCTTGATTGCGTGATTGCGTGCTATATGTGCTCAGCGACGAGGACGTCACTTATATTAGAGGGGTAGATTGTAACACCCTCGAATATAGCTAAGTTGTACTCTATATCATCGAGGTGCCTTTTGAAGTATCGGCTCAGTTCTTGAAAAGAACTCCAAAGGTAAGCGTGCTTAATGGGGAGTAGTATTGGGGTGGGTGACCTGCCCGGGAAGTCCTCCATTCTGGAGCCGATCACTGTTAGAAAGGGATAAAACCGTGAGGTCGGTAGGCCAAAGCGGACAATACCTCAATGGTATAGAGTACGGGGCGTGACAGAATGGTATCAGAGCCATACCTCAGCCGGAAGTGTGGGAACTAAGTGCCATGCAGGGTAAAGTGCTATGCTATGGGAGCCACCTCTTGAGTCCGTAATGGAGCAAAGTGCTATATAGTGGGAGCCACCTCTTGAGCCTGTAGGGGCCACCTCTAGTGTCTTACCTGCTTGGGGGCTTGATTGCGTGATTGCGTGCTATATGTGCTCAGCGATGAGGACGTCGCCTATATTAGAGGGGTAGATTGTAACACCCTCGAATATAGCTAAGTTGTACTCTATATCATTGAGGTGCCTTTTGAAGTATCGGCTCAGTTCTTGAAAAGAACTCCGAAGTTAAGCGTGCTTAATGGGGAGTAGTACTGGGATGGGTGACCTGCCCGGGAAGTCCTCCATTCTGGAGCCGATCACTGTTAGAAATGGACAAAACCGTGAGGTCGGTAGGCCAAAGCGGACAATACCTCGATGGTATAGAGTAAGGGGCGTGACAACAAATGTCGAGTGGGGAGCGGACATGATACCTCCATGCTTCGGGCGTGGGAAGACGACCCCGGCCGAAACTCGTACTCTCGGTGTATAGTAAATAAATAATTACAGCAGAGAATTTAATTGCCCACTCCAAGCAGGGAGGTAAAGGGCTACACGTGGGACCTGGGAGTAGCAAACTCGGGTTGACGGGCAGCAAGCTAGAAGGCTCTCGGGATGGAGACGGGCTGCTGGTTCGGCTTGATTTTGCAGGGCCCGCGGGACAACAGGCGGGTCCGACTATTCGGATCCGCGCCCGGGCGTCTCCTTGCTGCGGCGGCTGGCTGGGACGCTGCTAGGGGGTTGCCGATCGATCTTCGGTAGCGGCGGTCGCCGAATGTGAGCCGACGAATTTTACCGGGATTAACCGGCGGACTGCTCTGCTGGCCTATTCTCGGATCAGATTTGCGCGCTTCCACAAAAATAATTGTTGCGCCCAGATCCGGTGTTGGATTGATGCGAAATTGGTACCGTTGGAAACTAGACTCGAAGGGCTATAACATATCTTATTTTCAGATCCATCCAGGAAGGGATTGAAAATGAAAATGACTGTGGCACACACTCTTTTATGGCTCAGAACCCAGAACACACAGGACATAAAAGGATATGTCTGAAGATGAACTTTGATCAAAATAAAAACGATGGATCTAGACTCTGGGAAAATTATGGGTGGAAGGGGGGGATGTGAGGATCACATATGAATTTTTTGGGATTTTTTGTAGAAGACTAAGGGGGCGGGAAAAATACAACAACAGACTATTATCCCGTAAATTCGCTGATTGGCAGACTGTCAGGGGTGGAACTAAAATACTGCGAAAAATATCAAACGGTGGCGGATTGGCACGAAATTTAAAATGGGAGTGGCTAACAAGGAGGGGGATGATCTCTCAAAATTTCAAAACCATCAAGCTCACGGATTGGGAGGACCAACTTTTTCTCTTAGCTTCTGTCCTGGATCTCGGAATCGTGGACAATAGGGTAAAGAAATGGTTGTGGCGGCTCGACGGCGGCACGAACGGAGGCGGCGGCGGCGGTGGCTGGAAGTCACATCCAGCGGAGGTGGTAGAGGTGGGAATCATTCCCAGAATATGGCTTCGCACCATAGATTAGGGCAACCTCCACAGCTGCAAGGGGAGAGGGAGAGAGGGGCGCCCTTGGGCTTGGAGCAAATACTTAATTCTTCATTAATTCCCACAAAATAGAAAATACAAGTTTTACATAGCTCTGACCAAAAGACTTAATTGCCCTCAGATCTAGGGTTAGGGAGGGGCAAATAAGGGATAGGAGAAGTATTCTCCCTTGTGGTCAAATGGCCATACATAAAAAATACAACATGAATGAAAAACAAAAAAGGGGGGGCGCCCCTTTGAAAAAAAGGGTGACAAATTTGATTTTTCTTCCATTTTGTCCCCTTGGTCCAAGTCCAATCTTGGACTTTGAACCAGTCCCACATGGCCCATGATCCTAGGTGGATCAATGGGAAAGATGGTGGGGGACCCTGCTAGACCTACTGGCATTTTACATAGAAATCCAAAGATTCCTAAAGACTAACAAATTGGCTTATAGTGCCTTACAATTGCAACCCAATTAACCCAAAGATATAAATGCAAACAAAAAGGATACAAATACAAAAACAAAATATTAGTGCTCGGTGTTGATTCCCATCAGACTTGTAAACTGTGCAAGGCTAACTAGCATCGACGTGCTACAGTGTATGCATCGACCTTCATGAGTAAGCTACAGGAACATGCATTGACCTTCATTAGCCTAGATATGCAATAATCTGACTATGCACCGACTTGTAACAGCTAATGTGACATATTTTGACTTATAAGAAGTTGATGTTTCAAAAGTCAGCAAATGGTCAAACTACTGTTGCCAATCATTATAACTAGAAGAGAATGACATCAAGTAAGAGAAGACACAACACTAATCTGTAGGCAAATAAAAATAAGAAAAAACTAAAACGAAGCCCAATTCAATATACCTGAACCCGGCGTGGCCTAATCCGGCGAAACGGGGTATCGCGCCAGTTTAACCCCTCTCAAAACTCACTTCCACAGGATTCACCCGAAATCGGCACGCGCCCCCTCCTTGTAGCCAAACCAGCGTGCCCCCTCCTTGTAGCTAAATCGGCGCGCCCCTAGTTGCCCATCAAACCGGCGCCCCCCTATGCTATCCCAAACCGGCGCGCCCCTATGCTATCCTTAACCCCCCCTTTACTTAGTCTCTAAACCGGCGTGCCTTCAAAAAAAAGCAATTAACCAAATAAGAGAAAAGATACGAAATGAATAAACAAAGTGAACCACCCGTGTGTGTGAATAAACAATGAAATTTAACAACCAGAACAACAAAAAATGATATAACCACACATACCTCGGGACCCTCGTTCCCCTGGACTGAGTGTGAAGAGAAAAGCAATGATGCCCCGTTGAATTGGACGTGGACCTCGGGAGCCCCTCCCAACATGGCCATGATCCGAAGTCATTTCGGGCCAACAGTTCGTTAACTTGACCCGTCTCTACCAGGATCCAATCCCGCATCCGCATTAAACTTGCCGCATATGCGGCAGATATTTGTACGATTTCATCGCCGTCCCTTTCGCTACAAATGCGGACTTCCGTCAGAACAGGAAATGGTCTGCAAGTGATCGACAAATACGAATTCATGAACGTTTACGCCCCAATGCGGGGTCTGTTTAAAAGTAATCCGAGACTTCACTCTCGCTTCATTATTATGAATTTCAGGCCGTAGGGCCCCTTTTTCCAGAGATCAATCAAGGGTTTTCCCCTCTCCGAGGGGATGTAATTAACGTCGTGACCTTTATGGCACAGCGGGTTCTCAGTCCCGACACAGCACACACAATTGTCTGACTAGTCAGATCGAGCGCACCCAAGACTTCCTTGAAGCCCAAATAAATCGTCACCTAGGTGACTGGCACGCCCTCCACGAACAAACTGAATAGATGAATAAACAAATGAATGATAAACAAAACGAACAAAAGAAGTGCTCCCAAAAGTGCATCCACAAGTCTGGCACGCCTGGTGGGACTGGACTTCCCTTCATCTCCTCGCCAGGATTAGGGGCCGTACGGCCTCGTCCTGAAATTCTAAACTATTTTACTTGCAATTGTAGGATCATATTCCAACGATTACGATGGCCGTCAGCTTCGGACCGTCAGTCGTCGCAAACCATGCCAACCATGGCTACCTTGCTGTGCCGATGAAGCTCAGCAACTTTCCTCCGGTGGTGGGCTTCCCCAACTTCTTGGGGGTGGCCTTCGTCCATCTGCTGAAGACTGAGGGGCCCAAGCCTATCGAGGCCCATGTTCCCGCCAAGGGGACTTCTGCCACCATGGTGGGGACACTGGGCCCACTACCGGGCCCCATACTCGGAGCCGACGCCGCACTGCCCTGACATCGAGCTTGTGGCTCGGAGACTCACTCGAAGACTCGACATCCTGAGTATTTTACTTGTACGTATTTACATATTTATGTATTTATGTGTGTATGTGAGTAAAATACATGTATTACTACATGTATATTTACTTTTGTTTTATTAGGCTAGTTATAGTCAAAAGTTGTTGTATTTTATTTTTTATTAAACCCATAAGTCAAAGGGTGGGTTGGTTGGTTTTGTTTTATTAGGCTTGGGTATAGATGTAATTAGGAAAGTTTGAGGGTATTATTGTTATGGCTTTTCCTATATAAGGAAGGCCAAGGGTGTGTGTTCGTATGATGATATATGAATGAAGAAGTTTGCCATAAGGTGTCTTGCCTTTGTGTTTCCCCTTCTCTCTTTTCTCCTTTGTGAGGTTTGAGCGTCGCCCGGTGAGAGACCGCCCGGTGAGAGGCCGAGCTGTGCGAGACAGTAAGTTATCAAGTCCTGTTCGTGTCTCAGAGTTGCCATCGATCCTTCCTCCGACATCGTCCACGTCAAACCGGCCCGAACGACTCCCCTCGGGAGCCGTTAAAAAGTTGCAAGCCCGTAGTGATGGTCCCTTCCCAATCCTTCGGAAGATTGGCTCCAATGCGTATGTTGTGGACTTACCCACCGAATATGGGATTATCTCAACCTTTAATGTGGCAGATTTAGTGGCCTACAAGGAACTCACAGTGATCTTGCGGGAGGTTAACACCCTCGAGTACGCCTACCAGGTTGCTCGAGATGTTGAGAGATTTCAAAGGATGGTCCCACCTCGGGTTCCCACCTACCACCAACCTGAACCCCGAAACCCCATAGTCCGCTATACTGAGAGAGCTGGCCCCTCCACTTCCTATGTCCCTTCTGCTACCCCACTTAGGGTCGTTGCCCCTACCATTCTTTTCCCAAGGAACCCTTTACCTCCACCCGCTGATGTGCCCAGGCTGGAGTACACTCCGCCAACTGATAGGAGAGATGATAAGGGAAAGGGAGTCATCCCTAGCACCTCCCAACCAGTCCCTATCTCGGGAATTCGTTGCTTTAGGTGCCATAACCTAGGGCATGTTGCCTCCAATTGCCCCTCCCGAGCCTTAGTCATCACCGACCCCCAGCCTGTGGAGCTTCCACCTCAGGAAAGAGAAGCCATTGAGAGGTATGAGGCTTATCCTGGCCTCATCGCCCAGTTTGAGAACATGGATGCAGGGTATGATGGAACGCATGTCGAGTACATGCAAGTGGGAGACATTGTCGAGAGTTCAAACCAGGGAAGACTGGGTGTAGTTCGCTGCATCTTAACACACCCCCAGGAGGACGACTGGCGTCGAACCTCCATCTTCCAAACCTACATCATGGTAAAGTCTCAACCCTACAAGGTGATCTTTGACAATGGGAGCTGTATCAATGCAGTCTCTTCTGGCTTTGTCTCCCGTCTAGGTCTACCTACCCATCCCCATCCTAGGCCATACAACGCGACTTGGGTAGACGACACTTCTATCCCTGTCACCACTACATGTTTCATTCACATCCAATTCAAGTCCTACCAAGGATAAATCTTGTGCGATGTAGTGCCTATGAAGGTCGGTAGCATCATTCTAGGACGACCATGGATCTATGATGTAGACCTTATTACATTTGGTCGGTCCAATCAGTGTTCCTTCTCACACAATGGGAAGAAGATACAGCTGTACCCGGCACCCCAAAGGTGACCCGGGGAAGAGTCCCACTTCCACCCCCACTGGAACCCCCAAGGTTCAGGAGAGTCCTCGAACTCCCACTGAAGGGAGACTTCCCATTCCCTCTCCTCCTGTACCTATCACACCCATTCCCAAGGCCCCTAAGGTTAGTCATGACCTAGTTAGGTGCCTTAACTTCATAGGTGTCCGTGAGCTGAATAAGGAGGTGGTCGAGGGTGCCCCAGTTTGGATTGTTGTTGTCCCCATCACACCCGAGGAGTCCCAAGTCTCAGTCCCATCTGAAGTCCAGGCAATCTTGCAGGACTTTCAAGACATTTTTTTCGAGGACTTGCCCTCTAGACTCCCTCCCATGCGTGATGTACAACATGCCATTGACCTTGTCCCTGGGTCAACCCTACCCAACCTTCCCCATTACAGACTGAACCCCAAGGAGCATGTTGAGCTCCAAAGAATTGTCGAGGACCTTATCCAAAAGGGTTTCCTCAGGGTGAGCAAGAGCCCATGTGCTGTCCCTGCCTTGCTCACACCCAAGAAAGATGGAACCTGGCGGATGTGTGTTGACAGCCGCGCCATCAACAAAATCACTATCAAGTATAGGTTTCCAATTTCCCGTCTTGATGACATGCTTGACATGATGAGTGGAGTCACCATCTTTTCTAAGATTGACTTAAAAAGTGGCTACCACCAGGTCCGTATCCGACTAGGGGATGAGTGGAAGACAACCTTCAAAATAAAAGAAGGTATGTATGAGTGGCTTGTCATGCCGTTTAGGATATCCAACGCCCCCAGCACTTTCATGAGGCTTATGATAGAAGCCCTTCATCCTCTCATTGGTCGCTTTGTTGTTGTCTACTTTGACGACATTCTCATATATAGCCATAACCCTAAGGATCACATCCACCATTTGAGGGAAGTTTATGATACTTTGAGAAGAGAAACTCTGTTTGCCAACCTTAAGAAACGTGAATTCATGACAGACCGGGTCACTTTTCCCGGATTTGTGGTTTCAAGTCATGGAGTGTCTGTGGACCAATCCAAGGTCCAAGCCTTAGTCGACTGGCCAGAGCCCCAGAACGTCCATGACGTTCTCAGCTTCCATAGGCTAGCCACTTTTTATAGATGCTTCATTAAGAGCTTCAGCACCATTATGTCACCCATTACGGATTGTATCTATAAGAGGAATTTTGAGTGGACTAAAGCCACCTTCCAGGCTTTTCATGCCATAAAGGAGCTCATGACCAAAGCCCATGTCCTCTGCCTACCAGACTTCTCCAAAGTCTTCGAGATATCCTTTGATGCATCTGGCGTAGGAATAGGAGGAGTGCTTAGCCAAGAGAGTCACCCTGTGACCTTATTCAGTGAGAAGGTTTCTGATGCAAAGCTTTGTTACTCCACCTATGATAAGGAGTTTTATGTCGTGGTCCAAGCCCTCAAACACTGGAGACACTATCTCTTACCACAAGAGTTTATCTTATACTCGGACCATGAGGCTTTGAAATTCCTTAGCTCTCAAAAGGGCTTGAACCCGAGTCATGGTCGGTGGGTAGAATTCCTCCAGTCCTTCACCTTTGTCCTAAAACATAAGGCTGGAAAAGAAAATAAGGTGGCTGACGCCTTGAGTCGCAGGATCTCCCTTCTTTTCAATGTTCGAGTAGAAATCACTGGATTTGACCGCATGAAGGAACTCTATGGAGAGTGTCCCGACTTTGGCCCTGCCTAATCTACCCTATCTGTTGGGTCCTCGACTATCTTTTCTGACTATCTACTCAAGATGGTTTCCTTTTTTGAGGATAGCAACTCTGTGTCCCGAAGACTTCTATACGGGCCTTCCTGATTTGGGAAATATATGCTGGAGGTCTTGCTGGTCACTTTGGCCGCAACAAGACCATCCATTCTGTGGATGAGCATTTTTATTGGCCTGGCCTGAAGAAAGATGTGGTCAAGATTGTAGCCCAGTGTCGGACATGCACAATGGCCAAACAGGTCAAACAGAACACTGACCTCTGCACTCCTCTCCCCGTTCCTAATCGTCCATGGGTTGATGTGAGCATGTATTTTATCCTTAGTTTACCTCGCACTGGTCACAAGCATTACTCCATCCTTGTTGTCGTTGATCGGTTCTCTAAGATGGCCCATTTCATTGCATGTAGCAAAACATCTGATGCATCTAGAGTAGCCCACCTGTTCTTTGATGAAGTCGTGCGTCTGCATGGTCTTCCCCAAACCATAGTGTCTGACCGAGATGTTCGGTTCACTAGTTACTTCTGGAAGACACTTTGGCACCTAGTTGGCACCAAACTTAAATTCTCCACTGCCTATCACCCACAAACCAATGGGCAAACAGAGGTTGTCAATAGGAGTTTAGGGAATCTCTTGAGGTGTCTCGTAGGGGATCATTCTGGCACCTGGGATCTTCTCTTGCCCAGACCCGAGTTGGCATACAACACCTCTGTCAATAGGTCCATAGGTATGAGGCCATTTGAGGCCGTGCATCGATACAAACCTAGGAAACCCGTGGATCTCATTCCCCTCCCACTCGAGTCTTGGACATCCAAGTCAGTTGAGGAGTTTGCACAGCACGTCAAGAGTCTCCATGAGTCAATTAGCAAGCAAATCAATCTCAGTAATGAGACTTACAAAAAATTGACTGATTCGCATAGGCGTCACCATGAATTTCATGAAGGTGACTTGGTTATGGTACGGGTCCGGCCAGAACGACTCCCCTCGGGAGCCGTTAGAAAGTTACAAGCCCGTAGTGATGGTCCCTTCCCAATCCTGCGGAAGATTGGCTCCAATGCGTATGTTGTGGACTTATCTCCCGAATATAGGATTAGCTCGACCTTTAATGTGGCAGACCTAGTGACCTACAAGGAACCAACAGCGATTCCTAGTGACCCTTTCGAGCCTTCTCCTCCCATTGAGAGTGAGCTCACCCCTGTGCGTCCCACAGCCTCGAGAGTACCGTGCGAGCACATTGAGAGGATACTGGATGAGCAGGTGACCACTACACGGAGCAGGGTGTACCAGTGCTACCTTGTCCGCTGGCGGGACCTTCCACCTTCCGATGATTCCTGGATCCACCGGGAAGATCTCCAGCGCCTTGATCCAGATCTGCTGGAGCACTACCAGAGTAGTGTCCCCCCTTACTCGACGGAGTCGAGTTCCAACCGTCCTGGGAGGGTTGGTGGTGGCACGTGGCCCACTACCGGGCCCCATACTCGGAGCCGACGCCGCATTGCCCCGACACCGAGCTTGTGGCTCGGAGACCCACTCAAAGACTAAGCATCTTGAGTATTTTACTTGTACGTATTTACGTATTTGTGTATTTATGTGTGTACGTATGTAAAATACATGTATTACTACATGTATATTTACTTTTGTTTTATTAGGCTAGTTATAGTCAAAAGTTGTTGTATTTTATTTTTTATTAAACCCACAAGTCAAAGGGTGGGTTGGTGGGTTTTATTTTATTAGGCTTGATTATAGATGCACTTAGGAAAGTTTGAGGGTATTGTTGTTATGGCTTTTCCTATATAAGCAAGGCCAAGGGTGTGTGTTCGTATGATGATATATGAATGAAGAAGTTTGCCATAAGGTGTTTTGCCTTTGTGTTTCCCCTTCTCTCTTTTCTCCTTTGTGAGGTTTGAGCGTCGCCCGGTGAGAGACCGCTCGGTGTGAGGCCGAGCTGTGCGAGACAGCAAGTTATCAAGTCCTGTTCGTGTCTCGGAGTTGCCGTCGATCCTTCCTCCGACGCCGTCCGCGTCACACCAAGCCCGCTGTTGTCGGGCATCAACAACTACTGCCGACCGCACGTCGGTCAACACCGTGGGCTATTTTGTCCACCACGTCCATTTTGACACGGGCTCAACTACCAAGAAGATGGCACCCCGCCAAAGAAGGAGCCGATGAAATGCTGTTACTGCTGCACCTAGGGGCCGGCTATCTAATACCGGCAAGTCTGTTCTAGTCAGAGGCGTCAGAGTCTACCTAAACGGCCGTAGCGTCGAAGTGATCCCTGAGCGGATCATTCCAAACATCCCCGTACGCAACTCCTTTCAAGTGCTAGAGAGAATAGATGATGCGGGATGGGACGTGACTCGACACCAATTGATATGCAAACCTTGGACTCTAGGTAAACTCGCGATCGTCCCTAGCGAGGGAAGCATGCGGACGTGCACGGTTGACAAACCGACAAAGAACTAGGGTGGTCAACTCTCACTTTCGTGCCCGGGTTGGGTCACGAGACGGTCTCACTCTCTCTCTCGCAGCGGTGATTGATATGATATAACAAGCTCGATTTTCCTACCACTCATGCAGCGGCATATAGAAATATACGAAGTAAGCAAAAATGCCGAGTGAGGAGCGACCACGATACCTCCACGCTACCGGGCGTGGGGAAGTCGTTCCCGGCCTAGCTTCGTACTCCCGGTACAGTAATTAAAGTAATTACAGAAGTGATTTTTCTTGCCCACTCCATGCAGAGAGGTAAAGGGCTATACAAAAATACTGGGTGCACCGAGTTTGGGTTGACGGGCAGTAAGGCGGCGGGTTCCGGGCAGCGGCGGGCAGCCGCTCCGGTTCTGCGAGTTGTTAGCCAACATGACAGCAAACAATGGCTTCCAAAGGGACGATGACCTCCGGTGAGCTTCTGACAGCGGCGGTTCACCGGGACGAAGGCAGAGGGTCCCTGGTCGACCCCTGGGAGTGGTGGTCGCTGAAGCTACCCCGACGTATTTTTCCTGGAATTAATTGGTGACCCGTTTTTGCAGGCCTGCTCGGAGCAGAAACGCGCGCTCCCCTGAAAAAGGCCGATACGCCCAGATCCGGTGTCGGATCGAGATGCGGTTGGCACCGTTGGAAAGAGGACTCAAAAAGCTACTACATATGTTGATTTCAGATCCATCCAGTGAAAGGATTGAAAATGAAAATGACTGTGCCAAATATTCTTTTCTGGCTTGAAATCCAGATCCAGTAGAATAGAAGGGGAGCTATCTAAAGGTGATTTTTGACTAAGGGGTTGGCGGTGGATTTAGCGCTTGTGGAATTTATGGGTGGAAGAGGACTATGTGGGGGACGTACAGAATTATGTTGGGAATTTTCTGAGGTGCTTTGAGGGGCGGAAAAAATAAGGGATCAGGACTCTATCCTACAGATCTGCAACCAGGCAGATTGTGAGGGGTATGAAGAACTACCTGGGAGGAGAGGCAAATGGGATCAGAATGGAACAAAATTTATATTGATGGAAAGCTAACACAAATGGGAACAACCCCTCAAAAGCTTAGCCCGATCAGAGCTTTGGACTTGGAGAATTGACCTGTTCTTTAGGCTGTTGTTCTGGATTTCATGGTTCAGGACAGCAGGGTGGAAGGTGGCTTGTGGCGGCTTGTTGGCGGCTCCGATGGCGGCGGCGGCGGCGGTGGCGGAGCTTTACACTCCAGGGAAGAGATAGAAATTGGATTCACTCCAATATTTAGGGCTTCACATCCTGGATCAAGAGGGAAGAAGATGAAGAACAAGAAGAACAAGAACAAGGAGGAGAGAGGGGGGTGCGCCCAAGGCTAAATTCCAATATATTTCTTCATTATTTTTGCATAAAATGCCACAGGAGAGGTCTTATACTCAAACCCTAGACCTTGACTAATGACTTCTAATACCCTTGGTCAAAGGGGCATGAGGGGAACGGAGAATAAAAAATTACTAAACATTTCCCCACATGGGGACAAACAAGGGGGCGCCCCCCTCCTTTGTCAACTTTGGCAACTCATGGTCTCCTTGACCATGGGCCATCATATTGGGTCCTCTATGAATGGAGGCCCACCAGGGAGGGAAGGCCCAATTGGGATCCTAAAGGTCTTGAGGCTCATGTTGGCAATTGGACCCCTTACATGAAGTTTTAGCCCATATTACACTTCTTGACCCAATTACACTCATAAATACCCACAAATACAAATACACACCCAAATACATTCCAAAAAAAATATCTAAACAAAGGTAAATGAAATTGCTAGCTCTGATGTCCCATCAATAGAGAAGAAGGACGGCGGGGCAGCCCGCCGACTGAAGAATGAACCGATCCCAAGGCCATGCAAGACTAAGCAAATTTGGGTGCCGAAGCCAACTCGGGGCCCGGTGACAACTCAGCCGGAGCCTGTCGATGTTGATAGGCCCAGGAAGGAGGAGAAGAAAAAGATGAAGAAGAATGAGATGCCAGCAAGGGCGTCTCGCCAACCACTTGCCCGAGCCCATGGGCGACAAGCAAAAACCTCTTTACATGTCGAAAGGCATGGCAAGACTATCAGACAGGGTCAGCCCACCTACAGGCCCCCAGCACAAGCAAGGGTACCGCCACCCACTGTTTACCCTGATTGTGAAGAAGAGGACATGACCCAGGCCGAGCGCGGATACCTCCGTGGGGTCGGGAACACCTCTCTAGGGAGGCAACGGCTACTGCAAGCCATCACCATTACTGAAGCGGGTCAAGAATATCCAACCGACCCGGCTGAAATAGAAGATGTGGAATCAGGGTGCTATGAGCTTCCCCGCCATGAAGAAGATCCACCAAGAGTCTCGGTGTTTGAAAGATTGACCTTCCCTGGTCACCCGACTAGAAGTGCAAGGAGACGAAATGAAAAGATACAAGTCTACACTTGTCACATGGCCGGAGTGACTGGTCACTATAGGACTCTGCCTACTGAGCCTGAAGAAGTTGCCAAGATCGCTAAGAGGCCGGGCCCTCTCACAACAAGAGGAAAGGCCGCCAGTGAGGCATTGCAAACTTTTGCCGGAACAACAAATCCAGAGGAGACTCTGGCAGCCTTAACTACCAATGTAATTACAACTGAAGATGATAGTGGGGTGCCATCCACCTCGTCTGAAGAGACGCCATCCGAGGAGCGGGGAAGCCTCCCCAGCCCTTCTGTCAATGATCCGGCCTTGCTGATGTTGCTGGAAAGATATCAACAAGAAATTGAAGCATTGAAAAAGCAGCTGGGCGAGAAGGATACTCATAACTCCGCGCCCAGATAGCTCGAAGTCCCCCCTGGGACATCAGGCGGCGATGGCCAGGCATTTGAATCCTCACTACAGGCGATGGCCTCGCAACCAGTGCCCAACTATGCTGGGGGCGTTCCTCCCCCGCAACAACAAATTATGGTTGCGCCGTAACCTCCAATCTTCCAATTCCAAGGGGGGCCTGCCACGCCCCACGCGGCCGTGTTAACAATGCCGCACGCGCAACAAGCTCATTTTTACCCAAGCCCGGTTGACCCAACGGTGATGAATAAGCTCATGGTCGAGCAAATTATAGAAATGAAGCTGGCGGAAAGGAGCGATGCTGACTCCGCCTCATTTGATGTATACAGGGTGCCATACCCATCTCATCATGCTGCCAAGAGGCTGCCCCCTGGCATCACTAAGCCTCCAAAGTTCGAGAAGTTCAACGGGCAAGGGTCTCCGCGTGAGCACATTGCCTACTATACTAATGTGATGGGCCACTTAGCTACTGATGAGTCGTACCTGCTAAAGTTCTTCGGGTCCACATTAACCGGGCTCGCCTGCAGCCCGAGTCTATTCTTGATTTTCCCGACATGCAAAGAACATTCAAAGAAAGGTTCCACATCATCGAGAGGGAGGTGACGGTGGCTGAACTATATGAAACCAAGCAAAGGAACGATGAGTCCGCCCTGAAATATATCAAAAGATGAGAGAACCTCAGCATGAGGTGCAGGCGCCTGCCGCATCAGGAGGACGCCATCCAAATATGCAAGCAAAACCTGAAAAGAGATGTGTTGGAAAGAATGATAGGCATCGAAATTAAGTCGTTTGACCTACTGAATACTGTTGTGGCGGAAGTCGAGGCATTCCTCTCAAAGTACTCTACCGCTCCCGCCACTTCAAGTTAGAAGGCCAGGTCAACTGACAAACGACCGTCATCTCAAGAAGTGCACACAGTCGACTTCAAGACCTTTGAACAACAGAAGGAAAAAGACAAAGGGGTAGCTGAGTCTCCCCCGTCCAAGCCCGCCGATCGGCGAGAAGGTCCATCCCTACGGGATAAAATGAAGAAGCTATATTCATTCCCCCGAGATAAGACGCGACCCTTGTTCGAGTGGGCTACGAAATTCGACAAGATTACTCTCCCAGAGCCAAAGAGGCCGGGTGATCTCAGAAGAAAAGACAACCCTCATTTCTGCCCGTATCATCAAATGATCGCGCATCCTATCGAGGACTGCTATATCTTTAAATACACTATTGAGTCTTTAATCAAGAAGGAAGAATTGCAAATGGGGGAGCACAAAGTCGATCCTCCACGCCTACATGAAATGTCCACTCTAGGGGTAACAATCAACATGATATCTCTATATCAGCAACTACGCGAAGAAGTGGCGGAAGCCTGCACTCAACATACCTATGAGGCCTATATCCAAGTGCCAGCAGAAGATGAAGGGAATTGGCACACTGTGCCGTCAAAAGTAAGAAGTAGGGCAGTGCCTCATCGTTGCCCAGGAATTCATATACGAGGTGTCACACCTCAGCCGGAACCCCTGGTTGTGACCCCCATCTGGCAAGAGACAGTTCCTCGGCTGGTCATCAGAAGATTCACCAACAATAAGAAGAAACACATCCCTAAGCGGGTGCACAAAGAGGCCAATCCGGCAGTGGAACGGCTTCAAGAAATCATTAATGGGCTAGATGAATATGAACAGCTTGAAATTCAGCCCGTCCAGCTGAAGTAGTTTGTCCCCTCGGAACATTTTGAGTCCCTGGAATTAGCAGAAGAAGCCAAAGCTGAAGCTGAAGCTGAAGAACACAGCATATGGGATAAACTTCCAAAGGAGCAGCCATCAACTTTGAAGAAAAATAAGAAGAAATCCAAGAACAAAAGAAAAGGCCTGGCCGTATCTTGCAACACCCTTGCGGCCCCATTTGAAACAGTCTGAATCTCTGAAGAAGAGGATGAAGAGATATGCCTCGAACCAGCAGAGGCAAACCAAGCTGAAGCTTCCACCTCCCAGCATGCTACTAGGTCCGGAAGAAAATGGGGGCATCTCCTGTAGGCTAACCACAACATCATGTTACGTTGTGAACAACCATACTAGGTTCCCCATCCTCAAGTCAAAGGTGCAAAAATTCCTCCTCCACTAGGGCTTTACCCGGAGTGTGCAAGCAGCCAGGGGGTCCCCTCCTTTGCCAAATTTCTATCCTCTCGAGAGGGTAAGTGGCCATGCTCGTGGCAATAATGGAGGGTCAAGGGTGCTCCCACCTTACCCTCAGCAGCCTCTCCTCCAACAAATAAAGACTACGCAAGCATTCTAAGCTTCGCCGAATTTGTGCAAGGGAAGGAGCCGACTGGACCGGTGCAACAAGTTCAGGTACCACATGAAGAAAAAGATGAACCACCTCCTAAGCCAGCTCCTCAAGAGCACCCTGAGGGCAGGCATAAAAGGTTCGAAGAACTATGGTTGACCAACGTCAGAATCACCAGCAGAATAGTGAGGCAACTGAAGAGAATCCCCGCAAGCTTTTCTATCTGGGATATACTCTCCCTCGACGAAGAAACAAGACAAGCCATTATCACAGCCCTAGAAACCCCGACATACTTTGAGAGCTGTTTTGCCAAGGCAAAGTAAGGGATGAATGTCAAGCCAATAGGAAAAATCTTGATTGACCCAGGGGCTATAGTAAACATACTCCCCTATCGGGTATATCAAAAGTACTACTTTGATGTACACCTGATCAAGGTCAGGGATATGAGAATTTCTGGCTTCAACAAAAAATTTGAAGTCCCCATGGGCATGGCAGAGTTTGAACTCTCACTCGAAGACTTCACTACCAAAGTGCAATTCCATGTGATAAACTCTGATATGTCATACAAGGCGCTATTGGGCTGGCCATGGCTGCATAAAAATCAGGCGGTGGCCTCCACCCTCCACCAATGCATAAAGTACCCTCGAAATAGGAAAGAAGAAAGAGTGTTCGCTGACTTACACCCTTTTGAGGTGTTCAAGTGTGACTTGTCAGATGCATCTCTGTATCTAGAGAAGTCGAAGAAGCCCAACCCTCCAGCTCAAGATAAGGGGAAGATGAAAATAGAATCGGACGACTGGTTTCCTCCGCCGTCGCCTGACTACGTGGCTCCCCCAGAGGTGTCACTCATATTTGAGGAAGAAGGAGACCTCAGAGCGCTCCAACTCAACATTTACTCTGAACCGGGGGCACTAAAATTCGAAGAGCTACTTGGGGATGTCAAGGTCCCACCGGGGGTCACCAAACCCGTAGCTGATGCAGATTGTCAAACGGTCGAAGTATTGAAAACCCTGGAAGTCCCTAATCCCTCCGGTCAGCCTACCATGTTCTATGTGGTCAAGGAGCAGCTTGCAAAAGGGGTTAATGATTGCCGATTCCCCGAAGAGATGCTTGATCCACCCGTCCCAATTACGGGACTCCCCTACATCACTGGCCGTATGATCAAGCTAGCCAGAAAACATCAAATCTCCTTTTGTCAACCTTCCATTCAAAAAAAGATGTCCAAAGAACTATGAAAGCCACCAAACATGGACAGAAGATTGCTACAAGTTACTCAACACCCGGGGTTGGGTTTCTCTGTTGAAGACTACCAATAAATTGACATGATTTCCATCTGCATTGTAACAAGTGAAGGCCCCCTGGGGGCAATTTATGATGAATACATAGGAGACTATGAAATAACTGAGCCATCGGCTGAATTGAAAGGCTCAGGCCTTCTTCGGCCACGGGCGCATAATAATCACGGAGTTGCTACTCCGTGCAAACGCTGGGAGTCCATCCCTATGGAGGCAACTACAATTCCTAATAATGATTCGCAAGAGTCAAAAGCTAATGAAAGTCAGCCCGCCCTTGAGGGCGCTCCACCCATAAGCTGGCGTCCAAGCTGCACAGAGCATACACTGCCGACACCAGAGCTGATCATTCACCCCAATCAGCAGCCAACTAGCTCAGAGCAAGGCAAATCCGAAGTCCCGCCGTTAGGCGAAATAAGACGAGAATACATCTACGAGGCCCTCGAAGCTGAAGAAGATGATGAAAGCTTTGTAGACCTACAGCCTGCTCCTCCGAAAATAGAAGATGGCGGCCAAGCCATTGTTGATGAATTGGTCGAAATAAACCTCAGCCCAAAGGATGATCCCAGGCCGACCTTCCTCAGTGCCCTCTTATCACCAGAAGAGAGGGGGCAATATATGAAGCTGCTTCAAGAATTTCAAGATTGCTTTGCTTGGAATTACAAAGAAATGCCAGGCCTTAGCCCTACAGTTGCCCAGCATATCCTGGCCATTGACCCAAAAGCCGAGCCGGTGAAGCAATCACCCTGGCAAATGAGGCCTTAATTGATAAGTCAAGTCTGCAAGGAGGTCAACAAGCTGATAGATGTTGACTTCGTGACGGAGAATCAATACACTACCTGGCTGGCCAACATCGTGCCTATCAAGAAGAAAAGCAGCCAAATCCGGATCTGCATGGATTTTCGGGATCTGAATAAAGCTTGTCCGAAGGACGATTTCCCGGTGCCAATCACCGAAGTAATGATCGACGCCACTACCGGCCATGAGGCCTTATCGTTCATGGACGGATCGTCCGGCAACAATCAAATCTGGATAGCGAATCATGACCAAATCCACACAACTTTTTGATCGCCCAAAGGGATATTCCACTACAAACGGATGCCCTTCCGCCTTAAGAATGCTGGCGCCATATACCATAGGGCGATGATAAAAATATTCGACGAGTTGCTCTATAGCAAAGTCGAGTGCTATATTGACGACTTGGTCGTCAAAACAAAGAAGAGGAAGGACCACCTGGCTGACCTCAGAATTATATTTGAAAGGCTGCGACTGCATGAACTCAAAATGAACCCGATGAAGTGCACTTTTGGCGTCTCCAACGAAAAATTCCTGGGCTTCATCGTCAGATATCGGGGGATTGAAATAGACCCCGCAAAAATCAAAGATATTCAAGAGTTGCCTCCCCCTAGAAGCCTGACAGAATTACGGTCATTGCAAGGCTGGCTAGCCTACATCCGTACGTTCATATCCAACCTGTCTGGGCGGTGCCAGCCATTCCATAAATTAATGACGAAGGATACTCCGTTCCACTGGGGCGAAGAATGTCAAAATGCTTTCAGTCAATTGAAAGAATACCTGAATACCCCACCAGTCCTGGGGGCACCTGTCAAAGGGGAGCCGCTGATCCTGTACATAGCTGCCACTGAATACTCTCTGGGGGCAATGCTGGCCCAGAGCAATGAAGAAGGAAAAGAACAAGCCCTCTACTACCTCAGCCGAAGACTAGTCGGGGTTGAAGCAAAATATACACATATTGAAAAGGTCTGTCTCACTCTTGTGTTAGCAGCCAAGAAGATGAGGCATTACATGCTGTCGCATGAAGTCAAGCTAATATCCAGGGCTGACCTGATCAAACATATACTCTCTCAGCCGGTCCTGAAAGAGTGACTGGGCAAAGGGGCTGTCATTCTCATGGAGTTTGACATTACTTATGTGCCGTAAAAGGTCATTAAAGGCCAGGCCATTGCAGATTTCTTTGCAGTTCACCCGGTGCCTAAAAGTTCTCTGTTGATCACGGAGCTCCCCGAAGATGAAACTTTAGAAGTGGGCCAAGTCTAGGAAGCCACTTGGCAACGACACTTTGACGGTGCTTCAAGAATAGAAACATCCCCACAAGGGCGAACAAGAGTAAGAGCAGGGGCCGGCGTCGTCCTCAAATCCCCTGAAGGAGAGGTGCTACACACCGCTTGCTCAATCAACAAAGCCTGCACAAACAATGAAGTAGAATATGAAGCCTTAATCATCGGTCTCCAGGTGGCTCTCCAGTTGGATATCCGTATGCTACAAGTGTTTGGGGATTCAATGCTGATCGTCAAACAAATCCAAGGATAGTTTGAAGTCCAAAAAGCTGAATTACTCCCCTACCACGCTAAGGTGAAGCAACTCATAGGGAAGTTTACCTTTATTGAAATAAACCACGTCAGTCGAGGTCAAAATGCACAGTCCGATGCATTAGCAAAGCTGGCAAGCTCACTGGCAATCCAGCCTGATGAATCGCTCAACATACGGGTGATCAGCCGACGGCAGGTCCCCAGCATGATAGAAGAACAGCCAGGTGGAGAAGAGCCTAAAGTAGCATGATGTGGCATAGCCCAAGGTAGACAAAGTATGTATTGATGATCCTAGGACCTAGATCCACAAGCATATAAGAGTAATCAATGAACTTTCACTAGCGGCTCACTCGCAAGGCGCATACAACCTCCCGAAGGTACCGGGGGATGATGGCGAGGGTCTGAGGCGAGACCCAATGATTCTAAGTGACTTAGTTGGCTTAGGCTGACCCCCAAAGGGCCTGGGATTCCCAACTTTGTGGGAGGCCGGCACGCCAGGGCGTGGGATTGGGTGGCACTCGCTCACGAACCACGGTGGGCACACTATGGACTAATTGCGGGATTGGACACTCTCTCACCGTCCGACGGGCATGAGAAACAATACTAAATTTGCAGAGTAAAGACCAAGCAAGGGTAGTACCAGTAGCTCACCTGATCGGTGTGAGAACACCGATCCCGTTCGGAGACGAGGGCGCGCCGGGAAGCTTGGGTATACACCCGAACGCTGCGGCGATGGCGCTTGACCTGAAATTAAAAGAAGTACAGCACTACTCCTCATGCAGGAGGGGGGATCTTGGGGTGGGGGTTAAGCTTCATACAACTAAAACTACCTCCACACAGGGAGGGGCCTTCAGTCGGCCAAGCGGGGTGGGGGAATTAAGCTAATAGAATCAATTCTCTGCTCCTCGTCGGTTCTGCCAATCTTCAGGTTTGCTGGACAGGTTGTCGATGAAGGCGCCGCCACGGACTCAACCGAACTCAGATCTTGACGAAACTAGTGCCAAAAGTTCCCAGACGGGTCGAGGATGATGTCAGAATTTTTATAGGAACTCTAGTTGCCGATGTTGGTTGGGGCGGGACCGAGAGCAGGGACTCTGGTCGCTGGCTCCGACTGTCTCAGCACCAAAGCAGCAGGAAGAAGGGGTCACCACTGGCACTTCCGAACTCCGATTCAAGCGTGGCTGGAGGTTTTGGAATCGTGGTTGGGTCCTCTTCGAAACGAGACTTTATGGGGCACCAGAGGATGTCGGAGCAGACTGGGAGAGCACGAACAGTGGACCGTGGTCGGATCAGTCCCAGAAGGGGACAGACTGCGCACCTGGGAAAGGAAAAATGAGAAAAGACTGCTCCGGATGCCGAATGGGGTTCCGCTTCTTGCTCCCGGAAGTAGACCCGTCGTAGAAGGCCTCAGCCAAGTCCTGCTTTCAGAGCTTCAGGAGGTTGACCGTGGGAGCCTCTGCAACCTTCCTCTGGATGTCTGCCTGAGTGGATCTGCGCAGGTCGCCGAGATTTGCTCCACAGGACAGCTCCGAGGTCGGACGGGGGCGGGGTTGCTATCGTTGCGAAGCTGACTAGATGACGATTCCGACGATGTATAAAGCGCCTTCAGAAGCCTCAGGATGACGACGTGGAACCTTCTGCAAGTTGCTGGACTTCTGCTACCTGCAACCTGAACCTGAGCTTCTTGTGAAAGGAGGCAATATGGAAGGGGAATTGGGGTGGGTTGGCAAGGGAAGGAGGGTTGATGGTAATAGGAGGGGGAGGGGATGTGGTTGGGGTCTCTTGGGGTGATTGAGATGGCAGGGATGGGGTGGAGGGGTTGGAGCAGCTGGAGGTGATGATGGAGGGGCTGTGCACTAGAGGGAGAGGGTGGGATGGAGAGGAAGGGAGGGGCGAACTTGGGTGGGGATGGGGCTGGGTTTGGGCGACCTTGGGCTGGTGTAGGGGTGTGGGGGGAATGTGAGATGGGAGGGAAATTCAAAAATGGCCTTGGGAGAAGCCCCTTCAGCCTTGGGGAGGTGGGGAGGTGCTTAGGGAAGTGGATGGGGTAGGTGGTGGTTGGATGGTGGAGCTAGGATTGGTGGAGGCTTTCTTGGGACTAAGAGGGGAGTTAATGGGGTGGTGGGTGGTTGGGGAGGTGATTGAATGAGGGGAGGGGAGTTAAGAGGTAGGTGGGAGAGGGGAGAGAGAGAATGGGGCGCAGCCCCCCTTGTGGGAGAGAGAAGGAGAGAGAGAGAGAAATAGATAATGAGAGATATAGAGGGATTTGGAAAGATGTTTTCAATATTCATGCCAAAGTGATTACATGGGGAGAGATGGGGCCTATTTATCGGCAACCACTCTTTACATGACCAAAATAACCCTGGCAATAAGACAAAAGACCCAACATGTCCTAGACTCAATCTATTAGGCCCAAAACTAAGGTACTAAGGCCCAATTAAGCATAACAAGAGAAATGGACTAGAACAACATGACTCAATAAAGGAAAATACATAAGATATGACTCAATAAAATTAAAAATACATAAGATGAGACTTAGAAAATGAAGATAACATGTGTAGCCCATATCAAGAGTGTGCAGGCGACCCGAGCCAGAGGGAGTGTCGTGAGATGTCCTCATCAAATCCCCCGGGGTGGGGAGAACTCGACCCCGTCGAGTATGGGTCTGCCTGGCTGTAGTAACGCTCCAGAATGCCAGGGTCCAAGCACAGCAGGTCCTCCCGACTCACCCAAGTATCCTCTATCGGGGGATGGTTCTTCCACCTAACCAAGTAGCGCTGATAGACCTTGTTCCTAGTAATGGTACTTTGCTCATCCAGTATTGCCTCTACCTGCTCTCGTCGGCCTCTCAAGCTAGGAAGTGGAATCCCACCGTGAGTGTCTCTCTCAAGGGGGGGTAAAGGCTCGAGCTCCTCACTGGGTCCCACCGCGGGGCCCTTGTAGGGTACCAGGTCCGCCACATTGAAGGTAGGGTGTACCCCAAAACCCTTAGGTAGGTCTAGCTCATAAGCATTACTGCCAAGTCGTCTCAGAACTCGAAAGGGTCCCGAACCCCATGCCCTCAACTTGGAGGCAGGCCCCGGAAGGAGCCGCTCCGTCCTCACCATCACCGAGTCTCCCACTTGGAATTCGCAGTGGCGCCGTCGAGCATCTGCCTGCCTTTTGTAAGCCTCATTGCTCTTTCCTATATGCTTGCGGATGTCATCATGCAATTCTTTGATATGCTGTGCAAAGGACTCAGCTGAGACTGACACCCTAGCATGTGGGGGAAGGGGAATAAGATCTGAAGGCTTTTTAGGTCTATAACCATGCACGACCTCGAAGGGACTCTTGCTTATGGATCTGTTGATGGAGTCATTGTAGGCAAACTCAGCTTGGGGTAAGAGAAGATCCCAATTCCCAGGGTGATCCCCGACCAGACAACGAAGCAGATTCCCAAGGCTTCGGTTGATGACCTCAGTCTGGCCATCGGTTTGAGGATGGTAAGCTGTGGAGAATTTGAGGAGGGTTCCCATCAAATGTCAGAGAGTTTTCCAAAAGTAGCTGGTGAATTTCACATCTCGGTCAGACACAATGGTTTTGGGTAGTCCATGGAGTCGGACCACCTCATCAAAGAACAATCGAGCGACCCTAGAAGCATCCGAAGTCTTGGCACATGGGATAAAGTGGGCCATCCTAGAGAACCTGTCAACAACGACAAAGATGGAATCATGTTTGCGTGAGGTCCTAGGTAGGCCAAGGATAAAGTCCATGCTCAAATTCTCCCAAGGTCGGTCTGGGATGGGTAGGGGTGTGTAAAGCCCAGTGTTTTGCCTCACTTGTTTTACTGAGGCACAAATGCGACATTGTCCCACAATGTGGGCCACATCCTTCTTGAGATTGGGCCAATGGAATAGCCTCTCAACTAGCTCAATGGTCTTTTGGACCCCAAAGTGACCAGCTAGGCCACCACTGTGTAGCTCCCAAACTAAGAAGTCCCGAAGTGAAGTCCGGGGTATGCATAACCTAGTTCCCTTGAAAAGATACCCCTTTTGGAGTATGAATCCCTCATGTTCCTTGTGGGGCTGAGTGGAGAGGGTGTTGTAGTGGGTCCCAAAGTCAGGGCAATTTGGATAATCCTCTTTGATCCTCTCAAATCCGGTGACTTCCACTTGAACAGTGGTAAGCAAAGCCATCCGCCTACTTAGCGCATCGGCGGCGCGATTCTCACTACCCATCTTGTGTTTGAGGACAAAGGTATAGGCTTGAATGTATTCCACCCAACGGGCATGTCGGGCATTGAGCTTTTGTTGGGTGTTGAGGTACTTCAAGGCCTCATGGTCTGAAAAGATCACAAACTCCTTGGGTAGGAGATAGTGCCTCCAATGCCGAAGGGATTGAACCACGGTGTAAAGCTCTTTGTCATATGTGGAGTACCTAGTCCTAGCCTCACAAAGTTTCTCACTAAAATAGGCTACCGGGTGACCCTCTTAGCTAAGAATGCCCCCAATCCCTACCCCCGATGCATCACAAGTGACCTCGAAGACTTTAGAAAAGTCGGGTAAGCAAAGGACCGGGGCTTGGGTCATCTTTTCCTTGAGCTCTAGGAAGGCTTTGGAGGCTGCCCTAGTCCACACAAAGGTGCCCTTCTTGAGGCAATCCGTGATAGGTGTGGTGATAGTGCTAAACCCACGGATGAACCTCCTATAGAAAGTGGCTAGCCCATGAAAGCTTCGGGCCTCATGGAGGGTCTTGGGCTCCGGCCACTCAGGAATGGCTTGGACCTTCTCGGGGTCCATGGATACCCCTTGGGATGAGACAATAAATCCTAGGAAGGCTAGTTGATTGGTCAAGAAATGACACTTCCCGGGGTTAGCAAAGAGACTTTCTTTCTTAAGAATGGTGCAAACTTGTTTGAGATGATCCAAGTGGGCTTCCTTGGATTGGCTATATATGAGGATGTCGTCAAAGTAGACAACTAGGAAGATGCCAATGAAGGGCCAGAGAACCTCGGTCATGAGGCGCATGAAGGTGCTTGGTGCATTAGAAAGACCAAAAGGCATGACAAGCCATTCATAGAGACCGTCCTTAGTCTTAAAGGCGGTTTTCCACTTGTCCCCGGGCCTAATGCGAACTTGATGGTAGCCACTCTTGAGGTCGATCTTGGAGAAGATGGTGGCTCCAGCTAGCATATCTAGCATATCATCTAGACGAGGGATGGGGAACCTATACTTGACCGTTATCTTATTGATGGCTCGGCTATCCACACACATGCGCCAAGTTCCGTCCTTTTTGGGTGTAAGAAAAGCCGGGACAGCACAAGGGCTTTTGCTAATTCGGAGGAAGCCCTTCTTGATGAGCTCCTCAATTTACCTCCTAAGCTCGGCATGCTCAAGTGGGGTTGAGACGGTAGTGTGGGAGGTTGGGTAAGGTAGCTCCGGGTACAAAGTCGATGGCATGTTGCACATCGCGCATGGGTGGTAACTTATCTGGAAGCTCTTCGGAGAACACATCATGGAAGTCCTCAAGGAGTTGTTGAATTTCTATTGGGTGTGGGTTGGTTGGGGTGGATTCCGCAAGGCAAATGACGATGGCACACACTTGTCCTCCTTGGTTGACTTCTTCCTCAAGTTCTTTCCCAGTGATGAGGTGTAGGCTCCTAGTAGTCCCAATGGTCAAGCTAGAGTTAGGATTGGATGGGGTGGGGTTTGGGGTAGAGGGAGGGGTGGAGGATTCCCCTAGGGGAGGAGGTACCTTTTTGGGGAGGGGGCGGGGTGGTGAAGGGTTGAGTTGGATTCTCTTCCCTTCATGGGTGAAAATGCAAGTGTTCGTCCTCCCAAGGAAGGTAGCATCCACATCATAGATCCAAGGCCGCCCTAGGAGTATGCTCCCTACTTCTATTGGTAGAATGTCACACCAAACTTGGCCTTGGTAGGATTGAAAGGTGATTGGGACAAGGCAACGGGTGCTAACGGGTACGGATGTAGCATCAATCCAAGCTACCCGATATGGTTTTGGGTGTGGAGTAATGGTGAGGCCTAGAAGTTTGATGGTGTCGGGGGACACCACATTCACACAACTTCCATTGTCCAAGATGACCTTCCTAGCATGACTCCCTATCTAGATGTAGGTATGGAAGATGGTGTTCCTTCTCCAATCATGTTCATGGGCCTGGGTGAGGGTGCACCTAACCACTCCAAGTTGAAGGTCGATGGTTGGAGGGGTTTGTTCTTGGTTGGTCTCTATGTAATGGTTCTCATATTCCTCCTCCCATTCAAGAGAGGGTTCATATACCTCAACCTCTCCTTCAAATTCAGCTTGGGGTTGGGGGTTTGTCTCCTCTATGAACAAGTTAGATGCGCCCTTGGTGGGGCATTGATTGGCAAAGTGTCCATACCCAAGGCACCTACCCCATTGCTGCCCACTTTGATGGTTTGGGGCAACCTTAGTGTGAGGGGGAGTGGGTGTCAGATTAGGCCAATTGGGAGTTGGGTTTAGGGGCCCACTTGTGGGGTGGGGCGGTGGGGTGCCACTAAGAGGGGTGACCCGGGTGGGAGGAGCTCCCATGGGGGTGGGAAGGAGTCCTCTTTGAGGAGGTGGGGGGTTGGTCCGAGGGGCCATGGCTTTGGGGTCCATCCCCCGAGGGGGAACCATTCGGGTGTATCGAGAGAATTTCTCGGCATCCCGGGCTACTTGGTAGGCTTGCTCTAGGGTGGTTACTTGACGCATGAAAAGTTCTTTCTTTATGTGAAATTGTAGCCCATTTCTAAAACGAGAGAGTGTGACCGCGGGATCCTCTTGGACTCCACACTTAAGAAGGTAGTAGTCAAATTTCTCAATGTACTCCATGACGATTTTCCCTTCTTGGGTGAGGGCTTGCCACTCATCTAGGAGGTTTTGATGGTAGGAGGGAGGGACATATTTGAGTTTGAGTTGTTCCTTCATGGCCCCCCATGTGGTAATGGGAGCTTCCCTCCTAATTATCCTTAATGCCTCAACATTCATCCAATGAGTCTTAGCTAATTTGGTAAGTTGCATCTTTGCAAGCCGGAATCTCCTATCCTCGGTCATTGGGTACCAATCAAAATATTGGTCCATGACTGCCTCCCAATCTAAGTAGATGCTTGGGTGATGAGACCCATCAAAGGTGGGGGCATCGACTTTCACAAGTCTCATAAGTTGGTCATCCGGATTGTCCCGGGGGGGTCTCTCATTCCTCCTAGGGGGTGGGTCTCTTTCCGGATCGGGAGGGTGGTCAAGGTTGAGTTCTCCCATGGCTGGCTCCACATGTGGAGGTGGTTCCCTCCTATCTCCTGCCCTTGGGGCAGGCCTATTCTCCTCAATTTGTTCAAGCCGGGCCGTTATATCATCAAGCCGCCCCATAATATTAGTCATACCTTCTACAAGAAACCTCATGTGATTGGGGAGCTCTGGCTCGTTGTGGGCGGGATTCCCTTGGGGATTGGGATTCATTGTGATGTTGGAAGAGGAGGGGTTGGATTGATAATGGGTTCCACTACGGATGGTCATGCAAAGTTGGGTGGGCTATGCACGGGTGTGCGAATGCACCTATGAATGACTTAGTGTGAAGACGACCCAAGACTAGACTTGTAAGAACAAGCCTATGACCGCTCTGATACCACTTGATGTGGCATAGCCCAAGGTAGACAAAGTATGTATTGATGAGCCTAAGACCTAGATCCGCAAGCATATAAGAGTAATCAACGAACTTTCACTAGCGGCTCACTCGCAAGGCGCATACAACCTCCCGAAGGTACCGGGGGATGATGGCGAGGGTCCGAGGCGAGACCCAATGATTCTAAGTGACTTAGTTGGCTTAGGCTGACCCCCAAAGGGCCTGGGATTCCCAACTTTGTGGGAGGCCGGCACGCCAGGGCGTGGGATTGGGTGGCACTCGCTCACGAACCACGGTGGGCACACTATGAACTAATTGCGGGATTGGACACTCTCTCACCGTCCGACGGGCATGAGAAACAATACTAAATTTGCAGAGTAAAGACCAAGCAAGGGTAGTACCAGTAGCTCACCTGATCGGTGTGAGAACACCGATCCCGTTCGGAGACGATGGCGCGCCGGGAAGCGTGGGTATACACCCGAACGCTGCGGCGATGGCGCTTGACCTGAAATTAAATGAAGTACAACACTACTCCTCACGCAGGAGGGGGGCTCTTGGGGTGGGGGTTAAGCTTCTTACAACTAAAACTACCTCCACGCAGGGAGGGGCCTTCAGCCGGCCAAGCGGGGTGGGGGAATTAAGCTAATAGAATCAATTCTCTGCTCTTCGTCGGTTCTGCCAATCTTCAGGTTCGCTGGATAGGTTGTCGATGAAGGTGCCTCCACGGACTCAACCGAGCTCAGATCTTGACGAAACTGGTGCCAAAAGTTCCCAGACTGGTCAAGGATGATGTCAGAATTTTATAGGAACTCTAGTTGCCGACGTTGGTTGGGGCGGGACCGAGAGCAGGGACTCTGGTCGCTGGCTCTGACTGTCTCAGCACCAAAGCAGCAGGAAGAAGGAGTCACCACATGGCACTTCCGAACTCCGATTCAAGCGTGGCTAGAGGTTTTGGAATCGTGGTTGGGTCCTCTTCGAAACGAGACTTTATGGGGCACCAGAGGATGTCGGAGCAGACTGGGAGAGCATGAACAGTGGACCGTGGTCGGATCAGTCCCAGAGGGGACAGACTGCACACCTGGGAAAGGAAAAATGAGAAAAGACTGCTCTGGATGCCGAATGGGGTTCCACTTCTTGCTCCAGGAAGTAGACCCATCGTAGAAGGGCTCAGCCAAGTCCTGCCTTCAGAGCTTCAGGAGGTTGACCGTGGGAGCCTCTGCAACCTTCCTCTGGATGTTTGCCTAAGTGGATCTGTGCAGGTCACCGAGATTTGCTCCACAGGACAGATCCGAGGTCGGACGGGGGCGGGGTTGCTATCGTTGCGAAGCTGACTGGATGATGATTCCGACGATGTATGAAGCGCCTTCAGAAGCCTCAAGATGATGACGCGGCACCTTCTGCAAGTTTCTGGACTTCTGCTACCTGCAACCTGAACCTGAGCTTCTTGTGAAAGGAGGCAATATGGAAGGGGAATTGGGGTGGGTTGGCAAGGGAAGGAGGGTTGATGGTAATAGGAGGGGGAGGGGATGTCGTTGGGGTCTCTTGGGGTGATTGAGATGGCAGGGATGGGGTGGAGGGGCTGGAGCAGCTGGAGGTGATGATGGAGGGGCTGTGCACTAGAGGGAGAGGGTGGGATGGAGAGGAAGGGAGGGGCAAACTTGGGTGGCGATGGGGCTGGGTTTGGGCGACCTTGGGCTGGTGTAGGGGTGTGGGGGGAATGTGAGATGGGAGGGAAATTCAAAAATGGCCTTGGGAGAAGCCCCTTCAGCCTTGGGGAGGTGGGGAGGTGCTTAGGGAAGTGGATGGGGTATGTGGTGGTTGGATGGTGGAGCTAGGATTGGTGGAGGCTTTCTTGGGACTAAGAGGGGAGTTAATGGGGTGGTGGGTGGTTGGGGAGGTGATTGAATGAGGGGAGGGGAGTTAAGAGGTAGGTGGGAGAGGGGAGAGAGAGAATGGGGTGCAGCCCCCCTTGTGGGAGAGAGAAGGAGAGAGAGAGAGAAATAGATAATGAGAGATATAGAGGGATTTGGAAAGATGTTTTCAATATTCTTGCCAACGTGATTACATGGGGAGAGATGGGGCCTATTTATAGGCAACCACTCTTTACATGACCAAAATAACCCTGATAATAAGATAAAAGACCCAACATGTCCTAGACTCAATCTATTAGGCCCAAAACTAAGGTACTAAGGCCCAATTAAGCATAACAAGAGAAATGGACTAGAACAACATGACTCAATAAAGGAAAATACATAAGATAGGACTCAATAAAATTGAAAATACATAAGATGAGACTTAGAAAATGAAGATAACATGTGTAGCCCATATCAAGAGTGTGCAGGCGACCCGAGCCAGAGGGAGTGTCGTGAGATGTCCTCATCATCGCAATTGCAAAAATGGTCAGATCACCCGACTGGTGTGAGCCCCTCATGCAATGGTTTAAACACCAGCAGCTGCCCAAGCGAAGGGAAGAGAAGAACTGGCTGATCCGAATAAAAGACTCCTATGAAATTAGAAAAAGAATTCTATTCCGAATTATGGCGGACGCCAAGAAGAAAATACTCCTTTGATGCCTCTCTATGCCGAAGCCTGGAAAGTCATGAAAGAAATCCATGCCAGGTCGGCTGGAGCACACCAGGTCGGGCCGAAGATGAAAATTGAAATTAAAAAGCTGGGCTACTATTGGCCGACAATGTTCGACGACTAATGCAAGTGCGCCAAGTCATGTCAAAAGTGCCAAGAGCATGCAACGGTCCCTAGGCGACCGCCAACACAGCTACATCCAATAGCACCCAGTTGGCCTTTCTCCCAATGGGGAACAGACGTTGTGGGCCCATTGCCCCCATCCTCTTCGGGATGCAAATACATCCTAGCAATAATAGACTACTTCTCCCGCTGGGCGGAGGCTATAGCCCTGAAAGAAGTCACTGGAGAAATCGTGGCCCGATTTATCTGACGAAATGTAATATTCCGGTTCGGCATCCCCAGTCGGATCGTCTCAGACAACGGAAGCCATTTCCGGAATCAAAGGGTCTACAGATTGGCCGAAAAGTACAAGATTGACTGGAGGACATCCACTCCATACAACCAACAGGTAAACGGGTTGGCCGAGGCATTCAATAAAACACTCTGCACCCTCAGGAGCGAAGACTGTCAGTTCCAACAAAAGGGACTGGGACGATAAGATCTACGAAGCGCTGCGGGTGTACCATTTTTTATATAAAGCCAGGTCATCAAGCAAGAAGAAGGGAGAGTGCACCCCCATTCCAGAGGAAGGGAATGTTCTCACTCCACCAAAATCACCACTTGATGCTTTATTTTATTGATTTTTCTAATATGAACAAAAACAAAAGAGGCCAAGCCTCTAAAAATACAAGGGAATATGAAATGTAAAGATATCTGTACAGTCCTCTATAGATCGGCGCTTTCAGTGTCTGTTGATAAGTGCTATATTTTACATCACATCCATCATCTTTGAGCATTATTTAAGTATATTTGTGCAACATGAGCATTAATTACATTCTCACACATTATTTGAGTCTTCATGCATTTTATCATCTTTTTGAGCGTAAAAGACCATGTGAGAAATATTTGAATATTTGCACAATTATTTTGGAATTAAATAGATTGATATTTTAATTTTCAGGAAAAAGTGACCTAGATCAAGGCGCTATTTAAATAACGACAGATGCAAGAGCGCGTCTTCAGCAAGAAGCGACAACTCCAAGGGCGTCAATTCAGTTGATAAAATAAAGTGTAAAAAGAATAAAAAAAGAGAGAAAAGAATTAGCGCCCGAGAGGAGGTCGCCAATCATAGAAAGGACGCCCAAAGTGAAGGTCGTCAATTCCTATTTTACGAAAAATGTGGAAATAGCAAATGAGGAATTAAAGAAACTGATGCCCGAGATGCAGTCGCTACTTCAGGAGAGGACGCCATAGATTAAGGCATCATTTAAAGAAAGAACGCCCCAGATGAAGTCGCTATTTCAAGTTCAACCAGATATGGCAACTGTAGTTTCCCGATCGAAGTCTCCTTCCAATTTTCAAGCTTATCCAAGCCATATTCAAGGAAAGGATGACTCCAAGGATGGAAAGGAGTCTAAATAGATCAAGTTGCATTGCTGGAAATTTACTTTTAATTAGATTTGGGAAGTCCACGATCGTGAGAGACCAAAAACCCTATAAAAGGATGCCATGGTCGCAGGGTTACGGAGAGAACAGTTTGGAGATCTGCCTTAGGGTTTAATTTTGAAGCCTTTCTTTTCATCTTTTGCAGTTAAGTTCTTCATAAAAGTTCTTCATTTTTACGTCTTCTCCAACTTTTTCTTCTTCCTCTTCTCCTAATCATTTCTTATTTTTATGCTATAATTAGTTTTTCAAAGCTCTGTCTACGGTTTTTACTGTTCACCTGATTTTCATACTTTCTGATCTTCATCGTTTGTCTCCCTCTTCTGATCCTCATCTCTTTCTGCTGTCTTCACAAAAGTTGTGCGTTTTTGAAAGTTCTTCAACTTCTTATTCTACCTCATCTTCCAATTCCTCACCGTTTTAAAGCTATAGTCAATTTTCTAAAGTTCAGATTTTTAGAGTTCTGCACTGTTCATCCGCGACCACCTCCTGTTCATCCTCAATTTTCTTCATCTTCCTCTCGTTTTTAAACTCTGAAGTCTTCATCAATCTTCTTCATCTTCTCTATTTCTACAACTTTCATGTTTTCCACTTTTCCTATTTCCTTCTGATTTTAAAGTTATTCTTCCTCCAAATCACCCTCTGTTTTCAATCTAGTTTTTCATTGTTTCTTCTCAAAACACACCAACACACACACCCTTTTGCATTGTTTTCAAATTTCCTCCATCTATTTCTTTCTTCCTCTATTTTCCTCTCATATCCCAAGGCGGATCTTCATCTATTAGTCTTCTCACGACGTCGGCATCCAAGGCGAGGCGATCTTTTATCCAAGGCTTGGCAAGGAGGCGGCGTTATTCTTCATGCATTGGCTATATTTTCTTATCTTTTCTTTTTGATGTTCCCATGTTGTAATTCTTATTTTTCTAGTGTGACTTTCCACTATCATCTTAATGAAATTCATCATTTGTGAAATTATGTTTTTCTCTCTATCTCCTCCAATTTCTCTTCTTAAACCCTCTCATATTCTTTAATTAGTTTTCTTACACTTTATTTTTCTTAGTTTCAATCTCACTCAAAATTCGGTTTTTCAAAGCATAAGGTATTTTTCCAACTTGATAAAATAAGGATTTTTCCTCCTCGTGGGATCGACTCCGCTTACCACTATATAATTTGATTTTTCAATCTTTTAAAGTGAGTGAGTGCGAATATTTTGAAATTGTGGCATGGCTTTCTTAACGACACTAGTCGGTGCGCATCAATTTTTGGCGCCGTTGTCGGGGAGGAAATTAATTTTTATGTTGGAAAATTCCTTGTGTTTGATTTGTATATAGTTTTACTTATTTTTCTATTTTACTTTGTAGGAAAAAGCAAAAAAATCAGAAAATCAGAAAATCAAAGAAATTCGGACCTGAAAATCCAAGAAAAAAAATCTATCACAGGAAGCGTCGCTAAAGCCCAGATCTGTCACAGAAAGCAGAAATTCAGAAAAATCTGAGAAAATCAAGCGTCGCTGAAAGGTCTGAAACGTAGGTAAAGCTCATATTTTGCTAATTTCTGAAAAATTCCGAAAAAATCAGAAAAATTTTGAAAAATTTCAAAAAAGTCAAAAATCCAGAAAACATAAAAAAACATGCTTTTATTTTATATTTTGCAGTAGTTTTGCATATTGTGTGGTATTTTTAGTTTATAGGCTATTTCATTCATATCTCTATCTGAAAATTAAAAAAAAATCTAAAAATTCTCTAAAAATAAAATAAAAATCAGAAAACATAAAAAAATTTTCATCATGCTAGCATATATCCATCTTAGTTGCATTACTTTCATGCATTTGTGCATTTAGTTGCTCTTTTTGTTTTTCATTCTTTATTCACAACATCTTTTGAAAAAAAATTCTCTTCTCATCTATTTCCCCTCCTTAAGGGCATTAGGATCTTTACACCCCTCTTAGATTTGGAAAGACACTCCATTGAGCATTCCGTCTCTTTGGACTTGAAATTCCATTTCTAAGACCTCCATAAGTCCCCGTACCCGTGGATTCCCTCACGGACGCTGGGCTGGTTGTACCACGAAGCACCTTGGAGTTAGAGTGCCCTTAGAAGGTTTTCCAAAAAAAAAAAATCATCATTCTTGCATTCATATAGTTAATCCTTGCATTTGCATAACCCATTCAATAGGAATTCTTTGCATTTTGAAAAAAAAATCATCATTACCTTTTGGGCCCTTTGCATTGCATGCAAGGTAGAGATCCCTCCACCCTCATTTGATAGGACCCATTAGTGAAGTTGAAAGGTTAGTGCATTCTAAGTCCCAACCCCAACCTAACCTCATGGAGAATCTAAATCAAAACCAACAAGTTCCTAAGCAAATGAAGGACTACTTCATTCCTAATCAATATCAACCGTCCTTCTATATTCAAGCACCTCAGAACCAGGCGGTTCATTATGAAATTAAATCCAGCACCATTCAGATGTTGCCATCCTTCTATGGCAATACTAATGAAGATCTATATAAACATCTCGATGAGTTTCTCCAGATATGTTCAACTGTCAAAATTCAAAACTTCTTAGATGATGCCCTTAAGCTTACTCTCTTCCCATTCTCCCTTAAGGACAAAGCTAAATATTGGTTGGGAACCTTGGGTAGAACAATTGACACATGGGGAGAGATGCAAAAAGAGTTATTGAAGAAATTCTACCCGATTGGTAGGACTAATACCATGAGAAGGGCCATCACTGGATTTACACAAAATTCTGGGGAACAAACTCATGAGGCTTGGGACAGGTTGAAAGATCTATTGAGAAAATGTCCCCATCATGGCCTATCTAGATGGCAAGTTGTGCAAGTATTTTATGAGGGATTAACAGAAAACTATAGACAAATGGTAGATGCCTCGTGTGGGGGTGCTTTCATGAGTAAAAGTGAGGATGAAGCTTATGATTTATTTGAGATGTTAAGTGAAAATTCTATTAGTCATGCTTCACTTTCCTCCTATGAAAGGATGATTGGACCTGCTAAGAAGGGTGGGCTATATGAAGTCAAAAGTCAAGGAGAGTTGGAGAATAGGATGGATATTAATGCGCTTGCTCAAAAGTTGAATAAAGTGGACTTGTTGGCACAAAGGATGGAGAAGGTAGATTTGGTAGCACAAAAACTTGATCAATTATTATCCATGAATAAATAAGAACCTTCTTTTCCTTTTATCCAACAAAATCAATCTTTCTCAGATTCCAACCTTCAAGAACTTTGTGCTCTATGTTCTAGCCCAAATCATGTTGTCATTGATTGCCCCACGGCGGCCCAACTTCCCCCATTTATCCAAGAACAAGTCTTTGCTGCTCAGGGTGTCTCTAAGCCCACCTATGATCCATATTCCAATACCTATAACCCGGGCTGGAGAAATCATCCAAATTTTTCTTGGAAATCACAACAAGGTCCATCTACTCAAGTCAATCCCTCAATTCTAAAACAATCTTTTCAAGTTCCGAACCAGTGTCACCAACATCTTCAAAATCCTTTTCAACATAATCAACAACAACAACCTCCATTTCAGCCATCGTCATTCCATCATGCTCAGGCCCCATATCAACAAGCTTCATCATTTCAGGGCCAATATAATCAATTTCTATCACATCGTTATCAACCTCAAGCTCCATTTCAAGCTCCTTATCAACCGCCTCCTCAACCCCCTCAGCCTCATTTTGAGGATAAATTTGACCAACTTCAGCAACTTATTCTCTCTCAGCAACAATCAATTACTAAGTTAGAAGGTCAAATAGGTCAGTTGGCGGCTAGTAATATGAGGAGATGGGCAGCTACCTAGTCAACCCATAGCTAATCCCCGCAATCAACAACCTCCGAGTTTTCAGCAAAGAGCTCCTATTCTTCCCCCTCCAAATCAGCCCAATCAACCTCAGCCACCCCTTCCTATCGTTCCTCAATTCGAGAATGCCAAAGCTATCTCTACCCTTAGGAGCGGGAAAGCTCTTAATGATCCATCTCAGGCTAAGGATGTGGGTAGTAGTTCGGGCCAAGATGCCCGAGAGGAAAGTGATAATGAGGAAGAAGAGCCGATAATTGTTCAAGAGAAAAAGAAGCCGGATGGGGGAGAGAAGACAATGGGCAAAGGAAAGGTCAAGGTTGATGAAGGTTTGCAAGGATATGTTCCTAAGATCCCTTTTCGGATGCATTAAAGCCAAAAGCTCAAAAGAAGCCGGTCCAACAAGAAGAGATGTTGGAATTATTTAAACAAGTCAATATTAATATTCCACTCTTAGATGCTATTAAACATGTGTCGGCGTATGCTAAGTTTTTGAAAGAGCTTTGTACACCAAGAAGGGAGCCGAAGGCAGCAACACAGAAGATCCGTCTATCTGAAGATGTTAGTGCTGTTTTAATGAATTCTTTACCAAAGAAGTTGAAGGACCCTGGTGCTCCATTAATTTCATGTGATATAGGTGGGGTGACATTTGATAAAGCTTTGCTAGATCTTGGAGCAAGTGTTAATTTGTTACCCACCTGCATTTATGAGCAATTTGATTTAGGGGAATTAAAGCCCACTTCTATTATCCTTCAACTAGCGGATCGGTCTGTTAAAACACCAAAGGGTATGTTGGAGGATGTGATAGTGAAAATTCATGAATGCTATTTCTCAGTGGACTTTTTAATCTTGGATATGGCCTCATCCCAAGAGTTAAAACATACACCAATCATTTTGGGACGCCCGTTTTTGGCTACGGCGAAGGCCAATATTAATTGTGCCACAGGGATGATGGATATTACCTTTGGAGGAGAGAATGTCTCACTGAATGTTTTTAAAGCTTCACAATACCCGGATCATGAGGGAGAATGTAATGTCATTGATATTTTTGATGAAATAATTGAAGAAAATGCGGATATGAATGAGGATGTGATTGAAGAAGGTAGTTTGCTTCAAGATTCACCTCTTTCTTATGCACCCTATTCTAGAGTTGAACCACTCCCTCCACTTCAAGCTGATCCTATTCTTCCATCTCTTGATCAGCCGCCCATTTTGGAACTTAAGCCTCTACCGGATTCATTAAAATATGCTTATCTAGGCCCAGATCATACCTTGCCAATTATCATTGCTTCTAATCTTACCTCTGCTCAGGAATCTAAACTCTTAGAAGTTCTTAAAGAGCATAGGGGGGCGATAGGATGGTCTGTGGTAGATTTGAAGGGTATAAGTCTGATGTTTGTATGCATCATATCTATTTGGAGGACAATGCCAAGCCGAGTAGAGAGATGCAACGTCGGCTGAATCCAAATATGAAAGAGGTGGTGAAGAAGGAAGTTGTTAAGTGGTTAGATGCTGGGATAATTTATCCTATTTCTGATAGCAAATGGGTTAGCCCGACACAAGTGGTTCCTAAGAAGTCAGGGCTGACAGTGGTTACAAATGAAAAAGGAGAAGAGGTGCCCATGCGATTACAGACGGGATGGAGGGTTTGTATTGATTACAGGAAATTAAATTCAGTAACAAAGAAAGATCATTTTCCACTCCCGTTTGTTGATCAAATTCTGGAAAGGCTGGCTGGACAACAATATTTTTGTTTCTTGGATGGTTATTCCGGATATAATCAAGTTGCTATCTATCTGGAGGATCAAGAAAAAACCACTTTTACATGCCCATATGGCACGTTTGCTTTTAGAAGGATGTCTTTCGGGCTTTGCAATGCTCCCACCACTTTTCAAAGATGTATGATGTCGATATTTTCTGACATGGTGGGGGAGACTTTGGAAGTTTTCATGGATGATTTTTCAGTGTTTGGTAATTCTTTTGAGGGGTGCTTGGAAAATTTGACTCAGGTTTTGAAAAGGTGCATTGAATCCACTTTGGTGTTAAGTTGGGAGAAGAGCCACTTTATGGTGAGGGAAGGCATAGTTTTAGGTCATGTGATTTCAAAAAGGGGAATAGAGGTTGATAAAGCCAAAGTAGATTTGATTTCTAATCTTCCTCCCCCTACATCTGTCAAGCAAATTAGATCCTTTCTTGGCCATGCGGGATTCTACCGCAGATTTATTCAGAACTTCTCCACCATTGCTCGTCCCCTCACACAGTTGCTTGCTAAAGATACTCCATTCCATTTCGATGATTCTTGTCTCAAGGCCTTTAATTCTTTGAAAGCGGCCCTTACTCAAGCTCCGATTCTTCAATCTCCAGATTGGTCGCTTCCTTTCGAGATTATGTGTGATGCCTCGGACTATGCTGTTGGAGCTGTCCTAGGACAAAGGGTAGATAAGAAGCCTGTGGTAATATATTATGCAAGTCGCACCCTTGCTGATGCTCAGATGAATTACACCACCACGGAGAAGGAGCTTCTAGCTGTTGTTTTTTCCCTAGAAAAATTTTGATCATATCTTTTAGGGGCTAAGGTTATTGTTTACTCCGATCATTCTGCCTTAAAATACTTACTTTCCAAGAAGGATGCAAAGCCCCGTCTCATTAGATGGATTCTTTTGTTACAAGAGTTTGATCTAGAAATTAGAGATAAGAAGGGGTTAGCCAATGTGGTTGCTGATCATTTATCCAGGATAGTGATCCCTGAAAGTATTCCAATGTCTGATTCTTTTCCCGATGAACAGATTCTTTCCCTCTCTCATTCTTCAACTCCTTGGTATGCTAACATTGCTGATTACCTGGCAGTAGGTCAGATCCCGGGAGGGTGGACTAGACAGGAGAAGGATCATTTCTTTTCTAAAGTAAAACACTATTGCTGGGAGGACCCTGAGCTGTTTCATATGGGTCCCGATCAGATCATTAGAAGATGTGTCCCTGAGGAAGAACAACAATCAGTATTGAATTTTTGTCATAACTTAGCTTGTGGGGGACACTTCTCTGGAAAGAAGACAGCGGCAAAAGTGCTACAAAGTGGATTTTATTGGCCCACGTTATTTAAGGATGCTTATGAATTTTCTAAATCATGTTTGAGATGCCAAGCTGTGGGCAATAATTCGAAGAGAGATATGATGCCACTAAATCCCATTCTGGTGGTTGAAATTTTTGATGTTTGGGGAATAGATTTTATGGGACCGTTTCCATCTTAATTCGGTAATGAATATATCTTGGTGGCCGTCGATTATGTTTCCAAATGGATTGAAGCCATTGCTACTAGGACAAATGATCATAAGGTGGTTATGAAGTTTGTGAAGAAGAATATCTTTTCTAGGTTTGGTTGTCCTCGGGCTCTGATTAATGATGGGGGTTCTCATTTCACTCATTTTCAATTCCGAGCTTTGCTTCGTAAGTATGGTATCACTCACAAGCTTGCTACCTCCTATCATCCCTAAACTAGTGGCCAGGTTGAAGTGTCAAACCGGGAGATTAAAAATATTCTGCATAAAACTGTTAGGCCGGATAGAAAAGACTGGTCCGAGAGACTAGATGATGCATTGTGGGCCTATAGAACTGCATACAAAACTCCCATTGGCATGTCCCCTTACCGTCTCATTTTTGGTAAAGCCTGCCACTTGCCCGTAGAATTGGAACATAGAGCTTATTGGGCCATGAAGCAAGTTAATTTTGATCTTAATCAAGCTGGTGCCTAAAGAGCTCTACAAATTAATGAACTGGAGGAATTAAGGAACGAAGCCTATGAAAATGTGAAGATTTACAAAGCTAAAACCAAAGTATTTCATGATAAACACATTCACAGAAAGAGTTTTCAAGAAAATCAAAAGGTTTGGCTATTTAATGCAAGGCTGCGTTTGTTCCCCGGTAAGCTAAAGTCCAGATGGGATGGACCGTTCATTATTGTTAAAGTTTTTAACCATGCTGCTGTTAAGATTTTGGATCCTAAAAATGGTCACATTTTCACTGTCAACGGTCAACGATTAAAACCTTACGTGGAAAGTGAGCTGCTGTTAAAAGAATCAATTGCTTTAAGTGATCCGGAGTAAGATTTTTCATGCGTCTGGCTGAAGACGGAAAACTTAGCGCTTTTGGGAGGTAACCCAAGATTTTTGTTATTTGATGCTTTTGTTTCAGTGTGTTTTAGTTATTAGATTCAAGCCAAGGAGAGGAAGTTGTCGCCAAAGGAGATTCTGCCCCGCACACCAGGTTGTCTATTTCCTGCTCAGCAAACTTTATTATTACATTGTTCGTTCATTTCAACTTTCCATGTCATTGAGGATAATGTCATTTAAGTTGGGGGGGAGAGAAAAATTTTCATTGCATATAGTACAATCTGGTAGGGATTTGGCATATCATTTTTTTGTAAATTTACATGAAAGTGAAAAGATGAAATTCCCGACTGAGTTTTATTGTTTCATGCTTAAATTGAAAGTACTTCTGGATTAGAAAAGACTAGGGAGAAGGTTGAAGGAAAATTAAGTTCGATCTAGCCATGGAAAACTGATATAAGAATCTCTTTAAAGTTCATGCGCAGTATTAGAAAAATATTCACTATGCACTCTGATGAAGCAAAATAAGACAAGCCCTCTGTTATTTTGGGAACTGTATCTGATACTCTGCATTTCTTGAGGAGGAGATCTATTTCAAGAAAAAGCTTTCTGCCAAGTTTTATAAAAAAAAAGGGAAAAGAAAATGCAAAGGCATAGAAAGATCACGCCATGAAAAATGCCCCTGATCTGAGTAACCGGGCCTGCTTCACCTAAGACATGTTGAGGTTCGCGCAAAAAGGTGAAGGGTAGTGCAGCATTATGGTTGTGCAAATGAGAAAAAAGTTCCAAAAGAACAAAAGAAAAAGGCAGACAAAAGCTAGTATGCTTAAATGCTCTGATCTGAGAGGTGCAGGGTTGAAAGGTACTTACTTGGAATAACAAATGGGGGATGCAATTGTCTTAACTGCAGATTTAGAATTACACATGCATAAGTGCTATTGAACTTTGATTTGTATTCTTAAGTCATGTGCTTTAATTTCCAATCTAAGGCTAATATGAGCATTAATGATTCTGGATTCCTAATCTTTGGTTGATTCTATGAAGGGAGAGCTGGATATAAGAGTATGATCTTTATGAATTCTTGTTGGTCCTTAATATTGATTTAATTGCATTGCTAAGGGTCTAGCAATGAGTAAGTTGGGGGGTGTGATAAGTGCTATATTTTACATCATAATTTACATCACATCCATCATCTTTGAGCATTATTTAAGTATATTTGTGCAACATGAGTATTAATTACATTCTCACACATTATTTGAGTCTTCATGCATTTTATCATCTTTTTGAGCATAAAAGACCATGTGAGAAATATTTGAATATTTGCACAATTATTTTGGAATTAAATAGATTGATATTTTAATTTTCAGGAAAAAGCGACCTACATCAAGGCGCTATTTAAATAACGACAGATGCAAGAGCGCGTCTTCAGCAAGAAGCGACAGCTCCAAGGGCGTCAATTCAGTTGATAAAAGAAAGTGGAAAAAGAATAAAAAAAGAGAGAAAAGAATTAGCGCCCGAGAGGAGGTCGCTAATCATAGAAAGGACGCCCAAAGTGAAGGTCGTCAATTCCTATTTTACGAAAAATGTGGAAATAGTAAATGAGGAATTAAAGAAACTGACGCCCGAGATGCAGTCGCTACTTCAGGAAAGGACACCATAGATTAAGGCGTCATTTAAAGAAAGAACGCCCCAGATGAAGTCGCTATTTCAAGTTCAACCAGATATGGCAACTGCAGTTTTCCGATCGAAGTCTCCTTCCAATTTTCAAGCTTATCCAAGCCATATTCAAGGAAAGGAGGACTCCAAGGATGGAAAGGAGTCTAAATAGATCAAGTTGCATTGCTGGAAATTTACTTTTAATTGGATTTGAGAAGTCCACGATCGTGAGAGACCAAAAACCCTATAAAAGGATGCCATGGTCGCAGGGTTACGGAGAGAACAGTTTGGAGATCTACCTTAGGGTTTAATTTCGAAGCCTATCTTTTCATCTTTTGCAGTTAAGTTCTTCATAAAAGTTCTTCGTTTTTAAGTCTTCTCCAACTTCTTCTTCTTCCTCTGCTCCTAATTCTTTCTCGTTTTATGCTATAATTAGTTTTTCAAAGCTCTGTCTACGGTTTTTACTGTTCACCCGATTTTCATACTTTCTGTTCTTCATCGTTTTTCTCCCTCTTCTGATCCTCATCTCTTTCGGCTGTCTTCACAAAAGTTGTGCGTTTTTGAAAGTTCTTCAACTTCTTCTTCTACCTCATCTTCCAATTCCTCACCGTTTTAAAGCTATAGTCAATTTTCTAAAGTTCAGATTTTTAGAGTTCTGCACTGTTCATCCGCGACCACCTCCTGTTCATCCTCAGTTTTCTTCATCTTCCTCTCGTTTTTAAACTCTGAAGTCTTCATCAATCTTCTTCATCTTCTCCATTTATACAACTTTCATGTTTTTCACATTTCCTAATTCCTTCTCATTTTAAAGTTATTCTTCCTCCAAATCACCCTCTGTTTTCAATCTAATTTTTCACTGTTTCTTCTGAAAACACACCAACACACACACACCCTTTTGCATTGTTTTCAAATTTCCTCCATCTATTTCTTTCTTCCTCTATTTTCCTCTCATATCCCAAGGCAGATCTTCATCTATTAGTCTTCTCACGACGTCGATATCCAAGTCGAGGCGATCTTCATCCAAGGCTTGGCAAGGAGGCGGCGTTATTCTTCATGCATTGGCTATATTTTCTTATCTTTTCTTTTTGATGTTCCCATGTTGTAATTCTTATTTTTCTAGTGTGACTTTCCACTATCATCTTAATGAAATTCATCATTTGTGAAATTGTGTTTTTCTCTCTATCTCCTCCAATTTGTCTTCTTAAACCCTCTCATATTCTTTAATTAGTTTTCTTACACTTTATTTTTCTTAGTTTCAATCTCACTCAAAATTTGATTTTTCAAAGCATAAGGTGTTTTTCCAACTTGATAAAATAAGAATTTTTCCTCCTCGTGGGATCGACTCCGCTTACCACAATATAATTTGATTTTTCAATCTTTTAAAGTGAGTGAGTGTGAATATTTTGAAATTGTGGCACGGCTTTCTTAACGACACTAGTTGGTGCGCATCATCTGTACATTGTGAAGCACGCCCAATCGCTGTTAAAGTCTCTTTGAGAAGTCTGCTGCTGAAGTCTATACCTTCAATATCTAGACTTTGTGAAGTCTGTGTGAGAATTGCTGCTGATGTCTGTACCTTCAATGTCTAGACTTTGTAAAGTTTGTTCGTTGTGAAGAATTTAAAACCCATTCGCTGTTAAAGTCTCTTTGAGAAGTCTGTACATTGTGTGAATTGCTGCTGAAGTCTATACCTTCAATGTCTAGACTTTTTGAAGTCTGTACGTTGTGAAGTCCAACCACTGCACGCCTATTCACTTCTGAAGTCTGTACATTGTGAAGCAACCCCCTTCGCTACTGAAGTCTGAACATTGTAAAGTCTGTACGTTGTGAAGTCTGAACATTGTGCATCCATGCGTTGCATTCCCTATTGCTGCTGAAGTCTATACATTGTGGACTCTGTACATCGTGAAGTCCGTACATTTGTAATTTGAGAAGTCTGTACATTTTGAGAATTACTGCTGAAGTCTGTACATTCAATGACTAGGCTTTGTGAAGACTATCTACTGCATTCCCATCGTGAAGTCTATACATTGTAATTTGAGAAGTCTGTACATTTTGAGAATAGCTGCTGAAGTCTGTACATTCAATGTCTAGACTTTTGTGAAGTCTATCCACTGCATGCCCATTCACTTCTGAAGTCTGTACATTGAGAAACACTCCCTTTCACTGCTGAAGTCTGTACTCTGTAAAGTCTGTACATCATGACGTCTGTACATTGTAATTTGAGAAGTCTGTACATTTTGAAAATAGCTGTTGAAGCCTGTACATTCAATGTCTAGGCTATGTGAAGTCTATCCACTGCATGCCCATCGTGAAGTCTGTACATTGTAATTTGAGAAGTCTGTACATTTTGAGAATAGCTGCTGAAGTCTTTACATTCAATGTCTAGGCTTTGTGAAGTCTATCCACTGCATGCCCATTCGCTTCTAAAATCTGTACATTGAGAAACTCCCTTTCACTGCTAAGGTTATAAAGTCTATACATTGTGAATCCATACACTGCATGCCCTGTTCCTACTAAAGTCTGTACACTGTGAATCCATGCACTGCACGCCCTATTACTGTTGAAGTTAATACATTGTGAAGTCAGAGCATTCAATGTCTGGACTTTGTTCATTTTACCCCCTCCAGCTTGGAAGGCCAGCAGCATCTACAGTGGCAAGACCACGCACTCTACGAGGGAGGTCATGCCAACTCCTATAGTCCTTGTTAATCCAGGTAGAACACGCTTGGGATGCCAAAGCATCAGCAACAGAGTTCCCCTCTCTATATATATGCTGAAGAGACCAGTTATTATTAATGATGGTATGCCTAATCTCATCCCACCATTTTTGTATCCTCCAAGGTGGTTTGTTGTTCGACTGTAACAAAGTAACTAAAACTCTGGAGTCAGAATATATCACAGCAATTGGGAGACCACATTTAACTAGGACTCTCAGCCCATCAAGTAAGGCTCTCGCCTCTGCCACCATATTGGTAGCCACTCCATAGTAATAAGAGAATCCAAAGACAAATTCACCATGATTTCCTCTGATGCAACCACCTCCACCTGCCTGCCCAGGGTTCCCTTTAGCAGCCCCATCAACATTCAAAGCATAACCATGACTAGGACATGCCCATCTAATTAACATTGGGGGTTTCACATTCAGCCTGAAGGTGAATTTATACTGATCTAGGATGAGTCTCTCACTATCTGAGGTAGCCTTGCTGAAGATCACTTGTTGCAAGGAAAACTCAGTCTGCCTACAAATATGCTGCTGTATAACTCTGATTGGGCGCCTTTTGTCTTCAAATTTGATACTGCAACGGGCTTTCCAAGTCTCCCAAAGAATGAGCATCATGACAAGGGTGGCAATAAAACCAAATGGAGACTTGCAGTCAGCTGAACATAGTATATCCCAACAAAAACCCGTAACAGAGCTGTTAGATCTGCATCTAGAGTCAAAAAGTAGCCTGAAAGAATTCCACAATGGCCTGGCTATTTGACTCTCCAAAAGTAAGTGATTCAAAGTCTCCTCTTGGTTATTGTCCTTGCAGCAAACACATTTAGAAGGTAAGCATATTCCCACCTTTACAATAATACTGTCCACCGGCGCTGCTCGGTTTAACGTCCGCCAACAGAACATAGAGGCCCTAGGAGGGAAATGCTCTCCCCATATCCTCTTTAATGGAGGTCTTTTAATCCTTTGAGATCTCACTGAGTTATATGCAGTTTTATTGGTAAATACACCTTCATTATTGGCATCCCAACACAAATATCTGGCATCTGTTGTAACTGCAAATTACCCATATATTGAGCCACATTAGGAGGAATATAAGACCATACCTGGTGATTAGGATTAGCCATGGCTTCATCAAGCGTAACATTAATGGGGCAGTTGTTGGATGCCAAAATAACACCACACCAATTGTCCTTCAAAACATTAATAGTTTTACCATTCATAGGAATCCACTGGGTTTTGGATAAAACCAGGTTTCTAGCTTGCCTGAATATGTCCCTCCGGACACTACTTGGAAAGGGGTCCTGAATAGAACTCAAATGCTCCTTAATATATCTTGAATTGGCATACTGTGACCAGAGAGAGGAACCATGGAGAATTGTCCAAATTTGCTTAGCGACCATCGAAATTTGAGTGTGACGCAGACTTTTAATTCCAAGGCCACCTTCCTCAAAAGGATTGGTGATGCTAGACCATGCCACCCAATGATGCCTAGTTCCATCTTTACCAGCCCAGAAAAAGTTAGCACATAACTTGTTGATCATGCTGATAATAGTAGCTGGAATACAGGAAGCACTGGCAGTATAAATTGGGATGGATTGTAATACAGAAATGATAAGGCATCTCCGGCCAGCCTGAGAAAGGAATTTGGACTGCCAACTATTCATTCTATTGCAAATTTTCTCCAGCAAATATTTGTAGTACGATATTCTCTTCCTGCCTTCAAAAAAAGGAACGCCAAGATACGATTGGATACCATTTTTATGCTGAAAACCCGTACTGTGGGTGTACCATACCGTCTACAAAACTCCAACGGGTTGTTCGCCCTTCTCTTTGGTGTACGGCTCGGAAGTAGTAGTCCCCATTAAACTAGAGGTACCCTCACTTTGGGTCACCATCCAACATGAATTGGTCAAAGACGATCGAACAAATGCAGAAAAAAGGCTGGAAGAGCTCTCCGACCTAGAAGGGAAGCGACTCAAGGCTCAGCAGAATATACAGGTCTACCAGGCCCGCATAGCCCGTCCCTTCGACAAACTTGTCAAAGGGCGTGAATTCAAGAAAAGCAACCTCGTGATGGTCAAAAGAAGAGTGGTCATGGCTGCCAACCATAAAGGCAAGCTGAATGAAAACTGGCCCGGGCAGTATATTGTCCAGAAAGTCTACGAAGGAGGTGCATATGTGGTTGTCAACCATAGGGGGGAGACTCAATTCCTACCCCTTAATGGAAGGCATTTGAAACTATATCACGCATCACTTCCCCAGTTCGACGAACAATTAAACCCCGCGCCTCACGTGAAACAAGAATGTTTCTTCGACCTCCCTTGAAGCCATACAATAACCATGCAAAAAAAAAAGATTAAAAAAAGAAGAAGAAAAAAGAAAAAATGAAGAAAAAAGAAAGAAGAAAAGAAAGAAGAAAAAAAAGAAAAGGAGAAAAAACTCATCAAGGTCACCGGGGGGATATCGATTCATCAAGTCCCACCGGAATCCAAAATTCCTTTCTTCGGCTCAGACTGTCTCGTCTCTACCGAATAACCAAATAGCTGCACCCCATGTAGTGGAAAAAAACCTCATATGTGGCTCAACACCACTTTATCTTGTCCCACCGACGCATAGAACTTCCGACCTGAACCTTCTGTCCAGGCCGGTAAACAAAAAGACTCCTCGCTTTGGCTTGGACCTGCCGTCCCGGTCAATGAATGAAAAGACCTCCTTCCTTCGACCCAGATCCTCTATCTGGATTTGATGAACAAAATGACCCCCTTTTTTTTACTTTGGCACTAACCCCGTTCCGATGAATAAACCACCTCAATATTACAACTTCCCTGTCCCATCGACGAATAAACATGTGGCTCGGGCCTCCTGCCTGAAGCTGTGAATAAAAAAAAAACGCTTCCACTCTGGATCAGACCTTTCGTCCGGCTAGAGAACAAAAAGACCCCTCATACAGTCGGCAACCCCGGTACAGAAAAGAACCCCTTTGCTTCGACTCGGACCTTCCGTCCAAGTTGATGAATGAAAAGAACCTGTTTGCTTCGGCTCGGACCTTCTGTCCAAGTTGATGAACAAAAAGAACCTTCTTACTTCAGCTCGAACCTTCCGTCCAAGTCGATGAACGAAAAGAACCTCTTTGCTTTGGCTCGGACCTTCTGTCCAAGTCAATGAACAAAAAGAACCCCTTTGCTTCGGCTCGGACCTTCCATCCAAGTCGATGAACGAAAAGAACATCTTTGCTTCGGCTCAGACCTTCCGTCCAAGTCGATGAATGAAAAGAACCTCTTTGCTTCGGCTCAGACCTTCCGTCCAAGTCGATGAACAAAAAGAACCTTCTTGCTTCGGCTCGGACCTTCCGTCCAAGTCGATGAACAAAAAGAACCCCTTTGCTTCGACTTGGACGAAAATGATGAACAAAAAGAACCCCTTTGCTTCCACTCAGACCTTCCGTCCAAATCGATGAACGAAAAGAACCTCTTTGCTTCGGCTCGGACCTCCCGTCCAAGTCGATGAACAAAAAGAACCTTCTTACTTCAGCTCGGACCTTCCGTCCAAGTCGATGAACGAAAAGAACCTCTTTGCTTCGGCTCGGACCTTCCGTCCAAGTCGATGAACAAAAAGAACCCCTTTGCTTTGGCTCGGACCTTCCGTCCAAGTCGATGAACGAAAAGAACATCTTTGTTTCACCTCAGACCTTCCGTCCAAGTCGATGAACAAAAAGAACATTCTTGCATCTGCTCGGACCTTCCATCCAAGTCGATGAACAAAAAGAACCCATTTGCTTCGGCTCAGACCTTTCCTCCAAGTTGATGAATAAAAAGAACCTTCTTGCTTTGGCTCGGACCTTCCGTCCAAGTCGATGAACAAAAAGATCCTCTTTGCTTTGGCTCGTACCTTCCGTCCAAGTCGATGAACGAAAAAAACCCCTTCGTTTCGGCTCGGACCTTCCGTCCAATTCGATGAATAAAAAGATCCCTCTTTGCCTTGGCTCGGACCTCCCGTCCAAGTCAACGAATAAAAGGACCCCCTCTGCTTTGGCGCTCACCCCGTGTCAATGAATAAACCACGCCAGCTCCCGACACTATGTCAGCATTGGCGAATAAACCCTTATCTCAAACCTTCCACTTGAATACATCAACTAGAACACGGATTCCTCTCGTTCCATCGGGCCCCTGTCAACAGCCTTCGACTCGGGCTCCTCCGTCCGAGTCGATGAACAAACAACCTCCCTAAATTTAGCACGAGTCACCAACTCCCTGTCAAGATTGGCCTCATCCAGTCAGCTTAGGCCTTTTGCCTAGGACGACGCATAAACCCTATCTTTTTGCTTCGGTGTTAACCCCATACTGATGACTAAACCTACACTCAGGCTAAACACCCCGCTCCGCGTGACCACGCGGTGAAGCGGTCCCCTCATCTCTTCGCTGAAGGAGAGAGTGCTTACCCACGAATTCACACCGGACCAATAGTCCACTGGCTCGAAAGAGAAGATACCCTGCTATGGAACTCCACACCCGCGGGCCCCGCGCACTCATTCCTCGCTTGCACCACCCGCGGGTGCGGGGCATTTGTGGGCATCAAAAAATGACCATGCGGCATGTACGCCTTAGCCCCCGAAAGCAGTCTAAGAAGGAAAGGCCGAATAAACCCCATACCTCCTCCAAGCACGACAAACACATGGCTGGTGCTCCGTCACCCAACAAGGAAGCCCCTCAAGCAGAAGAGACGGCCCTGGCTCCCCAACTCGTAGTGCCGAAGGTCGAATGAGGAAAAACCCAGGAATTCAGACACGGGTTCGGCGTGCGCCGGAAATCACTCAAAGCCCTAAATCGGGACTTAGAGGCTCTGAACTAAACACCTTGGAGGTGGTGCATTACAACTAAAGCATTACGGGAGGGCAAGCATCCGTTTGAATCACCGTAAAGCTAGGGCAAAACCCTTTGACACTTAAACCGACGCGCCCCTCCAAGGGGTCTTAAACTGGCGCGCCCCTCATCCTACATTTAAACTGGCGCCCCCCTCCTTCTCTCACGGAACCAGCGCGCCCCCCTCAAGTGCAACCAAACCAGTGCGCCCCTCCCCCTACCGCGCCGGTTTAACTCGAAGCCATCTCATCCAACCTCCGAGACTCTATTTTCCTGTAAGTTCTTGTGCAGAGGCGAGGAACAGAACATTTAATGCCCATCCCGTAGCCATTTAAGGAGCAAAGCCCTGTCTGCACCTCCGTTCGACAGCGCACCGGCATCAACGGTGAAGGTGAGCAGTGACGGTGGCAGCGGTAGCAGATCCCTCGACAATCCCACAAACATCCTATCCTCGGATGAATGCCAGCGTACGTCATGAACTAGCAGTAGCCAGTGTAGCAGGTCAACTCCAGACGTCGTAGTGGACGAGGTGGCATGAACTCTCCCCCACTGGCCGTTCTATAAGAAGGCAAGCCGAAGATAGAGAAATGAGGAGGAAGGAAGATAGACAGCAGAGAGAAAAATAGAAAAAAGACGAGTCTGAGGGTCGAATCGGTTGAGCCCATCCCCCCCTGAGCTCTCAGGCATCTAAAGAGAAAAAGAAGCCTCATCCACTTGCGCCTGGAGGTGAAGAAAAGGGAGAGAGTGTGAGAGAAGAGAGAGGTGAGCTTGGGGAAGGATCTTGTGCTCTGCTCCCCTCCCACCATTGTATCTATTTCTCCCTTTCCTACTATTTTCCTTTGATATGGGGTAGACCCCCCTCATGTGTTTCATTTTTCCCCTTCCCTTATGTATGAATGAAAAGAAAAGCCTTTGTAATACATATTGCTCCACTTCATCGGTCTCCTCCCTTTCCCGCTGTTGACACCTAAAATATACAAGAAGAAGTCAAGGCAAGCTCAAGGCTCGGAAGACCAATCAAGGGTGTGGCTTTTGTGCCATCCCTGGAAGTTCTTAGAATCAGAATAGAATAGATCCACTACCCCTAACACTCCGATCGGCTGAAGCCATCTCTGGGTAGGCCACTGCCCAGCACGGCTATCATTCAGATAGTCAGGCTGATAAAGACTATGACAAACTCCAGGCAATCATCTGTCTGCTGAAGAAGAGCCTCAGACAATTTTGATTCTCATAAAATGGGATTCACTTTGGCTCACACATGTTCGTGAATGCAAGGTGTTAAGCAAGCTTCAGGAAGAAAAAATATATATACCAAGAAGTCCATAAGACCAATAAAGAAAAGCCCATTAGATGAGCCCCTGTCCGGTGCCGAATGCTAAGCAAATGGGCCAAGCCCAACACAAGGTGAGACGCGCCGAGGTGCTGCATGCCAGGCTGGCCGAGGTGTTGCACGTCGGGCGCGCCGAGGAGCTTGTGCCGGAAACTGCTTGGCCACCCCTCTATAAAATCCGTTGTCTTCGACAAGCGAAAAAAGGAGAGGAGAACAAAAAAAAAGAGGAGAACAAAAAAAAGGAGAGAACAGAAGAGAGAGGCAATCGAAAGCCACTAAAAGGAAGAGACCCTGAGAGCCTACAAAAAGATTTGAAGAGGGAAAGAGTTGCAGAAGTTCGGAGAAGAGGATTCAAGGTGGGGTAGTCTGCCAAATGCCCTAAGGGGTTATATTTTCCCCTTCCCCATCTTTTATTTGAATATGTTTCCTTTCTTTAGGTCTGCTTCCGAGCATTGTTATTCTGATGGCATCAAATGCCAATGTAACCCTGTTGTCGAGGGGCATCGTCTGTGTTTAAATTTTCTCAGTCTGATTCTCTTCCGTGATAAATGTATGTGCTCTTTTTGGATGAAATAGAAGTATGAGATGCTAAAGTTTGCCCTTTCGTTCTCTCTCTCTCCCTGTACCTCTGAAATTCGCCGTATTTGATAGCTGCTGCGAACGGATTCGATTCTATCGTATATACATCCTTCAGATCTACTGAGTGTGTTTCTACTGCATTTCTTTCCAACCTCACAACCGCATTGAGAGCCTAAGACAGTTCATCTCATGGCTTCTCATTTGTGAAACGGTGAGGGATACACCCAAATCAAAGCTCGCATGATTCGGTTAACAATCTGGCTCCCAGTGAGGTTCCAGAGGGAAGGCCATTTTCTCCTCCGATGGTTTCTTCCAGAACCATTCTCTGTGGCCATCCTAAACCCTGAATAAAACCCTTTGAAACCCTTGGAGAAAACTTCATGAAGCCTTAGGCAAAGCACCCCAAAATCCTAGCATAGAACACCTTTAGAATCCTCAAAATAAACCTCTGAAACCCTTAGCCCAAAACCTCCTCAAACCTCCCTGAAACCTTAGTCTCAGAAAACCCTCATAAACCTTCTATCTCCCCCCTTTCAATAGCCTCTCAGCGTGACCCTCCCTCGGCGCGAGTCTTGCGTCGAGTGTTGTCTAAGCCGATCGGCCGTTCCTCCTCCAGCGCGCCGAGACCTTCACACCTTTCCTATCGTGCCAAAGTCATCCACGCCGAGACCCTTCCACGTCAATGCCCTTAGGAGCCCCCGAGCCCTATAGTGCTCAGCATGAAGCTCTATCATCCAGGGGAGGAACAACAGCCTTCATTCAACCCTCATGGGAGTTAAATCAACAGGAGTAACCCCCCTACATCCTGCAACCCCAATGGCCTATGGAGTTCTGCCACTGCATGCTCTCCCATGGCCTCTCAAAGGGGATATTAATAAATACCACGGTGAGTGGACATTGTCCCATCGAATTGTGATCCTTTTGGATCTCGGGCTACGCCCATTTCTCCTTTGGCATCCATCTCGGCACTCTGTGGATGGATGACCTATACTCTCCTTATGGCACAGTCCAAAATAAGGGGAGATGCTACCGAAATTCATTCGCGATCTTTACTTTATCATATCGTGTGATGTTTTCATTAAATCGATGAATCAACCCCCATTGGGTGTGGCAAAAGCCCCGAGAAAGACTATCTTACAGCTCTTTGGTCACTGTGAGAGGGGAATATAATCATTATGGTAACATGGTCTCCCTAGACCTTCTATGGATGGGTTTACCCCCACCTCTCAGCTTACCTGAACATCACCGGTGATGAGCCCATGAAACCCTTACTAAACATAAGAGATCCCCTCAATAGAATCCATCAAAACCCATAATCTCACAAAGCCCACAAAACACCTAAAACCTAAAGAAATCCTTCTTGTCGGCGCCATATAGCCTCCCGGCACAGCCTTCTCTCGGCGCGAGTTCCGCGCCAGGTGATGGGCGCGCCGAGACAATAGTCACGCCGAGCACACACCATGCCGATGCCCCCTCTAGGTTTACTGTCACGCCGAAACCAGTCGCGTCGAGACTCCACCGCGCCGATTTGCCTTCTCGCCGATTCCCATCCACGCCGGTTCATCTCAGTGCCAACTGTCACTCAAACACCCAACTTCCCAGCGACCTTAATGAGCCTTAAACTCAGTCTAAACCTAATGTCCTAATCTCATCAGCCTCCCTGCCAACCTTCATCATATCATGGGGAATCATGTTTCTCTATCCAAGTCCAAGGGAGCTAAATCAACGGGGTTTTACCCCCCCCCCCCTCACATTATACCATTTGACTGCAATCTTTTCTGCTAACCCTGCTGACCTTTGGAGTCATGCCACTGCATGTCCTCCAATGGTTTCTTAAGGGGATATCAACAAATATCATGATAATGGACATTGTCCCGTCACACTTAGATCCTCCTTGATCTCAGGCTACGCCCATCTTTCCTTTGGCTTCCATCTCAGCACTCCGTGGATGGATGGCCTATATTCCCACTTGGCATAGACCAAAATAAGGGGATATGTTGTCGGATTTATTCCGCACATTATTATCATATCTTGCATCGCATGATTGTCCGTACGTATTTCACGTCCTGCAAGTGGAGTCAGCATTATAGTCTTATCTTGTCTTGCCCCTGGGGCATCCTCTCTTGGCAATTAATCAAGGGTTGTCCTCTTTCTTAGAGGACGTAATTGATGGGGGCATCTCTCGCCCTTCACATTTTTTCCACAGCTTTGATTGCTCGTCGGCATAGCTCCATTGTGTCCGTCATATTTTTCTGAATCGAGTCATGTAATTTTTATATTTTATTTGAGTCATGTCATTGTAATTTTCCTTTTATTTGAGTCAAGTACCTAGGTCATTGAGTCATCTACCTAAGTTTGAGTGTCATTAGGATTGATTAGGTTGTTATTGGGCCCAATTCATTGGGCTGGCCCATGGGCGCCCCCCACCTTCCTCGGTTATTCGTCATTAAGTCAAATGTCAGGGACTTTTTGTAAAATGTGGGTTGCCTATAGATAGGACCCCATTCCCCTCATTTTGAACTAATAAATCAATGAATGAAAAACTTGCCATTTTGAGAGTTCAAACTTCTTATCTAGTGGAGAGATTCCATTATTTGGGTGAGAGACCCTAGGGGAGAGATTCCCCACCCATCCCTCTCTTAATATCTCTCTTTCACTCTCCTTTCTCTCTCCTCCACACCTAATTTCAAAAATTTTCTCTCTCCTCTGTTAGTGTGCTAGGCCCGGATACAGAGGGGGGTGAATGTATCCTTCTATGTATAATGGCCAAATAAAAACCTGGATGCTAGAGATAGACACATAATAGAACCAATTCGATTCAACTCAAATACAAACACTTGGAGCGCGCCTATCCAAGCATCTAGCGGAAGCAAATCAAGCAATCAAACCACTGCTCAATAGATTTTTAGGTGGTTCGATCCTCCAGACCTACATCCACCCCTCACTCCCAACCGGAGTGAGGCTTCACTAGCAAATGCTAGAACCAAGCAGACTCAGTCTGCAAACAGTTGCTGCCACACAGCTTGACCAGGGGAACAGCCTCCCCTCTTCCTCCCAACCGGAGGGACACCCAAGTGACTCCCAGCCACTTGGAAACTAGAGGTCGCAGACCTCTCTTCCTCCAGACCAGGAGGGACCCGACCTCAGTCCAGAGGATCGGAAGTACAAAGGTAATCAGAAAACAAAGGAAAACAATAAACGAAAATAACACAGCAATCAGAAGGCTGTAAAAGATGAAAACACAGATGTGGCTCTCAACGGAGCTGACTGGCCTGGATCTGATCCACGGTCCAGTAGGAGCTAGTCTTCAGATGAAGCTTCTTCTTTCTCTTCCTTTTTCTTCTCTGCTTCCTTCTCTCACTCGCGAGCTCTCTCTCTTTCTCTTTTTACTTCTGCTACTTCTCTCACTCTACCACTCTTCTTTTTCTCCTTCTTCTCTACTCACTGGATAGAGAATACTCTACTGCTCTCAGACTGGATGTATAGACTTTTCTCCTTTTCTTTCGATCGATCAGCCTTCTTTAGTGGAAGAAGGCTCACATATATAGCAGTAGCAGTAGCCCCTGGGCGCGTGGCTTCCACGTTTTCCCACCCAAGGAATTCGCCAGAACCGAGGCAGCTTCATCCACGTGTCAGCATCTGCATACCTCGTCCTCCTGGGATCACGAGCCAGGTCATCAATCTCGGTAAGAATCCCTGTCAGAGATAGCATCGGATAAGTCATCAGTTTAAGTCTGAACAACCTGTACAGACTCTGTGAATGCAAAGCATTGTATAGACTTCAGAAATCAATGTAGCAAGTGTGTACAGAGTGAGGGAGTGTATAGACTTAGCAGTCTTCATGCGTGCTCAGTGTATATACTTGCTGAAGAGTGCATTATCATAACAGAAGAGTGTGTAGACTAAGGCCTTCTGTTCAAGACAAAAGCCAATGTACAGACTTCATGCTGTACAGACTTGATGTTGATCAAGACACCTTTGGACATCAGCCCAAGGCGTCAACGCTTCCAACGTGCAGCGTCGACGCAGTGAACAAGACAGGTGATGAACAATGCAAGCACTAGCTTTTCCAATGTGTGGACTTCACATAAGAAGCCAACGGCTGTACAGACTAAGGCAACCTTCAACTCACTGCGATGTACAGACTCTGAAGAACAGCAGCCAATGTATGGACTTGCTCAGCCATAGACTTCAGCTCAAGGCCAGTGTATGGACTTGATGAGACACTCACGAGTGTATAGAGTTAGTTGAGTGAGCATGCAGTGTGTAGACTTGACATATGAAGACATCCGCTGTTCAGACTTGAAGAACATTCAGCAATGTGCAGACTTCATGATGTATAGGCTTGTGAATGCAAATGCAATGTACAAACTCTCCAATGTATGGACTTCAAATATGTGAAGCTATGCGATGTGCATACTTTGAAGAACAGCAAGTGAGTAAGTGTGTACACTGAGAGAGTGTATAGACTTGGATATCTTCATGCGAGCATAGTGTATAGACTTGCAGTTAAGTGCATTAGATAACCAAGTGTGTAGAGTGTATACACTTGAGAACCTTCAAGCTTCCTCGGTGTACAGACTTGTAACAAGCCTATCGGATGTGTAGACTTCGATGAGAGCAATGCATGAGCACCCAAAGTACAGACATCCTGTCCTTGCAGCTGAACGACCCCAGTGTATAGACTTGCTGAGGGAGAGACTGTACAGACTTGAAGCGATGAAATCACGATGTGTAGACTTGCCAATTATAGCTGGTCGATGTACAGACTAGAACGAGTCAAGGTCTGTATAGACTTGAAGATCATTCAGCGACCAATGTATAGACTTTCCAATGGAAAGGCTGTACAGACTTGAAACAATGGAAGACAACGAGTGTATAGACTTTGGCAAGGTAACGTTGGTAAAACTGCCAATGTGCAGACTTTCAAAGCTGAACGTAGGTAAAGAACCCAATGTGCAGACTTGGAAGTGCAACGTAGGAACAGATGCCAATGTACAAACTTTGGCAAATAACGATGTACAGACTTGCACAGTTCCAGCTGAAGAATGTATAGACTTTACCTATTAAGTGTGGCTGTACAGACTTGGAGAGTTGAAGCCAATGTACAGACTTGTTGATATCAAACCGATGTACAGACTTGCAGATGCGAAGCCAATGTACAGACTTTATGATATGAAGCCAATGTACAGACTTGCAGATGCGAAGCCGATGTACAGACTTTAAAGGGTGTGAACAACAAGGCATGCTGTACAGACTTTATGAGCACTGTCCAGTGTATAGGCTTGATGCCTCGAAGGCGATGTATAGACTTGCCTAAGACGCAGCATGAGACGCTGGCTGAGACGGACGATGTACAGACTTTAAATGCACTAAGACGCTGAACAAGACGGACCGATGTACAGACTTCTAAGTGCTGATGAACTATGTGTGGACTTGGCTTGAGATGCTGCATGAGACGGTGCAGGATGTATAGGCTTTACAGTTAAAGCATATGCCACTGTATATACTTGCATGAGACAGTCAGTGAGACGCTCAGCAATGTATAGACTTGAAAGAACTCCAAGCGATGTATAGACTTTGAAATGCTTGAAGAGGATGTACATACTTCAAGAGATGCAGCATGCCAATGTATAGACTTCATGATGATGCAATGTGTGGACTTGGTGACACATGCAGACAGATGAGTGTACAGTCTATGCCAGCAAGCTACACGATGTGTAGACTTAGAAGTGCCTGCAGCTGTGCAATGTGCAACCAGTGTATGGACTTGTCGTGCCTACACAGGGCGTTGTACACACTTGCTGCCTGATGCAAATGTGCAGACTCTATAAATGCATATGAATGCTTTATGCAGCAGATAAACAGTCTGAACATATGAAAGACTGAATGAAAATTTGAATGACAGACTGAATATAAGAATGACTGAGTTATGATTTGATAAAATGATTGAATATAGAATGACTGAATAAAACCATGGTGATTCACAGTGATTAACTCACATTGAAACCAATCATCACAAACCCCTAAAGCCAATCATCAAAACCACAAGCCACAGGGGCCAGGGGCACAACAATCTCCCCCTTTTTGATGATGGCAACAATACACAGTGAGTCATTCTGATGATGTAAGACATTCTTATGAAAGTCATTCTGATGACTCAAACTATTCTCCCCCTTTGACTTCATCAAAAAGAAAATAGTTTGAGAAGTTAAAGCAAACCAGCATGCAATGATTGAATAAAATTCTCCCCCTTTGGAAAAAAAACTCCCCCTTTGATGTAATCAATATGAATGCAGATGCAGAAGGAGATACCAAAATGCAAGAGCTCCCCCTAAAAATATGAATGCAAGAACACAATGCTCCCCCTTTAAGAGTTTCTATGCAGCATGATGCATATGACATGGAAGCTCCCCCTCAATAAGTGGAATCTTATGAGATGGATAACAAGGAGAGGTTCAGGTCAATGAATCAATGATATTGAGCAGAAGAGTTTCAAGTAGCAGATTTTCAAAGAAGCTCCAATCACAAGAAATTCAGTCAGATTTTCAAAGAGATATCAATCTCATAAATCCAAAACATAAGTTTTCAAAGTCTTCCATTATAAGGGTTATGAATGAGCTTTATTGAACAGCATGGTTTAAACATGATGTATGCAGAGTTTATCAATAAAATTCTGTATTGATATCTAAAACCATGGTTTAATAAAATGAACCAAGCCCTCATATTTATCTTGATAAAACTCCCTTTCTCTTACACAATCAAATTTATTGACTTCTTTCAGAATTACATGCATCAGTATTGAAATCAAGCAATTATGAAGTCATATGATTTCGTCTAGGGTTGTAGCAATTTGATTTTAGCATCAATATTCAGATATTTCAATTTGTTCAACAATTTTCTTGCTACAAATTTTACGAGCACTCTAGTTCAGTGCACACATTGCAACTAGAGGATATACCTTGATTAGAGGCCAATATCCCTAAGCCCTTAGTGTGACTAACTGTCATGCTTTATGTGAACAGAGTTAGCATTTACACATCATGACACACTACAAATCATTTTTTAATGAGTGAGTTGTATTTCTCAGTGTGCATGCCATTGCTCTGCCTGATTTTCAATGAATTTTATGCAGAGTTAACTAAGGCACCTCATGACACAGTCCTTTGGACTTGTGTTTCTCAGTGACCAATGTCATTGCTCTGACAGATATAACCCTTTAGACATTTCAGAGACATTCATTTGCTTCAAATCAATAATAGTTTCATGTACTTAACCAATTAAAGTCATGTATTCAAAAGTGCAGATTTCAGAAATTTTTCACAAGACACAGCATGAAACAAATGGTTAAGGTTTATTAAACATGCTTCAGATATTTTTAAGAGATTTTAAAGTCAAACTCATGAACATTAAACTTAAACCACATGAGTTATTTCAGACATTCATAAAACTGTATAATAGAAGATTTCTAGTTCAAGAGTTTTCAGATTTATGATCGAGATAGTCCCATTGAAATCTCATGAAGGACTGATGGAATTCTGAACCCAAATGATACCAATTGATAGGAGGAATACCAATTGTTAAGAGAGATTGTGAAGCTCAAAGTTTTCAGAGTATGATTAAGGTTTGTCAACAAAATAAGTAAGAAAGGATATGCAATGAGTTCTGACACATGTATGCATTTGACAACATATATGCAATGCATTGACTCCCCCTCACAATATGCATTCAAACTCTCTTTTTGGCATTTTCAATATAAGGCAATGCAATGCACTATATGTATGCAGGGACATGCAAAGACTCACATTGAATGCTATGCAAGGATATGCAACTAACTCCCCCTGAAAACATGTAATGTTTGCACTGAAAACTGAACATATGATACCAAATGATTCATGCACATTCAGACTGTTCTATCAAGCAAAATGACCCATGGTACTAGGCGGAGCACTTGGTCTAATAGACCACCTCACACATAGTAAGAACCTCCAGACAGACCTCCCTGCCTTTTGGTACCTTACCATTTATATACCATTAAGGTCATGCAAGATTATTCAACATGCAGTCTTATATGCAATTCAGAATTTCAGTGAGCTATTGCAACACACAAGTTTCAAGTCACACTCATAAGCAGTTCAGATTTTTCAGAAAATTCGAAATACAATTTGTTTTCAGAGTTTATGCATAACACAATTATCAAGCAATTGCAATTAGCCTATGTATGCATCAGATACAGACAACCCCTTTTAATCTGATATTTGCACAGAACTCTCAGCAAATGCATGATCAGAAAATAATGCACATGGCAGATGATGAATGAAAATGCAAAAACAGATTTAACTTGCTATGCATTAAAACTAAAAACAAGAAGAACAGGAAGTTTACCTGAAAAGTTTAGTATGGATTTTCTTCTTGAGTGCCTTGGATCATTACCCCTTTTTATTCCAGTCCCAAGGCACACCTGCATAGCAATGTTATTTTGCACAAACAGGTACCCAAGAAGTCTTGGGTCCTGACATGACAGTATTACTCCTAGCAGGTTTTCTCAACAATTTTCGTGCATGAAGGTCATCAGATTTCATCAAATTGCAATTATACATTGAGTGACCAATTTGTCCACAGCAATGGCATGAATTAGCAGATTTCAAATTCCTCTTATGCACATTACTGTTGTCATGAAGTTCATTGGCAGAGAGAGAGTTCTGTTTACTATAATGATAGTAAGATGCACCAGATTTCGGATTTAATCTATGCACGTTCTTGTTTGCATGAAATCCATGTGTATATGCATGAGATTTTCTGTTAACAGAATAAGAATTCTGTTTACCAAAACCAGTTTGGTTTTGATATCCTGCCAGCCAACAGGTTGCAGCCCTGTGACCTGGCTTCCCACAATGATAGCATGCAGGAGACTTTCCAATGGCAGGTTTAGAATTTAATTTTCTACCCTGAGCATGCCAACAGTGGGCTGCAATGTGGCCCATCTTGCCACAGTGAAAGCATGAATTAGAACTTTTCTTACCAGCATTCAGCCAGCATTCAAATCTCTTATGACCCAATTTTTCACAGTTAAAGCATGTCATATGCTGGTTTATTGGAGCAGACTTGTTCTTGTTAAGAGCATGATCGTTTGCATGAAATTTATTCTTATCACTAACAAACCAGCATTGTGAAATTTTGTGTCCTAGTTTACCACACTGAAAGCACTCAACTTTCCTTTTCTGAGATGAAGATTTTTATCATGATATCTCCTAGCATTCTTATCATCCTTCTCCATCAACTTACACTCATGCATCAGATGTCCAGCTTATGACAGTAGTGACAGATAATCTTCTTTTTAGATGCATGTGAGTGTGTGTGAGGACTGTGATCAACATGCACTGATGAACCCTTTTCATTTATTTTCTGATTTACAGTCCTTTTCTGATTTTTATCCTCTTTTCCTGTTTTCTTAGCCTTGTACTGAATTAGAGATGTAGTAGAAGGCTTTTCCTGTTTAGAAGATTTAACAAAAATAATTTTCAAGTTGGATCCATCGACCTTCCTCATGACTGGACTGTAGCCCAGTCCCTCTTTCTTAAAGTTATCCTTTGCTCCCAACATTTTCTGAGCAATGGGTTGTTTGTCTTTAGAGGTGGTGGCTACATCTGAACCACTTACAAAAGATGTCATAACTTTGTTCTGAAGTTCCTTCTTGTTTATCTTATTGTAGCCCAGCCCTTCCTTCCTAGGATTGATTTTTATACCTAGTAGCTTGTCTAGGTTTTTCTTCCCATCAACAAATTTAGACAAGGAAACTTTCAAATCCTGAATTTCATTTTCTAAATAGAAAATATGTATCTCATAACTGGCAATCTCTTGCTCACAGCAATTGACAGCTTCATTCAAAACCTTGTTAGCTGTTTTGTATTCTTCAATTTCATTTTCCAGATTGCTTAGTTTATCAGAATCTTCAAAGCAAACACTTTTACCTCTTTCTAAAGCTAGAAGTCTCTCAGACATAGTGGAGTTCAGCATTTTCAATTTCTCATTTTCTTGCTTAAGTTTGTCATTCTAAACCAATTCATTTATTAGAAGCTGATCTTCTGAATTGACTTCATACTTTCTTCCATTTTCAATTTCCTTCATATCTTTTTGTTGTTTTTCAAGATCTTTCTGTAATTCTATGTTTACAGACTTTATGGCATTAAGTTTTTCAATCAGCAAATCATTCTCTCGTTTAAGTTTCTCTAATTGTTCTTCATTTTCTTTAGAAAACTTTCTGAGAGAGTCATTCTCATTTTTCAGCTTGTTTAAGTCAGATTTAACACATTCAAGTTCTTTCAGCAAATCCTTACTCTGAACAGAATCATGACTAGCTAGGCTAAGCTTCTTTTCAAGTTTAGAGATTTCCTTTACATGATCTTGATCTTCAATTTTCAGCAATGAAATTTGTTTCTTCAACATTTGAATATCAGACATAAAAGCATCATGAACATTTTTCAGTTCAGCACAGTTTTTACATGGAGAATTGAAACTGTCTGACCTACTATTCTTCTTCAATTTTTTGTATTGTTCTCTTAACTGTTCATGAGACTCTAATAATTCAGCATATGAATTCTCCCAATCATCCAAGGTATAGTTCTCAAAAGGGTTTACCTCCTCATCATTATCGTCTTCACTTTGATTGCTGCCTTGATCGCTACCACCTTGATTACTTCTGTTGGCCATCATGCAGCTTGTTTGATTTCCTTTCCCGGCTCTCTTCATCATCTCCAACATATCCCTTGCAGATCTGCAATCAAGGAAACATGAGTGAAGGGCTTTGTCAGTGGCTGCTTTCATCAGATTTATAGCTGTCTGATTCTCCTCATACATTGATTCGTGACTGTCAGTCCATTTGGACCTTTTCTTTGGTAATTTATGAGGACCATGTGAAATCACTTTCCACAGGTCTGGATTCACCGATTTGACATAATTCTTCAGACTAGTGACCATGCATTAAAATGTGTACCACTAAAACCGGTGGATGAGCCATGTGAACACAACAGATTAATGCAACAGGAATATTGATGCACTAAAACAAATTAGCACTTAAGACTGCAAGATCGATCTGCAGGTCTCTGGACCTTGTATGCAGACACTTGCTCTGATACCAACTGTTAGTGTGCTAGGCCCGAATACAGAGGGGGGTGAATGTATCCTTCTATGTATAATGGCCAAATAAAAACTTGGATGCTAGAGATAGACACAGAATAGAGCCAATTCGATTCAACTCAAATACAAACACTTGGAGCGCGCCTATCCAAGCATCTAGCGGAAGTAAATCAAGCAATCAAACCACTGCTCAATAGATTTTTAGGTGGTTTGGTTCTCCAGACCTACATCCACCCCTCACTCCCAACCGGAGTGAGGCTTCACTAGCAAATGCTAGAACCAAGCAGACTCAGTCTGCAAACAGTTGCTGCCACACAGCTTGACCAGGGGAACAACCTCCCCTCTTCCTCCCAACCGTAGGGACACCCAAGTGACTCCCAGCCACTTGGAAACTAGAGGTCGCAGACCTCTCTTCCTCCAGACCAGGAGGGACCCGACCTCAGTCCAGAGGATCGGAAGTACAAAGGTAATCAGAAAACAAAGGAAAACAATAAACGAAAATAACACAGCAATCAGAAGGCTGTAAAAGATGAAAACACAGATGTGGCTCTCAACGGAGCCGACTGGCCTGGATCTGATCCACGGTCCAGTAGGAGCTAGTCTTCAGATGAAGCTTCTTCTTTCTCTTCCTTTTTCTTCTCTGCTTCCTTCTTTCACTCGCGAGCTCTCTCTCTTTCTCTTTTTACTTCTGCTACTTCCCTCACTCTGCCACTCTTCTTTTTCTTCTTCTTCTCTACTCACTGGATCGAGAATACTCTGCTGCTCTCAGACTGGATGTATAGACTTTTCTCCTTTTTTTTCTCGATCAACCTTCTTTAGTGGAAGAAGGCTCATATATATAGCAGCAGCAGCAGCAGCTCCTGGGCGCGTGGCTTCCACGTTTTCCCGCCTAAGGAATTCGCCAGAATCGAGGCAGCTTCATCCACGTGTCAGCATCTGCATACCTCGTCCTCCTGGGATCACGAGCCAGGTCATCAATCTCGGTAAGAATCCCTGTCAGAGATAGCATCGGATAAGTCATCAGTTTTTTAAGTTTGAACAACCTGTACAGACTCTGTGAATGCAAAGCATTGTATAGACTTCAGAAATCAATATAGCAAGTGTGTACAGAGTGAGGGAGTGTATAGACTTAGCAGTCTTCATGCGTGCTCAGTGTATATACTTGCTGAAGAGTGTATTATCATAACAGAAGAGTGTGTAGACTAAGGCCTTCTGTTCAAGACAAAAGCCAATGTACAGACTTCATGCTGTACAGACTTGATGTTGATCAAGACACCTTTGGACATCAGCCCAAGGCGTCAACGCTTCCAACGTGCAGTGTCGACGCAGTGAACAAGACAGGTGATGAACAATGCAAGCACTAGCTTTTCCAATGTGTGGACTTCACATAAGAAGCCAACGGCTGTACAGACTAAGGCAACCTTCAACTCACTGCGATGTACAGACTCTGAAGAACAGCAGCCAATGTATGGACTTGCTCAGCCATAGACTTCAACTCAAGGCCAGTGTATGGACTTGATGAGACACTCACGAGTGTATAGAGTTAGTTGAGTGAGCATGCAGTGTGTAGACTTGACATATGAAGACATCCGCTGTTCAGACTTGAAGAACATTCAGCAATGTGCAGACTTCATGATGTATAGGCTTGTGAATGCAAATGCAATGTACAAACTCTCAAGTGTATGGACTTCAAATATGTGAAGCTATGCGATGTGCATACTTTGAAGAACAGCAAGTGAGTAAGTGTGTACACTGAGAGAGTGTATAGACTTGGATATCTTCATGCGAGCATAGTGTATAGACTTGCAGTTAAGTGCATTAGATAACCAAGTGTGTAGAGTGTATACACTTGAGAACCTTCAAGCTTCCTCGGTGTACAGACTTGTAACAAGCCTATCGGATGTGCAGACTTCGATGAGAGCAATGCATGAGCACCCAAAGTATAGATATCCTGTCCTTACAGCTGAACGACCCCAGTGTATAGACTTGCTGAGGGAGAGACTATACAGACTTGAAGCGATGAAATCACGATGTGTAGACTTGCCAATTATAGCTGGTCGATGTACAGACTAGAACGAGTCAAGGTCTGTATAGACTTGAAGATCATTCAGAGACCAATGTATAGACTTTCCAATGGAAAGGTTGTACAGACTTGAAACAATGGAAGACAACGAGTGTATAGGCTTTGGCAAGGTAACGTTGGTAAAACTGCCAATGTGCAGACTTTCAAAGCTGAACGTAGGTAAAGCACCCAATGTGCAGACTTGGAAGTGCAACGTAGGAACAGATGCCAATGTACAAACTTTGGCAAATAACGATGTACAGACTTGCACAGTTCCAGCTGAAGAATGTATAGACTTTACCTATTAAGTGTGGCTGTACAGACTTGGCGTGTTGAAGCCAATGTACAGACTTGTTGATATCAAACCGATGTACATACTTGCAGATGCGAAGCCAATGTACAGACTTTATGATATGAAGCCAATGTACAGACTTGCAGATGCGAAGCCGATGTACAGACTTTAAAGGGTGTGAACAACAAGGCATGCTGTACAGACTTTATGAGCACTGTCCAGTGTATAGGCTTGATGCCTCGAAGGCGATGTATAGACTTGCCTAAGACGCAGCATGAGACGCTGGCTGAGACGGACGCTGTACAGACTTTAAATGCACTAAGACGCTGAACAAGACGGACCGATGTACAGACTTCTAAGTGCTGATGAACTATGTGTGGACTTGGCTTGAGATGCTGCATGAGACGGTGCAGGATGTATAGACTTTACAGTTAAAGCATATGCCACTGTATATACTTGCATGAGACAGTCAGTGAGACGCTCAGCAAAGTATAGACTTGAAAGAACTCCAAGCGATGTATAGACTTTGAAATGCTTGAAGAGGATGTACATACTTCAAGAGATGCTGCATGCCAATGTATAGACTCTGCACAGTAGCTCTGACTGTACAGACTTGGTCACAAACTGAACAGACGAGTGTGCAGACTTGCTTCCATCGACCAGTGTATAGACTCTACTCATGCAAGCAATGCAGCAGTGTATAGACTTAACAGATGAGCTGTAGTGTATGAACAACCGATGTATAGACTTGGCTATGCGAGCAAGCTACACAATGTGTAGACTTAGAAGTGCCTACAACTGTGCAATGTGCAACCAGTGTATGGACTTGTCGTGCCTACACAGGGCATTGTACACACTTGCTGCCTGATGCAAATGTGCATACTCTATAAATGTATGCAGCAGATAAACAGTCTGAACTTCAAATGTAATGACTCACAGTGTAAGCAGATAAACTGACTGAACATATGAAAGACTGAATGAACATTTGAATGACAGACTGAATATAAGAATGACTGAGTTATGATCTGATAGTTTGACTGAATATAGAATGACTGAATAAAACCATGGTGACTCACAGTGATTAACTCACATTAAAACCAATCATCACAAACCCCTAAAGCCAATCATCAAAACCACAAGCCACAGGGGCCAGGGGCACAACATCCTCCCTTCCCAACCACCACTCTCCCACCTACCCCCATTAAAGGCCACTCCCCTTCCCCACACATCCCATTACTCCACCCCCTAGTCCCAAGAGAGCTTCCACCAATCCTAGCTCCACCACCCAACCCCCAACTACCCCACCCACTTCCCCAAGCACCCTTCCCACTACCCCAAGCACCCCTTCCCTTCCCCAACACAACCCCTCCCATCCCCAAGACCACCATTGAATACCCTCCATTAAGGAAAATTCAAACTCACCTTCCCTCCACCCACTTGTGCCCCCCTCACCTTCCCCTCTCCCTCCAAGCCCAAATTCGTAGCTCCTCCTCACACCACCTGTTAGACCCCCTTCCAGACCACATTCTTCCCTTCCCCCACCTTGGAACACCCCCTCCTAGACCCCCTCACAGCCCGGGCTTTCCCCACACTCATCCACCCCCATTTCCCCTCCCATATACCCCATTCCCCCCCGTCATCTTCAACCTACAGCTCTCAACTGAAGATCTGCAGAAGAGTAGCAGCTTGCAGAGGTGACCACGGCTTCCTCCAGATGTTTCTGAAGGATCAAGAGCCATCGTTGGAAGCGTCTCCCAGTCCCTTTCGTAACGGCGGTGGTCCCATCCCGTTCTGAGTTCGTGACCGCCCAGGGGAGCCATTCTTCCCCGACTGCGCAAAGCCTCCCTAGCAGGAGACTAGAGCCGGAGTGGATGCCCAACTGCGATGATGCTGCTTAGAATCTGATTGAGAGTTCTTCTCCAAAAAGGTTCTGCTGCGAGTCTTCTTTATTCTCCAAAAAGCAGAGCTCAATTTGGCATCCGGAACCAGGAGTTATCAATTTTATCCCCCGGATGCGCGGTTCTGCTTCCCCACAGTCTGCACCGATCTCTCATCAGTGATCAGAGCCCACCGGTCTTCTCGGACATCGTTTGGCTTCCCCGCCAGTTTTTCTTGGAAGAGGACTTGTCAACGGTTCCAAAGGCTCTAGAGGTACTTGATTCGGAGTTCGGGAGTGGTCATGGCATCCTCTGCTTCCTGCTGCTGAGATCTTGAGACAGTCAGAATTGTTAATCTACTCCCCTGTTCAAGCTCTTACTCCGACCAGCACCGGTGCCCGACGAAATTATCAAAATTCAGACATCATCCCGGCTCAGCTACGAGCAATCTCCAAGTGATTTCATCATCGGCAAAATTCTATAGTGTCCACAGAGTCCAGAGAACCAACTGTCTATCTTGAAGCGCAGAGAGTGGACATCATCGGCATCGGCTACCGTTCTTTACTTCTAGCTTGGTTTCTCCCCTCCCCGCTTGGCCGGCTGAAGGCCCCTCCCTGCGTGAAGGTATTGTTTGAGTGTAGTCACTGGCTTCCCTTCCCCAAGGTCCCCCCCTTACATGGGGTGTAGTGCATGTAATCTAAAATTTCAGGTTGAAGCTTCTCCGACGCGGCGTTCAGGTAAGCCCACGCTTCCTCGCTCGCCCTCGTCTCCGTCCGGGATCGGTGTCTTCACACCGATCAGGTGAGCCACTAAACACTCCTCTTTGCTGGATTCCTTTGCTTAATTAGTATTGCATATTAGTGCCGTCGGCGTTAAGAGAGTGCCCAAACCCGAATTAGCGTTTAATTGTGTGGCTACCACAGGTGAGTTGTGAGAGTGATCATTCAACCCAAGCCTTCGGCGTGCTGACCGTCCGTGAATTTGGGCAACCCCTGACCCATAGGGGTCCTCCCCAAGCCAGCCGTACCCTTGGAAACCTCCGGTCCAACCTCGGACCCTCACCCCATCGCCGGTCCACCTGCGGACCCGAGTGTGCCAACGCGAGTGAGTCCGCTTATGTGACATGACCAAATCGTTGGGATGCTTGCAATTTAGGCCCTAGGTTGTGTCACATCAGTAATTAACATCATAACCTTTATGGTATGACGGACTCCGGGTCCCGACACGAACATCACAATCGACTGACCAAGTCAGATCGAGTGCATAATAAATTGTTACTCCGGTGACTGGCACGCCTAATAGGCATAGCTAATAAATAAATAAATCCACATAAATAATAAATAATCAATAAATATGATAAAAATAAAATCTATTCCACAAGTCTGGCACGCCCGATGGGACTTGAGTCTCCCTTCATCTCTTTGCCAAGAGGGGATGCCTTCAGGTGCTTCCCCCAAGAATATTGACTGTTTGTCTACTTATCTCAGGTGAACGATGACATCATCGGGACTCACCGGTCTTGACTGGCCCCGCGATCATCGCCGGCCACGCTGAACACGAAAGGTGCCGAAAACCATGGGCACCAGCGTAGGATTCCCCAACTTCTTGGGGTTGGCCTTTGTCGACATGCTACAGACGGAACCCTCAAGCCTAGAGAGGAGAAGATTGCAGAGAAGGTCGAGGCCCCGGAGGCTCGACGCTGTGCTGGCTCGCCCACGAGCCCAATTCAAGTCGCCAACTGCATGGTGCACCATATCGCTCATGGGGCTCGCCCCGTCCCTGCCAAGAATTTTGGGAGGCGTCGACACCGGAACCCCCGGAGGAAGGTTGCTGCTGCTGTGACCGGACGTCTCTCCACGTCCGGCAAGTCTATGCTGGTCGGGGGAGTTTGCATCTTTCTGGATGGACGCAAAGCTCGAGTAAGCCCGGATCAGGTGATCCCCGCAGTGCCTGTCCACAACTCTTATCAGGCTCTTTCTGGAAGGAGAGTCGAGAAGGAAGAAGCCGGCCGCCATGGCCAGAGAAAGTTGGCCCCCGAGCCGAGGAGATTTAAGTAGGTCTGGGTCCCCAAGAAGGTCTAACCTGCCTACCAAGATACACCAATCCAACACCGCTCCAGATTTACTAGAGCGGATGAGAACAAGCAGAGGGGCCTTGCCCCGAAGTAGGAAGAAACGGTCGTGGACCCTCCACTCCGTGAAAGCTTTAGGGCCTGCGCCCGACAAGCCAACACCCCCGCTGCGAGAGGAAGATTTCAGCAAACTGCCGAAAGAGCTCGGCTTGCTTACATCCCTCTGATGGGAGGTCGACAACTATCCCCGACTCTACATCTGGGCCGAGGGAAAAAAGAAATGATCAATATGGTCAGAAGCTATTTTAGGGGATTAGGCAACCCCTCCTTGGGCTAACAACGGCTGTTACAGGCAGCCGTGGCTGAAGAAGATCACTGCTCATCAATGGCAGTGGAAGAAGAAGAAGACAGAAGAATGACATCATCGATCGATGACAATGGGTATGAAGACGGCTTGGATATGCAAGCCGACGAAGCTACTCCTCGCCAGGAGGAAAGGAGAAGGGTCTTTGTATGTGAAAGGCTCACCTTCTCAGAGAATGCAAGAAGGAGGGTTTGCAGACAGAGAAGAAGGATGCAGATTTTCACGTGCAACATGGCTGGCATGTCTGGCCACTATGGAATATTGCCTGAGGAGCCTCAGGAGCTGGCCCGGTTGGCCGGAAGGCCGGGGCCGAGTACTCGAAGGGCAGAAGCCGCAAAAGAAAAGCTGGCAGCAACCAAGGGAAAGCAAACCCTGGCTCACCTCCAACAACATGATAAGGCCATTATTCTCACCGCAAATGTGGTGATGGCAGAAGAAGAACAAGAGGTCTTGCTTGACATACTACTTGAGGGTGCACCTGGCGAAACGATAGAGAATATCCCCAGCACTGTCGATATAGATCCGGCCGTACTGATGATACTCCAAAGGTACCACCGAGAGATAGAGCAGCTGAAGAAGCAATTAATGGAGAAGACAAAGAAGTCTTCGACATCCAAGCAGCCTGATATGCAGGCCGAGTCATCACGGGGAGCCGTCAACCAAAATGACTTCCCACCACTCTACACCCCGCCTCAGCCAGCAGAACCGACCATGGCGACAACTCAGCAACGCCCACCATAGCCGCTGATGCTGCCGGTACTACCACAGGTGCACCAGACACCTCCGCTGATGCGCCCTTCTCCCCAGGCGACCACCCTGGTCACCCCCTACTTGCAACCGGCACATTTCTACCTAGAACCGGTTGATCCGACTGTCATGAGCAAGATGATGGTGGAAAGAATGATCGAGCTGAAGCTCGCTAAAAGAAGTGAAGGCGACTATGTCGCATTCGATGCATACAGGGTTCCATACCCGCCGCATCATGCTGCCAAGCAGCTCCCTCCTGGGATTAGCAAGCCGCCAAAATTTGACAAGTTCAACGGGAAGGGATCCCCAAAAGAACATGTCGCCTACTACATGACCATCATGGGTGACCTGGACACCGACAAGTCATACTTGCTGAAATTTTTTGGGTCCTCACACACGGGGCTCGCATTTGAATGGAACTCCAGCCTCCCGGCCGGGTCGATCAACGACTGGCCAGACATGCAGAGGAAGTTCAGAGAAAGATTTCATGTCACAGAAAGGGAGGTCACAGTGGCTGAGCTCTATTCAACAAGATAGAGGGTAGATGAGACGGCCCTTGACTACATCAAGAGGTGGAGGAACCTCGGAATGAGATGCAAGCGGCCCCCGCATCAGGAGGACGCTGTACAGATCTGCAAGCAGAATCTCAGGAGAGAGGTGCTGTAAAAGATGATTGGCATGGAAATTCGGTCGTTCGACCGCCTAAATAATGTTGTGGCTGAGGTAGAAGACTTCCTAGCGAAACCTACCCCAACAACAAATATTGCCACTGTACAAAAGGGCAAGGCAGCAGAGCGGTGCCAGGCACCTAAAGAACGCCCTTGATATCAAGGCGTTTGAACAACAAAAAGACAAAGGCAAGAAGACAGCTGCTCCTCAGCCTGCTAAGACCGAAGATGGCAAAGAAGGCCCATCACTCTGGGACAAGATGAAGAAGGCCTATTCTTTCCCGAAGGAGAAGACCAGGATCTTGTTTGACTGGGTTACCCAGTATGATAAGATCACCCTGCCTGAGCCAAAGAGGCCGGAGGACCTGAAAAGAAAAGACAGCCCAAGATTTTGCCCTTACCATCAGATGCTGGGACATCCGATTGAAGACTGTTATGTTTTCAAGGATATTATCAAAGGCATGGTGAGGAAAGAAGAAATAGAGTTGGGGGAGTACAAGGTTGACCCTCTACAACCACATGAGACGCCTCTAAGAAGAGCCGCCGTCAACATGGTCTCTCTATATCAAGCACTGCCTGAGGAGACCGCAGAAGCCAGTACTCAGCACACCTATGAAGACTGCTTTCTAGCCCCAATGAAAGAATAAGAGGGATGGCAGCAAGTCCCTGCAAGAACCAAGAAGAAGGGCATGGCTCGCCCAACAGTGGGGGCACATATTCGTGGCATCACACCACGACCCCCTTTGCCAGTGGCAACACCTGTGTGGACCAACCCACCTGTAGTCATCAGAATACCTACCCACAACCGGAGGAGGCAAACTCCGTTGCCGGCAGTCAAGGAAATTAGTCCAGAAGCCCGGCGGCTATAGGACTACATAAATGAGCTAGATGAGTATGTACAGCCCGAGCTAGAACCTTTACTAGTACGGGATCATGTCTCATTGTAGGAGCTAGAACAGCTTTCACTGAAGTAGGAAGAGGAAGTTGACAAAGCATCAGACAAGGATGTCATCCTGTTCTAGGGACAAGCGCCAGCCGAAGAAAAGAAAAGAAGACGAAGAAAGAAGGGAAGGGCCAGCAAGGCGACAAAGGGTATAATCCTTTCTTGCAATACCCTCTCTGCTCTGTTCAATTTGCCTGGTGAGGAGGATGAAGAAGAGATATGCTTCACACCCGCCGCCAAGGAAAGTCTGGCCGAAGCCGCAGCTGCTGCACATGCAACCCGGTCAGGCCGATGATGGGGGCGTCAACCGCCCGCGAACCACAACATTATCTTCAGGGGAGATCAACCCTACAAGATACCCCCTCCGGAGGTTAGGGGAGTCCAAATCCCTCCTCCGGCAGGCCTATACAACCAGAGTGGGGGCAGCACTTCCGCTCCTTCCTTCCTAGAATTTGTGAAGATGTCAAAGGGGAGGCAGCTATGCTGGAATGCCAAACCAGCAATTGGGGGCATACACCCGCAACTCCAGCAATCTACCGAATTGCCGGAGAAAGCAAAAGCTCGCCCGATAGTAGCCAGTGAAGGACAACAAGGAGACAACCCCAAGCAGAAGGGTGTAGCCTCCGAGTCTGATGAAGCAGGCCCATCAGGGGCCACAGTCTAAGACTTTTCCAAGCCCATATGGGCAGAAGAAATGAAGCTATCCAATGTCCGAGCAGGAAGTCGGGTGGTCAAGCTGTTGAAAAAGATCTCGGCAAGATTCATTGTCTGGGAAATCCTCTCTCTGAGTGAAGAGACCCGACATGCGATTATTACTGCTTTGCAAACGCCTGCTCAATATGAAGCCTGCCTAGCTGAGGCACTACTGGAGGCCGGCATGACCTTCACTCAGGAGGACATGTTGCTCCCCACTACCAGCCACAACATACCTCTGTATATGATGGGGCATCTAAATGGCCAGGAGTTGAACAGAATCCTGGTGGATCCTGGGGCGGCTGTCAACATCCTGCCCTACAGGATATATGAGAGGCACTATTTCAACGTGCATCTCCAAAAAGTCAGAGATATGCGTATTGCCGACTTCAACCAAAAGTGTGAAGTGTCGCTAGGAGTAGCGAAGTTCACACTCACTCTAGCAGACTTTGTCACGAAGGTACAGTTTCATGTCATCGATTCTCGCACCTCGTATAAGGCGCTGCTTGGCCACCCCTGGCTACACGAGAACATGCTGGTGCCTTCCACGCTCCACCAGTACATCAAATATAACCTGGAAGGAAAGGAGGAGAGGGTATTTGCTGATCTTTACCCGTTCGAAGTGTTCGAGTGCCACTTGGCGGATGCCCCTCTATATGCAGAACGGTCGCAGAAGGCCCCTAAAGCCAAGACCTCTTCCAGCACAACAAAAAGCACCTTCGGAGTCGAATGGTTCCCTCCGCCGCCGCGTGGATATGTTAATCCCAAGACGGTCTCGCAGATCACTATCACCGGGAATGTGGGCCGAGTAGCACCTCCCGCCATCTACCTCGAAGCTAATGAAGTCAGGGTCGACCAGCAGCACGACCACATCGGGATCCCGGAGGGCCTTACCAAGCCAATTCTTGGTCTCGATAATGTCACTGTCGAGACTTTCAAAGCTTGGGAAGTGGCACAGATAGATGGCCCCAGCAGCTTGTTCTACACAGCTAAGGAGCACCCTACATAGGAGGATACTTATTGTCATCTAACTGAAGATATAGAAGACCCGTCAGTGCCCATACAGGGGTTGACATTTATAACGAGTCGAATAGCCAAGATGTTCCAGAAGTAGCACATCCCCTCTGGCCAGTCTCGCAAGAAGAAAGAAGCATTCCAGAAGTTGTGGTATCCTCCGAGCCTTGATAAAGAAATGAGGCGTGTATCTCAACACCCAAGGTTGGGCTTCACCCTCGAAGAATACTATTATACCGGACACTATGAAGTGGATACCATTTCTACTTTCTACCCAAGTGAGGATAACTCACTGGGGGAAACCTTTGATGAACGCCCAGCAGAAGCTAAATACACTGAGCTAGCTCAACCAAGAAGTCTGGAATCAGAGGCCATATTCCCCTGCCAATGCTGGGAACATGTCTACCCCGAAGAAGCAGCTCTTCAAGCAAAATTCGACACAGCTAGCAGTAGTGAAGCTGAAGATGTTGAAGAAACGGGGCTGCCTCCCTCCAGCAGCCCTCCTCTGATGATGATGCCAACACTTATCGAACCAGTCAAGGAAGATTCTCCCAAGCCTGATCAAGAGATGGACGCTGCTAGAAAAGAAAAATCTACCTCCACTGAAGATATGGTGATCCAAGGGAGTGAGACCTTCTCACCCTGTACCATGGAGCTGTAGTGCTACTCTGACTCAATAACAAACAATCACCAGTCCCTAGCAACTGCAACTCCCTCAGCCAGGGATGAGGCAATCGACTCATCCCTTGGAACTACTGTTGATATAGATTTGCTAGCAGAGCAATTCATGCAGCCACTACCAACCGAACTAGAGATTCCTGACGAACCTCAGATAAGGCAAAATGAAGAGATCGAGGTCCTCGACCTCGAAGATGATATACCAGACTTTGTCGACCTCCAGCCTGCACCCCCGGAGATAGAAGACGGAGGCCAAACAACAGTCGATGAACTGATAGAGGTCAACTTGAAAGACCAGGACGACCCCAGGCCAACCTTCCTCAGTGCCCGGTTATCTACTAAAGAGCAGGGGCTATATATCTAGCCGCTACAGGAATATCGGAATTGCTTTGCCTGGACCTACAAGGAAATGCTAAGATTGAGCCCTGCAGTCTCATAGCATGAGCTGACCATAAACCCTGAAGCCGAACCGGTGAAGTAGCCGCCGCAGCACATGAGGCCAGAGCTCATCACTCAAATATGCAAGGAAGTCGACAAGCTCATTGATGTGGGTTTCGTCGAGGAAAATCAATATACCACGTGGCTAGCCAATATTGTGCCCGTGAAGAAGAAGAATGAACAGATTCGGATATGTGTTGACTTCCGAGATCTGAATAAAGCTTGCCCCAAAGATGACTTTCCAGTGCCAATAACGGAGGTCGTGATAGATGCAACAACCGGTCATGAGGCCCTATCATTCATGGATGGGTCATCCGGCTACAACCAGATATGGATCGCAGAACATGACCGGGTTCACACCGCCTTCCAAACCCCCAAAGGCATTTATCATTACAAGAGGATGCCGTTCGTATTAAAGAACGCCGGCGCAACTTATCAGCGGGTGATGACTAGAATATTTGATGAGCTGCTCTACCATAAGGTCGAGTGCTACATAGATGACTTGGTAGTCAAGACCAGAAAGAAAGAAGACCATATGCAAGACCTCCGAGTTATTTTCCAGAGGCTGAGGCAATATGAATTGAAGATGAACCCTATGAAGTGTGCGTTCGGAGTTTCGAGCGGAAAGTTCTTGGGTTTCATTGTCAGATATCAGGGAATTGAAATAGATCCCGCAAAGATCAAGGTGATTCAGGAGTTACCCTCCCCAAGGAACCTCTTCGAGCTGAGATCTCTTCAAGGCCGCCTGGCATACATCCCGCAGTTTATATCCAACTTGTCAGGGCGATGTCACCCCTTTCATAAGCTAATGATGAAAGATGTTCCCTTCTACTGGGATGAAGAATGCCAGATAGCCTTTGACAAGCTGAAGGATTATCTAAAGACTCCTCCAGTGCTGGGTGCGCCAGTGAAGGGACGGTTGCTAATCCTCTACATTGCAGCCACGTATAACTTCCTGGGGGCAATGCTAGCCCAGAATAATGAAGAAGGGAAGGAACAAGCCCTCTATTATCTCAGTCGAAGAATGGTCAGAACTAAGGAGAGGTACACCTACATCGAGAAGATCTGCCTGGCACTGGTCTTTGCGGTCAAAAAGCTCCGACACTATATGCTGTCGCACGAAGTTAAACTGATTTCCAAGGAGGATCCGTTTAAATACATCATGTCCCAACCGGCCCTCAAAGGCCGCCTAGGCAAATGGGTGGTGATTCTTATGGAGTATGATATCTTCTATGTACCGCAAAAGGCCGTCAAGGGCCAAGCTATTGCAGACATCTTTGCTGAGCATCTAGTACCTGAAGACTGCCCCCTGGAACCAGAGCTTCCTGAAGATGAAACCTTAGAGGTCATCCAGGTGCAGCCCTCTCTATGGCAGCTGTATTTTGACGGCGCTTCCAGAATTGACACCTCAGCAACTGGATCAGCCAGAGTCCGGGCGGGGGCAAGCATAGTCCTGAAATCTCCAGAAGGAGAAGTCATACATACATCCTGTTCAATAAACAAGCCTTGCACAAACAATGAAGCAAAATATGAAGCCCTCATAATCGGGTTACAGATTGCTCTATCCATGGGGATTCAAGTGCTAGAAGCATTCGGGGACTCCATGCTAGCTATAAAATAGCTGGAAGGGGAGTTCGATGTGAGGAAGCATAAACTCATTCCTTATTATCATCTGGCACATCACCTAATGAAAAGATTCTATTTCATTAGGATCAAGCATATCAACCGAGGACAGAATGCTCAAGCAGACGCCCTCGCAAAGTTGGCTAGTTCTTTGGCAGTCCCGTCTGATACAAGCCTGAATATAACAGTAATCAACCGGCGACAGGTCCCCAGTGTGACAAAAACCTTAGCCGATGAACAAGCAAATGAAATGGCAGCTGTAGAAGGAATCCAGCAGTCCGATTGGCAGGAGCACCTGCTACGTTGGTTTCAATACCAACAACTCCCGAAAGAAAAAGAACAAAAAATGAAGCTCCTGAGGGTCAAAGACTCTAATGAGATGAGGAATGGAACGTTGTTCCGGATATGGCAGATGCCCAAAAGAAGATCTTACTTCGCTGCTTATCCCCAGGGGAATCCGGGCAGGTAATGCAAGAAGTCCATGCCGGGTCAGCCGGGGCACACCAGGCCGGTCTGAAAATGAAAATTGAAATAAAGAAACTGGGCTACTATTGGCCCTCTATGTTTGACGATTGCTACAAGTTCGCCAAATCCTGTCAGAGGTGTCAAGAACATGCCACTGTATCAAGAAGGCCACCTGTGCCACTGCATCCTACCATCCCAAGCTGGCCGTTTGCTCAATGGGGTACGGACGTGGTAGGACCACTTCCAGCATCTTCATCAGGATGCAAATATATCTTAGCAGCCACAGACTACTTCTCCAGATAGGCAGAGGCAGTAGCATTGGGAGAAGTGACGGGAGAACTGGTCGCCAGATTCTTCTGACAAAATATAATATTTCGATTTGGAGTACCCAGCCGAATCATCTCTGATAACGGCAGTCACTTCAGGAATAAGAAGGTGTACCGACTAGCCGACAAATACAAGATTGATTGGAGGGCATCATCTCCCTACTACCCTTAAGCCAACGGACTTGCAGAAGCCTTCAACAAGACACTATGTACTCTGCTAGCAAAGACTTTCAAGGCTAACAAAAGAGATTTGGAAGAAAGGATGTACGAAGCACTCTGGGCTTACCGCACAGTCTATAATACCCCGACTGGCTGCTCACCTTACTCCCTCGTGTACGGGTCAGAGGCTGTGGTGCCAATCGAATTAGAGGTCCCCTCGTTGCGAATCGCCATCCAGCATGGATTGGTAAGCAGCGAGCAGACCAACATAGAAAGAAGACTGGAAAAGCACACAGAGCTTGAAGGAAAGCGTCTCCATGCACAACAAAATATCCAACTCTACCAAGCCCGCATGGCCCGTGCTTTCTATAAGCTAGTCAAAGGGCGGGAATTCAAGAAAGGTGACCTGGTAATGGTGAAAACAAGAGAAGTTATGGCCTCCAACCCCAAAGGGAAGTTGGTTGAAAATTGGGTCGGACCATATGTCATCCGCCGAGTATATGAAGGGGGTGTGTACGTCCTTGTAGATCACAAAGGAGTCATCCAGTTCTCTCCCCTTAATGGAAAACATATGAAGCTATATCACACAGTTCAACTGGCATTCCCAGAATGACCTATACCTACCCTTGGTCTAGTGGCATTCCGCCCTGGCCGAGCTCTACCTACCTTGGTCTAGTGGCATTCCGCCCTAACCGAGCTCTATCCACCTTAGTCTAGCGGCACTCCGCCCTGGCTAAGTTCCACATACCTTAGTCTAGTGGCACTCCACCCTAGCTAAGTCCCACCTGCCTTAGTCTAGTGGCACTCTGCCCTAGCTAAGTTTTACCTACCTTAGTCTAGCGGCACTCCACCCTGGCTAAGTTCCACATACCTTAGTCTAGTGGCACTCCGCCCTAGCTAAGTCCCACCTGCCTTAGTCTTGTGGCACTCTGCCCTAGCTAAGTTTTACCTACCTTAGTCTAGTGGCACTCCACCCTAGCTAAGTTCCACCTGCCTTAGTCTAGTGGCACTCTGCCCTAGCTAAGTTTTACATGCCTTAGTCTAGTGGCACTCTGCCCTAGCTAAGTTTTACCTACCTTAGTCTAGTGGCTCTCTGCCCTAGCTAAGTTTTATCTACCTTAGTATAGTGGCACCCCAACCTAGCTAAGTTCTACCTGCCTTAGTCTAGTGGCACCCCGCCCTAGCTAAGTTCTACCTACCTTAGTCTAGTGGCACTCCGTCTTAGCTAAGTTCTACCCACCTTGGTCTAGTGGCATTCCGCCCTGGCTGAGTTCTATCCACCTTGGCTTAGTGGCACTCCGTCCTGACCGAGCTCTGAAATATATATATATATACATATAATGACATATAAAAAAAACAACATTGCCATTACGGGCCTTACGCCTGAGTCGGCTCAAATCTGTCCTTTGCGTTAGCATTGCCTTCTTACTGACGAATAAACCCCTTTTCTCGGCGTAAGTGATGGAAACATCATCCACAATTCCCTTTGGCTAGGGTCCTCTTCACACTCCAGCATCATTTGAGTTCGGGCCTCTCTCTATAAAGGCCCACTTATCCTTTTGTGCTATTTACTTGAGTCATTTGATGTAATTTTCATTTTATTTGAGTCATGTCCCTAGGTCTTGCATTTATTTTCCTAAGTTTGTGTGTCATTAGATGGTGTAATGTGCTAATTTGGCCCAATTCTGCAGACTTGGCCCAATAAGCCCCCCTACCCCTTCGGTTATTTATCATTGAGTCTTTTGTCAGGGTCTTATTGTAAAATGTGGGTTTCCTATATATAGGGTCCCATTTCCTTCATTTGGAACTTAATGAATGAATGATTCATTACAAAGATTTCCAGTTGAGTGATCAAATCTAGTTTAGAGGAGTGAATCCTATAGTTGGGTGAGAAGCCCTAGGGGAGTGATTCCCCACCCTAATCTCTCTCTATCCCTCCTTCTCTCTCCTCCCACTAAGGGGTTCACCCCATTCCTCTCTCCTCCCTCCTCCCAACCACCTCCAACCCCCAACCTCCCCCATTAAGGCCACTCCACTTCCCCATAGCCCCATTACTCTTCCCCCTTGTCCCAAGGTGGAATCTTTCCCATTCCAACACAATCTTCCCCCCTTCCAACACAATCCCCCATTTCCCCACACATTCACCCCACTTCCAAAGCATATTTGAATTTGAATCAAACCTTCCCTCCACTTGTCTTGGCCGCCCCTCCCCACTTCCATTAGGCTAGGTTCGCCCCTCCCTTCCCCTTCATTCCACCCCACCTCTCTACCTCATCCACCCTCCATTCCCCCTTCCTCTAGCCGAACCTGCACCTTTCCCCTTTGTTCCTCCTCCTCCCCTCTGCCCTTAGACACCTCCACATATCCCCTCAATCTCCCTCCACCCTTCATCCACCTCCCTTTCAACCTAGACCCCCTTCCCTTTCTTCTTTCTTGTTCAAGGGGAGCTATCTCAAAGTTGCAGCTTGCTGTCCAAAGGTGGCAGACAAACCAGTAGATTGCAGCGGCCACCACGACTTCATCCCGGCGAGTTTGAAGACCCAGGAGCCATCGTTGGAAGCTTCTCCAGGTCTTCTTCGCAACAGAAGTGGTCTCACCCTCATCCGAGTTCGGTGCGCCCCGGGAGGTCCAATCTACCCCGACTGCGCAAAGCTGCTCCAACAAAGGACCTGATCCGGAATAGAAGCTCTGCCCCGACGAACCCCGGAGGATTCAGCCCACGAGTTCTTCGTCAAAGTTCTACTTCTCCCTGTCTACTTTCAGAATCAGGAAGCAGAGTTCCGTTCGGCATCCTGTGGCCGGAGTTATCTTTTTTCTCCCTCTGCTGCATCGCTCTGCTACACACAGTCTTCTTCGACCAGTCAGCAGTGTTCAGCGTCCTCAGACCTCCCCCGACACCGGTTGGCTTCCCCGTCAGTTTGCTGCAAAGAGGACTTGTCTACAATTCCAACGACTTCAACGGCGCTTGATTCCGACACCGGGAGCGGCTGGGGTACCCTCTGCATCCTGCTGTTAGAAGTCTGCAACTGCCGGCACAGGAACCTGAGGCTCTGTTCAAACTTCCCTCCCGTCCAGTAGCGACTCCAGAGGAAATTAAGAAAATTCTGAGGCAATCCCCTTCCAGCTTCGAAGGTTTTCCCTCTGGTCTCGTCATCAACAGAATTCTTGATCAAGATCTACAGTAGCAACACCGACCCTCTATCCGGGCTCGCAGACAGCAAGCAGATTCGGCGTCCACCCTTATTCCTCGTTCTTTGCTATAGTTTCCCCACCCCGCTTGACCGGCTGAAGGTCCCTCCCTGCGTGGAGGTAGTATTATTTGTAATTTCATTAACCCCCACCCCAAGATCCCCCTCCTGCGAGAGGTGTAGTGGTGTACTTTGTTTGGGCAGGTCAAGCGACACCGCCGCGGCGTGTGGGGATCCACTCGCCTCCCCGCTCGCCCTCGTCTCCGACCGGGACCGGTTTCTTCAAACCGGTCGAGTAAGTGCTCAAACCTTCACTCCACTTAGTGCTTGTCTTTCAATATTAGTTCTAATTCCGCTGGTTATGCGAGTGAGAGCCCGATCCTCAAGCCCCATAAACTTGAGTGATCACCGTGGGATTATTGCAACCGGTGCCTTTGGCACTTTGTCGGCCCCCTTGATTTGGGCATCCCCACCCATTGGGAATCAAGTCTTGGCCTTGCTGGCCCTCTACCAGCAAGGGCCCAACCCCACATCCTCACCTTGGCATTGCCAAGTCACCCCGGGCTTGGGTGAGTGACGATAGAGCGGTGGTCCAACTTGGCCCGTTTTGAATGCGATTGTGCTTGCTTGCATTAGGTCCGAGGGTGTGTCACATCAATTGGTATCAGAGCAAGTCAATGACTTGTCTCTATCAAGTCTAAGTCCTAGGACCATTGCATTGTGTGTCCAACTCCATTTGTCCCTTGTCTTGCATGTCCACCCGTAGTGGTGCTAGTTACCGACCCGGTCCATCATCATCAAATCCCCAATGGATCCCAATCCTCAAATCAATCACGATGCTCATAGGGAGGGACCTCAAGGCCAAATGAATAGGGTAGATGCTGCCCTTGCCAACATCCTTGCCCAACTTGAGTCTCTTAACACTCGAATTGCTCGGCTAGAAGAGCATGAGTTTCATCCAAGGAACGATGAGCCTAGAGCTCACCCTCCACAAGTTGAGCTTCATAGGGAAGACCCTCATCCAAGGAACAATGAGCCTAGAGTCTACCCTCCACAAGTTGAGCCTCATAGGGAAGACCCGCATCTAAGGAATAATGAGCCAAGAGTTCATCCACCACATGGTGAGTTGCATAGGAATGAGTTCCACCCAAGGAACAATGACCCAAGAGTCTACCCTCCACATGTTGAGCCTCATAGGGAAGAGTTCCATCCTAGGAACCATGGACCAAGAGCCTATCATCCACATGCTGAAATTTACAGGGAGGACTTGGATCTTGACCCTTACCATGACTATGAGAGACCCCGCCACCATCCAATTCATGAAAGGCGTCCACGGGACGACCCGGATGACCCCCTCTTAAGGATGATTAAAGTAGAGGCCCCAAACTTTGATGGTTCCCATGAACCAAGTGTCTACTTAGAATGGGAAACCGCCATGGACCAATACTTTGAATGGTACCCCATGTCTGACCAAAGGAGGGTAAGGTTGGCCAAAATGCATCTCATCAAATTAGCCAAAACTTATTGGTTAAACCAAGAGGGTCTAAGAAGGATTAGGCGGGGAGAGCCTATTGAAACTTGGGCGGGTATGAAGAACCTACTTAGGAACAAATACCTTCCCCAATCCTACCATCAAATGCTCCTAGATGAATGGCAAAGCCTCACCCAAGAAGGGAAGACCGTAGTTGAGTACATTGAAAAGTTTGACTCCTATCTCTTGAAGTGTGGAGTTCATGAGGATCCGGCCGTTACCTTGTCCCGCTTTAGGAATGGGCTTCAAAGTCACATCAAAAGAGAGCTTTTCATGAGAGATGTTGACAACCTTGAGATAGCTTATCAAATAGCTAGGGATGTAGAAAGGTTCTCTAGGATCCCTCGATTTGCCACTCCCCGACCGGTTGATCCCAAAAACATGGGACCACGGCCCATTCCGGCCACTCCCATGAAAGTCCAAAATCCAAGTGGGAACACCCCATTAAGGCCTTACAACCCCCCTCCCACCATCACTCCAAATAGGCCCACTCCTAGTCACACCCTCCCACAGAGGGACGACATTCCCAAAGGCCCAAGTGTAGGAACTACTTCGGGTAACGGGCGACAACAATGCTTTAGGTGTCAAGGGTTTGGCCATTTTGCGGAGCAATGTCCATCCAAGGGATTATCTAGCTTGCTTATTGAGGAAGAAGCTCCACCCCAAAAGGAACTTGAGAGTATTGTTGAGGACCATGAAGCCTCACTAGATTGGGAGGAAGAGTATGAGACCCAATACCTTGAATCGGGTCTAGATCACACCACTCCATCTACCAACTCCCATCTAGGAGTGATTAGATGCACCCTCACCAAACCTCAAGAAGAGGATTGGTGTCGAACTTCAATATTTCACACCTTTGTCAAAATAGGGAACCATGTAAGGAAAGTGATCTTGGATAGTGGGAGTTGTGTCAATGCCGTGTCACCCGATACCGTCAAACTTCTTGGGCTAACTATCACCCCTCACCCAAGCCCATACCGGATTTCATGGATCAACAACAACTCCATCCCGATCAACACTCAATGTCTTGTGCCTCTCACCTTCTCTTCATACCATGATCAAATATGGTGTGACATCATACCCATGGAAGTAGGTAGCATCCTACTAGGAAGACCTTGGCTTTATGATGTAGATGCCACCATCTTGGGTAGGAGCAACAAATGCACCTTTGAACATGAGGGTAAGACTATCCGTCTTAACCCCTCCCCACCTCGTCCCATGACCAAGAGGGACACTCCCCCTCAAGGACAACACCCCACCACCATACAAGTCTCGGGGAACTCCACCCCTCCAACTCCATCCCCTACCCAAACTCCCAAACAAAGTGGGACCTCGGGGTTGACCAAGGGTCTTCATCTCATCACTAGGAAGGAACTTGAAGAGGAGATAGTTCAAGGAGTACCATTATGTGCGGTGGTCATTTGCCTAGGAGAACCCACTTCCACCAATCCACATCCCATAGAAATCCAACAACTCCTAGAAGAATTCCATGATGTGTTCCCAACGGAGCTCCCGGACCAACTCCCTCCCATGCGGGATGTGCAACATGCAATTGATCTAGTCCCGGGAGCCACTCTCCCAAACCTTCCTCATTATCGCCTCAATCCTACGGAACATGCCGAACTTAGGAGGTAAATAGAGGAACTCATTAGGAAGGGCTTCATTCGCATTAGCAAAAGCCCATGTGCCGTCCCGGCCCTTCTAACTCCCAAGAAGGATGGGTCATGGCGAATGTGTGTGGATAGTCGGGCCATTAACAAAATCACCGTCAAGTATAGGTTTCCCATCCCTAGGCTTGATGACATGCTTGATATGTTAGCCGGAGCCACCATCTTCTCCAAAATTGACCTTAAGAGTGGCTATCACCAAGTTAGGATAAGGCCCGGGGATGAGTGGAAAACGGCTTTCAAAACCAAAGATGGCCTCTTTGAATGGTTAGTCATGCCTTTTGGGCTTTCAAATGCCCCAAGTACTTTCATGCGTCTTATGACGGAGGTCCTTAGGCCCTTCATTGGGATCTTTCTAGTGGTCTATTTTGATGATATACTCATCTATAGTCAATCCCAAGAAGCCCACCTTGATCACCTTAGGAAAGTTTGTACCATCCTTCGTCAAGAGAGCCTATTTGCCAACTTAGGAAAGTGCCACTTCATGACCACATCCCTCACCTTCCTAGGATTTGTGGTGTCAACCAAAGGCGTCTCCATGGACCCCGAGAAGGTCCAAGCTATCATTGATTGGCCGGAACCCCACACCCTTCACGAGGTCCGAAGTTTCCATGGATTGGCTACATTCTATAGGAGGTTTATTCGAGGGTTTAGCACTATCACTGGCCCCATCACCGATTGTCTCAAGAAGGGGACTTTTGTATGGACCAAATCGGCCTCTAAAGCCTTCCAAGAACTTAAGGAGAAGTTGACCCAAGCTCCGGTCCTATGCCTTCCCGATTTCTCTAAAGTCTTTGAAGTCACATGTGATGCATCCGGGATAGGGATAGGAGGGATTCTTAGTCAAGAGGGACACCCGGTAGCCTTCTTTAGTGAGAAGCTTTGTGATGCTAGGACAAGATACTCCACTTATGACAAGGAGTTCTATGCCGTGGTTCAATCCCTCCGACATTGGAGGCACTACTTGTTGCCCAAGGAGTTTGTCATCTTTTCCGACCATGAGGCCCTCAAATACCTCAATTCCCAACAAAAGTTAAATGCCCGACATGCCCGATGGGTTGAGTTCATCCAATCCTACACTTTTGTCATCAAACACAAGGCCGGGAGTGAGAATCGAGCGGCGGATGCCCTTAGTAGGAAAGTTTCCTTGCTATCCACTATCCAAGTGGAAGTGACCGGATTTGATAGGATCAAGGATGAGTACCCTAGCTGCCCCGACTTTGGGCACATCTATACCACCTTGACCACCCCTTCTAGCAAGGAACATGAGGGATTTGTCTTAGAGGATGGGTTCCTCTTCAAGGGACCCAAGCTTTGCATCCCACGGACCTCACTCCGTGACTTCTTAATTTGGGAATTACATGCGGGAGGGCTAGCTGGCCATTTTGGAGTCCACAAAACCATTGCCCTAGTTGAGGGATAGTTTTATTGGCCTAGTCTCAAGAGAGATGTAGGCAAGGTTGTGGGTCAATGCCGAACATGTGCCTCGGCCAAACAAGTGAAATAAAACACCGGCCTACACACCCCACTTCCCATTCTCGACCGGCCATGGCAAGACCTAAGCATGGACTTTGTACTAGGATTACCCAAGACTCAAAGAAGGCATGACTCCATCTATGTGGTGGTTGATAGATTTTCCAAAATGGCTCACTTCATCCCATGCTCCAAAACATCCGATGCCTCCCATGTGGCCCGATTGTTCTTTGATGAGATTGTCCGTCTTCACGGACTACCTAAGACCACAGTCTCCGATAGGGATGTCAAGTTCACTAGCTACTTTTGGAAAACTCTTTGGCACATGATGGGCACCCTCCTCAAATTCTCTACTGCCTACCACCCCCAAACAGATGGCCAAACTGAAGTTGTCAATCGGAGTCTAGGGAACCTCCTTAGGTGCCTAGTTGAGGATCGACCGGGAAATTGGGATCTCATCCTACCCCAAGCTGAGTTTGCATATAACAACTCCATCAATAAGTCCATAGGGATGAGTCCATTTGAAGTTGTGCATGGGTACAAACCAAGAAAGCCTTTCGATCTCATTCCCCTTCCCCAGCATGCTAGAGTGTCCATTTTAGCCGAGTCTTTTGCACAACATATTAGAGAATTGCATGAAGAAATCCGCAAGCACATCAGCAAAAAGAATGAAGCTTATAAAAGGCTGGCCGACTCTTATCGGCGTCACCAAGAATTTCACGTGGGTGACTTTGTAATGGTAAGGACGGAGAGGCTCTCCCCGGGAGCCAACTCTAAACTGAGGCCACGTGGTGTTGGTCCCTTCCAGGTCTTGAGGCGCATTGGTGCAAATGCCTACGAGATAGATCTCCCTGATGAGTATGGAATAAGTCCCACATTCAATGTTGCCGACCTAGTGCCATATAAGGGACCCACGGTGGTACCTAGTGAGGTGATTGAGCCTACTTCTTCCCTTGAGAGAGTACCCACCCGTGAGGAGAGACCACCAGCCAAGAGAGCCCAGCGTGAACAAATTGAACAAATATTGGATGAACAAGTCACTACCACTCAGAGCAAGGTCTATGAGCGCTATCTCGTCAGGTGGAAGGATCGGCCTCCTTCGGAGGATTCTTGGGTGAGTCGGGAGGATCTCCAGCGGTTGGATCCGGACCTCCTCGAGCAGTACGATAGCCGGATGGACCCCTACTCGACGGAGTCGAGCTCTTCACAGCCCAAGGGATTTGATGGAAACATCATCCACAATTCCCTTTGGCTAGGGTCCTCTTCACACTCCGGCATCATTTGAGTTCGGGCCTCTCTCTATAAAGGCCCACTTATCCTTTTGTGCAATTTACTTGAGTCATTTGATGTAATTTTCATTTTATTTGAGTCATGTCCCTAGGTCTTGCATTTATTTTCCTAAGTTTGTGTGTCATTAGATGGTGTAATGTGCTAATTGGGCCCAATTCTGCAGGCTTGGCCCAATAAGCCCCCCTACCCCTTCGGTTATTTATCATTGAGTCTTTTGTCAGGGTCTTATTGTAAAATGTGGGTTTCCTATATATAGGGCCCCATTTCCTTCATTTGGAACTTAATGAATGAATGATTCAATACAAAGATTTCCAGTTGAGTGATCAAATCTAGTTTAGAGGAGTGAATCGTATAGTTGGGTGAGAAGCCCTAGGGGAGTGATTCCCCACCCTAATCTCTCTCTATCCCTCCTTCTCTCTCCTCCCACTAAGGGGTTCACCCCATTCCTCTCTCCTCCCTCCTCCCAACCACCTCCAACCCCCAGCCACCCCCATTAAGGCCACTCCACTTCCCCATAGCCCCATTACTCTTCCCCCTTGTCCCAAGGTGGAATCTTTCCCATTCCAACACAATCTTCCCCCCTTCCAACACAATCCCCCATTTCCCCACACATTCACCCCACTTTCAAAGCATATTTGAATTTGAATCAAACCTTCCCTCCACTTGGCTTGGCCGCCCCTCCCCACTTCCATTAGGCTAGGTTCGCCCCTCCCTTCCCCTTCATTCCACCCCACCTCTCTACCTCATCCACCCTCCATTCCTCCTTCCTCTAGCCGAACCTACACCTTTCCCGTTTGTTCCTCCTCCTCCCCTCTGCCCTTAGACACCTCCACATATCCCCTCAATCTCCCTCCACCCTTCATCCACCTCCCTTTCAACCTAGACCCCCTTCCCTTTCTTCTTTCTTGTTCAAGGGGAGCTATCTCGAAGTTGCAGCTTGCTGTCCAAAGGTGGCAGACGAACCAGTAGCTTGCAGCGGCCACCATGACTTCATCGCGGCGAGTTTGAAGACCCAAGAGCCATCGTTGGAAGCTTCTCCAGGTATTCTTCGCAACAGAAGTGGTCTCACCCTCATCCGAGTTCGGTGCGCCCCGGGAGGTCCAATCTACCCCGACTGCGCAAAGTTGCTCCAACAAAGGACCTGATCTGGAATAGAAGCTCTGCCCCGACGAACCCAGGAGGATTCAGCCCATGAGTTCTTCGTCAAAGTTCTACTTCTCCCTGTCTACTTTCAGAATCAGGAAGCAGAGTTCCGTTCGGCAGCCTGTGGCCGGAGTTATCATTTTTCTCCTCTGCTACGTCGCTCTGCTACACACAGTCTTCCTCGACCAGTCAGCAGTGTTCAGCGTCCTCAGACCTCCCCCGACACCTGTTGGCTTCCCCGTCAGTTTTTCTGCGAAGAGGACTTGTCTACGATTCCAACGAATCTGACAGCGCTTGATTTTGACACCGGGAGAGGCCGGGGTACCCTCTGCATCCTGCTGTTAGAAGTCTGCAACTGCCGGCACAGGAACCTGAGGCTCTGTTCAAACTTCCCTCTCGGCCAGTAGCGACTCCAGAGGAAATTAAGAAAATTCTGAGGCAATCCCCTTCCAGCTTCGAAGGTTTTCCCTTTGGTCTCGTCATCAACAGAATTCCTGATGAAGATCTACAGCAGCAACACCGACCCTCTGTCCCGGCTCGCAGACAGCAAGAAGATTCGGCATCCACCCTTATTCCTCGTTCTTTGCTTTAGTTTCCCCACCCCGCTTGACCGGATGAAGGTCCCTCCCTGCGTGGAGGTAGTATTATTTGTAATTTCATTAACCCCCACCCCAAGATCTCCCTCCTGCGAGAGGTGTAGTTGTGTACTTTGTTTGAGCAGGTCAAGCGACACCGCCGCGGCGTGTGGGGATCCACTCGCCTCCCCGCTCGCCCTCGTCTCCGACCGGGACCGATTTCTTCAAACCGGTCGAGTAAGTGCTCAAACCTTCACTCCACTTAGTGCTTGTCTTTCAATATTAGTTCTAATTCCGCTGGTTATGCGAGTGAGAGCCCGATCCTCAAGCCCCATAAACTTGAGTGATCACCGTGGGATTATTGCAACCGGTGCCTTTCGCACTTTGTCGGCCCCCTTGATTTGGGCATCCCCACCCATTGGGAATCAAGTCTTGCCCTTGCTGGCCCTCTACCAGTAAGGGCCCAACCCCACATCCTCACCTTGGCATTGCCAAGTCACCCCGGGCTTGGGTGAGTGACGATAGAGCGGTGGTCCAACTTGGCCCGTTTTGAATGCGATTGTGCTTGCTTGCATTAGGTCCGAGGGTGTGTCACATCAGTAAGACTTTGTGTCCTAGCCGACCCTTCTACAGCATTGCCATTGCGGGTCTTACGCCCGAATCGGCGCCAATCTATCCCTTGCGTTAGCATTACCTTCTTGCTGACGAATAAACCCCTTTTCTCGGCGCAAGACTTCGTGTCCTAGCCGACCCTCTTATAGCATTGCCATTGCGGGCCTTCCGCCCGAATTGGCACAAATCTATCCCTTGCGTCAGCATCATCGTCTTGCTGACGAATAAACCCTTCTTCTCGGCGCAAGACTTCGTGTCCTAGTCTACTCTCTCAACGTCCTTCCGTTATATGATTTCAAAAAAAAATATGAGACTAAAATGATCATAAAAAAATGGGGCTTAAAAATAGAGGTGCCCCGCCGGCCTTGTTCCTACACTAGGACAAGGGCAAAAATGGCTATAACTCGGCTGTGGCGAAAACCTGAAAGGGCGTCGCAGGCAAAATCGGGTACCCCGCCACGTGAAAACCTGGAAGGGCGCGTGGGAAAAAGCAAGAGGGGACTGACTTTGGTGAAAACCCGAAAGGGCGCTTAAGTCAGTAATGTGGTAATTTAAGTTTCACCTCACCCTCAGTCTAGTGAAACTCTAAAAAGGACGATCACCCCGATCCCCATCGGAGATCTTTCTGAACTTCCTTCTGACCCTTATCACCATCGGCAAGATCGGTCAACCTACTTCTGACCCTTGTCACCATCGGTAAGATCGGTCAGCCTCCTTCTTACCCTTGTCACGATCGGCAAGATCGGTCAGCCTCCTTGCGACCCTTGTCATCATCGGCAAGATCAGTCAACCTACTTCTGACCCTTGTCACCATCGACAAAATCGGTCAGCCTCTTTATGACCCTTGTCATCATCGACAAGATCGATCAACCTACTTCTGACCCTTGTCACCATCGGTAAGATCGGTCAGCCTCCTTCTAACCCTTGTCACCATCGGCAAGATCGGTCAGCCTCCTTGCGACCCTTGTCATCATCGGCAAGATCGGTCAACCTACTTCTGACCCTTGTCACCATCGGCAAGATCGGTCAGCCTCCTTGCGACCCTTGTCATCATCGACAAGATCGGTCAATCTACTTCTGACCCTTGTCACCATCGACAAGATCGGTCAGCCTCCTTGCGACCCTTGTCATCATCGGCAAGATCGGTCAACCTACTTCTGACCCAAGTCACCATCGGCAAGATCGGTCAGCCTCCTTGTGACGCTTGTCATCATCGGCAAGATCGGTCGACCTACTCCTGACCCTTGTCACCATCGGCAAGATCGGTCAACCTCCTTGCGACCCTTGTCATCATCGGCAAGATCGGCCAACTTCCTCATGGCCCTTGACATCATCGACAAGGTCGGCCAGCATCCCCTCAAGCCCAGCTTTACCCCGAGAATTGAGTTCAGTGATGATAAAAAAAATGATGAATCAAAAAAATATATATAATAATGAGGCTTAAAATAGAGGTGCCTTGCCAGTCTTGATCTTATAGCAGGACAAGGGCAAAAATGGCTCCAACCCAGCTGTGGTGAAAACCCGAAAGGGCACTGCAGGCAAAATCGGGTACCCCGCCACGTGAAAACCCGAAAGGGCGCGTGGGCAAAAGTAAGAGGGGGCTGGCTCCAATGAAAATCTAAAAGGGCGCTTGGGTCAGTAATGTGGTTACTATAACATGAAAACATATGCTATACCTCTTGGTGACACTTCCATCAGTTGTCCCACCAGTAATAAAACCTATCTAGAATAGACCTTTCGTCCGTTCTGATGAAACTTATCAATTCTTTGCATCGGCATAAACCCAATGTCGATGATGAAACCTTCCATCGGTCACAAGGCATCATCGCCTAAATCGATAATAAAACCTATCCAGAATAGACCTTCTGTCCGTTCTGATGAAACTCATCAATTCCCTTGCATTGGCATAAACCCAACGTCAATGATGAAACCTATTGTCGATCTTGCGGCATCATCGCCTAAGCTGATAATGAAACTCACCCAGAGCAGGCCCGTCGTCTACTTTGATGAAACTCACCCATTTTCCACTATCCAAAGTCCCACTTATGATAAAACCCTCTATCGGTCACAAGGCATCATCGCCCAGATCGGTAATGAAATCTACCCAGAGTAGACCTTTCATCTATTCTGATGAAGCACACCCATCTCCTTGCATCGGCATAAACCCAATGCTGATGATGAAGCTTTTTATGATCATACGGCACTTCACCTTGATCGATGTTAGAACCTGTCTAAGATGGACCTTCCGTCCATTTCAATGAGACATGTGAATCCTTCATACGCATACATTAGCCAACAGTCATACTGCCAGCACTTCTGGCCAATGAGACTTACATTTGTGCCAATTTGGCAAACCTCTAGAACCCCGACATGCGGTGGAGTGAGGCCCCCATCATTTCCTTGAAAGGGTGGACACTCTCCTGTGGTACAGATATAGATATGCTTCCATACAGGTCGCCAAAATTGTCACAAGATATGATAGAATACAAGTGTGCAGGTGGACACCTAAAGCATTAAGAGAAACTTGTATTTCATTGCAAAAAAGTGAGAGATGAGGACAATAGGGGCCCTTCGAGGGGGAAAGATTACAATAGGTGGCTGAGCTAGGATCGCCTCAAGATATCTTCAAAGTCAAGAAGCCCGACATGTGGAGCCGCTCCCAGTTCATGGAGTTGCATTTCCTCCTCCTGAACGTGAGCCATCTCAGTCTGTAAGGATGCAACTCGACCCTCTAGCAAGGTGGTCTCCTCGATACCCTGGACTTCTGCCGCCTCCAGCAATGGTATCTCGGCTTCGACAGCATCTAATTCAGCTCGGAGTTCTTTCCGTCGGCTACGTAGGAATTGTGCACGAGTAGCTGAAGCTTCAACCTGGGTCTTGTTCTTATGAAGATCAGAATTCAGAGACTCCAGCTCCGTCTGACAGTTGACTTTCTATAATTTGAGGGCCGCCAACCGGTCATTCATTGTCTGCCCGAGAAAGTCTCGGCGATTCACAAATTTCAGCAAGAACAACACCCGCTGGGTCCAGATATCCAAAGGACATCCCAGTGCTTGCAGACCGACCGTCAGTCCCTATTCATAAGGTTCTCCGTCAATCGGTAGTCCTAACAGTTGTGACAAACTCCAGAGGTCCAAAGAAATTCCACCCTCTACTGTGTAGAAAGTATTAAACTGTGGGCAGAACACTTCAAACATGCCGCAGCACAATCCTTTGGAAATAGGGTACCTGAAACGGGATGCATATACACTGTGACACACCTCGGCCCTGACCAGTAAAGAAGCATATTCCTTCAGAACATACTCTGTAAACTCTACTGCTCCTACGCGGAAAAGATGAGCATCGATTACTTTGGTGTCTGCATACCATCCAGCAGCCAACTGAAACTTAAATTGAATAGCCAGGCTGTTCAGAACAAATGGCTCATCTCTGTAGCCCCACTTGATGGGCGCCAAGAACAAACCATAGCCGGGCTTCTCTCTGTTGACCCGACCTGTAGCAGTGTCCCACCTGACCGGTGTGAATTCAGGAGCCCACTTCAGCATCTTCTGCTTCGCCTCCAGCTCGGTTACTCCCAAGACGGTGTTTCACTTACGCCGCTCTCCCGGGAGAAAGATGGTTTCTTCATGATATACGGAGCCTTTCAAGCTGTCCCTATCCACCAACATGGCCCGTTCCACCATCCGAGCCAACATAACATCTCTCTTCCCCGCTACATTGAAGGTGCAGATGAATGGTGCGAGATGACGATCCTTCGGAAAGTCCGGACTGTAACACCGGAGAATTTTAAAATAGAAATATATATATATATATATATATATTTAATTATTGAACTCATATTCTAATTCTATTGGATTAACCATTTAAAATATTTAATTACCAATAGATGCTTTAGAAGATGCCAAGTTATATTTTAGGAAATGCCAATTTATATTTTCAATCACTTAGAAAATTAATATTACACTATTCCAAAGAAATATGAAATAGGTTATATAGATAGTGTTTTAAAGGATAAACATCACTTTTACAAGATGCCAATTCATATTTTCATAATTTAGAAATTTTCATATTTCAACTTTTACATTATTTTAAAGGAATAAGGGTATATAGATGAAGTGTTAAAAGATAAACATAATTTAGAAAGTGAGAAAGGGTATATAGATAATTTTGGTTAGTGTAGAATGAATACAAAAATCTCCGTTCAAAATAACGACATATGTTAATTCGTTATTTTCTAAATGTGAATAGTGATGTGAATAGTGTCACTTTTTATTTAAAAAGAATTTTTTAAAAAAATTTATAGGTACAAATAGAGAAAAATATAAGGGTCTCACCCCTGAAATTTCACAAACAAATTCCATCAATTTTTAAAGATAAAAATCATTAAAGTTTAACATGGAAATCTTAACTCATGAAATACACAACCCTACTTTATAACATAAAGAATCTCGAGGGCTTTGTGTAAAAATCCAAACCTTAAGGGGACTAGTATAAAAAATTACAAATCATCACTTTATGCATACGTAATCTACTATTCTTAAAAGAATTCTAGGTTTTGTTTAAAGAACTAAACTATTAGAGGACTAGCATACAAATTTACAATCCAACTTTATGCACATGGGTAAAGAATCTTACTTGGGAGGTCTTGTATCAAGAAACAAACCATGGGAGGGTTATTCTATAAAAGTACAAGACAACATTAAACACAAGGGGCGATGGGTTGTACGTAAGTGGAATCCACACTTTCCACTTACCAAATTGAAGACCCTTCACATAGACGTCAATTTCAAAATTGAAGACATGGCATGAGGCGCCATTTTCAATAGGACCCCATCCCATTTAAATATTAATATATATATGACCATCCCGAATGCTAACACGTGAATGGGGTCTCATGAATAATGTCACCCAAACAAATGATGCCCTCATGCAAGGCGTCATTTACGTGAATATTGTCACCTATATTAAATGAACGACCCTTTACAAGGGCGTCATTTAAATACATGATTCTAGAAGATTGAGACACGAGCAACTCATTCGAGCTGGCAAAAAATAATGCCCACTCAGCATGACCCACAAGGCATTAACCAATGCCTTATCATTCCATATAACTAATCGCATTCGTAGCACTATCAGATGCTACTACTGTGCTGCAGAAGCGTCTTCTTCCCGAGGCTACATCCTGTTGCGATCCTGCTGCAGCTCTGAACCTCGTATCACACGTCAAAAGATAGGTGTTCTCAAATCCTTGCCTAACTAGTAGATAAATAGGTTAAATGATACATGCTTAGAGTCCGTTTAGCTTGTCAACCATGCTATAAATCATGTATATACCATGTTATTTTAATAGCTCGTCAACCATGCTAGAAATCATGTATATACCATGTTATTTTAATAGTCTGTCACATATTACTATGATCTTTATGATTTTGAACTTAGTTTGTTAGCATGATTTTCATGAGTTTTTAAGCATATTTTATCACACTAGTTTTACAGTATAAATAACCATATTTTTCAACCTTAATATGCAGCATCTGTTACACTAATACGTGCATGTTTAATAACCAAGAGGGTCCAGCCCTGATGAAAATGGCACCCCTGACCAAGGCGCCAATTTTAAAATTGAAGACTGCGTACACAGTCGTCATTTAAATGAAGACATGCCTCATGTCGTCAATTCTATTTCTGGAATTTTGAGTAATTGATAATTCAACACATTCAAAAATACATAACTATCAAACTAAAGCACGAAATTTTTGCATGAACATGTTTCTGAAATCCTAACATTTTTCTCAACATATTCGTACCATTACTTCCTGATTCGGAGCTTTTTCACACTGATGAATAGTGCACACTCAACTGAAAATGGCGCCCCTGACCAGGGTGCCAATTTCAAAATTGAAGACTGCCCGAGAGGGCGTCAATTAATTGAAGACATGGGTCAAGTCGTCAATTCAATTTTATGTAATTTTCAGAAAATAGTATATCACCGCATTCAAAAATCAATAACTAATTAACTGGACCTTGAAAATTTTGACAGAATATACTTCTGTGACCCTGAGATTTTTCTCCATCGTCATATCTTCAGATTCTGATTCGGAGAAACTTTGGAGAAATGAATAGTAACTTGTGTCACAGAACTTACAGTTCTGATACGAAGCACAACTCACTTGAAAAAAATAACTCAATTGGTATGTCGTCAATTTGAGTTGAACCTGTATTTAAATTGAAGACACCCTGGAAGTCTTCAATTAAATGAAGACTACCCACAGAGTCTTCAATTTGTTAAATGAAGACTGTCCACAGAGTCTTCAATTTATTAATTGAAGACGGCCCTTAAGTATTCAATTTTTGAATTGAAGACGGCCCTTAAGTCTTCAATTACAGAATTGAAGACGGCCCTCAAGTCTTCAATTAATTGAAGACTACTCACAGGGGCGTCAATTCCGTTTCTTGAGAATTTAAGTTATAACATTAGAAAATTCATATCTGTGAAACCAAAACTCAGTAATTATATATGAACATGTTTATGGACTCCCGAGTAATTATACTAAGTATTCCTATCTTTATTTTCAAATTTTGAGAAACTTTTTCGAAATAAATAGTGCTTTGAGTCACAAAACGTATATACCAGGTGAAAATCACTGAATTGAAGACGGCCCTCAAGTCTTCAATTATTGAATTGAAGACGGCCCTCAAGTCTTAAATTAATTGAAGACTGGGTAAAGGGATGCCAATTTCATATATGTATAAATATATATATATTTTTTGAAAAATCAAAATTTTGAAAGATTGGGCAACCCCTAGGCGCCAATTACTGAATTGAAGACGGCCCCTAAGTCTTCAATTTCAGAATTGAAGACGGCTCTCAAGTCTTCAATTACTAAATTGAATACGACCCTTAAGTCTTCAATTTCTTAATTGAAGACGGCCCTCCCGTCTTCAATTAATTGAAGGGCCGTCTTCAATTAATTGAAGACTGGGTAAAGGGGCGCCAATTTGATATATATATATATTTAAAATTTGAAAATTTGAAGGATTAGCAAACCCTCAGATGCCAACTTAGTAATTATAACTTCTGATCTTGATCTATCTCGAGAATTATGCAAACACAACCCTAATCCATACTCCTACGTATGATGAGTACTTGAAATTCCGTTCCATGAAAAATCTACTTGTGTATACCATACATGGTCAAACCTTGAATCTCTTAAACTACTATTTGAGAGTGTAGGAGCTAAGTGCCATGCAGGACAAAGTGCTACGTTGTGAGAGCCACCTCTTGAGGCCGTACGGCGTAAAGTGCTACACGACGGGAGCCACCTCTTGAGCCTGTAGGGGCCACCTCTACAATCCTCCATAACCAAATGACTAGTTAATCTCGTCTGAAATACTACGTTTCTAAATTCTTAAAATTCCATATTGGCTATAAATGAGAGTGGATATCAAAGGTAATACATGAAATGCTGTGCATATAGGGCCCGGTCTGGTTCTGGGAGGAGCACCCGAAGGTACTTGTGCCCATGGGAGTTTATTGACCACGATGTTTAGTATTACACCAGAGTACTTGCTTGACTTGAGACACTCCACCCTTACTCTCTCTCTACTTACTTAGTTGACTTGCGTGGCCCGGAACGGGCGACACTTGACTTGTGGCCCGAGAAAGGGCAAAATACTTACATGATAATAGCCAATTCTACAGATATGTACTTGACATTACTTGCTTGAATTGAGTTTTTACTTGCTCGTACTTGAGATATACTTGTACATGAGTTCATTCTCATAGTTACGTTCATACTTGTACACGAATCCCTTCTTGCCCAAAGTGGCATTTAAATCTGTAAATTCTTGAAATACTGCTTGTCAAATACTTGAAATCTTGTTATACTCTCTTTATACAGTTCTTGATATCTTATTGTTCATCATGTATAGAATTACCTGTATATCTGACTCTTTTGTATGTACGTCATGCATAGCCATACTGATAATATATGCAAGTTGTAATTCACGTAAAGACTGCTCGAATTTGAGATGTAATTCCTACTGACCGATTCGCTCATCCAGTTACTTCCTAACATTTTCAAGTGAATCGGATAGCGACAAGAATGGGGTTGAGACCGAGTGAAGAGTGCTAGAACGCAAACCATCTATCATTAGCTAGTCGTGTCCTTGAATTTATTTGAGTCCTACCTTGTATTTCTAGTATGTCATGTTAAGGCACTTAGCCTAGTATCGTCTTTTTATTTATTTGGAATTTGTCATGGACTCTCTTTATTTCCTTTGGTTAATCAAATAAACATCACTTGGACTATTAGAGATTATTAGTTTTATTAGACATTTACGCACTCCGAAATTATGTATGTTAAAATTCTTATCACTCTAATGACACGATCTATATAGACGCGTCACGCATCCGAGTAATCTTCCGCGCTCGGGACATGACAGTCTTCGTGTTATCAGAGCCTAGGTTTTCAAACCTAGGGAACTAGAAGAAATAAAAGGTTAAAAATTGAAATCTAAGTAAAAACTTGAGTCCAAGGATAGGTAAAACCCAAGTTCAAGGATAGATATACCTTACCCGGTGAGATGGATAGAGCCGTGGGTTAAGTTCTATAATGACTTTCGACCTTACAAGTAAACCCGATCTTTATCATACTTAACTCTTTTGTAGGATCATGGCTGCGGAAAGAGCACAATGGCGCAAGATGTAGCGCATCGTGCAAGGCCTCACACAGGCACTACAGCAAGTGGTCCAAGGTGGAGCAAACCGTGGAGTGGGAGATCTCCACCGAAGTTTCTGTAACATGAACCCACCGAGGTTCACGGGTTCGTCCGACCCCGAGGATGCCGAGAATTGGCTGAAGGAGATGGAACGAATCTTCCGTGTGATGCAATGCGCGGATGAGGAGAAGGTTTTACTGGCTGTATTCCAACTAGAGCGGGACGCTCGATGCTGGTGGGAATCCATAGAAGCAACACTGCTAGAATACCATGTCACATGAGATGAATTCATGGAGCATTTCAACAACAAGTACTTCTCCGATCATATCCAGGAAAAGAAGGCCACAGAATTCGGCGTTCTAAAACAACGAGGGTTGAAAGTGGCCGAGTATGAGGCCCAGTTCTCCAGATTATCTAGGTATGCACCCTACTTGGTGTGTACGGAAAAGATGAAGGCAAGAAGATTCCTCAATCGGCTTCGGCCCCATTATATCACACAACTTGCCCCGATGGACATCCAAGTCTATTCAGAGATGGTTCGGTGTGCTCAACTGCTGGAAGACGCCACCGAATTATCCGAGAGAATCCGAGGAAGAGACAAGAAGGAACCCGTCACAAGCCCGGGAAAATTTAAACAATCCTTCAACAAGAAGCGGTTCTTCATGGGAGGGGAGCCCTCCAAGGTAAAGAAATTCCAGAAGAATGACCGGCCATTCTCCACCTCCACACCCTCAAAGGAGATTGGCAAGTATTATGATAAAGCTGGTCATAAGACCGAGGAATGCTGGAGGAAGTTAGGAGCTTGTCTTCGATGCAGGAGCCGAGAGCATCGAATCCCAGACTGTCCACTGATGAAGGAGCAAGACATCAAAGACGAGAAGCGTCCGATAAAGAAACAAGGCCATCTGCAAGCTCTCCAAGAGACGGAACCCACTGAAGGTGAAATTATGGAAGGTACTCTCACCATTTGTTCAAAAACTGCTCAAGTTTTGTTTGATACCGGAGCAACTCATTCATTCGTTTCCAAGAACTGTACTGCTTCATTTTCTAAGAAACATGAACTGTTAGATTTGGTCATATCTACACCCCTTGGGAATGAGTCTAATATCACTTATCACTCTCCAAATTGTGAAGTGATGATTAAGGAAAGCAATTTGCCTGCTGACCTGATATGCCTAGATATGAAGGGTTTTGATGTCATACTAGGTGCTGACTGGTTATCCACATACCAAGCAACTGTAGATTGCCGGCATGGTAAGGTAACTTTCGTGGATTTCCCAGAGCTAGTTTACAATAGCCCTCGGAGTAAATCACTTCTTATATCAGCACTCCGAGCTAGTAAACTTATGAATAAGGGATGCATGGCTTTCATAGCATTCGTGACTGCCACGGAAGTCGAGAAGGTTAAACTTGAAGACATCCGTGTAATTCGGGATTTTCCCGATGTTTTTCTAGAAGATTTAACCGGCTTACTCCCGGAAAGGGAAGTGTCGTTCACAATCGACCTTGTCCCTGGTGCTGGCCCTGTCTCTACATCACCATACAGAATGTCCCCTGTTGAGCTGAAGGAACTAAAGGAAAAACTAATGGAGTTATTGAAAAAGGGTTTCATCAGGCCTAGTACTTCCCCTTGGGGAGCACCCGTGTAGTTCGTCAAAAAGAAGGATGGATCGATGAGACTATGCATCGATTATCGGCAGCTAAATAACCTTACAATAAAGTAGGGTGCATACCTAGATAATCTGGAGAACTGGGCCTCATACTCGGCCACTTTCAACCCTCGTTGTTTTAGAACGCCGAATTCTGTGGCCTTCTTTTCCTGGATATGATCGGAGAAGTACTTGTTGTTGAAATGCTCCATGAATTCATCTCATGTGACATGGTATTCTAGCAGTGTTGCTTCTATGGATTCCCACCAGCATCGAGCGTCCCGCTCTAGTTGGAATACAGCCAGTAAAACCTTCTCCTCATCCGCGCATTGCATCACACGGAAGATTCGTTCCATCTCCTTCAGCCAATTCTCGGCATCCTCGGGGTCGGACGAACCCGTGAACCTCGGTGGGTTCATGTTACAGAAACTTCGGTGGAGATCTCCCACTCCACGGTTTGCTCCACCTTGGACCACTTGCTGTAGTGCCTGTGTGAGGCCTTGCACGATGCGCTACATCTTGCGCCATTGTGCTCTTTCCGCAGCCATGATCCTACAAAAGAGTTAAGTATGATAAAGATCGGGTTTACTTGTAAGGTCGAAAGTCATTATAGAACTTAACCCACGGCTCTATCCATCTCACCGGGTAAGGTATATCTATCCTTGAACTTGGGTTTTACCTATCCTTGGACTCAAGTTTTTACTTAGATTTCAATTTCTAACCTTTTATTTCTTCTAGTTCCCTAGGTTTGAAAACCTAGGCTCTGATAACACGAAGACTGTCATGTCCCGAGCGCGGAAGATTACTCGGATGCGTGACGCGTCTATATAGATCGTGTCATTAGAGTGATAAGAATTTTAACATACATAATTTCGGAGTGCGTAAATGTCTAATAAAACTAATAATCTCTAATAGTCCAAGTGATGTTTATTTGATTAACCAAAGGAAATAAAGAGAGTCCATGACAAATTCCAAATAAATAAAAAGACGATACTAGGCTAAGTGCCTTAACATGACATACTAGAAATACAAGGTAGGACTCAAATAAATTCAAGGACACGACTAGCTAATGATAGATGGTTTGCGTTCTAGCACTCTTCACTCGGTCTCAACCCCATTCTTGTCGCTATCCGATTCACTTGAAAATGTTAGGAAGTAACTGGATGAGCGAATCGGTCAGTAGGAATTACATCTCAAATTCGAGCAGTCTTTACGTGAATTACAACTTGCATATATTATCAGTATGGCTATGCATGACGTACATACAAAAGAGTCAGATATACAGGTAATTCTATACATGATGAACAATAAGATATCAAGAACTGTATAAAGAGAGTATAACAAGATTTCAAGTATTTGACAAGCAGTATTTCAAGAATTTACAGATTTAAATGCCACTTTGGGCAAGAAGGGATTCGTGTACAAGTATGAACGTAACTATGAGAATGAACTCATGTACAAGTATATCTCAAGTACGAGCAAGTAAAAACTCAATTCAAGCAAGTAATGTCAAGTACATATCTGTAGAATTGGCTATTATCATGTAAGTATTTTGCCCTTTCTCGGGCCACAAGTCAAGTGTCGCCCGTTCCGGGCCACGCAAGTCAACTAAGTAAGTAGAGAGAGAGTAAGGGTGGAGTGTCTCAAGTCAAGCAAGTACTCTGGTGTAATACTAAACATCGTGGTCAATAAACTCCCATGGGCACAAGTACCTTCGGGTGCTCCTCCCAGAACCAGACCGGGCCCTATATGCACAGCATTTCATGTATTACCTTTGATATCCACTCTCATTTATAGCCAATATGGAATTTTAAGAATTTAGAAACGTAGTATTTCAGACGAGATTAACTAGTCATTTGGTTATGGAGGATTGTAGAGGTGGCCCCTACAGGCTCAAGAGGTGGCTCCCGTCGTGTAGCACTTTACGCCGTACGGCCTCAAGAGGTGGCTCTCACAACGTAGCACTTTGTCCTGCATGGCACTTAGCTCCTACACTCTCAAATAGTAGTTTAAGAGATTCAAGGTTTGACCATGTATGGTATACACAAGTAGATTTTTCATGGAACGGAATTTCAAGTACTCATCATACGTAGGAGTATGGATTAGGGTTGTGTTTGCATAATTCTCGAGATAGATCAAGATCAGAAGTTATAATTACTAAGTTGGCATCTGAGGGTTTGCTAATCCTTCAAATTTTCAAATTTTAAATATATATATATATCAAATTGGCGCCCCTTTACCCAGTCTTCAATTAATTGAAGACGGCCCTTCAATTAATTGAAGACGGGAGGGCCGTCTTCAATTAAGAAATTGAAGACTTAAGGGTCGTATTCAATTTAGTAATTGAAGACTTGAGAGCCGTCTTCAATTCTGAAATTGAAGACTTAGGGGCCGTCTTCAATTCAGTAATTGGCGCCTAGGGGTTGCCCAATCTTTCAAAATTTTGATTTTTCAAAAAATATATATATATTTATACATATATGAAATTGGCATCCCTTTACCCAGTCTTCAATTAATTTAAGACTTGAGGGCCGTCTTCAATTCAATAATTGAAGACTTGAGGGCCGTCTTCAATTCAGTGATTTTCACCTGGTATATACGTTTTGTGACTCAAAGCACTATTTATTTCGAAAAAGTTTCTCAAAATTTGAAAATAAAGATAGGAATACTTAGTATAATTACTCGGGAGTCCATAAACATGTTCATATATAATTACTGAGTTTTGGTTTCACAGATATGAATTTTCTAATGTTATAACTTAAATTCTCAAGAAACGGAATTGACGCCCCTGTGAGTAGTCTTCAATTAATTGAAGACTTGAGGGCCGTCTTCAATTCTGTAATTGAAGACTTAAGGGCCGTCTTCAATTCAAAAATTGAATACTTAAGGGCCGTCTTCAATTAATAAATTGAAGACTCTGTGGACAGTCTTCATTTAACAAATTGAAGACTCTGTGGGTAGTCTTCATTTAATTGAAGACTTCCAGGGTGTCTTCAATTTAAATACAGGTTCAACTCAAATTGACGACATACCAATTGAGTTATTTTTTTCAAGTGAGTTGTGCTTCGTATCAGAACTGTAAGTTCTGTGACACAAGTTACTATTCATTTCTCCAAAGTTTCTCCGAATCAGAATCTGAAGATATGACGATGGAGAAAAATCTCAGGGTCACAGAAGTATATTCTGTCAAAATTTTCAAGGTCCAGTTAATTAGTTATTGATTTTTGAATGCGGTGATATACTATTTTCTGAAAATTACATAAAATTGAATTGACGACTTGACCCATGTCTTCAATTAATTGACGCCCTCTCGGGCAGTCTTCAATTTTGAAATTGGCACCCTGGTCAGGGGCGCCATTTTCAGTTGAGTGTGCACTATTCATCAGTGTGAAAAAGCTCCGAATCAGGAAGTAATGGTACGAATATGTTGAGAAAAATGTTAGGATTCCAGAAACATGTTCATGCAAAAATTTCGTGCTTTAGTTTGATAGTTATGTATTTTTGAATGTGTTGAATTATCAATTACTCAAAATTCCAGAAATAGAATTGACGACATGAGGCATGTCTTCATTTAAATGACGACTGTGTACGCAGTCTTCAATTTTAAAATTGGCGCCTTGGTCAGGGGTGCCATTTTCATCAGGGCTGGACCCTCTTGGTTATTAAACATGCACGTATTAGTGTAACAGATGCTGCATATTAAGGTTGAAAAATATGGTTATTTATACTGTAAAACTAGTGTGATAAAATATGCTTAAAAACTCATGAAAATCATGCTAACAAACTAAGTTCAAAATCATAAAGATCATAGTAATATGTGACAGACTATTAAAATAACATGGTATATACATGATTTCTAGCATGGTTGACGAGCTATTAAAATAACATGGTATATACATGATTTATAGCATGGTTGACAAGCTAAACGGACTCTAAGCATGTATCATTTAACCTATTTATCTACTAGTTAGGCAAGGATTTGAGAACACCTATCTTTTGACGTGTGATACGAGGTTCAGAGCTGCAGCAGGATCGCAACAGGATATAGCCTCGGGAAGAAGACGCTTCTGCAGCACAGTAGTAGCATCTGATAGTGCTACGAATGCGATTAGTTATATGGAATGATAAGGCATTGGTTAATGCCTTGTGGGTCATGCTGAGTGGGCATTATTTTTTGCCAGCTCGAATGAGTTGCTCGTGTCTCAATCTTCTAGAATCATGTATTTAAATGACGCCCTTGTAAAGAGTCGTTCATTTAATATAGGTGACAATATTCACGTAAATGACGCCTTGCATGAGGGCATCATTTGTTTGGGTGACATTATTCATGAGACCCCATTCACGTGTTAGCATTCGGGATGGTCATATATATATTAATATTTAAATGGGATGGGGTCCTATTGAAAATGGCGCCTCATGCCATGTCTTCAATTTTGAAATTGACGTCTATGTGAAGGGTCTTCAATTTGGTAAGTGGAAAGTGTGGATTCCACTTACGTACAACCCATCGCCCCTTGTGTTTAATGTTGTCTTGTACTTTTATAGAATAACCCTCCCATGGTTTGTTTCTTGATACAAGACCTCCCAAGTAAGATTCTTTACCCATGTGCATAAAGTTGGATTGTAAATTTGTATGCTAGTCCTCTAATAGTTTAGTTCTTTAAACAAAACCTAGAATTCTTTTAAGAATAGTAGATTACGTATGCATAAAGTGATGATTTGTAATTTTTTATACTAGTCCCCTTAAGGTTTGGATTTTTACACAAAGCCCTCGAGATTCTTTATGTTATAAAGTAGGGTTGTGTATTTCATGAGTTAAGATTTCCATGTTAAACTTTAATGATTTTTATCTTTAAAAATTGATGGAATTTGTTTGTGAAATTTCAGGGGTGAGACCCTTATATTTTTCTCTATTTGTACCTATAAATTTTTTTTAAAAATTCTTTTTAAATAAAAAGTGACACTATTCACATCACTATTCACATTTAGAAAATAACGAATTAACATATGTCGTTATTTTGAACGGAGATTTTTGTATTCATTCTACACTAACCAAAATTATCTATATACCCTTTCTCACTTTCTAAATTATGTTTATCTTTTAACACTTCATCTATATACCCTTATTCCTTTAAAATAATGTAAAAGTTGAAATATGAAAATTTCTAAATTATGAAAATATGAATTGGCATCTTGTAAAAGTGATGTTTATCCTTTAAAACACTATCTATATAACCTATTTCATATTTCTTTGGAATAGTGTAATATTAATTTTCTAAGTGATTGAAAATATAAATTGGCATTTCCTAAAATATAACTTGGCATCTTCTAAAGCATCTATTGGTAATTAAATATTTTAAATGGTTAATCCAATAGAATTAGAATATGAGTTCAATAATTAAATATATATATATATATATATATATATATTTCTATTTTAAAATTCTCCGGTGTTCAGAACAAATGGCTCATCTCTGTAGCCCCACTTGATGGGCGCCAAGAACAAACCATAGCCGGGCTTCTCTCTGTTGACCCGACCTGTAGCAGTGTCCCACCTGACCGGTGTGAATTCAGGAGCCCACTTCAGCATCTTCTGCTTCGCCTCCAGCTCGGTTACTCCCAAGACGGTGTTTCACTTACGCCGCTCTCCCGGGAGAAAGATGGTTTCTTCATGATATACGGAGCCTTTCAAGCTGTCCCTATCCACCAACATGGCCCGTTCCACCATCCGAGCCAACATAACATCTCTCTTCCCCGCTACATTGAAGGTGCAGATGAATGGTGCGAGATGACGATCCTTCGGAAAGTCCGGACTGTAACACCGGAGAATTTTAAAATAGAAATATATATATATATATATATATATTTAATTATTGAACTCATATTCTAATTCTATTGGATTAACCATTTAAAATATTTAATTACCAATAGATGCTTTAGAAGATGCCAAGTTATATTTTAGGAAATGCCAATTTATATTTTCAATCACTTAGAAAATTAATATTACACTATTCCAAAGAAATATGAAATAGGTTATATAGATAGTGTTTTAAAGGATAAACATCACTTTTACAAGATGCCAATTCATATTTTCATAATTTAGAAATTTTCATATTTCAACTTTTACATTATTTTAAAGGAATAAGGGTATATAGATGAAGTGTTAAAAGATAAACATAATTTAGAAAGTGAGAAAGGGTATATAGATAATTTTGGTTAGTGTAGAATGAATACAAAAATCTCCGTTCAAAATAACGACATATGTTAATTCGTTATTTTCTAAATGTGAATAGTGATGTGAATAGTGTCACTTTTTATTTAAAAAGAATTTTTTAAAAAAATTTATAGGTACAAATAGAGAAAAATATAAGGGTCTCACCCCTGAAATTTCACAAACAAATTCCATCAATTTTTAAAGATAAAAATCATTAAAGTTTAACATGGAAATCTTAACTCATGAAATACACAACCCTACTTTATAACATAAAGAATCTCGAGGGCTTTGTGTAAAAATCCAAACCTTAAGGGGACTAGTATAAAAAATTACAAATCATCACTTTATGCATACGTAATCTACTATTCTTAAAAGAATTCTAGGTTTTGTTTAAAGAACTAAACTATTAGAGGACTAGCATACAAATTTACAATCCAACTTTATGCACATGGGTAAAGAATCTTACTTGGGAGGTCTTGTATCAAGAAACAAACCATGGGAGGGTTATTCTATAAAAGTACAAGACAACATTAAACACAAGGGGCGATGGGTTGTACGTAAGTGGAATCCACACTTTCCACTTACCAAATTGAAGACCCTTCACATAGACGTCAATTTCAAAATTGAAGACATGGCATGAGGCGCCATTTTCAATAGGACCCCATCCCATTTAAATATTAATATATATATGACCATCCCGAATGCTAACACGTGAATGGGGTCTCATGAATAATGTCACCCAAACAAATGATGCCCTCATGCAAGGCGTCATTTACGTGAATATTGTCACCTATATTAAATGAACGACCCTTTACAAGGGCGTCATTTAAATACATGATTCTAGAAGATTGAGACACGAGCAACTCATTCGAGCTGGCAAAAAATAATGCCCACTCAGCATGACCCACAAGGCATTAACCAATGCCTTATCATTCCATATAACTAATCGCATTCGTAGCACTATCAGATGCTACTACTGTGCTGCAGAAGCGTCTTCTTCCCGAGGCTACATCCTGTTGCGATCCTGCTGCAGCTCTGAACCTCGTATCACACGTCAAAAGATAGGTGTTCTCAAATCCTTGCCTAACTAGTAGATAAATAGGTTAAATGATACATGCTTAGAGTCCGTTTAGCTTGTCAACCATGCTATAAATCATGTATATACCATGTTATTTTAATAGCTCGTCAACCATGCTAGAAATCATGTATATACCATGTTATTTTAATAGTCTGTCACATATTACTATGATCTTTATGATTTTGAACTTAGTTTGTTAGCATGATTTTCATGAGTTTTTAAGCATATTTTATCACACTAGTTTTACAGTATAAATAACCATATTTTTCAACCTTAATATGCAGCATCTGTTACACTAATACGTGCATGTTTAATAACCAAGAGGGTCCAGCCCTGATGAAAATGGCACCCCTGACCAAGGCGCCAATTTTAAAATTGAAGACTGCGTACACAGTCGTCATTTAAATGAAGACATGCCTCATGTCGTCAATTCTATTTCTGGAATTTTGAGTAATTGATAATTCAACACATTCAAAAATACATAACTATCAAACTAAAGCACGAAATTTTTGCATGAACATGTTTCTGAAATCCTAACATTTTTCTCAACATATTCGTACCATTACTTCCTGATTCGGAGCTTTTTCACACTGATGAATAGTGCACACTCAACTGAAAATGGCGCCCCTGACCAGGGTGCCAATTTCAAAATTGAAGACTGCCCGAGAGGGCGTCAATTAATTGAAGACATGGGTCAAGTCGTCAATTCAATTTTATGTAATTTTCAGAAAATAGTATATCACCGCATTCAAAAATCAATAACTAATTAACTGGACCTTGAAAATTTTGACAGAATATACTTCTGTGACCCTGAGATTTTTCTCCATCGTCATATCTTCAGATTCTGATTCGGAGAAACTTTGGAGAAATGAATAGTAACTTGTGTCACAGAACTTACAGTTCTGATACGAAGCACAACTCACTTGAAAAAAATAACTCAATTGGTATGTCGTCAATTTGAGTTGAACCTGTATTTAAATTGAAGACACCCTGGAAGTCTTCAATTAAATGAAGACTACCCACAGAGTCTTCAATTTGTTAAATGAAGACTGTCCACAGAGTCTTCAATTTATTAATTGAAGACGGCCCTTAAGTATTCAATTTTTGAATTGAAGACGGCCCTTAAGTCTTCAATTACAGAATTGAAGACGGCCCTCAAGTCTTCAATTAATTGAAGACTACTCACAGGGGCGTCAATTCCGTTTCTTGAGAATTTAAGTTATAACATTAGAAAATTCATATCTGTGAAACCAAAACTCAGTAATTATATATGAACATGTTTATGGACTCCCGAGTAATTATACTAAGTATTCCTATCTTTATTTTCAAATTTTGAGAAACTTTTTCGAAATAAATAGTGCTTTGAGTCACAAAACGTATATACCAGGTGAAAATCACTGAATTGAAGACGGCCCTCAAGTCTTCAATTATTGAATTGAAGACGGCCCTCAAGTCTTAAATTAATTGAAGACTGGGTAAAGGGATGCCAATTTCATATATGTATAAATATATATATTTTTTTTGAAAAATCAAAATTTTGAAAGATTGGGCAACCCCTAGGCGCCAATTACTGAATTGAAGACGGCCCCTAAGTCTTCAATTTCAGAATTGAAGACGGCTCTCAAGTCTTCAATTACTAAATTGAATACAACCCTTAAGTCTTCAATTTCTTAATTGAAGACGGCCCTCCCGTCTTCAATTAATTGAAGGGCCGTCTTCAATTAATTGAAGACTGGGTAAAGGGGCGCCAATTTGATATATATATATATTTAAAATTTGAAAATTTGAAGGATTAGCAAACCCTCAGATGCCAACTTAGTAATTATAACTTCTGATCTTGATCTATCTCGAGAATTATGCAAACACAACCCTAATCCATACTCCTACGTATGATGAGTACTTGAAATTCCGTTCCATGAAAAATCTACTTGTGTATACCATACATGGTCAAACCTTGAATCTCTTAAACTACTATTTGAGAGTGTAGGAGCTAAGTGCCATGCAGGACAAAGTGCTACGTTGTGAGAGCCACCTCTTGAGGCCGTACGGCGTAAAGTGCTACACGACGGGAGCCACCTCTTGAGCCTGTAGGGGCCACCTCTACAATCCTCCATAACCAAATGACTAGTTAATCTCGTCTGAAATACTACGTTTCTAAATTCTTAAAATTCCATATTGGCTATAAATGAGAGTGGATATCAAAGGTAATACATGAAATGCTGTGCATATAGGGCCCGGTCTGGTTCTGGGAGGAGCACCCGAAGGTACTTGTGCCCATGGGAGTTTATTGACCACGATGTTTAGTATTACACCAGAGTACTTGCTTGACTTGAGACACTCCACCCTTACTCTCTCTCTACTTACTTAGTTGACTTGCGTGGCCCGGAACGGGCGACACTTGACTTGTGGCCCGAGAAAGGGCAAAATACTTACATGATAATAGCCAATTCTACAGATATGTACTTGACATTACTTGCTTGAATTGAGTTTTTACTTGCTCGTACTTGAGATATACTTGTACATGAGTTCATTCTCATAGTTACGTTCATACTTGTACACGAATCCCTTCTTGCCCAAAGTGGCATTTAAATCTGTAAATTCTTGAAATACTGCTTGTCAAATACTTGAAATCTTGTTATACTCTCTTTATACAGTTCTTGATATCTTATTGTTCATCATGTATAGAATTACCTGTATATCTGACTCTTTTGTATGTACGTCATGCATAGCCATACTGATAATATATGCAAGTTGTAATTCACGTAAAGACTGCTCGAATTTGAGATGTAATTCCTACTGACCGATTCGCTCATCCAGTTACTTCCTAACATTTTCAAGTGAATCGGATAGCGACAAGAATGGGGTTGAGACCGAGTGAAGAGTGCTAGAACGCAAACCATCTATCATTAGCTAGTCGTGTCTTTGAATTTATTTGAGTCCTACCTTGTATTTCTAGTATGTCATGTTAAGGCACTTAGCCTAGTATCGTCTTTTTATTTATTTGGAATTTGTCATGGACTCTCTTTATTTCCTTTGGTTAATCAAATAAACATCACTTGGACTATTAGAGATTATTAGTTTTATTAGACATTTACGCACTCCGAAATTATGTATGTTAAAATTCTTATCACTCTAATGACACGATCTATATAGACGCGTCACGCATCCGAGTAATCTTCCGCGCTCGGGACATGACAGTCTTCGTGTTATCAGAGCCTAGGTTTTCAAACCTAGGGAACTAGAAGAAATAAAAGGTTAGAAATTGAAATCTAAGTAAAAACTTGAGTCCAAGGATAGGTAAAACCCAAGTTCAAGGATAGATATACCTTACCCGGTGAGATGGATAGAGCCGTGGGTTAAGTTCTATAATGACTTTCGACCTTACAAGTAAACCCGATCTTTATCATACTTAACTCTTTTGTAGGATCATGGCTGCGGAAAGAGCACAATGGCGCAAGATGTAGCGCATCGTGCAAGGCCTCACACAGGCACTACAGCAAGTGGTCCAAGGTGGAGCAAACCGTGGAGTGGGAGATCTCCACCGAAGTTTCTGTAACATGAACCCACCGAGGTTCACGGGTTCGTCCGACCCCGAGGATGCCGAGAATTGGCTGAAGGAGATGGAACGAATCTTCCGTGTGATGCAATGCGCGGATGAGGAGAAGGTTTTACTGGCTGTATTCCAACTAGAGCGGGACGCTCGATGCTGGTGGGAATCCATAGAAGCAACACTGCTAGAATACCATGTCACATGAGATGAATTCATGGAGCATTTCAACAACAAGTACTTCTCCGATCATATCCAGGAAAAGAAGGCCACAGAATTCGGCGTTCTAAAACAACGAGGGTTGAAAGTGGCCGAGTATGAGGCCCAGTTCTCCAGATTATCTAGGTATGCACCCTACTTGGTGTGTACGGAAAAGATGAAGGCAAGAAGATTCCTCAATCGGCTTCGGCCCCATTATATCACACAACTTGCCCCGATGGACATCCAAGTCTATTCAGAGATGGTTCGGTGTGCTCAACTGCTGGAAGACGCCACCGAATTATCCGAGAGAATCCGAGGAAGAGACAAGAAGGAACCCGTCACAAGCCCGGGAAATTTTAAACAATCCTTCAACAAGAAGCGGTTCTTCATGGGAGGGGAGCCCTCCAAGGTAAAGAAATTCCAGAAGAATGACCGGCCATTCTCCACCTCCACACCCTCAAAGGAGATTGGCAAGTATTATGATAAAGCTGGTCATAAGACCGAGGAATGCTGGAGGAAGTTAGGAGCTTGTCTTCGATGCAGGAGCCGAGAGCATCGAATCCCAGACTGTCCACTGATGAAGGAGCAAGACATCAAAGACGAGAAGCGTCCGATAAAGAAACAAGGCCATCTGCAAGCTCTCCAAGAGACGGAACCCACTGAAGGTGAAATTATGGAAGGTACTCTCACCATTTGTTCAAAAACTGCTCAAGTTTTGTTTGATACCGGAGCAACTCATTCATTCGTTTCCAAGAACTGTACTGCTTCATTTTCTAAGAAACATGAACTGTTAGATTTGGTCATATCTACACCCCTTGGGAATGAGTCTAATATCACTTATCACTCTCCAAATTGTGAAGTGATGATTAAGGAAAGCAATTTGCCTGCTGACCTGATATGCCTAGATATGAAGGGTTTTGATGTCATACTAGGTGCTGACTGGTTATCCACATACCAAGCAACTGTAGATTGCCGGCATGGTAAGGTAACTTTCGTGGATTTCCCAGAGCTAGTTTACAATAGCCCTCGGAGTAAATCACTTCTTATATCAGCACTCCGAGCTAGTAAACTTATGAATAAGGGATGCATGGCTTTCATAGCATTCGTGACTGCCACGGAAGTCGAGAAGGTTAAACTTGAAGACATCCGTGTAATTCGGGATTTTCCCGATGTTTTTCTAGAAGATTTAACCGGCTTACTCCCGGAAAGGGAAGTGTCGTTCACAATCGACCTTGTCCCTGGTGCTGGCCCTGTCTCTACATCACCATACAGAATGTCCCCTGTTGAGCTGAAGGAACTAAAGGAAAAACTAATGGAGTTATTGAAAAAGGGTTTCATCAGGCCTAGTACTTCCCCTTGGGGAGCACCCGTGTAGTTCGTCAAAAAGAAGGATGGATCGATGAGACTATGCATCGATTATCGGCAGCTAAATAACCTTACAATAAAGAACAAATACCAGCTGCCAAGGATTGACGAGCTGTTCGATCAGTTATCATGATGGGGACATCGCTTACCACTTCCCACTTCTCCAAGGGTCCGGATGCTCGCCATTATGTTCAGCTTGATTTTCTGAGTTTAGCTATGTAATTTTCATATCTTTCTTGAGTCATTTTGATGTATTTGCCATTATTTTGAGTCACGTCCCTAGGTCATCATGTTATTTACCTATGTTTTTATCTACATGTTAGGCTAGAGTGTCGTATGGGCCCAATTAGATGGGCCTGGCCCAGGGGCGCCCTCTTCCTTCCCCACCCCCTTGCTTATTTGCTTTTAGCACTTATCTCAGCGACTTCTATGTAATTATTGGGATCCCTATAAATAGGACCCCAACTCCACTTGAGATGGTTAATGAAAGTTTGAAGAATTTGAGCATTAGTGCACCTCTCCCTCTCTCTCTAGCTTTCTCTCTCTTCTTCTCTCTCTCACTTAAGGGGGCGAACCCCTCTCTCTCTCTTCCCCCTTCTCTCTCTCTCCCTTGGGAGAACCTGCCCCTGCCCCTTCCCCCCCCCCCCTTGCCACATCATCAGCCAACTCACCCTTCCACCCTTTCACCTCCCCAAGAGCAATAACTCCCATCAATACCTCCACTTCCCCAAGCAACCCTTCCCATTCCCCATACACCTTCCCCACCTCCAAGGCACCCTTCCCTCTTCCCCAAGCAACCATTCCACTCCCCCACACCCCCATTCATATCCCTAGGGGAATCAAACCCCACTCCCACCAAAAGTTGCGCACCCCCCCTCCCCATCTACTCATCCCCCTTGCCTTGGCCGACCCCCTCCATCACCCCACTCCTAGCTGCGGCCCTCTCACCCCTCCACCCTCTTGGACCTCCTCATTCCCTGCTCCACCCCTCTCACCATTCCTAAACATCCATCCTCCATCAACCATCACCCCATCACTCCTACTATTGCTAACTACCACTTCCATTAGCCAAGTTCCACCACCATCTCTTTCACTTTGCCCAAGTCTGCAGGTGGTAGAGAAAGGGTCGACTTGCAGGAGCATCCACAGATTCATACGGCGTCGTCTAAAGGCGTGTCATACCATTCTGGAAATGTTGTCCAGTTAGCTTTGCAGGCGAGGTGATCCCGTCCCATTCTGAGTTTGGGGCTGTCCGGGAGAACCATTCTCCCCCGACTGCGCTGGGTTCCCTCTGCAGAGTGCCTGAACCTGGTTAGATGCTGTACCACGTCCAACGGCGGACGATTCAGGCCAAGAGCCCTTCTACAAAGATCTTTCTCCTCCAGCCCTCTATCAGAATCAAGAAGCAGAACCACGTTCGGCATTTGGAGGCCAAAGTTACCATTTTTCTCCCTCGGCTGCGCGAGTCTGCCTCCCACAGTCCACAGTGACCTGCCTCCACTCTTCTGAACCCCCCGGTCTTCTCCGACATCAGACGGCTTCCCCGCCAGTTTTACTGCAAAGAGGGATCCTCCATGGTTCCATAAGTTCTGGCGGTTCATGATTCGGAGTCCAGAAGCGGCCAAAGCACTCTCTGCAACCTGCTGCATCAGATTAGTATCTGCCAGTCCCAGATCTTGTCATCCTGTTCGAACCTCCGCCACAGCCAGCGACAACATCAGAAGAAATCAACATAATTCTTGGGCATTCAGGTTCTTTGTACGAAGAGATTCCCCCTGGTTTCGTCATCGGAAAAATTCCTGATCGGGATCTACGGCTGCTACACCAACTGACTGTCACCTTTCACAGCAAGCAAGGCTATTCGGCAGTGGCTCCTTCTCTCGGGTTTCTCAGCAAATCTCCCCTCCCCGCCTGGCTGGCTTAATGCCCCTCCCTGTTTGGAGGTAGTTTTTGATTGTAGTAGCAAAATCCCCACCCCAAGTCCACCCTCCTGTGTGAGGCGTAGTGATTGTAACCGTTTAAAACAGGTCAAGCTTCATCGGCGCAGTGTGCGGGGGAATCCACACTTCCCCGCTCGCCCTCGTCTCCGAACGGGGTTGGTTTCTTCAAACCAACCAGGTGAGCTCTTACCTTTGCTCCATTCCTTTCTGGAGCTTGTTCATTTAATATCCGTAGAAATCGCTCCGTTGAGCAAGAGAGAGAGCGCCCGACCCCACGTGCTCCACTTACGAGCGGTCACCGTGGGCAGTGAGAGAGTGGGACCTAGTGCCCCAATTGGCATCGGCCAGCCCCTTAAGTGTGGGCTACGTACCCTTGGGAGGGTAACCCTAGCCTTGCTGGCACTCTACCAGAAAGGGTCTTGATCCATCACCTCCCCTTAGCATCATTTGGTCACCCCGGGCTCGTGTGTGTGCGGCGGCGAATTGGCCCCAATCTAGGACTTGATTGCTATGTGATTGTGATTGCGGAATAGGTCCTAGGTCTCCCGTTTGTTTGCTGCATACCCCTTGGTCGTTTCACATCAAATGGTATCAGAGCAAGTTCACAACTTGTCTCTCTACAAGTTGGTCCTAGGGCGCATTCGCATTTAGAGTCATTTTCGGGCCACCCAGTGCATCATCATGTACACTCCACATTGGTTAAGTCCCCTCAACACGGCCGTCCACAAGAGTCCGATTGACCCCCTCCTCATGGACATCATCCTAGAAGGAGACCTTAGTTTTGACGGATCCAGTCCTAATGCCTACCTAAAGTGGGAGGCTACCATGGATAAACACTTTGATAGGACTAGGGTCTATGGACATGCTAGGGTCCGCAGGGCCACAGGGTGGCTTCGGGGACAAGCCAAGAAGGAGTGGGAACGCATAGTGAGCTTAAGAAGGATTTGGAGGCAAGAACCCATAGGATCATGGGAAGAGATGAAGATTGAGCTTAGGAACATCTACACTCCCCGACCTTCCCGCTCCTACCTTGAGCTTAGGAAGAACTACGCTCCCCGACCTCCCCACTCCTACCTTGAGAACCATAACCCGAGGAGCACTCCCACTCCCCCTTTCCCTCCCAGTCAACCCAAGACCTCCCTTAGGGCCCAATCTTCACCACCCCAAATGATTCCAATCCCGATCACCACCACCATTCAAACCAAATTGGCCACCACCCAACCCAACATTCCCCATCAAACCCACACCCCACAAGCTTCCACAAATCCTCATCCCACCCATTTCCAAAAGGAACTTACGGAGGTGACCGAAGACTATGAGGCTCCCCTAGATTGGGAGGAAGAATATGAAGCCCAATGCCAAGGGATGGGTCAAGAAGGCTCATCTTTATCCAAAGAGACCACAACGAGCCTAACTAGGAACATCATCCCCCTAGAGTTGCTAGATGACCAACCAAGTCCCCCACCCCTCCCTCCATGAGAATTGTGATTTTAGAGGAACCCCTCATTGAGTGGCTAAAGCAAGACCTCCTCCTCCACATCATGCACCCCCCTATGGAAAATCATTTCCCAATTGTGCCCACCTCTCCATTCCACACAACCTTCCAATCGTTCTCCTTTGTAGGAGCCATGAGGGACTTGGTTAGAAGTGTACTTTGGCAAATAGAGGTGACAAACATGTGGGCCTTAGAAGCAAGCAACATGGGGTACCTTAGTTTCTCACACCCCTCTATCGGGACCATCACCTCCATTTACACCAAGGGTCCTTGCACGAGTAAGCTCTTGTTGTTTCTACCCGAGCCTAATGAGTTTTACATCACCCCCTTGCCCTCCTACAAGGAGCCTTGCGTTGGGCCCCACCAGGATCATGATTTCCACTTCCCTGTGTGTGCTAGGGACCCTAGGGCGGTCACTTGGATTGAAATCCACCTCCACGTCACTCACCCCTTAACCCATCTTGATCTGTTTGGCCACTTCCTATGGGCTTCCGAGTACTCATCACTCACCACCCACTCCCTCCTACCCTCACCCACCATGTCAGACCTAACTCATCCAGTCCAAAATTCAGCCCACACTATGAGAGTCAAGGACAAGGGTGACATCCACCTTGGAAATAAAGGAGTGACCCATCCCAAGTTGTCCCCTCTTGGGACCACTTCGACCCCCATGAGTGGAAACCCCCAAATCTCAAAGATGGGACCATCTTGATAGGAATACATTTTTCACAACCTTTTGCATCATGTGGTCAGGCTAGTCACGTCATTTGTGTCACTCACACACTAGGACAGAGGCACGATAGGTTTACATCTGGGTGTCCAGGACCCCCTTTAGCAGTCAACCTTGTTAGGAAACCCTCACATGTCAGAATCCCATTTGGATGTCCAGGCCCCCCTAGGTCAATTAGTATGAAGTCAAAACATGAAGGAAGCATTCATGGATGTCCCGGACCCCCAAACACCCCTTTGCATGATGGTTTCATCTATGGATGCCCCGGCCCTCCTAGGACCATCAAAATCAACATGACACTCGATAAGGCTAAATATGGTTGTCCAGACCCTCCCTTCATCACTAGAGGATCATTCACAACTCTGCATAGTAACATCCGCAAACACGTCAACAAAAGCAATGAGGCGTATAAGAAATCGGCCGATTCCCACTGACGCCACCGAGAATTTTGTGTAGGTGACTTTGTGATGGTGAGAACCGAGAGACTATTCCCTGGGAATGTCTCCAAACTGAGGTCGCGTGGATCAGGTCCCTTCCAGGTTTCGAGACGAATCGGCACAAATGCTTACGTGTTGGACCTCCCCGAGGAGTACGGAGTAAGTCCCACATTCAATGTGGCTGACTTGGCGCCATATAGGGGTCCCACGGTGACACCTAGTAAGAAAATTGAGCTTGTTCCACCCCTTGAGAGAGCCACCACCCATGTGAGAGTTCCACCAACCTAGAGGGGCCAACGTGAGCAATTGGAGCGGATATTGTATGAACAGGTCACTGTCATCTGGAGCAAAGGGATGGGCACTACCTCGCTTGGTGGAAAGTACCAGCTACCTTTGGTAGACTTGAGAGCAACCTCGCTGTGGCTTCCTCCGCATACGATGGATCTTTACTTGACAGAGTCGAGTTCTCTACACCCCAGGAGTATGATGGGGACATCGCTTACCACTTCCCACTTCTCCAAGGGTCCGGATGCTCGCCATTATGTTCAGCTTGATTTTCTGAGTTTAGCTATGTAATTTTCATATCTTTCTTGAGTCATTTTGATGTATTTGCCTTTATTTTGAGTCACGTCCCTAGGTCATCATGTTATTTACTTATGTTTTTATCTACATGTTAGGCTAGAGTGTCGTATGGGCCCAATTAGATGGGCCTGGCCCAGGGGCGCCCTCTTCCTTCCCCACCCCCTTGCTTATTTGCTTTTAGCACTTCTCTCAGGGACTTCTATGTAATTGTTGGGATCCCTATAAATAGGACCCCAACTCCACTTGAGATTGTTAATGAAAGTTTGAAGAATTTGAGCATTAGTGCACCTCTCCCTCTCTCTCTAGCTTTCTCTCTCTTCTTCTCTCTCTCACTTAAGGGGGTGAACCCCTCTCTCTCTCTTCCCCCTTCTCTCTCTCTCCCTTGGGCGAACCTGCCCTTCCCCTTCCCCCCCCCTTGCCACATCATCAGCCAACTCACCCTTCCACCCTTTCACCTCCCCAAGAGCAATAACTCCCATCAATACCTCCACTTCCCCAAGCAACCCTTCCCATTCCCCATACACCTTCCCCACCTCCAAGGCACCCTTCCCTCTTCCCCAAGCAACCATTCCACTCCCCCACACCCCCATTCATATCCCTAGGGGAATCAAACCCCACTCCCACCACAAGTTGCGCACCCCCCCTCCCCATCTACCCATCCCCCTTGCCTTGGCCGACCCCCTCCATCACCCCACTCCTAGCTGCGGCCCTCTCACCCCTCCACCCTCTTGGACCTCCTCATTCCCTGCTACACCCCTCTCACCATTCCTAAACATCCCTCCCCCATCAACCATCACCCCACCACTCCTACTATTGCTAACTACCACTTCCATTAGCCTAGTTCCACCACCATCTCTTTCACTTTGCCCAAGTCTGCAGGTGGCAGAGAAAGGGTCGACTTTCAGGAGCATCCACGGATTAATACGGCGTCGTCTGAAGGCGTATCATACCATTCTGGAAAGTTCGTCCAGTTAGCTTTGAAGGCGAGGTGATCCTGTCCCATTCTGAGTTCGGGGCTGTCCGGAAGAACCATTCTCCCCCGACTGCGCTGGGTTCCCTCTGTAGAGTGCCTGAACCCGGTTAGAAGCTGCACCACGTCCAACGGTGGAAGATTCAGGCCAAGAACCCTTCTACAAAGATCTTCCTCCTCCAGTCCTCTGTCAGAATCAAGAAGCAGAACCACGTTCGGCATCCGGAGGCCAAAGTTACCATTTTTCTCCCTCGGCTGCGCGAGTCTGCCTCCCACAGTCCATAGCGACCTTCCTCCACTCTTCTGAACCCCCCGGTCTTCTCCGACATCAGATGGCTTCCCCGCCAGTTTTTCTGCAAAGAGGGCTCGTCCATGGTTCCATAAGTTCTGGTGGTTCATGATTCGGAGTCCAGAAGCGGCCGGAGCACTCTCTGCAACCTGCTGCATCAGATTAGTATCTGCCAGTCCCAGATCCTGTTGTCCTGTTCGAACCTCTGCCACGGCCAGAGACGACATCAGAAGAAATCAACATAATTCTGGGGCGTTCAGGTTCTTTGTACGAAGAGATTCCCCCTGGTTTCGTCATCGGTAAAATTCCTGATCAGGATCTACGGCCGCTACACCAACTGACTGTCACCTTTCACAGTAAGCAAGGCTATTCGGCAGCGGCTCCTTCTCTCGGGTTTCTCAGCAAATCTCCCCTCCCCGCCTGGCTGGCTTAACGCCCCTCCCTGTGTGGAGGTAGTGTTTGATTGTAGCAGCAAAATTCCCACCCCAAGTCCACCCTCCTGTGTGAGGCGTAGTGATTGTAACCGTTTAAAACAGGTCAAGCTTCATCGGCGTAGTGTGCGGGGGAATCCACACTTCCCCGCTCGCCCTCGTCTCCGAACGGGGTTGGTTTCTTCAAACCAACCAAGTGAGCTCTGACCTTTGCTCCATTCCTTTCTGGTGCTTGTTCATTTAATATCCGTAGAAATCGCTCCGTTGAGCAAGAGAGAGAGCGCCCGACCCCACGTGCTCCACTTACGAGCGGTCACCGTGGGCAGTGAGAGAGTGGGACCTAGTGCCCCAATTGGCACCGGCCAGCCCCTTAAGTGTGGGCTATGTACCCTTGGGAGGGCAACCCTAGCCTTGCTGGCACTCTACCAGAAAGGGTCTTGATCCATCACCTCCCCTTAGCATCATTTGGTCACCCCGGGCTCGTGTGTGTGCGGCGGCGAATTGGCCCCAATCTAGGACTTGATTGCTATGTGATTGTGATTGCGGAATAGGTCCTAGGTCTCCCGTTTGCTGCATACCCCTTGGTCGTTTCACATCAAATCAGGAGCTTCATATTTCTCCAAGATTGATCTTCCTTCTGGTTACCACCAATTGATGATCAAAGAAGAAGACATTCATAAAACCGCATTCCGAAGCAGGTATCGGACTAACAAATGCCCCCGCAGCTTTTATACAGTTAATGAACAACATATTCAGGCCCTATTTAGACCAATTCAATGTGATCTTTATTGATGATATTCTGATCTATTCCAAGACCGAAGATGATCATGAAGAACATCTCAAGAAGGCACTACAGATATTAAGGGAAAACAAGCTATATGCCAAATTCAGCAAATGTGAGTTCTGGCTCGAGGAAGTATCCTTCTTAGGCCATATTATTTTGAAGAATGGAATTACTGTTGACCTGTCAAAGGTCGAAGCCGTGAAGAACTGGGAACGACCCACAAATGCAACAGAAATTCGGAGCTTCTTGGGTCTAGCTGGTTACTACCGGCGTTTTATCAAGGACTTCTCCAAGATTACCGTTCCTCTGACCAGGTTAACCCGCAAGGAAGTGCCTCATGAGTGGAATGAAGACTGTGAAAAGAGTTTCCAAGCTTTGAAGGATCTCTTGACCACTGCTCCAGTCTTATCATTACTAATTGAAGGAGAAAAATACGAGGTATATACCGATGCTTCGGGTATTGGCCTCGGATGTGTATTGATGCAGAATGGAAGAGTCATTGCATACTCTTCTCGACAATTGAAGAAACATGAAAAGAACTACCCGGTTCACGACTTAGAACTGGCCGCGGTAGTATTCGCTTTGAAGATCTGGAGGCATTATCTCTACGGAGAACAATTCACTGTGTACTCCGATCATAAAAGCCTCAAGTACTTATTCTCCCAAAAGGAGCTGAACATGCGGCAAAGGCGTTGGCTCGAGTATCTCAAGGATTTCAACTTGACTATACAGTACCATCCTGGTAAGGGTAATTCTGTAGCTGATGCCCTTAGTCGAAAGCTAAGAACAATATTGGCCAACTGCATGATACAAGAATGGAATCTGCTGGAGAAATTCTCTAAGCTTGATATCAGCACAGATGAGAAGAACATGTGTATTATTCTATCTTATATGAGCCTACATCCAGATTTGCTACCTAAAATAAAGAAGCTACAAGAAGAGGATCCCTCGCTAGTGGAGAAAAAGAGCAAGCTGGACGAGAGACTAGATTTCAAGCTAGCACATGATGGCAGATTGCTATTTCATGAACGGACATGTGTGCCCGACTGTCCTGAATTGAAGAAGAAGATTCTTGAAGAAGCCCATAGACCGAGGTACACAATCCACCCTGGGGCCACTAATATGTACCAAGACTTGAAAAGAACTTTCTGGTGGCCTAACATGAAAAGGGAGGTAGCAGACTTTGTGTCTCGTTGCCTCACATGCCAACAAGTGAAGGCGGAACATCAAAAACCCGCCGGAAAGCTACATCCACTGGATATTCCTAAGTGGAAGTGGGAAGACATTGGCATGGACTTTATCATGGGTTTGCCCAAGTCTAGGGACGGATATGATGGAATTTGGGTAATTATCGATCGAGTAACTAAATCAGCCCATTTCTTACCCATCAAAAGCCGATGGTCAGTCGACGTACTTGCTGCCCTGTATATCAAGGAGATGGTTAGATTGCATGGAGTTCCCGTCTCGATCGTATCTGACCGAGACCCACGCTTCACCTCTCATTTCTAGAAGAGTCTACAGCACTCTGTGGGGATGAAACTCAACTACAGCACTGCTTTCCATCCCCAGACAGATGGTCAGACTGAAAGGACAAATCAGGTTGTTGAAGATATGTTAAGGGCATGTATTATAGATTTCGGTGGAAGCTGGCACAACCACTTATCTCTAGCCGAATTTACCTATAATAATAGCTATCAAGCTAATATTCAAATGGCACATTTCGAGGCGCTTTATGGCAGAAGTTGTCGTTCTCCAATATGCTGGGAAGAAGTCGGTGAAAGATAAATTCTAGGCTCAGATATGGTTAGAGATTCGACTGAGAAGATACACCTTATTATAGAGAGACTCAAGGTAGATCAGTGCAAGCAAAAATCTTATGCTGATAATAGAAGGAGAGATTTGGAGTTCCAAGTTGGTGACCATGTATTTCTCAAGGTATCTTTTGGCTGAGGTATTAGAAGATTCGGTGTTAAAGGCAAGCTTACACCGAGGTTTATCGGTCCATTCGAAGTATTGGAAAGAGTGGGCGAGGTGGCCTACCGTATTGCTTTACCTCCTCAACTCTCAGAAGTGCACGATGTATTTCATATATCTATGCTGAAGAAATATGTGCACGACCCTTCTCACGTCATCGACCATGCTGATTTGGTGATTCAAAGAGATCTTACTTATGAGCAAAGGCCGATGCGGATCCTCGACCGCAAAGTTCGACTTCTAAAGAGCAAGATGATCCCTATGGTGAAAATCTAATGGAATCGATGCGTGGAACAAGAAGTAACTTGGGAGACCGAAGAATCTATGAAAAGAAGATACCCAGAATTATTCTAAATTGTAAGTATTTTATACTTTCCACAATATCTTTATACAGTTGAATTTGGGAACCAAATTCTTTTAAGTAGGGGAGGGTGTAACACCCGAGAATTTTAATATATATATATATATATATTTCATTATTGAACTCATATTCTAATTCTATTGGATTAACCATTTAAAACATTTAATTACCAATAGATGCTTTAGAAGATGCCAAATTATATTTTAGGAAATGCCAATTTATATTTTCAATCACTTAGGAAATTAATATTACACTATTCCAAAGAAATATGAAATAGGTTATATAGATAGTGTTTTAAAGGATAAACATCACTTTTACAAGATGCCAATTCATATTTTCATAATTTAAAAAATTTCATATTTCAACTTTTACATTATTTTGAAGAAATAAGGTTGTATAGATGAAGTGTTAAAAGATAAACATAATTTAGAAAGTGAGAAAAGGTATATAGACAATTTTGGTTAGTGTAGAGTGAATACAAAAATCTCCGTTCAAAATAACGACATATGTTAATTCGTTATTTCCTAAATGTGAATAGTGTCACTTTTTATTTAAAAACAAGATAACTTTAAAGACAAGGGGCCATGGGTTGTACGTAAGTGGAATCCACACTTTCCACTTACCAAATTGAAGACCCTTCACATAGACGTCAATTTCAAAATTGAAGACATGGCATGAGGCGCCATTTTCAATAGGACCCCATCCCATTTAAATATTAATATATATATGACCATCCCGAATGCTAACACGTGAATGGGGTCTCATGAATAATGTCACCCAAACAAATGACGCCCTCATACAAGGCGTCATTTACGTGAATACTGTCACCTATATTAAATGAACGACCCTTTACAAGGGCGTCATTTAAATACATGATTCTAGAAGATTGAGACACGAGCAACTCATTCGAGCTGGCAAAAAATAATGCCCACTCAGCATGACCCACAAGGCATTAACCAATGCCTTATCATTCCCTATAACTAATCGCATCCGTAGCACTGTTAGAGGCTACTGCTGTGATGCAGAAGCGTCTTCTTCCCGAGGCTACATCCTGCTGCGATGCTGCTGCAGCTCTGAACCTCGTATTACACGTCAAAAGGTAGGTGTTCTCAAATCCTTGCCTAACTAGTAGCTAAATAGGTTAAATGATGCATGCTTAGAGTCCGTTTAGCTCGTCAACCATGCTATAAATCATGTATATACCATGTTATTTTAATAGCTTGTCAACCATGCTATAAATCATGTATATACCATGTTATTTTAATAGTCTGTCACATATTACCATGATCTTTATGATTTTGAACTTAGTTTGTTAGCATGATTTTCATGAGTTTTTAAGCATATTTTATCACACTAGTTTTACAGTATAAATAACCATATTTTTCAACCTTAATATGCAACATCTGTTACACTAATACGTGCATGTTTAATAACCAAGAGGGTCCAGCCCTGATGAAAATGGCGCCCCTGACCAGGGCGCCAATTTGAAAATTGAAGACTGCGTACGCAGTCATCATTTAAATGAAGACATACCTCATGTCGTCAATTCTATTTCTGGAATTTTGAGTAATTGATAATTCAACACATCCAAAAATCTATAACTATCAAACTAAAGCACGAATTTTTTGCATGAACATGTTTCTGGAATCCTGACATTTTCTCAACATATTCATGCCATTACTTCCTGATTCGGAGCTTTTTCACACTGATGAATAGTGCACACTCAACTAAAAATGGCGCCCCTGACCAGGGTGCCAATTTCAAAGTTGAAGACTGTCCGAGAGGGCGTCAATTAATTGAAGACATGGGTCAAGTCGTCAATTCAATTTTCTATAATTTTTAGAAAACAATAAATCACCGCATTCAAAAATCAATAACTAATTAACTGGACCTTGAAAATTTTGACATGATATACTTTTGTGACCCTGAGATTTTTCTCCATCTGATTCAGAGACACTTTGGAGAAATGAATAGTAACTTGTGTCACATAACTTACAGTTCTGATACGAAGCACAACTCACTTGAAAAAAATAACTCAATTGGTGTGTCGTCAATTTGAGTTGAACATGTACTTAAATTGAAGACACCTTGGAAGTCTTCAATTAAATGAAGACTACCCACAGAGTCTTCAATTTGTTAAATGAAGACTGCCCACAGAGTCTTCAATTTATTAATTCAGGACGGCCCTTAAGTCTTAAATTTCTGAATTGAAGACGGCCCTTAAGTCTTCAATTACATAATTGAAGATGGCGCTCAAGTCTTCAATTAATTGAAGACTACTCACAGGGGCGTCAATTCTGTTTCTTGAGGAATTAAAGTTATAACATTAGAAAATTCATATCTGTGAAACCAAAACTCAGTAATTATATCTGAACATGTTTCTGGACTCCCGAGTAATTATACTAAGTATTCATATCCTTATTTTTGAATTTTGAGAAACTTTTTCGAAATGAATAGTGCTTTGAGTCACGAAACGTATATACCTGGTGAAAATCACTGAATTGAAGATGGCCCTTAAGTCTTTAATTTCAGAATTGAAGACGGCCCTCAAGTCTTCAATTACTGAATTGAAGACGGCCCTTAAGTCTTCAATTTCTTAATTGAAGATGGCCCTCAAGTCTTCAATTAATTGAAGACTGGGTAAATGGGCGCCAATTTGATATATATATATATTTTTAAAAATTGAAAATTTGAAGGATTAGCAAACCCTCCGATGCCAACTCAGTAATTATAACTTCTGATCTTGATCTGTCTCTAGAATTGTGCAAACACAACCCTAATCTATACTCCTGCGTATTATGAGTACTTGAAATTCCGTTCCATGAAAAATCTACTTGTGTATACCCTACATGGTCAAACCTTGAATCTCTTAAACTACCATTTGAAAGTGTAGGAGCTAAGTGCCATGTAGGGCAAAGTGCTACGTTGAGGGAGCCACCTCTTGAGGCCGTACGTCACAAAGTGCTACACGACGGGAGCCACCTCTTGAGTCTGTAGGAGTCACCTCTACAATCCTCCATAACCAAATGACTAGTTAATCTCGTCTGAAATACTACTTTTCTAAATTCTTGAAATTCCATATTGGCTATAAATGAGAGTGGATGTCAAAGGTAATACATGAAATGCTGTGCATATAGGGCCCGATCTGTACCTGGGAGGAGCACACGAAGGGACTTGTGCCCATGAGAGTTTATTGACCACGGTGTTTAGCATTACACCGGAGTACTTGCTTGACTTGAGACACTCCACCCTACTCTCTCTCTCCTTACTTACTTGACTTGCGTGGCCCGGAACGGGCGACACTTGACTTGTGGCCCGAGAAAGGGCAAAATACTTACATGATAATAGCCAATTCTACTGATACGTACTTGACATTACTTGCTTGAATTGAGTTTTTACTTGCTCGTACTTGAGATGTACTTGTACATGAGTTCATTCTCATACTTGCGTTCATACTTGTACATGAATCCCTGCTTGCCCAAAGTGGCATTTACATTTATAAATTCTTAAATTATTGCTTGTCAAATACTTGAAATCCTGTTATACTCTCTTTATATAGTTCTTGATCTCTTATTGTTCATCATGTATAGAATTACCTGTATATCTGACTCTTTTGTACGTACGTCATGCATAGCCATACTGATAATATATGCAAGTTGTAATTCACGTAAAGACTGCTCGAATTTGAGATGTAATTCCTACTGAGCGATTCGCTCATCCAGTTGCTTCCTAACATTTTCTGGTGAATCAGATAGCGACAAGAATGGGGTTGAGACCGAGTGAAGAGTGCTAGAATGCCAACCATCTATCATTATCTTGTCATGTCTTTGAATTTATTTGAGTGCTACCTTGTATTTCTAGTATGTCATGTTAAGGCACTTAGCCTAGTATCATCTTTTTTTTTATTATTTGGAATTTGTCATGGACTCTCTTTATTTCCTTTGGTTAATCAAATAAACATCACTTGGACTATTAGAATTTATTAGTTTTATTAGACATTTACGCACTCCAAAATTATGTATGTTAAAATTCTTATCGCTCTAATGACACGATCTATATAGACGCGTCACGCATCCGAGTAATCTTCCACGCTCGGGACATGACACAGACGATAGCCGTCATTACGATTGAAGTTCAACCCGTCCTCAGTAGTCAGGACGCGAGATGCAGACACTGTGTCCATTTCTGAGTCAGAAGATTCGTCAACTATGGCGATCCTCCCAAGACCTTGGTCCAACTGTCCGATGTTCCTCCAAGTCACGGTAGGGCCAAATACTCTGCCCTGGGAAGAGGCACCAATATCAGCAGTTTCGAAAGCAGCACGTCTAGAAGTGGTGGCCATTTCAGCAACTATAGATAAAAATCAAAGACAATAAGACAATATGAAGATAGAAACAGAGGAGGGAATCCTAAAGAAATTTTGACAGCACCTCCCCATGTCCGGGGTATGCCCAGAAGTCAAATAGGATGAACATCCACCAAGAGGGAATGACTCCTTAGAAAAGAGGGCGTAGTCCTGTATGAGAAGCAAAGAAGAAGCCTTACGGTGGAAAGAAGACAAGGAAGAGGGAGAAAACCCTCCTAGAAGGCTCACGCCGATCGTCGCCGCCGTAGAAGATGAAGAAAGAGAAAGCTCAAGATAAAATGAGCTTCCCCTGATGCTCTCGGCGCTAAAAAGGGTGAAACCCTAAGGCGTGTCGAGAGCACCTCCACGCTGAGAGCGGCAGAAGAGAAAAGGCGTGTCGATGTTGGTCGCGCTGAGAATACCCCTGCGCCGAGAACGCCAGATGAAGAAAAGGCACGCCGATGTCATCACGTCGAGGGCACCAAATGAAAATACGCGCCAAGACCAGTGTTGCGTCGATATCAAGCCCGCTCCGGTTGTATGCCACGCCAAGATTAACGTGCCGAGACTGTCAACCATGCCGGCCTGTTCACCCTGGGATGCTGCAACCATGAAATTAAACCTAGAATGGCCGGTGTCTGTCTGAACGTGCTTACAAAGTACTGGGATTATACAAGCATAATGAAGATTCCAAGCTATGAAAATGCACTATGAATCGGAACAAGCCTGAAGAAAAGTACAAAGTACACCTGCGGGTCCCGTGCTACTCATCCGTCGCTTACGCCACCTGCGGGTGGGGGGCATTTGTTGACACCTAAAATATACAAGAAGAAGCCAAAGCAAGCTCAGGGCTCTGAAGACCAATCAAGGGTGCGGCTCATGTGCCATCTTTGGAAGTTCTGAGAATCAGAATAGAAGAGATCCACTACCCCAAACACTCCGATCGGCTGAAGCCATCTCTAGCTAGGCCGCTGCCCAGCACGGCTATCATTCAGATAGTCAGGCTGATAAAGACTATGACAAACTCCAGGCAATCATCTACTTGCTGAAGAGGTGCCTCAGATAATTATGATACTCATAAAATGGGATTCACATTGCCTCACACATGTTCGTGAATGCAAGGTGTTAAGAAAGCCTCAGGAAGAACAAATATATATACCAAGAAGTCCATAAGACCAATAAAGAAAAGCCCATTAGATGAGCCCCTGTACGGCGCCGAATGCTAAGCAAATGGGCCAAGCCCAACACAAGGCGAGACGCGCCGAGGTGCTGCATGCCAGGCGCGCCGAGGTGTTGCACGTCGGGCGCGCCGAGGAGCTCGTGCCGGAAGCTGCTTGGCCATCCCTCTATAAAATCTGTTGCCTTTGACAAGCAAAAAAAAAGAGGAGAAAAAAAAAGAGGAGAACAAAAAAAAGGAGAGAACAGAAGAGAGAGGCGATCAGAAGCCAATAAAAGGAAGAGACCTTGAGAGCCTGCAAAAAGATTTGAAGAGGGAAAGAGTTGTAGAAGTTCAGAGAAGAGGATTCAAGGTGGGGTAGTCTGCCAAATGCCCTAAGGGGCTATATTTTCCCCTTCCCCATCTTTTATTTGAATATGTTTCCTTTCTTTAGATCTGCTTCCGAGCATTGTTATTCCGATGGCATCAAATGCCAATGTAACCCTGTTGTCGAGGGGCATCGTCTGTGTTTAAATTTTTTGAATCTGATTCTCTTCCGTGATAAATGTATGTGCTCTGTTTTGATGAAATAGAAGTATGAGATGCTGAAGTTTGCCCTTTCTTTCTCTCTCTCTCTCTCTCTCTCTCTCTCTCCCTCTGCCTCTGAAATTCGCCATATTCGATAGCTGCTGTGAACGGATTCGATTCTGTCGTATATACATCCTTCAGATCTACTGAGTGCGTTTCTACTGCATTTCTTTCCAACCTCACAACCGCATTGAGAGCCTGAGACAATTCATCTCATGGCTTCTCATTTGTGAAACGGTGAGGGATATACCCAAATCAAAGCTCGCGTGATTCGGTTAACAATCTGGCTCCCAATGAGGTTTTCAGAGGGAAGGCCATTTCTCCTCCGATGGTTTCTTCTAGAGCCATTCTCCATGGCCATCCTAAACCTTGAATAAAACCCTTTGAAACCCTTGGAGAAAACTTTCTGAAGCCATAGGCAAAGCACCCCAAAATCCTAGCATAAAACTCCTTTAGAATCCTCAAAATAAACCTCTAAAACCCCCTCAAACCCCCCTGAAACCATAGTCTCAGAAAACCCTCATAAACCTTCTATCTCCACCCTTTCAATAGCTTCTCGGCGCGACCCTCCCTCTGCACGAGTCTCACGTCGAGTGCTGTCTGCGCCGATCGGCCATTCCTCCTTCAGCGCGCCGAGACCTTCACACCTTTCCTATCGTGCCGAAGTCAGCCATGCCGAGACCCTTCCGCGCCGATGCCCTTAGGAGCCCCCGAGCCCTATAGTCCTCAGCATGAAGCTCTATCATCCAGGGGAGGAACAACAACCTTCATTCAACCCTCAAGGGAGTTAAATCAATAGGGTTAACCCCCCTACATCCTGCAACCCCAATGGCCTATGGAGTTCTGCCACTGCTTGCTCTCCCATGGCCTCTCAAAGGGGATATTAATAAATACCACAGTGAGTGGACATTGTCCCATCGGATTACGATCCTTTTGGATCTCGAGCAACGCCCATTTCTCCTTTGGCTTCCATCTCGGCACTCTGTGGATGGATGACCTATACTCTCCTTTTGGCACAGTCCAAAACAAGGGGAGATGTTGCCAAAATTCATTCACGATCTTTACTTTATCGTATCGTGTGATGTTTTCATTAAACCGATGAATCAACCCCCATTGGGTATGACAAAAGCCCTGAGAAATATTATCTTACAGCTCTTTGGTCACTGTAAGAGGAGAATATAATCATTACGGTCACATGGTCTCCCTAGACCTTCTGTGGATGGGTTTACCCCCACCTTTCAGCTTACCTGAACATCACCGGTGATGAGCCCATGAAACCCTTACTAAACATAAGAGATCCCCTTAATAGAATCCATCAAAACCCATAATCTCACAAAGCCCTCAAAACACCTAAAACCTAAAGAAATCCTTCTTGTCGGCGCCATATAGCCTCCCGGCGCAGCCCTCTCTCTGCGCGAGTTCCGCGCAGGGTGTTGGGCGCACCGAGACAATAGTCGCGCCGACCACACACCATGCCGATGACCCCCTAGGTTCACTGTCCCGCCAAAACCAATCGTGTCGAGACTCCACCGCGCCAGTTTGCCTTCGCGCCAATTCCCATCCGTGCCAGTTCATCTCAGTGCCAACTGTCACTCAAACACCCAACTTCACAGCAACCTTAATGAGCCTTAAACTCAGTCTAAACCCAATGTCCTAACCTCATCAGCCTCTCTGCCAACCTTCATCATATCATGGAGAATCATGTTTCTCTATCCAAGCCTAAGGGAGCTAAATCAACGGGGTTTTACCCCTGCTCACATTATATCATTTGACTGTAATGTTTTCTGCTAACCCTACTGACCTTTGGAGTCCTGTCACTGCATGTCCTCCAATGGTTTCTTAAGGGGATATCAACAAATACCATGATAATGGACATTGTCCCTTCACACTTAGATCCTCCTGGATCACGGGCTACGCCCATCTTTCATTTGGCTTCCATCTCGGCACTCCGTGCATGGATGGCCTATATTCCCACTTGGCATAGACCAAAATAAGGGGATATGCTGTCGGATTTATTCCGCACATTATTATCATATCTTGCATCGCATGATTGTCCGCACGTATTTCACGTCCTGCAAGTGGAGTCAGCATCATAGTCTTATCTTGTCTTGGCCCTGGGGCATCCTCTCTTTACAATTAGTCAAGGGTTGTCCTCTTTCTTAGAGGATGTAACTAACGTCATAACCTTTATGGTATGACGGACTCCGGGTCCTGACACGAACATCACAATCGACTGACCAAGTCAGATCGAGCGCATAATAAATTGTTACTCCGGTGATTGGCACGCCTAATAAACATAGCTAATAAATAAATAAATCCACATAAATAATAAACAATCAACAAATAAGATAAAAATAAAATCCGTTCCACACCCCCTACCTTCTAATCACCCGGGCCCTCTGGGAGCCTGCCACTCCGTGGCATGGTCTTCGAGGGAACTCGTCTGAAGGGTGAACATTCATAGCCTTCCATAGCGAACATCCGTCCCGTTTGGGCTCTTATGAAGCTACGGCCCGTGAGTTCCTAGAACCTCTTGAAGGTTGGTCCTCGGGATTCTGTACTCACCTCTGGGTCCTCAGACAGTCATCTCCGGCTCCTTCGAATTTTGGGGATCATCCCAGAATATTCCGTTTGATGATCCCCCATTTCCCCTTGCAAACCCCCAGTCCGGGGGAGGTGCTGTCCAATTCTCGCCAGGAATACGAGCAATAAGAAAAAAGAACATATGCACATAAGGGGGAGTGAACGAACTGAACTCTCTGAAGACACGTCTGAACTACGGTGAACCTAGTAGAACATTGAACTCCTATGTCTCAGAACTTTCACATGGAGAACCTCTGAACGGAACACATAAACCTGTTAGTGAATAACACATTCAAGCCTTCTCACTGGATCAATGAACAAGAGAACAAAATGTTTAAACCCTTTTATCAACCTAATTTGCTAAACAAACAAACACTTTAACCATCTGTTAATCTGCAGGCGAATAAAAAGAAGAACAGACCAAAATGAAGCCCAATTCATTAAACCTTAACCCAACGCGGTCTAATCTGGTGCCACGGGATATCGCGCCGATTTAACCCCTCTCTCAAAACTCACTTCCACGGGATTCACCCGAAACCGCCCCCCCTCCTTGTAGCCAAACCAACGCGCCCCCTCCTTGTAGCTAAACCGACGCGCCCTTAGTTGCCCATCAAACCAGCACACCCCTATGCTATCCCAAACCGGCGCGCCCCTATTTTCCCATCAAATCGGCACGCCCCTATGCTATCCTTAACCGGCACCCCCCCCTTTACTCAGCCTCTAAACTGGCATGCCTTCAAAAAAAGCAATCAACCCAATAAGAGAAAAGATACGAAACGAATAAACAAAATGAACCACCCGTGTGTGTGAATAAACAATGAAATTTAACAACCGGAACAACAAAAAATGATATAACCACACATACCACGGGACCCTCGCTCCCTCGAACTGAGTTCGAAGAGAAAAGCAACGATGCCCCGCTGAATTGGACGTGGACCTCAGGAGCCCCTCCCGACATGGCCATGATCCAAAGTCATTTTGGGCCAACAGTTCGTTAACTTGACCCATCTCTGCCCGGATCCAATCCCACATCCGCATTAAACTTGCCACATACGCGGCATACATTTGTACGGTTTCATCACCGTCCCTTTCGCTACAAATGCGGACTTCCATCCGCACAGCAAATGGTCCGCAAGTGACCGACAAATACGAATTCATGAACGTTTATGCCCCAATGCGGGGTTTGTTTAAAAGCAATCCGAGACTTCGCACTCGCTTCATTATTATGAATTTCAGGCTGTAGGGCCCCCTTTTCCAGCGATCAATCAAGGGTTTTCCCCTCTCCGAGCGGATGTAATTAACGCCGTGACCTTTATGGCACGGTGGGTTCTCAGTCCCGACACGACACACACAATCGTCTAACTAGTCAGATCGAGCACACCCAGGGCTTCCTTGAAGTCCGAATAAATCGTCACCAAGGTGACTGGCATGCCCTCGCACGAACAAAGCGAATAGATGAATAAACAAACGAATGATAAACAAAACGAACAAAATAAGTGCTCCCAAAAGTGCATCCACAGTCCTCCACCATGGATGCACATTCTTCTTCATCCACTTGTTTGTGCCAACTTCATCTTCTTGAAGAATTAACGCCTCTCCACAAAGTCGCCAATTCTTTAATTGGCGTCAATCTCCTTGACGTTAATTCCCTTTCTATTTTTGGCCTTTTAAATCCCACAAAAATTCATCAAATTCTTAATTCGCGTCTTCCATCCTGGACGCGATTTCCTTTTCCAATTTTTGGTAATATTCGACTTTCCAAAATAATCAAAAAACGACGTCTGCTACCCCTGACGTTTCTTTGAATACGCGTCCAGACCCCCGGACGCGTTCTTCCTTGCCCTTTTTTGAGATTTTAAATCCTACCAAAATTCGTAAAATCTCTAATTCGCGTCAGTCATGGTGGACGCAAATTTCATCCTAATTTTGTTAATTTCTGATATTTCCAAAAATAGATCAGAATTGGCGTCTCTTTGAGCTGACGCTATTTTAATTGGCGACCACTATGTCAGACGCCAATTACTACAGAGTTCTGAATCTGGCAGAACCTCTTCCTTTCTTCATTTTAAGCTCCTTTTCCACTTGGGAAATGGTTCCTATGGCTTTCTAAGGTTGAGATAACACATGGCCAATGAATATATCCTTCCAAATCCAATTAAAACTTGATTTAATATTTTTAATGAAATTAAACGATGAATTTCTGCTCTATAAATAGGACTCGCTCTCAAATGGTTTAAGGCTGCAACAATTGATCGAGGGGAGGTGCTGCTAGACTAAGGGCTCAAAGGAGGGAGTCTCCCATGCGCATAAAGCTTCATCACGTTGGAGGCTTCTTCCCTTGGAGCACATTGAAGATCTAATGCCCTTTTGGAGAAAATAAACCCATAAGCTCTTCTTATCGCATTTCTTTATTGTTCTTTAGTTTAATCTTTGCATGTTCATGCATCATATTCATCTCCTCTTTCATTTATTTTCATTATCTCAACCACGTTGACATCTCCTTTGTGCAACACTTGCACCCTCCCCATCTCCATTCACCATTATTTTCCTACCCTTTTGCATAGGGGTTTTTAAAGCCAACATCAACAAGGTGTGTTCCTATCCATGTTTCTATTGTTTATTTCTATTAAAAATTTGATGCTACACTCACCTTGAATTCTAATTCTATTCTTTATTGGTGTTTATTTGTGTTTTACAAGGGTAATCATCTAAGAAGAACTCTCTTCATCGGCTGACCGATTGGAAGAGAAGGTGGACGTCACAATCTCCCCGCTTTAAAAAGGTATTTATTCGCGATCCCTCCCTTTCATTCATTGTTATATTCCTTTGAGGCCCATGCGTCTGTGGCGATCACAACCCCCACTAGCATCCACGCATGCTCCCCTTTCCCCTTCCTCTTTTTTTCCCCATATTATTAATTTCTTTTTTTAAGTGGATATTTTTTTAAGTTGATTAATTCCATAGAATCTACACACGTCAACAACTCAATGAAGCTGTGAAGCTGCGTCGACTCTATCCCATCACTACGTCGATGCACTAGAAGCTCTTCAAGTCAATTTCTATTAAACACGCAACGGTTTCAGAGATCGTACAGAGGCTAAAAGCCAACGATGTAAACCTCCAAAAACACACATTTCAAGGTCTCGAAAAAGTTCCTAGGATAGAGATCCTACCTTTCTATCATAGGACAATTAGAACCCCATTTTAGAAGGCAAATCTGTCCGGCATCAGATTTGGGAAAGGTCAGCTTTCAAGGTATCTACCTTTTGCCATGAGCAAATGAGAATGAGTCCCTGAAAAGTTCCCAAGACAAAGGACTGTTCTTTTCTATCCTCAGCCAATAAGCAAGTAGATTTCAAAAAGTGGTTTCAATCAAAGATCCCTTCTGCCATAGGGCCAATCAAAGTACAGATCTAAAAAGGGACTAAAGAAAAGTAATCTTCTATTTTCCCCAGGGCCAATCAGATTGTTATCTGGAAACAAGTTTTGTCCCTGGTGGACCAATCAGAGAAGAGGTTCATTTCAAAGAACCATTGTTTATCTGACCAATCAAATTGCCGATGTTCTGGAGGGAAAAACGTTCTACCATCCTTCTACATATATAAAGCTCTCTGCATGAAGAGCTGCTACTGCCCTGGAGAAGAAGAGAGTTGAAAGAAAAACAGAGTGCGCCTTAGCTTGCAAGAGAGAAATATGTGAGAAGAAGAAAAGAAGAGAAGAGTAGCCCAGCACTAGGTCTAACCCACCCCAGTGCTGTAGAGAGAAAGAAAGGAGAAAGAACCTTGAGCTTTAGAGAGGAAATGATTATGCAGCCAGCCGGAACCTTAAGAGAGATCAGATCTAATTAGTTTTTAGATCTGAGTTTAGTTTTACAGCCATAAGCTTCCAGATATTCATTTGAAGCTAAATTTGTATTTGTCAGCCTTGTTTCTTATTTTTCCTTTGCAACTTTGCATCTGAAAACCGTGTGTTTTGCTATGTTACAGCAGCGTGCCCTATACTCTATTTGGAGACCGATGGTGTTTTTGACTGGTCGACAGCCATGTGTGTGTTTGGGACCTTGTTCCCTTGTTTTGCTGCACTTGTAGCGAGTGTGCTTTTGCTTTTGTAAGTGTATGGGGGGGTTCGTCCCCGTTAAGCTGTATGTCACGCCCCAGATTTTTCGGATCAGAATCCGTGGGTTTCAGAGCACTTCTGTGGGTCCCAGATCGTGTTTTGTGATTTAATCTGGTTTTTGGCTATCGAGCCTTCAGAACCCTATGTAGGGTGAACCGACGTGTTATCAGGCTCCGAGACGTTGCAGGCGCGTTGTGCATTTTTCGAGGATCGCGGGAATGATTTTTCCCAATTTTTATATTTTATAGAATTTTAAAATCCCAAAAAAAAATTATTTAAACCCCCCCACCCTCTCTCTTTCTCTCATTCTCTCTTTCTCACTCTCTCTCTGTCTCTTTCTATCCCCCTCTTCTCCGGGCGGCTGACGGAGGCAAAGGTGGGCGAGGTGGAGACGGCGTGCGGACGAGGAGAACGAGGATGGGATGAGGATCGAGGTGGTGGCACGGCATTTCCCATTCGTAGATTTTGGGACCCCGATGGTGATTCGTGAGTCGTTTTGCATGGAAACGGTGATCTCGGCGTGAGAAATCTTTGGTGGAGGTAGGGGGATGGTTCCCTAGCCCGTGTATTTTATTTTTCCCGCGTTTTGTAAGCCGAGGTGAGCCGAGAGTGGATTTCTTTCATGCCGAGGTTAGATTGCATGATTTTAGGGTGAGCATCAGATTCACCGTTTTAATCACATTTTTGGGGTTTAAATCACGCTTCTTGGTGGTTCAAAGGTTGGGGAATGGTTTTCCCATGTTTTCCCCATCACCCGGGGGTGATTGGGGCGTGGAATCGAACCCCTAGGGTGGGTTCGGCAGGTTCTCTGCCGTTTTCGGTCGACTGTCCGGCTATGTTCGGTCGACCGACGGCGTTCGCACGAACTGGGCGATCTACCCAGTTCGGTCGATCGAACTGCCCAGTTCTGCCCAGTTCGATCGACCGAACTTGTTGGTCGACCAACCCATGCAGGTTGGTCGATCGAAATGCAGTAGTTCAGCCCGTTTTGGCCCCCGGTGAACCAGGTTGTGACCCAATGGTCGACCTATGGCCCCGTGGATGTCTCGAACATCCCGTGGATACCGTGACCATGTTTTTGGGTGCCCGAAGGTACAATGTTATCTTGATTAGCATGCCCATGTGTTTTGAGGGTCTGGGTGACCCTGTGTGTTCTGGGCTTTTGTGTATTCACTAGATCGAGTCACCGTTTATTGGTATGAATGCGGAGGGTTGTCCCCGCACACCGTTAGCTTTCTCAGAAAGTGGCTTCCGTGTGGGCCATGCGTATGGCATATGAACTGTATGTTCAGTGACCCAGCCAGGGGCTGGAGGTTTCTCGAGCTTTCCACTTGAAAAAGGGAGATAACTTGGCGGTTTTGGGCCGCCATAAAGAGTATTCGACCATGGTTTCTGACCCTAGGGGTAGGGCAAATTGACGGCATGATGGCATGCTGTACGATGGTCTTAACCCGAGTTGCGTGACTCACAGACTGTTGGATTAATAGGTCTAGTGGACTGTCCAGAGTCTGGTGGCATCATCCCACCCATGTTTCGAGCTACGTGTGACGGGCTTGTGCATGGCCCGTCGCACTCCGGTGGTTTCTTCTGAGAGTCTTTCCTCGAGTGACCCCCCACTAGTCGTAGCCTTCTTACGGCACGTGTGTGCTGACCTACCCGAGAGTGGTAGAGCAGCTTTCCCGGTGTGACGGTTTTAGGCTGGTTACCGTAGGGACCCTCATCTTTGCAACCTGAGTCTGGGCTGGGGGGAACACCAGCTAGAGGACCCGACTTAGAGTGCATAGTATGTGTGTGCACACGTGGTTGGGGGCGACAGACCCACACTGACGAGCGTGACCCCAGCTAGTCCTTGTTCTGTGTTCTTGGTTACTTGTACGGTGTCTCAGTTTTCACCTAGGGCGAGTAGGGAGACACCTCGGGCGTGGTCTAAGATGTCAGTAGATGCATCTGGCCTTGCTTCTAGTGGGCAGGTACTCCCGTCACGTGGCGTGGGATTCTCATGACTCGAGTTTTGGTTTCACTACAAGAAAAGCGGTTTTAGCCACGGCCCTATTCCGTCCCAAATCTGTCGCTAATCGATTTTGCGACGGATTTGCGACCAAATTGGGACGGAAAAGGGCCGTCTTAAAAAAAGAGTCACAAATAACCGACAGATTTTCTTACGTCCTAAAATCCGTCCTAAACTTCCGACGGCATACAAATCCGTCGCAAATTTCGTCGGTAATGAAACAAATTCGGACGGAAAGTGTCGTCTTTAAATCCGTCTGAAGTTTGTGACGGAAAAATTCTGTCTAAATATCCATCTCAACTTTTCCGATGCAACTATTTTCCGTCGTTATTTCCGTCGCAAATTACGCACGGTAATTGAGACGGACGTAAATTCCATCTACCTATCCGTCTGAAATTTCGCTTAAATTCCATCTTCAATTTGAGACAGCCTAATTTTCGTCCTTAACTCCGTCTCAAATTTGAGACGGATCCGTCTCAAAATCCGTCCGAAATATATTTTCATCTTTTTTTTAAAACAACAAATTTGTATTAAAAACCTGTTTACAAAATCATCGAAAACAAAAAATACATATGAACAAAAATAAAAAATCAAATTTAATTAAAATTACATCAAATATCAGAATAAACTCATCAGTGTTACGTGAAAAAAATACAACAAAATCAACAAATATCCTCCGGATCGTTCATATCTTCGTCCCCCTGCTCATCCCCTCTGCTAACAAAAATAAAAAATCAAATTTAATTAAAATTACATCAAATATCAGAATAAACACATCAGCGTTACATAAAAAAAATACAACAAAATCAACAAATATCCTCCAGATCGTCTATATCTTCATCCCCCCCACCCTGCTCATCCCCTCTGGTACCGCTCGAAGAAGGAACCTCCTATATTAAAAAAAATATACATAGATAAAAAAATTAAAATTAGTATAAAGATAAATTAAATATTTTATTAGATTACATGAATTTAAATTAAACATAATATCAAATCGATGACGGTAAAGATATCAATCGTAGAACCTACTTTTTTGAATTATTCAAAACAAAGTTTTGAAAACTAACATAGTTTTGAATTGAGTTATTTTAGCGTGGGGCTCAAATCGGATGTCCGATTTGGAATCCGTCAGCTCTGACAAGTCACGTCTACCTCCCAGGTCGTGTTGGAACAATCGGAATGCCGATCGGATCAGTAGTTCACATTCTGGACCCCCGGACCCTGATTGCTTTGATTTTAAACCAAGTGCATTTACAAAATTCACTTTTGAGCGTCGGGCTCAAACCGGATGTCCGATTTAGAATCCGTCAGCTCTGACAAGTCACGTCAACCTCCCAGGTCGTGTTGGAACGATCGAAATCCCGATCAGATTAGTATTTCACATTCTAGACCCCGGGACCCCGACTACTTTGATTTTAAACCAAGTGCATTTACAAAATGCACTTTTGAGCGTGGGGCTCAAACCGGATGTCCGATTTGGAATCCGTCAGCTCTGACAAGTCACGTCTACCTCCCAAGTCGTGTTGGAATGATCGGAATGCCGATCGGATTAGTATTTCACATTCTGGACCCCCGGACCCCGACTTCTTTGATTTTAAATCAAGTGCATTTACAAAATGCACTTTTGAGCGTGGGACTCAAACCGGATGTCCGATTTGGAATCCGTCAGCTCTGACAAGTCACGTCTACCTCCCAGGTCGTGTTGGAATAATCGGAATGCCGATTGGATCAGTATTTCACATTCTGGACCCCCGGACCCCGACTGCTTTGATTTTAAACCAAGTGCATTTACAAAATGCACTTTTGAGCGTGGGGCTCAAACTGGATGTCCGATTTGGAATCCGTCAGCTCTGACAAGTCACTTCTACCTCCCAGGTCATGTTGGAATGATCAGAATGCCGATCGGATCAGTATTTCACATTCTGGACCCCCGAACCCCGACTGCTTTGATTTTAAACCAAGTGTATTTACAAAATGCACTTTTGAGCGTCGGGCTCAAACCGGATGTCCGATTTGGAATCCGTCAGCTCTGACAAGTCACGTCTACCTCCCAGGTCATGTTGGAATAATCGGAATGCCGATCGAATCAGTATTTCACATTCTGGACCCCCGTACCCTGACTGCTTTGATTTTAAACCAAGTGCATTTACAAAATGCACTTTTGAGCGTGGGGCTCAAACCGGATGTCCGATTTAGAATCCGTCAGCTCTGACAAGTCACGTCTATCTCCCAGGTTGTGTTGGAATGATTGGAATACCGATCGGATCAGTATTTCACATTCTGGACCTCCGGACCCCGACTGCTTTGATTTTAAACCAAGTGCATTTACAAAATGCACTTTTGAGCGTGGGGCTCAAACCGGATGTCCGATTTAGAATCCGTCAGCTCTAACAAGTCACGTCTACCTCCCAGGTCATGTTGGAATGATCGGAATGCCAATCGGATCAGTATTTCACATTCTGGACCCCCAGACCCTGACTGCTTTGATTTTAAACCAAGTGCATTTACAAAATGCACTTTTGAGCGTGGGGCTCAAATCAGATGTCCGATTTGGAATCCGTCAGCTCTGACAAGTCACGTCTACCTCCCAGCTCATGTTGGAATGATCGGAATGCCGATCGGATCAGTATTTCACATTCTGGACCCCCGGACCCCGACTGCTTTGATTTTAAACCAAGTGCATTTACAAAATCCACTTTTGAGCGTCGGGCTCAAACCGGATGTGCGATTTGGAATCCGTCAGCTCTGACAAGTCACATCTACCTCCCAGGTCGTGTTGGAATGATCGGAATACCGATCGCATCAGTATTTCATATTCTGGACCCCCAGACCCCAACTGCTTTAATTTTAAACCAAGTGCATTTATAAAATGCACTTTTGAGCATCGGGCTCAAACCGGATGTTCGATTTGGAATCCGTCAGCTCTGAAAAGTCACGTCTACCTCCCAGGTCGTGTTGGAATGATCGGAATGCCGATCGGATCCGTATTTCACATTCTGGACCCCCGGACCCCGACTGCTTTGATTTTAAACCAAGTGCATTTACAAAATGCACTTTTGAGCGTCGAGCCCAAACCGGATGTCCGATTTGGAATCTGTCAGCTCCGACAAGTCACGTCTACCTCCCAGGTCGTGTTGGAATGATCAGAATGCCGATCGGATCAGTATTTCATATTCTGGACCCCCGGACACCGACTGCTTTGATTTTAAACCAAGTGCATTTACAAAATGCACTTTTGAGCATCGCGCTCAAACCGGATGTCCGATTTGGAATCCGTCTGCTCTGACAAGTCACGTCTACCTCCCAGGTCGTGTTGGAATGATTGGAATGCTGATCGGATCAGTATTTCACATTCTGGACCCCCAGACCCTGACTGCTTTGATTTTAAACCAAGTGCATTTACAAAATGCACTTTTGAGCGTCGGGCCCAAACCGGATGTCCGATTTGGAATCCGTTAGCTCTGACAAGTCACGTCTACCTCCCAGGTAGTGTTGGAATGATTGGAATGCCGATCGGATCAGTATTTCACATTCTGGACCCCTAGACCCCGACTGCTTTGATTTTAAACCAAGTGCATTTACAAAATGCACTTTTGAGCATCGGGATCAAACCGGATGTCCGATTTGGAATCCGTCAGCTCTGACAAGTCACGTCTACCTCCCGGGTCGTGTTGGAATGATCAGAATGTTGATCGGATCAGTATTTCACATTCTGGACCCCCGGACCCCGACTGCTTTGATTTTAAACCAAGTGCATTTACAAAATACACTTTTGAGCGTCGGGCCCAAACCGGATGTCCAATTTGGAATCCGTCAGCTCTGACAAGCCACGTCTACTTCCCAGGTCGTGTTGGAATGATCGGAATGCCGATCGGATCAGTATTTCACATTCTGGACCCCCAGACCCCGACTGCTTTGATTTTAAACCAAGTGCATTTACAAAATACACTTTTGAGCGTCGGGCCCAAACCGGTTGTCCGATTTGGAATCCATCAGCTCTGACAAGTCACGTCTACCTCCCAGGTCATGTTGGAACGATTGAAATGCCGATCGGATTAGTATTTCACATTCTGGACCCCCGGACCCTGACTGCTTTGATTTTAAACCAAGTGCCAAACTGAACTCATAGAAACTGAACTCATAGAAAAGACCCATGGAAAAAAATCACATGTGCCGCTTGTGCCGTGGTGGTGGATGCATGAGGGAGAATTCCCGCTTGGGAGAGTAGGCCAGTGTGTGCCTGCAACATGGCTGCCTGCTGGGTAGACATCTCCTCTCGGAACTACCGCTACATCTGCAGCTGCAAATCAGAAATCTGGCTAGACATCTCCGATCGGACGATGTCTCTGACGTCGCTACCAAAAGTACTGGTTTGGGCAGAGTTCGAACTCACACACGATGATATCACCGCGCTAGAGTCCATGATGTCCCCAAAACCATATATTCGGCCCTTCTTCGGTACACCAGCTGCGGCCACCCATTCTGCCGGATCCAACTCTGGCTGCTCCCCCTCTCCCTCCCCGTACTTCTCTGTCACAGCTCTGCTACATGTTTCCTACAAATAAAATAAAATAATTAGTCAATTTCATATGATTCAATCTGAATTAAATTAACGGTAGAAGTTGCACACGAAGATAAACTTACCGCTATTGAACGAACTCTCGTACTCACAAATTGACCTGTCGCCTTCTTTTTGTGTGTTCTGTCGAACACCTCGAGGAACGTCGGAGCTCGATTAAGCTCCACAGCCTGTTATATAGTTCATAGTAAAAAATTGTCATATATGTTAATAAAATGTAAGAAGATTTGAAACATTACTTACCATTTTATTTTTGAGTCGCAAAAGAGACGGACCCACATGTATGCAAATTTGCCTCCGGCTGTGACACCTTATTTGATTTGGCTTTTTGGGACTTTTCTATCCACTTGGGGTCGGCAAGCTTGTCACATAGTATGTCCCAATCCTCCTTCCTCATCCATAGAGGACGGTGCTCCTTCCATAGCTGTCGGTCTTCACTCCCACCAGCATTTTTTTTTGCCTTCTTCTGAGCCGCATATACTCTCTTTCGATAATTTGTCTTCACAGTAGACTCCCAGGTAGAACGACATCGTGCCACATCTTGTCCACCAGTGAATCGATAAGTCCGCTGTAAATAAATTAAGCTTCACAATTAATAGACTGTTGTGAATTGAGTTTGGAAAAGACTTGAATTAAATGACATAGTTACTTACTAAGAACATGTTGAACAATGAATCGCGGACGCCCATCGGAAATTCTTTGTAAGACAAATGTGGCCCGGGCACATGTGCCATTACTAGGCTAATAGCATGATGGACAGCAGTGGAAGGTTCTAATTTTTTCCTGCAATTGCAATTGTCAAAGTATTCATATTAGAAACTTACCGCTAATAATTAATGAATGTAAACTAGCCTTATAAATATACCCGGAGATCCAGCAGGGGCGACGTCCATCATGGACAGTGCCTCCCTCGTGATGACTGCTGGCATCGTCAACTGGCTGCTGAGTGGTGGGGGGGGCCTGTAGAAGTCAGAGGTGGTGGGAGGGTTGTAAGAACCAATTTTCAGTAACATGAATTTTCATAAGTAAATGCAACATGTTACTGAAAATTAAAATAGATATACCTGTAGCGACAGGTGGTGGGAGGGCACTAGGACCTGTAAAAATTAATTCACATTAGATAAATGAATATTTTGCTAGAAATTCAAAGAAATACATAGGTGGGAAAGTATTAATTTCCATAAGTAAATGCAACACGTTACTGAAAATTAAAATAGATATACTTGTAGCGAGAGCTGGTGGGGGTGGCGTCGGGACAGGTGGTGGGAGGGCACTAGGACCTGTAAGAATTAATTCACATTTGGCAAATGAATTCCTTGATGGAAATTCAAAGAAATACATAGGTGGGAAAGCATTAATTTCCATAAGTAAATGCAACACGTTACTGAAAATGCAACATAGATATACCTGTAGCGGGAGGTGGTGGGGGTGGCGTCGGGACATGTGGTGGGAGAGCACTAGGACCTGTAAGAATTAATTCACATTAGACAAATGAATTCCTTGCTGGAAATTCAAAGAAATACATAGGTGGGAAAGCATTAATTTCCATAAGTAAATGCAACACGTTACTGAAAATGCAACATAGATATACCTATAGCGGGAGGTGGTGGGGGTGGCGTTGGGACAGGTGGTGGGAGAGCACTAGGACCTGTAAGAATTAATTCACATTAGATAAATGAATTCCTTGCTGGAAATTCAAAGAAATAAATAGGTGGGAAAGCATTAATTTCCATAAGTAAATACAACACGTTACTGAAAATGCAACATAGATATGCCTGTAGCGGGAGGTGGTGGGGGTGGCGTCGGGACAGGTGGTGGGAGAGCACTATGACCTGTAAGAATTAATTCACATTAGATAAATGAATATTTTGCTGGAAATTCAAAGAAATACATAGGTGGGAAAATATTAATTTTCATAAGTAAATGCAACATGTTACTGAAAATTAAAATAGATATACCTGTAGCGGGAGGTGGTGGGAGGGCACTAGCGGGAAGTGGTGGTGGCGTCTGTACATGTGGTGGTGAGCCGACACTTGGACCTATAAAAAATTATTTTAAGTTAGTAAATAATTAAAATATTCATATAACTAACTTATTGATCAAATATACCTGTGTCTGAAGAAGATGCTAACGAGGAGGGAGTAGCGCCCCTCTCACTGTCTTGTCTCCTCCCACTCCTAGTACGACCTCCTCGCACCATTTCCTTATTAATAACAAAACATTTAATACATATTAATCCACAATTATATAAGGCTAGACAAATGTTATTTAAAATTATGCTTAAAAAGTAAGAATCAGCTTACTAAATTCACAATGCATTGTATAGACTTCAGCAATGTACAGACTTCAGCAGCATAAGAGAGGGCAATGTACAGACTTCAACAGCATAAGAGAGGGCAATGTACAGACTTCACAATGTACAGATTTCACAATACATTGTACAGACTTCAGTTGCGAATGGGAGGGCAGTGTATAGACTTTACAATGTACAGTCTTCATAATGTACAGACTTCATAAACTCTGCAAGACTTTGTATGCACCACAATGTGCAGGCTCTGCTGGACTTCACAATGAATGTACAGACTTCACATTGTACAGACTTCACACACACTGTACAGACTTCACATTTCACAATGTACAGACTTCAGCAGCGAAAGGGAATACAATGTATAGACTTCTCAATGCAATGTATAGACTTCACAAAGCTCCATCACAATGTACAGACTTCACGTATGGACTTCACAAAGCTTATGCAATGCAGTGTATGGACTTCACAAAGCTTATGCACCACAATGTACAGACTTCACACTCTATACCGTCTTCAGCAGCGAATGAACAGACTTCACAGTATGGACTTCATACAATGTACAGACTTCAACAATGTACAGACTTCACAATACATTGTACAGACTTCAGCTGCGAATGGGAGGGCAATGTATAGACTTTACAATGTACAGTCTTCATAATGTACAGACTTCACAAACTCTGCAGGACTTTGTATGCACCACAATGTACAGACTCTGCTGGACTTCACAATGAATGTACAGACTTCACGTACAGACTTCACATTTCACAATGTACAGACTTCAGCAGCGAAAGGGAATGCAATGTATAGACTTCTCAATGCAATGTATAGACTTCACAAAGCTCCAGCACAATGTACAGACTTCACGTATGGACTTCACAAAGCTTATGCACCACAATGTACAGACTTCACACTCTGTACCGTCTTCAGCAGCGAATGAACAGACTTCACAGTATGGACTTCATACAATGTACAGACTTCAACAATGTACATACTTCACATACTCTGCACCAAAGCTTATGTATCACAATGTATAGACTTCAACAGCTAAAGGGAGTGCAGTGTATAGACTTCACTTTGTTCATTTTTGCAACTTTTGTAACAGGTTACGGTTTGTAGACTTTCATGGCTGCAAACTGTAACTGTTCAGGGGTATGCCCCGATGAGCCTGTATTCATTACAAAAAATCAATAAAATTCTATGGCCACAGTGTTAGTCTGGGGGAGTGAGAACACTGTCCCCTGCTGGGGGATGGTGCACTCGACTTGACATTAACTCTGTTGCTCGGTGCTTATAAAAAAAAATCAAAACATGCCTCCCTCATGTTGATATATCTAGCTCATCATCATCATCTTCGTCATCCATCGTAGTCTCATCAAATTGGAACTCTTCCTCTTCATCTGACTCCTCCTCCCCTCTAACATGAACATTTAACTCCGTCGGATCGATTTCTTCCACTTCATCTTCCTTACGTAATGACAGTGGCTCATCAGATTCATCCAGATTAACATGTTTGGAGCCGATAAGGCCAACTTCATCTGATTGAAAATATTCGACGCTGCCAAGCTCTTAGACATTTTGACTCATATTTAACTCATAAGTGGGAAAATATTTTGCTTTAACCCTGTAAACTGCCCACCAATCTTTATTCTTGGACGATGGATACCTTGAATAATACACTTGGTGGGCTTGTGCGGCTAAAATGAACGGTTCATAGGTATTAAGTTTGTACCTATGTTTGACATCGACAATCCTAGTAGACGTGTCATGTCAAACTGAATTAGGATCAAACCAATGACACTTAAATAGGTATACATGATTGTCTCGTCCCAAATATTGAAGTTCTATGACTTCCTCAAGAATACCATAGTAGTCTAATTCCACTTCATTGTATACACTTCCCTTAACAGATACGCCACTGTTCATCGTAGACTTACTTCATCCATAATCCCTCGTATGAAATCTGTATCCATTCACAATATATCCTGGATAGGCACGTGCAACGTTGGAGGGGCCATAACTTATCTCTTGTACTCTCTGATCACTAATGAGACCTTGTTCAACCTATATGTAAAGTAGAGTAGTTAAATATTTTTGAACAATTACGTCAACATTAGTAACTGCAATCATATATATTGAACGATCGACACTAACTTGATATCTCAACCATTTGGCAAAAAACTTCTTGCGTTCTTTTTCAATCTCTACGTCCTGGATATTTGGACATTTTTGTGCTACTTCTGAATCAAATTATCTGCAATATAAATGCACTACTACTTTAAATGAACTACAGAAGATGGTTGAACAAGTTATGGCATTGCTGGAAATGTGAGTTAAGAACTTACTCAACATAAGGTTCAATCTCAGTACAATTCAGAAGAATATATATCTCAGCAGGGTACAACTCTCTATCTTCGAGCGTGCGGGTCGAGCAACATCCGAAAGCACATCCAGGATGCTTAAATATAGAGAGCCAATCTGACAAATCATCAACTCCCCCATCATCATTACGTGGAGCTCGAGTATGACGAGTTTGAATATCTGGCTCAAAGTACATGGAACAGAAGTTCAAAATTTCTTCAGTAACATATGCCTCAGCAATCGAACCTTCCACCTTTGCCTTGTTGCAAACTTTCATTTTCAATTCATGCATGCACCTACAACAATAATTCAGATGGCAATGACATGTAGCGACCATGGATAACATGTATGTCTTCAATCAAATTCTCACATACCTCTCAAATGGATACATCCATCGGAAATGTACTGGCCCTCCGACAATAGCCTCGTATGGCAGATGGACGACCAGGTGCTCCATCAAATCAAAGAATGCCGTAGGAAATATCTTCTCTAACTTGCAAATAGTTTTGGCCACATTTTCTTCAAGAGTTTGTACGTCCCAAAGTCTGAGTTCTGATGCACATAAAATCTTGAAAAACTGACTCAGCTCGGTCAATGCTCCCCATATAGGCTTCGGCAACAAATCACGAAATGCAATGGGCAGTAATTTCTCCATGAACACATGATAGTCGTGACTTTTCAGACCATATATTTTTCCCTCGTTAACATTCACACAACAGGATATGTTGGATGCATATCCATCTATAAATCTCAATTGTTTCACCCACTGGCACACTTCCTTGATCTGTGTATCATTAAGCACGTAAGTTACTTTTGGCTGCACAACCCTTCCATTTATATTTTGTAGTTCCAGTTCTGGACGTTTACAAAGCATCTTTAAATCCATGCGCGCTTTGGCGTTGTCCTTTGTTTTGCCTTTAACATTCATGACCGTGTTGAACACATTATCAAAAAAATTCTTCTCGATATGCATGACATCTAGATTGTGTCGTACAAGAAGAGTTGACCAATAAGGCAATTCCCAAAAAATACTCTTCTTGTTCCAGTTATGATCCTTTCCAAAACTATTCAGTTGTCGTGTGCTACAAGACAATTGTACTACATCTGGTAAATTTTGCACCCGTGTCGCCATATGTCGACCCGACACCCGTTGCAAGTCTGCTTCATCTACTTCAACAATATTTTTTTTAAAAGAGTCTTTTTGTCTTCGAAAAGGATGGTCACTTGGTAGCAACCGCCGATGGCAATCAAACCAGCATGCTTTTCCACCATGTTTCAATACAAATGATTTGGTATCTTCCATACAGTAGGGACATGCTAACCTCCCATATGTGCTCCAACCAGATAGCATTCCATATACAGGGAAGTCACTTATTGTCCACATCAGTGCAGCCTTCATAATAAAATTTTGCTTCCTACGTGCATCATAAGTAACAACTCCATCAGTCCATAAAAAATTGAGCTCATCAATCAACGGCCTGAGATATATGTCCAAATTTTTTCCGGGACTTTTTGGGCTAGGAATTACTAAAGACAAAAATAGATTTTCTCGCTTCATGCACATGTCTGGCGGAAGGTTGTACGGTGTCATGAACACTGGCCAACAAGAGTAAGATGCCACTGAACCACCGAATAGATTAAAACCAGCTGTGTATAAACCCAACCTAACATTACGTGGCTCCTTTGAGAAAGCAAGATGAGTACCATTGAAGTGGGTCCAAGCTTCACCATCGGTAGGATGGCTTATTATATCATCGGCACGGCGTACTCTGTCACTGTGCCATGTCATATGTAGAGCTGTCTTTGAGGACATATACAGCGGCTGCAGCCTAGGCACAAGAGGGAAGTATCGCAATGCCTTGTAAGGTACATCTTTTCGCTTTGAATTGACACCTCCCTTAGGTTTGAATCTGTCATGGCCGTAAATAGAACATGATATCTTATCTACATCATCTTTGTAATATAACATACAATGATTCGGACATGCATCTATTTTCACATATCGAAGTCCTAGCTCATTGACCATCTTTTTTGCACGATAATAAGTTTCTGGCAACTTCTCGTCTCGAGGCAACATACTCTTGATCAAGAGGAGGAGACGGTCAAAACAAGTCTCACTGATGTGAAATTCAGATTTTAAGTTCAACAACTATGACACTGTAGACAACCGAGTGTGCTTTTCATAACCATCCCAAAGTGGCTCATCAGATTCACTAAGTAATTGATAAAATATTCCGACTCTCTTATTCGGCACTTCTTCCATATATGCATGTTCGCTATTAACATTAAAACTAGGACCAGCTACATCCACAACCATATCCACGTAAGAACTTCTGGTTGCAATATTATCAGGCTCAAACCTCTAGAATTCCTCACCATGACACGTCCAATTCGTATAACCATCCACAAACCCTTTCTTGTACAAATGATGTTGCACATCCCATGGTGAACGCCACCTCAAGTTTCTACAACTTGAACAAGGGCTACGAATGTGACCGTCGCGGTCTATTGATGCGTTTGGATTCCCCAATGCAAATTGAATGAAACTCGCAGCTCCATGCTTAAAATCATCCGACACCACCCGGTCAACTATTCTACGATACATCCATGAACGATCTGTCAACATTTCGCCTGCACCCAATAAATGTTAATACATAAGTAACGTTTAAATCATTACTCTTGAAAATAAACCCGACCCATTCCTCACATCGTTGGTCGCAGACCATTTGTAGTTGGATGAGGACTATTATTTAGATTATCACTTTTTAACCCATCCATGAAGGTTTGATCGCACAATCAATTACTATATGTGTTGCATAATTTACTGAAAATTTCGACAACATCTCCCCACACTTCTCCGATATACCAAAAATATTTATTGATTTTAAAGTTTTCTTAAACACTTATAAGTAAGTGGTTAAGAAAACACTCAAAATCAATAAAGGTATATCGAAGAAGAGTGAGGAGACGCAACCGACATTTTCAGCAAACCATACAAACACATATAGTAAATGACTGCCTAAGTGCGATCAAACATTCACAGACTGTCCAAACGGGACAATTCAAAACTTTGAGGTAGATATAAACATTCTCATAAAAAAATGAGAACATACACATCAATCCCAAAGTCTTGAACGGGAAGGTTCATTGACACGGGTTTAACACGCTCTCCTGAGGTGCGTGTAATGTTAGGTCGCACCCACGCACCTCAGCTCACATGGAATACCCCATGTGTTTATATAACATAAAATTAAATAACATCGCACTTATCATTCTGCATATATCCATCTAAATAATATCTAATTTAAAAAAATACTCAAATGAAGAACATCAAAGCTAAACAATCCACATTTTTGAGTCAGGTCAACATCAAATTTCTGTTAAAATCAGATCTAAAAACACATTTATATGCAATTAAAATCCACAAAGTTTGAAATCACCTCAGCTCACGGGTGTCAACATTGACGGCCATATCCATGGACAACTTTAATGAAAGTAATTTAAATGGAATAAGAAGCATGTAGCTCGGAGCATTAGAATGCCTGCCCCATTGGGCAATAATGGTGAAGTTTCAAGAATTTAGATTTTTTCAAAGCCTCATATTTGCCTTGAGACAATAGAGGCCCATCCACAGTATTTGACTGTAGCTATCAAGGATAATGATAATGCTATTTTGTTCTTTACTGCTATATATGCCTCTTGCAGCACTAGTGAGCGCAGAGACATGTTTACCTCTCTTATGGCTTTCAGTCAATCTGTAAATATTCCCTGGATTGTGGGTGGAGATTTTAACTGCATTATTTCCCCTGAAGAAAAAAGTGGAGGATCTTTCTCATCCATGGCTGCCATGGGTGACTTTCAGGGCTTCTTAACAGCAACAGGTTTAATTGATGCTGGTTATTATGGAGCTAAGTATACCTGGACTAATAACCAAGCTGGATCAAATCAAATTAAAGCCTGTTTGGAAGGGTCCTTTACAATTCATTATGGGTTCACTCAACTCATCTTCTGTCAGTGAGACATTTAATCCGAGGTCCTTCAGATCACTCCCCAATGTTATTATCTCTTAAGTCTAATCAACCTTCCCCTGGGAGATTTATGTATCAGCTAATGTGGCACACGCATGACAATTTCTTGGATTTTATCAGAGTCCATTGGAGCAATTATCATCTAGCTGGTAGTCACCCTTTTGCCAGCTTGCAAATAAAGCTAAAGTATCTGAAGGCTGACCTAAAGAAATGGAACAAGGAAATCTTTGGAAACATTTTTCAGGCTAAAAAACAGGCTGAAGCACTTGTTGAGCAAGCTCAAAACCTTTTTGATGAGAATCCTTCGGTTGATAACCGTATGAATCTACATAAAGCAAATGCTGAATTGCGCCTCACTTTATCTCGGGAAGAATTATTTTGGTACCAAAAGGCCAGGGTGGAGTGGATTTCTTGTGGGGACAGAAACACATAGTTTTTTCATCACTACACTAAGATTAAAAGGCAGAAAAATCACATTCAGAAGTTAAAAATCAATGAGCAATGGATAGATGATCAGGATGTTCTGGCTAATGGTGCTGTGGAATTTTTTAAAGGGTTATTATCCTCTGAACATCACACAATTGATGAAAGTTTGTTTGCTGTCATTCCTTCCTTGATCAATGAAGATCAAAATCACTCATTGTGCTTAATCCCTTCAGCTGAGGAAGTCAAGACTACCATATTTTCTTTGTCTGGCAATAGTTCCCCAGGGCCGGATGGATTCACTGGAGCCTTTTTCTCTCAGTGCTGGGATATTATAGGAAATGATGTAACCCAAGCAATTCAGAGTTTTTTTCAAGGATGGGGCCTGCCAAAAGGGGTTACCTCCACTATCATTAGCCTCATTCCGAAGGTCAAAAATCCTATTTCATATGCTGACTTTAGACCAATTAGTCTTTGTAATTTCACATACAAAATTGTTTCAAAGATTATATGTGATAGACTTAAATCTAATCTTCCCTTGATCATTTCCAAGGAGCAGAGTGGCTTTGTTGGTGGAAGGAACATCACTGATAATTTTTTGTTGGCTACAGAGATCTTAATGGAACTTGATAGACCGATTAGAGGTCATAACATGGTTATTCAGCTGGACATGGCCAAAGCATATGACCGAATGGAGTGGGATTTTATAATCATGGCTTTGAGAAAATTTGGTTTTTGCAACAGGTTTATTTCTCTGATTTCTCAACTGCTGGTAAACTACTGGTTTTCTTTATCTTTCAATGGAAAAATTTGTGGTTACTTTAAATCCACAAGAGGCATTAGGCAAGGAGATCCTTTAGCTCCTGCCCTATTCATCATTGCAGAAGAGGTATTAAGTAGGGGTCTTAACCACTTGTTCTCTGTGGGACTATGTAAACATTATCACCTACCCAGAGGAGTGCAACCCATTTCACATATGCTATATGCTGATGATTCTTTAATCTTTATGAATGGTGGAGTCCACTCAATTAAGAAGCTACTTCTTTTTCTGGGAAGGTATGAAGCATCTTCGGGGCAACGGATAAATGCTCACAAAAGCAGTTTCATTGTTGCTAAGCTAATGTCACATAGAACCATAGTTCGCATCAGTCAGCTCACAGGATATACACATAAAAGTGGTCCTTGGTATTCCTCTTTTTAAGGGAAGGGTCAAGGTCCCTCATTTCAAGTATCTTATTGACAAAGTCAACATCAAACTTGCAAGTTGGCAAAGCAAGTATCTATCACAGGCTGGAAGAATGGTGCTTATCAAATCAGTTTTATCAGCTGTTCCAATATACACTGCCGCTGCTGCTTCTATCCCATACACTGTTATTCAACATATTGGGAGAATATGTTATAATTTCTTTTGGCAGGGACTTGATACTATGCACAGAAAGCACTGGGTATCATGGGAGAAAATCTGCAGTCCGGTTCCTAAAGGTGGTCTAGGAATCAGAGGCCTTCTTGACATTCAACTATGTTTTTATGTTAAACTCATCTGGAATTCTATACACAGTAAATCCCCCTGGGCCAGCTTCATAAGGAACAAATATTTACATAATCAGCATATTCTTAACTGCAAAATCCCTTTCCCTGCAAGGATTAAAAAGCATGACTTTGAAAAAGCTCGATCTATTTTCTTGACTGGCTCAAGAATGATGGTATGTGATGGGGCTAAAACTAACTTTCTCAAGGATAGCTGGTATAAGGAAAGATCCTTAGCTGATAGTTTGCTTATACCAAATCAATCGGAGCTTATTGACTGTTCTGTTAAAGATGCTCTGGCAGATCTCCAACACCCTGTATGGGACAGTTTAGAAGACCAACAATTGAGGGAACAGGTTCAGAGATTCATAACCTTTGCTGAAGATGATATTCACATATGGTCTCATTCCAATACAGGCACATTCAGTCTGAGTTCTACTTATAATTTTATAAAAGGGCAATCTGCCAGGCCTAATATGAATCTAAAGAAGCTATGGCATAACAAGTTTCCCCCAAGGGCTTCATTATTCTGCTGGAAACTATTAAATCATGCTATCCCAGTTGGCAGCCGTATTCAGCAGAGTGGTATCAACCTGGTTTCCAAATGTGACTACTGTCATAATTCCTATGATACAGAGGATGAATATTACTTATTCGTAAAGAGTGAAATTGCCAGCTGTTTTTGGAGAAGATTTGCCCCAATATTTAGCAACACCTGTATGAATGTTGAAAGCATTATCAACAGGCTGGAATACACTATAAACATGACAGTGTTAAGTAAACCCAAGGATTTCATTCGGCCGATGCTTATGTTAATGATCATCTGGGAAATTTGGAAATGCAGATGTTGTGCTAGGTATGAAGGAAAACATACAAGCCCAATGAGAATAGCTGATAACATTTCTGCTGAGATTAATTGCTCGGTTGGTAAGATGAAATTTAAGCAATGTACCAGTTGGGAATTTTTAAGAGTTCTGAAAAGTTTTGGAATAACTATTGCCTGTGCCCATACAATTTGCGTCATGATCCGATGGATTGCTCCTGCAGAAGGGTATATTTTAAATGTTGATGGTGCTTGTAAAGGGAATCCTGGTCAATCCGGGGGAGGAGGTTGCATCAGAGATCAACATGGCCAGCTCATCCTGGGTTTTTCATACTATTATGGCCTTGGCACAAACATGGTTCTTGAATGTAGAGCTTTGCTAGATGGTCTTCGATTGTCTCATTTCCACAACATCTCTCTAGCTATGATCCAATCTGATTCTCTGGTGTTGATAGGCCTGCTAATATCTAAAAAAGATCCACCTTGGACCCTGCTCCCTTGGTGTCAACAACTGTTGCAGCTGTACAATACACTCCACTATACAGCCATTCATGTATATAGAGAGGCCAACCAGCTTGCTGACGCTTTAGCTAACCATGCAGTGTATGTGGGGGATAACAAAGAGTATCATCATATCTGTGAGCTGCCATTGTTAGCTAGGGGTAATGCTATTGCTGATGCTAAAGGCTTACCTAATTTTAGGGTGAAACATGTATAGGCATTGTTTCCAGTTTTCTTACATATTTGTAGATAAGAGGTTTCCCTCTCTCTGATGATGTAATTCCTTTTGAATAAGTAATAAAATAGCATCTAATGGTTGTTTGGTGGAGTGAGAACATTCCCTTCCTCTGGAATGGGGGTGCACTCTCCCGTACTCCATTAGATGACTGGGTTTCATAAAAAAAAAAAGAAGCATGTAGCCTTAATGTCTGTTTTATTATTCTATTTTATTATGCTGATGGCCATATCCATGGACAGAAATGATTGAAATTTCACCATCTCTAGTCCATTTCCACACTGGATATCAGTTTATTTCGGATTTGAATCAAGTTCGGATCTCATGTTATCGGATACGGACTCGGATCATGAAGAATCCAATCCGGATCCGATCCATTGACACCCCAAGCTCCCCCTCCCACCGAGCTCCCCCCCTCTTGCTCCCCCCTCCTCCCCCCCATCTGCTCCCACCGAGCTCCCCCCCTCTTGCTCCCCCCTCCTCCCCCCCATCTGCTCCCACCGAGCTCCCCCCCTCCTGCTCCCACTGAACCACCAAATAGATTTTCTCGCTATCATGTTCCTTTTTTTTCTTTTTTTTAGTGCCCACAACGCCCCACCCCCTCTCTAATTTAGTTAATATTAAACAAGACATCCTAAAAATAAGTCTGAGTAAGATTACATAAATTAAAATAAAATGAAACAACATATAAATATGAAATTAAAATTTTACTTACTGTTTATTTGTAAAAAATTCTTAGATTCTTTCGTTCCCTTTCCCTCGGCCGATTATCGTACGATGAGTACAACAATATATTAAATAAAATAAAAAATTTGTTTTATCTACGTGTGTGAGACGGGTGTGTGCGTGTGCCTGCGAGGGGGGGGGGTGGCAACGGGAGCCCTGCGGCCAACGGTTGAGGGAGAGGGAGCAGGGGGCTTGAGGTGTGTGTGCGTGTGTCTATGTCTGCGTGTGTGTGTGTCTGTGAGGGGGAGGGGCGCCACGGACAGGGGAAGAGAGGGCGGTGGGGGGTGGGGGAGGGCAGCCAGAGGGAGTGAGGGAGCGGGACAGGGGAGAGGGAGAGGGATTGAGTGAGGGAGGGGAACAGGATCAGGAGAGGGGGAGGGAGATAGGGAGAGGGAGAGTGGCGAGAGGGAGCGGAGGAGGGAGATAGGGAGAGGGAGAGAGAGAGAGCACTTACCGATGATGACGACGGCGATGATGGGAGGAGGCTGGCGGCGACGACGAGGATGGGAGGAGGATGGCGATGACGACGACGATGATGATCGTGAGAGGGAGGGAGGCTGGCAGCGACAGTGAGGACGGCAGGGCCTCCTGTGACGGAGAGGATGGCAGCTCTAACGACGACGACGGCAAGCAAAGGAGAAAGAGAGAGGGACAGGGAGAGTGGGGGCCTCCGGCGACAGTGAGGACGGTAGCTCTGGCAGCAACGACGGCGAGCAGAGGAGAAAGAGAGAGTGAGAGGGAGAGTGGGGGGGTGAAATGGGGGCGGGCGGGGGGGAGAGTGGGGGCCTCCGGTGACGGTAGGATGGCAGCTCTGGCGGCGATGACGGTGAGTAGAGGGGGTGAAATGGGAGAAAGAGAGAGTGAGAGGGAGAGTGGGGGGGTGAAATGGGAGAAAGAGAGAGTGAGAGGGACAGTGGGGGGGGTGAAATGGGGGGGGTGGGGGGGCGAATTGGGGTAAATTTTGCGACGGCAATTTCAGACGGATTATTGTCCGTCTGAATATACGTCTCAATTTTGCGATGATAATACGGACATAACATATTCCGTCTATAATTAGGGACGGAATATTTTCGTCTGAATATCCGTCGCAAATTGAGACGTATATCCAGACAGCGTATAGTATGTCTGAAACACAGGTGGAATTTGCGACGGATATTAATCCGTCGCAAATTCCCGTCGCTAAAACCGCTTTTTCTTGTAGTGTTTCCCGTCTGTGAGACATGGCTTTTCGGGTAGTTTCCTCGTGCTTACCCGATATCGAGGTCTAGGGTTTCTGGTAGGGTTACCAAGGGTTTTTCCCCTGGATAGTGTAGCGTTCATGACTGCGAGGTTGTGACTGTTCCCGGATCATGTGGTCTTGGGTTGGTCGTCGCCTGTGAGAGTAGGACTTCATGACAGAGCTATCGTGGCATTCCTTCTGGTGGCCTAGCCAAGGTTTTCCCCGTTAATTCAGTAGTTCCATGACTGGGAGATGGGGCTTGCTTTCGGTACTGTAGGAGTAGTTTTTAGAGCCGTGGTTCCAACGGCTATCATGGTTTCATTACGACTGTTCCTTTCGTCGTTGCTTCTATTGTTGTTATTGCTATCCCGTTAGCGTTGTTCTTTACCACCGTGTTTTATGGTAGGGTTCCGTAGGACCCCTACTAAGCCAATGAGATGAGGCTCACCCCATACTTTTCAGGTGTAGCGGTTCCTCCTCGAGGTTCAGAGGTGCATCGTAGAGGTTCGTAGTTGCCAGCTCGCCAAGCCGAGTGTTCACTCCGTGTTGAGTACGTTTCCTTTCCTGTAGATTGTACTTTATTTGGACTGGACTCTGTAGTTAATTTATGAATTGAAAATGTAATTTTATTTTGTCATTTAAACTGTTAAATGTATAGATGTTCCAAATTTATTTCATATTCCAATGTACCTCCACACACCTTTTAGCACTTCCGAGCCCCCCCTCGGCTCATGGGCGGTGGACCAGGATTCGAATGGTATCGGATTATTCCCGGTATTCGGATCTTGAGTCGTGACAGTTGGTATCAGAGCGTGGTTGTCAATGTACATGAGAATTTAAGATATTGCAATGATCAGAGTCCATAAAGTTCAGTACAGTCGGCAACTGGCATAGGGTTTCGTGTTTCTTTTCTGCTTTGTTTCTCGCGTGAGAGTTAGAGTGCGCCGTGTTGGCGCTGTGAAGGTGGTTTCTGTTTTTGTTGGAGTGCCGGCGTGGGGCCTGAGGAATGAGATAGAGAGCTTTCTTCCCCATTGGTGGTGGCCCTGGTTGTGCTGTGATGGGCAGAGTTTGCCGACAGGTGCAAGTTTGCGGTGCTATGTTCGAGGAGTCTATGATGAGGTCAGGTGGCTGGTGAGGATTGCTCGTGGCTAGGTGGCCGTGAGTGTGCTATGAGAGAGTTGATGTCATCTTGGCCACCCCGGCTTGAGGTTTAGCCAGTCCCTGAGGCATCGAGATCGTTGTTTGACGTGCCAGAGTGGGGACTCTGATCGAGATGTGCTCGGGCGAGCGGAGGATCTTTTCAGTGAGCTACTGATTGTCGAGCCTGATTTTCTCATCATGCTCTGTGGCGTCAGAAATGATGTGACAGTCCCAATTATTTTATAGATTTTGAGGCAGGATTGGGCGAAGTTGGCCCAGTGAGTTCTTGGTCCTGCACTTTTGCGTATGGATCGGCTGTGTTAGTCCTAGATTTGGTTCGAGATTATGTGGCGGTGGCTTGGTTCGTGGCCCAAGATTATGGGATTTGGGGCCATTCTGGACCTCCTTGGATGCGCCGTGTGAGCCGCCAGGTGAGATGTGAAGGTTCCACAGTAGATTCAAGATTAGAGGATGAGCGTTGGCAGGTGCCGATCGTGGCTCGTGCTGTGGTTCTTGGCATGGTGGTCCGCACAGTAGCAGCTCGGGAGATGGATATTTTGAGGACCTGAGAATCAAGAATGGATTGGTGCTAGCAAGGATAGATTCGAGGTAATAATGTCTGGTGGCTAGAGGTGTAGCAGCCTTCGAGCTTGGCTCCTTTTTTGTTGTTTCTTTGCTCCTCGGTAAGGATTTTGGCATGTTAATGGTTCCGAGATCAGAGGCAGGTATGGGTAGGGAGCGTGTGGCAGTGGCTAGCTCAACCGCTGTGGCAGTGTGTGGCTGGCGATCAGCTGAGCTAGTGCTCGAGGCGTGGTATGTTGCAGTTCGAGGAATTGCAATTGATGGGATCGGCAAGCGGCTTCAACAAAACTATAAAATAGCTATTTATGTTTTAGTTGTCTCATGTTAATTGGGCCATATGTATGAGCCTAATGGGTCATGTTTTATGTTCATAGTAATTATGTCTACAATAATCATGCAAGAGTCTTTTTTTTATTTGTGTCTTTTAGTCTTCCCAAGAGAGTTATGATGAGTAGGTATTAGGTGTTAATGAGTTGTCTTTTGGTTTTCTCTGAAGAGTCTATAAAAGGTGATGTAACTCTTCTTTAGAATACTATGAGTTGAATAGAATTTTTGGAAAGATATCCTCCGATGTGAGGTCCACACCCTTTCTATCTCTCTTTTCCCCATCTCCTTCCTACTAGGGGTGCGATGCCCCTCTCTCTCCCTTTCCCCACTACTGGGTGCGACGCCCAGATCTTCCCCTCCCTTCCCTCCTATTGCTTCTCCTCTCCCTGCATTTCCCCCCTTTCTGAACTTCTTCCCCTCTCCCTCTAAACTTCTTCTGCCATGGCCAACACCGCCGTTCACCACCTCGTCTCTCTCCCTCTCTCTAAAACTCTCTCTCTCTCTAAGGGGGCCGCCCCCCTCTCTCTTTCTTCCCCCTCCCCCAAATTCGAATTTCCTCTCTCTCCTCCCTCCCTTCCCTCCTCATTAAAGTCATATCCCTTCCCCATACCCTCATTCAATTATTCCCTCAACCCCTAGGTGGAATCCCCTCCCCCTAGACACCCTTTCATCTTCCCAACACATCTCTTCACTTCCCCTAGCCCCCTTTCACCCCTCCCAAGCCAAACATTCAAACTCCCCCCTCTTTCTCTCTCCCCAGCCCCCCCTTGGTCGACCTCCCTTGACCTTTCAGCTCCTAGGGTCGCCCCCCATCTCCCCATTCCTCCTTGGCCATCTCTCTTCCCTCTCTCATTCCACCCCCTCTCTTGTGCTCACCCAGCCACCACACTGCCATCTCCTACTAGCTTCACCCCTCCCCTTCCACTCCAGCCTCCCTCCATTGACCCTCAACCTCCATCACCCTCCCCCACAGCCATCCCTCACCATTCCTCTGCAAAAACCCTAGTCATCCCCACCCCTTCATCCCCACCTATCACCAGCCCCTGCCCCAGTTCGCAGGCAGCAGCAGGGGTACCTGTTGGAGGCTCGGCTGCGACACCATCTCCACGATTTTGCTGACCATCCATACATTTCTGGAAAGGGCGTCCAGATAGCTTTCTAGGAGAGGTGGTTTCGTCTCCATCCAAGCACCGATCTGTCTGGGGGAGCCGTTCTCCCCTGATCATGCAACCCAGGTCTGGACAGCGACCTGTCTGTCTTTTGGAAGCTGCTCCGGCCTCATCCCCCATTTTCTGATCAAGCCCTTTGGGGGATCCCTACTAGGGTCATCCAGCTTTCAGTCAAAATTGGTCCCGGCAGATTTGGAGTTCCCAGTCGAGAGCACCGGTGTCAACAATTCAAGTCTGTCATGCAGTCCACATCACTGGCGGCCAGAACAAACAGTCCACCACAGGGAGCACCACGGCCTTTTCTGTCATCCTCTGCCCGAGCCCTCTGGAGCAGGTCATCAGGGGTCAGTCAGCTTTCAGTCAAGCTTGGTCTTGCCCCATTCTGATTTTCCCACTGGGAGTTACACCCCCGACAAGCCTCCCCTATCCGGCCTACGTCCTGGATAGTGCGACTTCACAAGAATCATCGGTACTGGCATCTCCCACTTAATAACAGGACCATTCCAGCACTGAAAGATCCCTGGGATGGCCCTCTTCGTGACAACTCCAGCCCCGCCTCGTTCCGGCCTCGGATCGGACAGCTACACCACCGGCAACCCGAGTCCAGATTTCTGCCCCTGCAGCCAGCTCAACCCCATCAACATCAAGGAGTCACCACTGGCGTGATTGTGAGAATCAGGCAGAGTGTTTTGGAGGAAGCACAATAGACTGAGCCCTCTTTCAGTAGGCCCTGGTCCCGCCTCAATCCGATACTCCAGCTGGGAGTACGACCTCGTCCAAGCCCTCTCTGGCCTGCAGTAGAGAAGCCCGGCGCAGTTCTACCGAATCTGTCATACCAGGTGCAACCGAGATCAGAAAGAGGCGACGTTTCTTCCGGAAGTAAGCTAAAGTGTCAAGCTTTCCAAAGCCTTCAGTCCCATCCCCATCGGACTATCCAGATAGGAGCTCTATCCCCGACAAGTAGCAGGCGGCAGGCAGCAAGGACAGCAGGCCAGCTTGCCCGTGTGAAATGGGTCGGCTCCCAACCACCTCCGCTCCCCACCCCGCCTGGCCTACATTTAGTTCCACATCAAATTGTTTTCGAACTCAGATGTCCGTTTCACATCGGCAATGGTGCGCCGGGAGATGCGGCGAGTGCGGTTCGACGAGACACTTGGCGAGTGTTGTCGAAGGTGTTGACCTGATGGAAGTGATGGTTCTTCCTAGTGCTGGAAGGTGCGGTTCCCCGCATGTGCGAGGTTCGAGGTCAGGTCAAGCGTGGAGATCTCCCGCTTTGTAGGAGGTATGTTGGTTTCTCCTTGGTCAGAGATCGATGATCGCACCTTGCTAAGTTCTATCGTCTTGCATCATGTGTTCGGATTGGTTGGCCTTTTATGTGCCATGAAGTCCGTGTGAGACGTGTTTTGGTAAGGTGGATGCTTGTGAGGAGCCATGCCCACTTCCCTAATGCGTAAGCGTGTGTTGGCCTTATTCCGGAAGGATGAGTGCCAGTTGGGCTGTGCTTGCGAGAATTTGTGGCTGGTGTTGTGATTTCCTGATGTGTTGGGGATCAGAGCCTGCGGGGTTGTAGAGGATGGCCATATCAAGAGAGGGAATCTGTGCTCGGGGTTCGAGATAATTGAGCTTTCCTCACCCTATTTTCTGGAGTTAGCCATCCGAATTGAGGATTGTCGGGATGGTGGATCCCGAGTCGTCTGTATTGATTGTGCGCATGGATCAGAGTGCGCAGCGGAAGCCTTGTAGGCCCATAACCCACAGGTCCAGGATCTTAGCGTTGGTCGCTATGGGCGGATTTTAGAGGATGTGTAGAGCATCAGAGGATTGGTTCCTGGATGTGTGATTGTCTCTGGCTGTGGGAGCCATGTCGATTGCTATGCCATTACTTGAGGTATTGTGGTTTGTGGCACCGGCAAGATGGAGAGTTGGGGAAATATGACGGCAAGTGTGCCGCATGAGTACCATGTCCAATTGTTGGAAGTTGTGTCCTCGGATGGCATCGAGGTCCTAGAGATGTGATCTCCGAGAGATAATTATGGGTCCCAGTTGGTAGCTGTGAGCAGCTGGTGAGGCTAGCCGAGTGGTCAGCTATGGTAATGACTGGAAGAGGCCCAGTTGAGTCCGAAAGCTTCGGAATGTTGTAGGAAGGACCCAGATGTGATAAGAATCTATGATGTTTGGAGACCTGTGTGCACGTTCGTGGCGTTGTCGACCAGGTTGCTGTGGTAGTAGATGGCATTTTTCTGTTCTGGAGATGTGTGCCGTGAATCACTCAGGTTATGTCCTGTAGCTCGGTAGCGAGAGCAGAGCCGAGGATTGGCAGGGGTCCATTTGGAATAATTGAGATGTAGTCTGTGATGAGGCTATGTAATGGACGATGCCTATGTATGGAGTCTGTGGAGGGATGCTGTCGAATGGAGGGCCTTGGCCTTGTGACCAGCAAGGAAGGATATCCATGTAAGCCTGAGTCAAGTGCTGTTGTGGGCCGAGGATTGTGGAATCTCATCATTTGGTTTCACCGTGCTTCCCTGAGAGGGTAGAGTTGGCATGAGGATCGAGATCAGATGCGGTGTCCGAGTGAGGATCAGCTCGTGATGAAGTGATGGTCGTTGTAAGAGTCAATGGATGGCCTATTGAGATTTGGAATGCACTTATCGGACTCGGCGAAGGATCAGGAAGGAGGAAGTTGAGCATGTGAAGGTTTCCCGTTGGCGAGTAACTGGTGACCGGCGAATGAGTTTTCACAGGCAAAAGATGCCGGTTGTAGTGAGTCAAGATTGGCGAGAGCCGTGTGCAAGTAAGGCCTTTGGTGGCCGATTATGAGATATACCTTTTCCGGGAATTAGATCTGGGATCTGTTGAAGGTTTGTATTCAGACCGGAATTGGTCCCGTGCTGTTATTGGTGTTCGGCTTGCCAGGTATGAGATGGTTCATGGCGTGGAGCCGACGGGTTGTGGTAGTTAGTAGAGATGACTATGTGAGCTGGTTGAGGCTTAGTGATGGTTGTCCCTTGTGCAGGGCATGAGGTTAGTCAGCAAAATGAGAAGCTGATCTTTGGTTGGTCTGCCAAGCATGGGATTTCATCGGTGGCGTTTCTCGTGACGAGGATTGTGTCCCCTCGATGAGCGAGATGGTGGCAGCGATGCCATGGTTGGAATTTCGTTGTGGCTGAGGTGATACCAGACTTGTATTGTAGCAACTCGAAATTTTATATATGCATTTATATGCGAAAAGAAATAATGAAATATGAAAATAAAATAAATTATGAATAGTTTTCCTTAATGTCTTTAAAGTATAGAATACATAAACGTGAACCCTATCCCACATGTTAACACGAACGATGAGATCCGCGGCACGATTCTAAGAAGGCGAAGACGTCGGTACTGTAGCAGTACTGTAGCATCCGATTTAAGAGAGAATTATTAGCTCTAATCTAATCCTAATTAATGGATGAGGCCATTTCTTACATCATTGAATAGATGAGGTCATTGGTTATGTCATGGAGGGGAATTTATTTCAACATTCACACGTTGGAATTTATTTTCAACATTGGTTGGTGTAATAGTAACATGGGTTGATGAAATAGGAAAATTAGGTGGAAAATTAGCTTAGAATTAAATTGACAATAAAATAATTACAGGATGTTGCCTATAAATAGGGCTGGGATATTCCCTACTCAGCACAAATCCATCGGAGAATTACTGGTTGTAGAGAGGAGGAAATCTTTAAGTTTGGACGAGTGTTCTTCGTTCTTGTTCTTCTTCCTCTTCGATCTTCATCTATGTAGGTTTTCTCTCAGGCAAAACATAATTAGATCTTCATATATGTTCTTTTGCATGAGTATTTCGATTCTATGTAAATTTTTCATGTTCATGCATTTATGACTTATTTTGAGATTTAAAGTCCAAAAATTTGAGTTTTTACTATAAGAATGAGTTTTGATTATCTAAGAGTGCAGATCACACATGGACCGTGACTCGAATGCGGCAACCACGTTAAGATCAATGTGTCCAATTTGCCTCGTTTATGCGCATTATGTGCGTTATTTAAAAACTTAAAATTTGAATTTTAAAATCATTTTCTTGCCTTAAAAATGCTATCGAGATAGAAATGACTAGGTAAATGAACTCATAAAGCTATCGTTAATTATTCAAACAACTATGCTCTAATTTTCCTAAAATTCCGGTACATGATTGACCCTGTCTATGATCAAAGCTCTATCTGAAAGCTTGACATCTTTTTTCAATGTCTTTTCCTTCATTGAAATTCTTTCACAAAGGAACATGATAGAATATGCAAGAATGATTTCGTTCGATTTACGTGTTTCCATGTTTTCAAAAAATAGTGTAGCTAGCAAGTTTACCAAGAAAGATCAGTATCTAAGGCTAGAGGTCCACAGGTAAACGCTTTAAGTGGATAAGTGGTTATTTAATTAGGACCTTACAAATGCAAGTAGAACCTCCCATTGTCCCATCTCTTACCTGGCCGTGATCTCTTTGGTTTTCTAGCTAAGCACCAGACTGTGAAAAACTTGATCTAAACTTATTTTACAAGATTTTTCGCAAGAGTTGATCGTGCCTTGACTGGAAATTCATTCTCTTTATTATCTTAATGTCGCTAAACATGATGCCTTAAATCTTCCTTGAACTTTGTTGGTCCCAGGTAGGCGAGCAGACAAGAAGGGGGGGGTTGAATTGTCCCCAAGTAAAAATGGCAAATTAAAAACTAACTAAGCGGAATTAACAAGTTTTATCGAGATTGAGGAATTAACTGAACAAGGCCCTAAATTATCTCAACCTCTCCGATCTCACACGATCATACAAAGGAATATAACAATGAAACCATACAATCCCACAAATCAAACCATAAGACAATGGGATTTTTAAGGTGCTTCGGGACCACGACGGGCTCCCTACGTCCACCCCTCACCAAAACCCGGTGAGGCTTCACTCGCTGGATAAGCCAACACGGGGAAAACTCCCCAACACGGAGCAAGGCTCCAACACACAAGGGGATAAATCCCCAACACGGAGACGACGCTCCAACAACACATAGGATGACGCTTGCACACACACACGGGGACGCGCCTCAACACACACACGCGGAGTAAACCCTACAAACATGGGGTACAACCCCAAACACACATGGAGACGGAGTCTCCAACACGATCCGATGACCAGATCACAAACACACACACACGCTGCAACAAACGCAGCACAACGACACACACGACCGCACGCAGGAGATCAAACATGACCGTATACATAGACGGTCACACACAAAAATATATCTAATGTTCAAAAAATAAACACGAATGATAAAATCATGCTAAACCCAAACTATAGAATATGAAGCACATCACAAAGAACAAATAAACGATATAGAAATGATCCCCCTTTGTCTTCAATGGCCGAAAGATGATGTTCTTGGATGCTCGGGTCGGAGGTAAGCCGGATGCTGTCGATTTGAACGTCAGCGCGTTCCTCTCTTCGATCCGCTCCTTTTCTTCTTCTTCCACGAGCTCCAAATCATCCTTGATGTAGATCAAATCTCCTGCACAATAGCTTCTCCTTCCTTTCTCCTTTCCTTCACCTGCAAGATAGAACACAATCAACACATTAGGGTTTAGACCATTCAAATTCATAGCTCTCATATGCATACAAATAGGAAGCACCAAAAGACTACTATAGCCCTTCTAGAAACCTCCAAAAGGACCCCCAATAGGTCTCCCACCAACCCAAGGGAAAAGGGGTAAGGGTTAGGCACAAGTTGACTTGGTTTAGATGGATTTCGGAACCACGTTTGTTGGTTTTCGTCATTGTCGGTCGACCTACACAGGTCTTACGGTCAACCGGAATTTTACATACTGAAATCTCCCATTTTTGGGAATTTCTGCCGACCGGCACTACAGGGTCGGTCGACCGCCAGCTGTAGTAAATTCTAGACTAATACATTTCAGCCCTAAACTCCATTGCAACCCTTCCAAACTCTGTGGCATCAAACTCCTTTGATCTTGGAGGGATTATGCAAAGAATTTAACTTGTAAAAATATAATAAAAATGATTAGAACTTTAGCTTAATAATCAATATGATAAATGTATGAAATGCATACATGAAAGCCCATGTTCAAGGTGCATACAAACACTTTGAACCATAAAAGCTTTAAGCTAAAGGTCAAGAATTATTTCTATGCAAGTGAGCAAAGTATGAGAACCATTTAGCCATGCACATATACAAGTGAACACTTTGAAAGCATGATTGACTAAAGGTCAAAATCAATAGATATGCATTTGTCCAATATGAATGCATCATGTAACCAAGCTCCATGAAGAGTATGCATAGGAAGCATTCAAAGCTTTGCAAAATATCCATGAAACCTTCATTCACAAAAGAACCCTTCTAGACAATTATCAAGATGTGAATTACACAAATTCACCCAACTAGGGATTGGAATGAAGAACCATGCATCTAAGCAAATCTTATGATGCTAGCAAGCCATGCAACACATGTGAGTTTCATAAAATTCAATTGCACCAAACTTCACATGAGTTAGCTTAATCAATTTTCAAGCACACATTGAGCACATTGAATAGAATTGCTAAAACCATATGATCATGAATCCATATAATGAGAGAGCATCATTCAAATCACATTCATCAAATTTCAAGTTAATAAGTTGAGTACTTTTCAAGCCCAAAATCCTTGTGAGGAAAATGCATCAAAATACTCAACCAAGGCATTGAAAATCTTTTTGATGAAATACATATAACATAGAAAGAGTCGATGCAATGCAATGAGAATGTTAACTCCCTTTTTGAAGAAGAGCTTCATTGATGGACTCCTTTGAGTTCCAAGCATGAATCATGGATTTTGATCCTGTAAGTCAAGATAACATAGCGTGAGTTCTTTAAATAAGAATCATCCATATGACTTCCATGTGTTGCTTAATGAAACACACACATGCATGCTCAATGATGCACATCACCACAAGCACAATTATTTTGTTATCATTAAAACTAAACATCAAACATCAACTAGGAGATGTAACAATCTCCAACAACAATCTCCCCCTTTTTGATGATGACAAAATAATGTGTGCGAGAGTACACAACCAACATTCTTCTCCCCCTTGAGCACACAACCAACATGCATTGAGCACACAACCGACATTTTTCTCCCTCTTTTTGTCATCTACAAAAAGACAGGGGGTTATTTGACATGATATGAACATGTTAGGCCGGAGGAGATGATACCAATGTGAATACTAATTGTTGCAAAGACAGGAGGTTATGTGACATGATACCAATTGGTGGAAGTGACAGGATTCAAAGATACCAATTGTTGGTAATGGTTGGCCTTAAAGATTGAACCATTTGTAGAAGATTTATGCAACATGAGGTGTTCAAGATGATAGCATTCAAGGGTTAAAGCTCATGTCAGATTTTCACAAGATGTAAATCAAATGAGTTTCTTTGATTTTCAAATTTTTTGATTTTTATATTTTATGAAAATGCATAAAAACTCAATGCAAACATGTGCCGACACTATGAATGCATGCAATGCAACTAAACAGATATGCTTATGAAAACCAACTAAGTCAATGGTTGAACTCAAAAATAATGTTGAATATTTCCATGTGAGGGTCACAGATTTTGATTTTCATGATTTTTAGATTTTTTATTTGAATTTTCTTTAGGAATGCGTGAAGCTAAATACATACAAATGATGAGATATGAGATGCACCATGCAACCAAGCAGATATGTATACATTACATGCAACATAGCTCCCCCTTACTCATTTAAGAGGGGAATGTGTATAGAAAAAGTGCATGAGAGTCAAAACATCTAGGATGCTTATGTGTAACACCTAGGGGATTGTGCAAGCACACAGAGGAATTATGCAATAGTCAATGCAATCAATCAATTTTCTGAATACAAATTAAATCAAATTTCCATATGTGAAAGTGAATAACATGAAAATAGACTGTAGTCATATGGATATTGAGATTTTCAGATCAACACAATGAGAGATTATACAAACTGCATTTCATTTTATGAGAACAGCGTATTGGAGGCTACGCTCTACCACAATGAGTTTTCACCAATTTTTCAACTCAACCAATATGATAGTCAGAATTTTTCAAAAGTGATCAGGTTCAAATGATTCCTTTTTACGCGAGGAGACACATGGAGCTCATGCCAGACTCCCCGATTACTCAGAAGATGGAACCATTTCACCTTATTTTGAGCAGAGATATTATAGTGCAACACCTTTCTGAAGTGAACCACATCACGTCTTCAGGTGACATGTGCCCAATTTACTCAGTGAGACTAAACATTACTTTGTCATTCTTTTTCAGATTCTTTCTATAAAAATAGGCAGGTAGCTTTTTCCTCAACTATCTCTTTGACATTCATGCAGCAAGTTTAATATTTCAAAGGTGTTGAAAGGAAATTCCTACTTCCTTATCTCTAACACTCATTTTCACATGTTGTGCATGAAGTGTGCGAATTTGATTCAGCATGTATACTAAAAATTTTATGAACACATAACAGTGCAGCTCCTCCTATCTAGATGCACTTATAGGAAGATTACCCCCCCTGAGTATACGACATGTAGCACTCTCGTGATGACTCAATTTGCAACATTATTTAGCAAGAAATATGAGGTCTTAAAAATTCCAAGGAAGGAGGTGATTAGCATATAATAACATGCAAGCACACAACGGGAGTATATGTAGTATGCAATGCAACAATATTTTGGCACACCGTGAGCTTCATCTTACAAATGCACTATGTGAATGATATGCACATATGATATGCAAATATGCAATGTGATGCAGAATGTCAAGTTTTTATTTAAAAGTTCTAAATGCATTACAAAATTTAACATGGGTGCAAGATGCAAGTTTTCAGTATTTCATGTGAATGATCTAAATGCACCTTATGAACTCGCAATGCATGCAACTTCTAAAAACATGAGAGTGTAATGCAAGATGCAAAAATAAGATGCAAGAGTTTATTTTTCAGAAGATCATGACAGATTGCACAAGGCATTCACATACAACTGATGATCAACAAGCATTTTTCATCACATGAGCTTTATAAGCTAGGGTGCAGAAATAGATTTGAAACATTCAATGCAACCCATTTGTTTTCATAAACTTTTCAAAAATAGATTTTCAATAACTTTTCAAAAGCTTAGAGTATCATCCACAAGCCAAGCAGATTTTTAAAGTTCCGGTACGAGGTGAAGGTCTGAAAACCCAACTCACACATAGTGAGCGCTTCTTGATGAACGTAATCCACCCTTTTACTACACACCATTTGATATACCAGAAACTCAATTAAGCTCAGATGCTCATGCATTTCAGATTAAAAAATATTCAATAGGCAAAGACATCATGCTTATTCCTCAGAATTTTTGAATTCATTCAACCAATGAAACATGTTCATCATAGCAGAATACAGTAATAACAGATCAAGTTTTCAGAATCAATATCTGTCAAATGAACAATTCTGTATTTCAGGAATTTTGCCTTCTTCAAGCAAGAAAGAATTTCAGAAACAGTTTGAAGGCACATGGTATTTCAGACTTTCAAGACAAAATGATTCTCTTCCAAGGACATGTTTCCTCATAAGCTAAACAATTCAATTTTTGAATTTTGGTACAAGGCAGAGAGCTTTGATCCGAGGATCACCTCACACATGGTGTTAGCTTCCTGACAGACTTAATCTGTCATTTCACATAACAACATTTGATATACCAAATATTCATTCAATGAGAGCATGAATGGCATGTACAAAGTAGCAGAAGGAAGACATCAAGGATACCAATTTGACAAAGAAGAAGTAAAGTTGGAGTTTTACTATTTGAGTGTGTCTTGTTCCATTTTGTTGAAACCCCATTCATTCTTTCTTTACCTTAAGGCACACCTCCATCAAAACCAACTTAGTTGACAAATTTTGGCACCCAAGCCTTTTTGGGTCCTTGGGGATTAGAAATGTTTCTGCCAAAAATTTCTTCGACATTCTCATTGCATCATATCATCGTTCTTCATGATCCTACAATCCTCAGTAACATGTCTATGGTTTCCACAATAAAGGCATTGAAGAGAAGTATTTTTACCAAAAGTATTCCTTTTTGGAGGAAAGAAATTTTCAAATCCATTCCATCTTCTATTTTCAAAAGGTCTAGATTTAACAAAATTAAACCTAGCATTTATTCTAGAAGCATGGAAATTTTGTGTTTTCAAGAACCAACACTCTTTCATAACATGTCCGTACTTCCCACAATGAAAACAACAAGGAGATGTAGATCTACGGAATGACTTTCCATTGTTTGCATGAGTGTTTGTAAACCAGTTTTTCTTATTTGATGCAAACCTTTGAGCATGAAAGACATGATCATTTCTGAATTTTCTTTGAAAATTTGATTGTGCATTCATGGCATGAAAATCATCGTTTTGCTTCACAAAGTAGTTTTCCATCACATGGCCTAGTTTATGACAATAGAAGCAAGAAACATTTCTCTTCCTTTTGAAAGCAGATTTATTTTTGCATACTTTTTTATCATCCATTTTCATGACAACACAATCATTCATTTCATGGCCATGCATGTCACAATAAAAGCATTCAACATTCAATTTCATTTTTCGTCTATTTTGAACTTTTTGAAACCCTTTTTGCATGGTGGATTTTGTGTTGAGATTTCTCTTTTTCTCAAGACCATTTTTAGAATTTTTCATTTGAGAAGTGGAGGGAGATGCTTTGGAAGTGCTGGGAATATCAGATGCATGAACGAAAGAGGTTGTCACTTTAGATTCAAAAGATTTTTTGTTGACCGGAGTGTATCTAAGACCTTCTTTTTGAAAATTTACTTTGACACCTAGCATGTTATGTAAGTTCTCCTTCCCTTTGATAAATCTAGACAAGTCATTTTTCAAATCATTTATCTCTTTTTCACATGCAAGAATTTTCTCACTAAGCAAGTAATTCACAGATTCCAAGTTTTCATTCTCTTTCAAGATTTCCTTATTTTCATCATTTATGACATGCAGTTTTTCAGTTAAGTTTTCAAGAATTTTCTCAGTTTCAACAAACTTTGAAATTTTAGCAAACAGTTGTTCATTCTCAGATTTCAACAAGGAATTTTCTTTTTCAAGCTTTTCAAAACTCTTCAATCTTTCCTCAAGCAAGGAATTCTGAATTAACATAGCACCATTTTTATTTTTAAGATCTTCATTATCATCCATGATGCTTTTACTTTCAATTTCAGAATCAAGTAATTTTTCAAACAACTTATCATCATCAGATAAAGAAGCTAACTTGTTTCTAAGATATTTTTCTATTCCTTCAAGCAATGAAATATTAGACAACAATTGTTTGTTCTGATCAAGCAAATCATGACAGTTGTTTTCAATTTCAAATGATGTATTAGATTTTATAGCCATTTCAAGATCTTCAGTCATGCAGGAAATCTCATCTGAAAATAATTCAACTTTTGATTCAAGAGATTCATTTTATTCTTATAGGTGTTCAATTTTTGACTCCAAGGTTTTACAGTTTTCACATGACGAATTAGCATGCATATTCTCATCATTTTTCTTTTTCAATCTCTTAATTTTAGATTTATATTTTTTACATCTGTCATGCAATCGGCACATGCTAATTGCCACTCTTCAATTGAGGGTTCTTCGGAATTGGAATTTACCTAACTCGAGCTTTCCTCACCATGAGCCATCAAGCATGTACCCACTTGGGAATCTTCTGGGTTACTTTCAAATATAGCCAATTTATCCCATAGATCTCTGGCTGACCTGCAAGAAGAGATTTGGGAAAGAACATCAGACTCTATGCTATTCCTTATGAAATTCAAAGCCTTAACATTAACATCATTTCTCTTAACATCATCATCATTCCATTTTATTTTATCTGATGGGAGTTGATATGGACCATTACATATTACTTTCCAGATTTGACGTTCTTTCATACCAAGATAGAAAGTAATTTTTTTTCCAAGAAATATAGTCGTGACCATCAAAATAAGGAGGAAGGGAAGACAAATAAGTATAAGACATGATGCTCAATGAAACTCGCCGAGGGATCACTCTAAAGGTCATTAGACCAAAGAAATTAGAGCCGTGGCTCTGATACCAATTGTGGGTCCCTGGTAGGCGAGCGGACAAGAAGGGGGGGTTGAATTGTCCCCTAATAAAAATGGCAAATTAAAAACTAACTAAGTGAAATTAACAAGTTTTATCAAGATTGAGGAATTAAATGAACAAGGAACTAAATTGTTAAAGGTGCAGCTCGTTTGGACAAGCTAGGAATTCCTAGCATACGACTGATATAACCTTTTCATTCTATTATCTCAATAAAATTTACCTCTTAGGTGTGGATGGTGGAGTGGCCACTGAGGTACAGTCCCCCATTCAACCCTAGGCAGGGGTTTAAAAAAAAAATAAGGAACTAAATTCTCTTAACCTCTCCGATCTCACACGATCATATAAAGGAATATAACAATCAAACCATACAATCCCACAAATCAAACCATAAGACAATGGGATTTTTAAGGTGGTTCGGGACCACGACGGGCTCCCTACGTCCACCCCTCACCAAAACCCGGTGAGGCTTCACTCGCTGGATAAACCAGCACGGGGAAAACTCCCCAACACGGAACAAGGCTCCAAAAACACACAGGATGACGCCTGCACACACACACGGGGACGCACCCCAACACACACACATAGAGTAAACCCTGCAAACACGGGGTACAACCCCAAACACACACGGAGACAAAGTCTCCAACACGATCCGACGACCAGATCACAAACACACACACATGCTGCAATAAACGCAGCACAACGACACACACGACCGCACGCAGGCGATCAAACACGACTGTATACACAGACGGTCACACACACAAATATCTCTAATGTTCAGAAAATAAACAAGAATGATCAAATCATGCTAAAACCAAACTATAGAACATGAAGCACATCACAAAGAACAAATAAACGATATATAAATGATCCCCCTTTATCTTCAATGGCCAAAAGATGATGTTCTTGGATGCTCGGGTCGGAGGTAAGCCGGATGCCGTCGATTTGAACGTCAACGAGTTCCTCTCTTTGATCTGCTCCTTTTCTTCTTCTTCCACGAGATCCAAATCCTCCTGGATGTAGATCAAATCTCCTCCACAATATCCTCTCCTTCCTTTCTAGCTCTGGTCGACCGAAATTCCCAGAAATGGGAGATTTCAGTCTGTAAAATTCCGGTCGACCGCCAGACCCCTGTAGGTCGACCGACATCGACAGTAAATTCCAGACTAATACATTTTAGCCCCAAACTCCATTGCAACCCTTCCAAACTCTGTGGCATCAAACTCCTTTGATCTTGGAGGAATTATACAAAGAATTTAACCTACAAAAACATAATAAAAATAATTAGAACTTTAGCTTAATAATCAATATGTTAAATGTATGAAATGCATAAATGAAAGCCCATGTTCAAGGTGCATACAAACACTTTGAACCATAAAAGCTTTAAGCTAAAGGTCAAGAATTATTTCTATGCAAGTGAGCAAAGTATGAGAACAATTTAGCCATGCACATATACAAGTGAAGATTTTGATAGCATGATTGACTAAAGGTCAAAATCAATAGATATGCATTTGTCCAATATGAATGCATCATGTAACCAACCGCCATAAAGAGTATGCATAGGAAGCATTCAAAGCTTTGCAAAATACCTATGAAACATTCATTCACAAAAGAACCCTTCTAGACAATTGTCAAGATGTGAATTACACAAATTCACCCAACTAGGGATTTGAAATAAGAACCATGCATCTAGGCAAATCTTATGATGCTAGCAAGCAGTGCAACCTAACATATTGAAAGTGCATGAAACACATTCTCAAACCATCAAATCCTCAACTAGAGATGTGATCATTTTGACATGCATATAAGCAACACATGTGAGTTTCATACAATCTAATTCCACCAAACTTCACATGAGTTAGCTTAACCAATTTTCAAGCACAAATTGAGCACATTGAATAGAATTGCAAAAACCACATGATCATGAATCCATACAATGAGAGAGCATCATTCAAATCACATTCAGCAAATTTCAAGTTAATAAGTTGAGTACTTTTCAAGCCCAAAAACCTAATGGGGAAAATGCATGAAAATACTCAACCAAGGCATTTTTTTAACTCAAGTAAATACTTGCAAGGTGGTAGAGGAGGGAGGGGGTTCATCCCTTCATTTTGGAAGAGGATGAACACACTACCCCGGCCGCCAGGCAAGCGTTTTCATTAAGGAAAGTAGTAAAAGAAAAAGGTACAGGGGGAGGGGAGGGGAACATCGCCCGAAGGGGGGCAGGACTAGTACACGGCCGAAAGGCCCACAAAAGAAAGAGGCGAGAAAGGCCAAGACAAGGTCAAGGCGCAGAACCAAGGGACCCACATCACAAGTAAAGTTCACAGTCCCAACAAGATAGAATCTTCATCGAAAGTCCCTTCAGAGTCAGATGAGGATGAAGAACGGATTCCGCGCTGACGGTCCGGAGATCCTGGACAATCAAGAGGGTCAGGGTCCGAGCCATCATGATCGGTCCTCGGAGACGGAAGAGTGGACCGGCAGGGGGGGGGCGCCGCCAAGGCCGACTGGAGCCGAAGTGAGCGACGGGTAGGAGGAGGAGCCTCGTCAAAAATGCACTGCCGATCGCGGGAAGAGGAAGTGAAGTTGGAGCACCGGTAGGAATGCCGGGACGGGCAGACCTCGGTCCTTGACCCCACCCGCGAACGGTCCATGATAGGGTTGCCCACGAAAGCCGCATGAGCCACCGCAAAGTCACTGAACCTCGATGCCGGCTCAAGCCCGGGGAAGGAGAGAACCTAAACGAGCTGAAGGAGCTTGATACCAGAACCAAGAACCGAGGGTGGCGTGGCGTCCGCGAGACGCATCGGAACTGGGGGCGGAGCAGAGTCAACAATCGAACCGGGTGGCTCCCGGTTGATTTTCTTCCTCAGTGCTTGGGCAAAGGAGAGACAGGGGGATGGCGTTGGAGTAGAGGAAGGTGGCACCGGCTCAGCAACCCCACCCGCCATGGTGGGGTGCTACGGCCCTGGGGACCAAGCCACAACAGCGGCGTTGAGACCAGGAGGAGGCAAAGAGGGCCCGCCTTGGGGCTGAGCATCCGGCGCCCGGAGGCCGAGGGCCATCGTAGCAGCGGCGGGTCGACAAGTCACCGGGTCGACAAGGCACCGGGGCACGTTGAGACCATCGACCGTGGGACCCACACAAAGGGGATCCTTGCCACTAGAAATAGAATCCGACATAGAGGGGGGCATCAGAGGTAACTCTGCCTGAATAGAGCCAGCAACGGCCTCCGCTGGATCGGAGCAGCCGAGCTCTATCGGCGGAGCAAGAGCAGCAAAGGAGACGTTGACCGAGCCAGCAGCAACAGAGGGGAGCTCTGACCCAAGAGGAGGAAGGCATGCAGGAGCCAGGGAGGCAGCGGGGGGAGATGGGGACTCCAAGGCCTGGACGGAGGGCGCCACCTGAGTGACCTCAGCGCCGACCTGAGGGACCCGAGTAGCCGCAGGAGGGATGCAAGAATCATCAGCATGAGGGGGGGGTCGATGGAGGGAGCCACAGCCGAGGGCACCCCATCCCCTGCACACGCAAGCGGGCTGCCAGGAACAGTGGCAGGGGCCACGAAGGCGGGAGCAACAGTAGAAGAAGCTTGTGGATAAAACTTGGAGTGGATCGCCAAGGCAAGGAGGTGAAGACACAGGGGGAGGGCCTAAGACACCAGCGGCACCCACAGAAGCTGACGGCGTGGGAGGAAGTGGGTCCCCTGCAGCAGCACCCAGGAGGCCATCCTCCGCAAGCCGAGGGGGGCACGAAGATAGGAGCAGAGCGGAGCCTTGGCTCCCACGATGGATAGGCTGCCATGCCTGAGACGACACAGGATGGTGGATCACGGGGGCAACGCCAATTGCTGGCAAGCTAGGAGCAGAGCCAGCATGCCCCAAGTGCGCGGGGGGCACCAGCTTCTTCTTGCACTTTTCCACCCGGTGGCCAAGATGTCGACAGCCGTGGCAGAACAACGGGAGGTCGGGGAAGACGATGGGTTGCCAGGAGCCTCCTCCCCCACAGTTGACCCAAACACGAGAGGGAAGGGGCTTCGAGACATCCAACTGAATACAAACGTGAGCCGCTTGAGCTTGGAGGAGACAGGTAGTATTCCTGTCCACCTTAAGGACCGGCCTAATACTCCCGGCTATGGAGCGAATCATCTCATCGTGGAAGAAGTTGGCCGGGAGGCCAGGGAGTTCCAACCAGACAGGAACCAGGGGGGAGTCTGAGTCTGGGGAGAAGTGCAAGGACCACTGGAAGAACTTGAAGAGCTTGCCATGGACATAAAGAGTTTCCTTGAGCAGAACCTGGAGGAAGTCCTCGCAGTTCTGAAACCTGATGAGGAGGTGGCGGTTGTCCAAAGCGCAAATTAGAAAATTCTGGCGAAGGTTAAACCGTTGGGCCAGATGGCCCCTGATGTCTTGGAAAGGAGGATGCCCTTGGGGGGTCTTAGCGATGATGGCATGCAGCAGGGGCTTGCATGAAGCCTGGATCTCGTCGAGGGTAAAAAAAACCGTCGGTTCGCCGGAGTCGGTGAAGGCAGGCGGATGACTGGCGACAGGAAGAGTTGAAGGCGAGATGGCTTGCTCGAGCACCTGAGCGAACGAGGGCCCAGATGCAGCAGCCCCCAACGCATGGCCAGGACGCCGGGTGGGACCCGACGTAGGCTGCAGGGGGAGGGGGCCAGTACCGTGCACCGGTGCACCACCGCCCCTAGACAACGGTAGTGGAGGGGCAAGAACACCATGAGATGCGGGGGGGGTGAGAATCAAGCGGGAGGAGGCCTGCGGAGCACCGTCTCTGGTGAGTGGAGGACAGGAAGGTGGCGGGAGGCAAGAGGCTGTGGGAATAGCAGGGGCTGTGAGAGTGATCACAGAAGCAGCTGGGCATGAGGCAGAGGAAGGCGCATGGGTGGGGAGCGCGGACGGGAAGGACCGAGCGGTGGGAGGAGAAGACGTGCTAGAGGTGGGGACTGGCGACGAGCACGCCGGCGGTAGCGCCACTGGAGGAGAGAGCGGCCGAGGAGAGGAGGCGCCAACTAAAGCCAAAGGGACATCCAAAAATAGAGCATCATTTTTGGATGCCGTCCCATCGCGATCAACGGGGGTCAAAGGTAATAAGCATGAAGTGAGCAGCGCGGGGGAAGGCCTCGAAGGGAAGGAGAGAGACAGCTGGGATAGCGTGTGGGGGAGAACAGCTGCGTGGCACCCAATGATAGGAGAAGGGGCAAAAGAGACCGTGCCACAGCCAGGGAGACCACCAATGAAGGACGCTGTGGGCTGGCAGTGGCTCCGTCAGGCGGTGGCGTGAGTGAGCGGTGAAGAACGTGTCATCCCTCCACTGGAGGAGGAACGTGCCGTGGAGAGGCAAGGACACCGCCGGGGGGGCATCGGAGACACCGACGGAGGAGACGAGTGGCAGAGAAGATGAGCTAGGAAGCGGGGGGGAAGGCAGGAAGCCCACACGTGCACCCTCCGTAGTAGGAGAAGAAGCTGGGGCCGGCAGACAAATAGCTACATGCGAAGAAGCAAGGCCCAAGATGGGCTGAGAAGAGGATGACGCGACGGATGCACCAACGGCTTCTACCGGTAGGAGGCCAGGGGGGAGAGGGGGAGGCACAGGGCCTCCCCCACCACCGGCCATCGCCGGAGAACGAGCAGAAAATGGCTAACGTCAAGACACAAGGATGGAGAAGGAGACGCACGGCATAGAAAGAGTCGATGCAATGCAATGAGAAGGTTAACTCCCTTTTTAAAAAAAGAGCTTCATTGATGGACTCCTTTGAGTTTCAAGCAAGAATCATGGATTTTGATCCTACAAGCCAAGATAACATAGCGTGAGTTCTTTAAATAACAATCATTCATATGACTTCCACGTGTTGCATAATGAAACACACATAGGCATGCTCAATGATGCACATCACCACAAGCACAATTATTTTGTTATCATTAAAATTAAACATCAAACATCAACTACGAGATGTAACAATCTCCCACAACAAACTTCTCTAATTAACTTCATTTATTCTTCAAACTACATGCCCTTTCTTCATATTACATGTCCTTGGAAATGAAAATTTTGCTAGATCTGTACTTTAGCCATAAACTACCATTTGGGAGTGTAGGAGGAAAGTGCCATGCGGGGCAAAGTGCTACGTTATGGGAGCCACCTCTTGAGGGCGGAATGACGCAAAGTGCTACATAACAGGAGCCACCTCTTAAGTCTGTAGGGGCCACCTATAGAGTCCTCCATAACTAAATGTCTAGTTATGCGCTATACTATGCTTCATAAGGTTTTCTTGAAACTCGGATTGGCTATATTTATAAATGATTTATTTTGGAAATAACATGGGACTCTTGGTCCACCCGACACTCAATGCTTGGAAATTTTGGGACCCTGATCTAGTCCTAGGCGAGTAAAGCCTGAAATTACTTATACTCGAGGGAGTTGAATTATCAGGTGTGGCATTGCACCAACTGACATACAAGATTGAACTAGACAATTCACTTGTTATATGTTTGACTTTCTGTACATGACATTTTTGACCAGGTGTGTTAATATTCTTGTTACATGGCCAAATTTATAATTATATACTTATTATTGATCTCCATGCTTACACTTGAGTTCTATAATATCTATTATTGAATACTTGACTTCCTGATCTTGTTCGCTACTACACTTATCACTTCTTTTATTACCTGTTTTATTTCGAGAGCATATAGATGATCTAAAATGTTAATTACTTAAAGTGACCTGGTAAAGTGATATAAGTCCTACTGAGGTTTCTAGCTCACCCCATGTATTTTTGTTAATTTGCAGGAAATCCCGAAGATGATGGGAATGGGATAGAGTGACGAGAGTGTTGATAGTTTTTAGTAGATTTTTTCCCAGTCTGTCTACTTAGAAATAGATGTACTAGATTTGAATAGTATCAAAAGTTCTTGAAGGATATTTATTGGAAATGTCAAATTATAAAATAAAGATGTGATTTTGTCCATTTGTTGTTCATACTCTTCATCTGAGTCTCTTGATAGACCCGCTTCTTTAACTTTTCACCCCTTGATATCTTCACCTTGTTCGGGGCGTGACAGTTTAGTTGGTATCAGAGCCTATGGTTAAAAAGAGTCTAGGGCATCAAGACTTAGTTATTGAAAACCCTAGGTTCTTTCACACTGTAGGATAAAGGTTAGCTATATTGGACCCGTGAGATTCGATAGAGACTTGGGCTAGATCTTAAGACATGTATAGATAAGACATTTAATCCCCATAGCTTGTTTTGCATAAATTCTTAGCCGTTGAAAATGGCCACTGAGCGTGCTCAATGGAGAGAAATGTAAAGGACTGTCCAAGGGCTAACTCAAGCCCTACAACAAGTGGCTCAAGGAGGAGCTAATCACCATGGTGCGGGAGACCTACACCGCAACTTTAGGAACATGAATCCCCCGAGATTCAATGGTTCCACTACCCGGATGAAGCCTGTTGGGTTCTGTTCACCCCTCTTTGTCTTTGACAATGGTTTTGATGATTCCAATATATTGTGTGTTTTATGTATGCTTTACAGTGAAAATATTATGTGTAAGTTTGGTGGAAATGTGCATTGATCATCTTGATCTTGATGCTCACATGTTGATAACTTGCTTTGCAGGTTGATATTCTATGGTCTTTCACGAATACAATTCTGATGTTGCCTCATGTGTGATGTTCATGAGACTTTGAAGCTAACCTGTGAAAACACTGTGTTTGGGTAGCACTGCATTATTGATGCTTTCTTCCATATCCTATATGGGTTTTTAATGAACTAACAAATGCTTGATACTCTGCTGTCCATGGTTGTGTTTCGTCTGAACTACATTTATAATTCATGATTATGAACTGATCTTGGCTTACATGAAGGTTTGATTGAGTTGCTTTGTAAATGCCCTTTTCATACATGATCAATTGGTTGATATGTGTGCCTTTTGAGAAAATGGTTTTCGTGGAAGTTTGGCCGAATTTTATTCAGAAATGGTTCTTCGTGCTTGAACCAATTTTTGGACTGATATATGCAATTCATGCATGTGCTTTTAATAGGATGTGATTTGGCGATAATATGGGTAGGCTCATAACTATTAACTGCCATTAAAGCTTTCTTTGAACTAGAAATGGCTAAAGATTTGCATTGAATAGCATGCTGAGTGGTTTCATTGATGAAGTTCAGTTATTTCATGATTTAAATTGAGTTTTGATTGAACGTTTGGTGGAACAAATGGTTTTATGGTTATTTGCACACTCATGAAGCTAGACTATTGCATATTGAATATGTGTGTGTCCATTGATTAATGTAGAAGTTGCTTTGGAAGCTTCAATATTGCAATCTTGTGTGGTTGGTGAATGTTCCAATTATAGGTTTAGTTTTTGCACCGACTTAGCATAACATTGCACGGACCTTGTCATAGTTGCACCGACCTTAGCTATGGATTTTACACTATATGCATCGACCTTGTTCAATTGTGCACTGACCTGTTCAATTGTGCACTGACCTATTTCAATCTTACACCGACCCAAACTTCTCATGTGCATTGACCATGAGGTCATATGCACAGACATCATAGATTGCATTGAGTGACTCTAAGTGTTTTAACATGAGATTGAATTTCTTAACTTGTAGGCTCAATTGTATGACATTCACTTGGTTCAAGGTAAGACTTTCTTTCGTTCTTATCAATTGCATTGACTTGAATATGGGTGTTGTTATTAAGTGCAGGTTCAATCATGCCCAAAAATTCTCAAGGCAATGGTAAGAATGAGCATCTTGAACCTTGGCTACTGGTGGATTTTTTGGTATGCATTGAATAGAAGTCTTGGCTTTATGGTGACTGCATGCTTGAGAAATTGGTTTTCTTATGAATTCATGCATGCTTTATTGACTATCTTGAGGTTGTCCCTTGGTCCTTTAGCTTCCCATATGCATGCCATTCAATGTCTTATTTGATATTTTTAAGACCCCTCATGCATGTCATTCTATTGTTTTTGAATGGGATTTAATGGTGTTTTATTGGTCCTTAATGTTTTTGGGGTTTCAATTGAGTTTTACAAAGTTTTCTGCTCTGTTAGTAAAAGTGTCGACTCTGTCGTTTAATGGTGTTTTATTGGTCCTTAATGTTTTTGGGGTTTCGATTGAGTTTTACAAAGTTTTCTGCTATGTCAGTAAAAGTGTCGACTCACAGAGCTGACACTTATTATGAGTTGTTCTATATGCTGCGTTGTTTCACAAGACTAGACTAAAAGTGTCGACTCTATGAGTCGACAATGATAGCCTGCAAAAAGTGTCGACTCATAGAGTCGACACTTTTGCTCTGGGTTGTTCATTTTCCGTTCTGGCTAAACAGCTTGCAAAAAATGTCGACTCTAAGAGTCGACACTTTTTCTGGTTCGTCCGAAACAGGTTTTTCGGATTGGTTTCGAAACCCACTTTTTGTGATCTGATTTGCTTGGGATTTTTACCATTTTACCCTTAGGGTTTGTCCCATCTATTAAGGGTGTATTTGAAGGGTTTTGTGCTGGGTATTGTGGTCTTTTGCTACCAGTTTTTCTTAGGTATATGTATCCTACGATCTCTATCGTAGGAGGTATTCCTGCACTAATATCTTCTATCCTTTTGCCGGAAGAGGAGCTGTAGGGTGATGACACCTGAAGGAGGAAGAAGAAGACCAAGGGAATGTCATCTTCGTGCTATTCCTGCACTAATATCTTCTATCCTTTGGCAGGAAGAGGAGCTGTAGGGCGACGACACCTTGAGGAGGAAGAAGAAGACCAAGGGAACGTCATCTTCATGCTATTCCTGTGCTAATATTTTCTATCCTTTTGAAGAAAGAGGAGCTGTAGGGCGACGACACCTTGAGGAGGAAGAAGAAGACCAAGGGAACGTCATCTTCGTGCTATTCCTACCAATTTGAGTTGCAGCTGTATGCGAGATTGCTGGATCTTCTACCCACGACGTCTCGAACAAGATTGGTCAACTTCCACTCCAAGGAACGATCTCCAGCGCAATCCTACCTCCTCTATGAACGAGCTTCAACGCATATTTGAGGGGGATCCTTCTTCTGTCTTCTCTATTCATCTATTTGAGCATAGATAGTTATTTGGGGGTTTATTGTATATCTTTTCTTTTCATTAAACTGAGAATACGCTGTGTGTGGGTGGAGTTGTATCTCCGCGTGTGTGATTTTATTGTGGGGAAAGGCTCCCCGTGTTTGGTTGTGTGTAGACGGAGCTACGTCCCCGTGTGGTCTTGTGTCTGGGGTACGTTCCCCAACCGTGTGTGTGTGTGTTGCAGTGGCAGCGTTTTGAGGCAAGGCCTCGTGCCATCGTGCGTGTATTGCTGCGGAAGTAGCGTGTGTGGTGTTGGGGTTCATCCCCGTGTTGCTACGTAAGTAGAGTGTAGTGAAACCTCACCGGATTTCGGTGAGGGGTGGACGTAGGGAGCCCGTCGTGGTCCCGAACCACCTAAAAATCTCGTGTTCTGTGTGATTACCTGTGTGATTGATCATTTCATCTATCTCCCTTCACAGGTTCATTAAATAGATTTTTAATTCACTGCATCATCGCACACTGCTACCTCCGTTATCTGTATTGAGCTTTATTTCTTTGATTAGTTGCATTGTTAATTCGAGTGAGAACGGAAAGCTTGAGAGAACTCTTTTAATCTCACATCTGTTTAGGGTAATTAACATTGTTAGTTTTATTTTCGTTGTGATTAGTTAAGAAAGTTTTTAAAATCTGTCATCTTGGCAAGGGGACAATTCAACCCCCCTTCTTGTCCACCATCTTTCTAGGCCAACATTGGGTATCAGAGCCCAGTCTCTGATTTTTATTCGTAGACCTCGCGGTCTAGGAGAAAAGATCACTTTATGATGGCTTGCATGAATTTGATTCCCATCTTTGATGGTTTTGATTATGATTTACGGCTTGGAAAATTTTGTGTTTGGATTACCAATATTGATCTGAAACTCATGAATCTAATCACTCATGGTCCTTACATTCTTCCTAAAAATGAGTTAAGATGGACTGATGAGGATTGGAAAAAGAATTCTGATAATTCTTTTGTCTTGAATGCTCTTAAGGCTGTTGTGGACCCTAATCGATTTACTTTTATTTCATCTTGTAGGTCATCCAAAGTGATATGGGATGGGCTAAGCGAATCCCAAGAAGAAAGCCTGAAAAGTGTTGATGAGTGCCTCGCGACAAATAACGGCGATGAACGTCAAAGCGAGGAAAGTTCTAAGGTAAATTCCGACTCAGATGAAGAAGATGAACTTAGTTATAATGAGTTGATGAATGCTTATGATGAGTTGTTTGATAGGTATAAAACATTAAAATCTGAAAATAGGAAATTGAAAAAGAAAATCATGTTGATAATTTTTCATCTGAAAAATGTGCTGAGTTTGAGAACTTAAATAAGTCTTCCATGCTTGAGGTTGTTAGTTATAAAGAAACTATTTCAATTCTGAAAATTAAAAATAAATCTTTACTGGCAAAAATTTTAGAACTTCAACAAATTGAAAAAGATAATGAGAATCTGAAAGAGTTGAATACTGCTATATCTCAAAAACTGCTCCTTCTTGAAAAAGGGAAAGTTATTCTGAATGTTGAAAAATCTGAAAGGCTAAAGGAGCTTGTAGACACGCCAAAAATGACGCTATGTTGATCAAATCTCATGTCACTATGATGACGCCCCAAAGTGAACTTCAATATATTCATAATATGAAGTTTTTCTATTTTCTTGTGTGTGGTTTTGATTCATTTTTGTTTTTTGTGATTCGCGACCTGAAGAGGGGTGTTACCTAAATAGCGACCTTATCTAGGGCGTTTTCTCAAGAAAGGACGACTAAATGTTAGGGCGTCAATTCCTGGTATTATCCGATTTTAAAGTAAATGCAAAATCAATTTAACTATTGGTTAACGCCCTTCCTCGGGGCGTGTTTTAATTTAACGCCTCGATCTTAGGCGTGTTCTCATGATTTTCAAACAAGGAAGGTTTTATTGCCAAAATTAAATCCAGGAAGAAACGCCCTGGCTTGGGTCGTGTTTTATGAAACGCCGTATGGGTAGGTCATCAAATCAAGAATTGACGCCCTTCGCAAGGTCGTGTTTCACCTTTCGGAGTCCTGCCTTTTTCCATCTTTCCCTCACAGTTCCCTGCCTTGTTTCAACCTCTTGCTCGATGTTAATCCTTTCCCTGGATAATCCTTGCCCGTTCTTATCTTCCCTTGTTTGATCACATCCGATTGGAATCTTATATAAGGAAGCCTGGATCGATCGTCATAAGGTTGAACACCCACATATACAGAGAAGAAAAAGATTGCAGGTTATGTACGAGCAGAGTTTTCTTTCTTCTTCCTGTGCGGTCGTTCCTCTGCATCCTTTTCATAGGATTTCACTCGTTTCCACTGCTTCCTCTTCTTCCCATCAACATATTCTTCACACGGTTTCCCTTTACTGTCATCAGGGACAGCAGGGTTCTTTTATTTCGTTTATTTTGTTTATGAGCATATCATCCTTCGTCCCACCGTCAGTCTTTCTTATTGCATTAAGTCCTATCATCATCATTATCGTATCATATCTCCTTCCCTAGCTCTTCTCTAGGGGTTTAAAAAAAACAAAAAGAGGTGTGCATGTTGATTTCATTTTTCAACATCATATTCTTTATTTGGGATTGATACTACTTGCATTGGCTGATCCCTTTTCGTTTTGCTTTGTTTCATTGTCTTTTTTGCAAGGTAATCAAAAGGAGAACCCTTCTCATCGGCCGGCCGATTGAAGAAGGAGGAAGGAACTTCACATCATCCCGTGCTCCAATCTTCACCAGGTATTCGCGATCTCTTTTTATTATTATTGAGGTAACCCCTCTGGCGATCACATCTCCATTTTTGCACCACGTGCAAGCTTTTTCTTCCCCTTATTTATGCATTAATCATTATTCTCCCCCTTGTTTTTTTTTACATCATTTATTCTCTTGTGATTTTGTGTGGGATTTATGCCCATCCACAGAGCTAAGATATGAAATTGAAAGCTTCAAGAACATGAATGAGAAAACTGTTGAGTTGGAAGAGGAGTTGAAAAATCTAAAGAGTGATTTGTCTAAGTCTGTCAACTTCAGTGAAACAATGAATCCAAAGCCTAATGAAGAAGTGAGTTTTCAAAAGAACAAACGTGAACACACTTCCATGAACGGAAACTCATTTGAAAAACTCCAAAACGAAAATAGTGCTTTGTTAATTCAAATTTCTTTGCTTGAGAGTAGATTGAAAATCTTGAAAAATTTGAAAAAGGGGAAAGTGTGATTGTTGATGATCATGATAAATTATTTCCTCTTGAACAAGAAATTGAAAGTTACAAAAGCGTCAATTCTTTGTTGAATGAAAAAATTGCTTCATGTGAAAAAGAGCTTGCTAATTTTGAATTGCACATTTCATCATTGGAACATGAAATCAAAATTTTGAATGAGTCTTTGTGTTTGTGTGATAAAGGAATTGAGAAATAGAAAAATGTTGTTGACTGCTCACGGGTGCATGGAAAACCCCCAAAGGTTAAACATGTTCATGCATCAAGAAAGAGAATGGATGTTTCATGCTACTATTGTGACAAATATGGCCACAAAATGTATGATTACTTTTTAATGAAATCTGATGATGATGTGGCTTTGAAATCTAGAATGAAAAGTGACACTGGTTCTAAAGATCATGAGAAGCCCACAACAAAAAACCTCAACCCTCATTGTTACTATTGTGGGTTACATGGTCATATTTTTGAAAATTGCTTTACAAAGAAAAATGATGATAAATGGTATGTCAAAAAGAATTTTTCATGCTATTACTGTGGTGAACATGGACACATGATGAATAATTGTAATTCAATGAAAAATGATGAAAATTGGTCCATGAAAAGAAAAACTTCTCCCTGCTTTTATTGTGGCCTGAATGGACACTCAATGGATAATTGTACCATGATGAGGGCCGATGATGGATGATATGAGAGGAAAAATAAAAATAACACACTTGCTCATGTTAAAACTAACCCCTCGGGACCAAAGATGACTTGGGTACTCAAATGTCCAAAATGAGAATCTATTTTGCAGGGGCACTTTGAGGCCAAGGAAAGTTAATAAATAAAGGTCTCTCAAGGTGAGAAAGAAAATCGTTTGATTTTAGGAACTCATCTTCCAAGGTTCATTTTGAAAGATCTACAAAGGTAAAATTTGAGTTTTAAGAAAAATAGTGTGCTTATAAATCCAAATCTATTGTCATGTTGACTGTCCATGCTTACTAGGTTGCATATTTTTTAAATAAAGTCAAAACTGACATTCATCTGAATCTATACTACAATCTGTGACTTTGGTAGTCGTGAAAGAAAATGGTTTGTTTTGAAATTTGTTTCACTTAGGTTGACATTTTTTGCAAGCTGTTCTGCCAGAAGGAAAATGAACAACCCAGAGCAAAAGTGTCGACTTTTAGAGTCGACACTTTTTACAACCTGTTCTATTTTCAACAAAACAAAGACCTGGGCGAACAGGATATGTCTTTGTGTCGTGTTTCTGAAGCAGCTCTAATAGTTCTGATGAACTTCGAGTCGTTTCCCTATAGACCTCGTGTCGTTCCTGTTTAGTAACCACACTTCGTGTCGGTTACTGTTGTTTGTGTGTATTCGTGTCATTTTTGTTCCACTGCGTGCAGAACATTGTAGCACCTCGTGTTGCTTTCTGTGCCACCTCGTGTCGTTCCTGTGTGAACCTCGTGTCGCTTCTCTCTGTCCTCAAGTTGCATCTCGTGTCATCTTTTATGTCTTGCTTGTTGTTGCAACCACTTCGTGTCGTTCCTCTTCTTACCTCGTGTTGTTTTCAACTCGTGTCGGTTACTGTTTTGTCTCCATGTGTTCTCGTGCCGTTCTCATTACTGGTTATTATATCATGATATTTTTACTTCGTGCTGTAGTCATCGTATGTACCTCGTGTCGTTCTTGTTTCACTTCGTGTCGTTCTCTTCGTTGTGTCTGTTCTATTACAGTGTACCTCGTGTCGCTCTTTTCCTATCTCGTGTACTGGTCACGTCGTGCTGTTATCATATACCTCATGCAGCTTTAGTTTTAGTGGCCATACTGCGGGTTAATGGTTTTTATCTTCTTACAGGTACGAGGAAGATTATTCCCTAATAAAGGGAGTGCACGTGATCCAAGACAATAGGAACCAATCCAATAAGGTCACGTGGCAGGAAGGTTCTGGATCGAGCGTGGGAGGCACACGCGTTTTGTGCCCTATCCACCTGCTGCCGCTATAAATAGAAACCTTCGTCCACCGATGAAGGTGATCAGAGCCAAGAAAGAAAAGGCAGTATTGCAGAGAGCTTGATCCACCAGTAAAGAGAAAGAAAAAGAGAGAAAGAAAAAGAGAGATAGCAGTGAAGAGAGAAAGAGAGTTTGCAGTATCGGGTTTCTGAAATTGCTTCCCAGGAAGCTACATTTGTATTAACTCTCAGTATCGAATGTTTTCTCGATCAGTCTTTAGTTCTTTTTCTGATTTTCTTTATGTGTTCTTCGTCTATTTCTGATCTGTTCCCCTCCGGTGTGTGGAGGAAGGGAGTCTATCTCCGGTTTCCCTCTGGGTTGCAGAGGAAGAGAGATCGCTGATCTCTGGTGTTGCTAGTGACGGATTGTCATTAGCAGGTTCCCTCTGGTGTGTAGAGGAAGGGAGAGGCACTCTCCGGTTCTGTTCATGCTGGGTGCTAGAACAGGTTACAAGCTTTGTGGATAGCAAAGCTTGGTTGAGGGATTTGTCTCCCTTGGGTTTTCAAGCTGTTTGGCAGCAAGTTGTTCGCAGACTGAGTCTGCTGTGCTCTAGCAGTGGCTAGTGGAATCCTCACTCTAGTTGGAGTGAGGGGTAGATGTAGATTGCGGACTGCAGTCGAACCACCTAAAAACCGATTGTCTTCTCTGTGGTTTGCGATCTTTATCAGCGCTCTCTATCTGCTTGTCTCTTCGACTAGTTGTGTGTTCAGATCTTATCATCATTTTGTTATTCGATCTTGATTGGTACCTGCATTTGCAATTCTTTGTGTGCTAGTTTAGAAGGGGCATAAGCGGTAGATTTATTTTCTCGCCTAAGCTTTGCAAACTGGGAGTGATCTATTCATCCCCCCCCTTCTACATCACTCTCGCTGCGCTAACAATTGGTATCAGAGCAGGTTTACGCCATGTGGACGAACGGTCAAGGAAATGGTGGTGGTCCTAGAACCTTCATGGCCGAAGGTCAATCCATTAGTCTCCCTCCTTATTTCGATGGTAGTAACTATCTGTTTTGGAAGAACAGGATGGAAGTGTTCATCAGAGCTCAGAGTCATAAATTGTGGAGAGTAATCACGGTGGGGCCATATGAGCTGCCACCAAACGAGGATGCTTGGACAGATGATCATGTGAAGCTCTCGTCACTCAACTGGACGGCGCTGAACATAATCCAGTGTGCTGTTCATCCAGAGGAATATGCTCGTATATCTGCGTACAGAACTGCCAAGCGAATGTGGGATGAGCTGCAATTAATTTATGAAGGTACAGCTCAAGTGAAACCCTCGAAGGTAAATCTCTACACCTCCAAGTATGAAATGTTTAAGATGAATGCAGATGAGAATATAACCGAAATGTATGCGAGGTTATCCTTGATCACTAACACTCTTAAAGGGCTAGGGAAGGATCTTGCAGAGGCAGATATAGTCAGGAAAATCCTTAGATCTTTATCCCCGGCATGGCACACTAAGGCCATTGTGATTGAGGAGTCAAAAGATTTGACTGTCTTAACTGTGAATGAACTCATAGGATCCCTGATGACCTATGAGATGAACTTCCAAGGAGGTGGAGAAGGTAGTGAGAGGAAGGGTAAAAATGTAGCTCTAAGAGCTTCCCGCAACAAGGGTAGTAAAAGTGGGAGCAGCAGCAGTAGCCCCGAGTCTGAGTCCGAGCTTGAAGGTCTTTCAGATCTCGACCAGGGGGAGCAGGCTATGCTCACTCGTCAGTTCAGAAAGTTTCTAAGGACAAAGGGGAAGACCTTCAGGAAGAAGAACCCACACTCTTTTAACAAGAAAGCTGAGTTTACCAATTACAGGGATAGAAATCCTAAGAAACTGACTTGTTTTAACTGTAACAAACAGGGACACATGAAAGGCGAATGCCCAGAACTCCAGAAGAAAGGTCCCTATCTTCAGAAGAAGTTCACAAAGGTGCAGAAGAAGAAAAAGCCACAGGCGATGGTTTGCACATGGAGCGAGGAAGAAGAATCTCCCGAAGACACTTCCTCGGAGGAATATGAAGAAGGAATTTGTCTTATGGCAAACAGTGAAGAGGAGGTAATAAACATTTTTGAAAATTTCTCAATTGATGACTGGGAGGATGCTTATGGTGACTTGCTAGCTAAATTTAATTCACTTAGCAAAGAGCACAGAGTTCTGAAAAGAAAATTTAACACAAATGTTGAAGAACAAGCTCTGGTCTGTGAGGAAAATGCAAAGCTAAAAGAACAACTAGAAGAAATGACCTCACAAAGGAAAGAGAATGATAAGCTTAGGGGAGAAATCCAAGAAAGTAAAAAACAGCTCAATGAATTCAAAATTAAAATTGAAGAAAGCATGAGTGAAATCAGAATGAATTCAGAGAAATATGAAGCTGTGAAGAAAGTAAATGCTGAACTCCTAAAGAATTTAGAGTTTCTTCAAAAGGAGCTGGAAGACAAACAGAAAGTCTTAGAGAAGTTTGTCCAAGGAAAGACTAGCCTAGATGCTATACTAGGAACTAGGGTCAATTTCAATAAGGAAGGTCTAGGCTATGACCCAACCAACAAGAGACCCTTGCAATTCAAGACTATCACCTTCTGTCCAGAGAAGGGAAAAGAAAAGATGGACACACCATCCAGCTCAAACAGCTCTAAGAAAACTCAAAGTCCTAAAGAGAACACAACAACCAGTACTGGACAACCATTCAAGATTGGAATGAACTTTATGAAGAATAACATTAAGTCCATTCACCAGAACACAAATGGTAGTTGGACCAAGAAAACAAATCAGAATAATAGCTGGAATTATAACAATCAGATGGGTCCAAATAAAACCTACTGGAGGAACAACTTTCATGGTCAAAGATATACCAATCAACAAGCCTACAGGAAATTTCCCAGGAATAGGAAGACCGATGAAAGGAATAGAACTCATTTCTCCAGTTTAGCTGGATTGAACTTTAATAAACCTGAAAGGAGGGTGCCAGAGAAAACCATGCTGAAACAAATCTGGGTACCCAAACACTTGATCAGAGATTTAAACAATGTACTTGGACCCAACTCATCTTGGGTTCCAAATCACTCTGCTTGATATACATGTGTAGGTCGGCCTGGCAGCTGAAGACAACAAGTGGTACCTCGACAGTGGCTGCTCCAGGCATATGACAGGAGACCGATCCAAGTTCAGTAAGATAGAGATGAAGCCAGGAGGTCTGGTCAAGTTTGGAGGAAAGAACAAAGGTAAAATAATTGGAGTTGGCACAGTAGGTAAGTCTTCCACAAACTCCATTGAAAAAGTCTTACTTGTGGAAGGGCTACAACATAATCTGATCAGCATCAGTCAGTTATGTGACAAGGGTCACAAGGTTGTTTTTGATGATACTTCATGCAAAATCTTTGAAATACATTCTGATGAGGTTAAATTTGTAGCCAATCGGATTAATAATGTCTACATTGTAGACTTAAATGAGAAATCTGACTCTACTATTTGTTTATCTGCTAACTCTGAAATTGATGCTTTTGAATGGCATAGACGTCTAGGTCATGCTAGCTTTTCTACTTTAAATAAATTGGCCAAACTTGATTTAGTTAAAGTCATGCCTAAAATTAAATTTAATTCCATTTCAAAATCATGTGATGCCTGTGCTCTAGGCAAACAGACCAGAAACTCTTTCAAATTAAGATCTGAGCCATTGTCTTCTAGACCAATGGAACTTCTTCATATGGATCTCTTCGGTCCAACCAGAACTCAGAGTCTTAATGATAACAGGTTTGGCTATGTCATCATAGATGACTTCTCCAGATATTCATGGATATTTTTCTTAGCAAATAAGAGTGATGCATTTCAAAAGTTTAATCTGTTTTTCAATAAGGTCAAACAAGAAGGAAAGTTCAAGGTTAGTTCTATTCAATCTGATCATGGAGGTGAGTTTGAAAATTCCATGTTTACTGAACTCTGTGACAAAGAAGGACTAACTCACAGGTTTTTCTCTCCCAGGACACCTGAACAGAATGGGATCGTGGAGAGAAGAAATAGAACAGTGGTGGAGATGGCCCGAACCATGTTGATTGAAAGTAAGTTACCTAGAAGGTTTTGGGCAGAAGCGGCCAATACAGCAACCTACATAATCAACAGGGCCATGGTAAGACCCATACACAAGAAAACACCCTATAAGCTTCTAAAAGGTAAGAAACCAAACTTGTTTTATTTCAGAATTTTTGGAGCAAAATGTTTTATTCATAACAATGATAAGAAAGATTTAGACAAGTTTGAAGCCAAGAGTTCACCTGGAATATTCTTGGGTTACTCAGAAGTGTCAAGGGCATATAGGGTATTTAATGTATCAGATCAGAAAGTGGAAGAATCTCCACACATTCTTTTAGTGAAAAGAAAGATGTTTCTAATATTGAAAATCTTGACAGGGACTCCAATCATGGTGGAGATTTTCTGGAAAACCAACAAGAAGAAGAGAAGACTCAGCAGAATGGAGAAAAAAATTCCCAAAATCAGGAAGGTCAAAGAGAAACAGGTGAGTCTTCAACAAATATTAGATTCCTTAAAGATCATCCGTTAGATAATGTCATAGGCAATCCTGAAGAACCTCTAAGGACTAGATCTCATTTTAGAAATGTGAATAATGACGACCTAATTGCTTTAGTCTCACAAATTGAACCCAAAACAGTAGAAGAGGCCTTAGCTGATCAAGGTTGGGTAAATGCTATGAGTGAGGAATTAGGTCAGTTTGAAAGGAATAATGTCTGGGAGCTTGTCCCAAGACCAGATGGTATTAATGTCATAGGAACCAAGTGGGTGTTCAAAAATAAGATAAATGAAGATGGAATCATCTCGAGGAACAAGGCCAGACTAGTAGCCAAAGGCTACTGTCAGGAATTCGGTGTAGACTTTGATGAATCTTATGCACTAGTTGCTAGGATGGAAGCCATAAGATTGTTGCTTGCCTTTGCATGCTCAAAGAACATTAAACTCCAACAAATGGATGTTAAAAGTGCCTTTTTAAATGGAGTTATTAAAGAAGAAGTCTTTGTTGAACAACCTCCTGGATTTTAATTTTCTCCTCAACCTAACCAAGTTTTCAGGTTAAACAAAGCCTTGTATGGTCTAAAGCAGGCTCCAAGAGCTTGGTATGAAAGATTATCTGAATTTCTGATCAGCAAGGGCTACAAAAGAGGTAAAGTTGATCAGACTTTATTCACCAAGGGCATGAGTAAAGATCTCATCATAGTTCAGGTATATGTAGATGACATTGTATTTGGATCAACTAGCCATGAACTATGTGATGAATTTTCTACCATGATGTTTGCTGAATTTGAGATGAGCTTGGTTGGTGAACTAAAATATTTTCTTGGATTGCAGGTACAGTAGCTAGAAGATGGGTGCTTCATCAACCAAACCAAATACACAATAGAATTGTTCAAAAGGTTTGGCATGGAAAACTTAAAGCACATTACTACACCCATGGGCACCAATACATCATTGGATGCAGATGAGACAGGTAAAGAAGTAAATGCCAAACTTTATAGAGGTATGATTGGATCACTTCTTTACTTAACAGCCTCTAGACCTGATATACAATTCAGTGTAGGAATGTGTGTAAGATATCAGTCTAGACCCACTGAACTACACTTAGCTGCAGTTAAAAGAATCTTCAGATATTTGTCAGCTAGTCACTCCCTTGGTTTATGGTTTCCTGCTTCTCGCACATTGAATCTAGTAGCATACACAGATGCTGACTATACAGGCTGTAAACTAGACAGGAAAAGCACAAGTGGCCATTGTGAATTCTTAGGTGGGTGTTTAGTATCTTGGGGCTCCAAGAAACAACATTCTGTGGCCCTCTCCACTGCAGAAGCTGAATATGTGGCTGCAGGGAGTTGTGGAACACAAGTAATATGGATTAAACACCAACTTCAGGACTACCAAGTAGACCTGGGGTGCACACCCATTTACTGTGATAATACAAGTGCCATCAATCTTGCTAAAAATCCTATTTTGCATTCTCGAACAAAACATATAGAGATAAGACATCATTTTATAAGAGATGAGGTGTCTAAGAATAATTTTGAACTAATTCATGTAGGAACAGATAATCAAATTGCTGATATTTTCACAAAACCTCTAGATAATGAAAAGTTCACTACATTAAGAAGAGAGTTAGGCTTATACAAAGTGTCTTAATTATGAAGCCTGTTCCTGTTGTGAGGGGGAGGTTTGTCTATCTGTTGGTTAGCCTTCTTGCTTGCTGGTTTAAGGGGGAGTTCGGAATGCTCACTGGTTAGCTTTCAGGAATGCTCTTTTTTTGAGGGAAGCCTTGAGATTTTGCTGAGATGTTTTATTGAGGTATGCTATGTCTTAGGGGGAGCTAAGTTGTAATGTGAGAAGAGAAGTTCTTTGACAAATTCAAAAGGAGTGTCCAGATGTGTATCTCTGCTGGTTTTTCATGACTAATCTAGTGTAGTTCTCTCAGACAGTAGAGTGTCACTTATCTCTTAAGTCAATAAGTCAGTGTCTCTAAAATCCAATTAGAATCTTTTCTTTGGCACTCACACAGAGACCTGGATTAATTGCATAAAGTATATTTTCCTACATTGTCATTGATTATGGTTCAGGCCAAAAACACGTATGTCTTGATATCTGACCCAATCAACTTGAAATCTAGACTTCAAGACTCAATACAAGAAAAGTCCTTCTCTTTTGGTATTGTCTTCAATCATTCTATCTCTTTAACTCAAGGGCTTAACTGAACAAACATATTCTATTTTTGATCACTGAGAAACTGGGAGCTTCATCAATGAAATGAATTTTTCTCCCAAGTCATGAGGTGTCAGTACTTAAAATAAATGAAAAGTCATGACAGAGCAATGGTGGCTTGCTGGTGAGTAACTAGGGACTCTGGCCTCTAATGAAGGTGTCTCCTCATGTCAAAAGCCACAGTTATTAACTCTGTTCCTTAAAAAAAAAGGGGGGGAAGTAATGAGCAACTCACTCTGAGTAACTGGGGATTCAGGCCTCTGATCAAGGTGTCTCCCTAATGTCAAAAGAAGTGATCTACCAACTTACTCATTGATCTTCTTGGAAATCATCTCCAACTAACATTCCTTGCTGTTATGCAACTAATGGATTGCTTGTCCTCAATACCTTGAGAACACCTCTCTGATTTAGACTCTTGCTGTCTTGTGAAATAGTTGAATGATCAGCTCCATTTGGCCATACTTGTCAACTCCTGCTCTACATCATACACTATGTATGCTGATATACTCTTCATAATTCTATTTCTCCATTGTGTACTGAAGCTTAAAGAATCTTCTCTTGATGTTAGAACCTCACTTATTTTTTTAAGACCTATTCGTGACTTTCTGCACTAAGATCGTTACTGCACTTCTTCTTCATGTCTCCAGCATTGTTATGTCTTCTGCACTTCTTTTTGCTGATGTCAAAGGGGGAGAGAGGTTCTGCTATATCAATGATTTAATCAGTTGGTTGTGGCTAGTCGCCTAGGGAAATTTCCTGATTATGAGTTGTGGGGAAAATGAGAGTGAGTTAATGAGAGTGAGTTGTAGGGTTTGTCTAATTCATTTGCATGAGCATTCTAATTCATTTGCATGAGCATGCCTTGAAGTTAATCTCTTGTTGCAGCTGGTATTGATTTCATGTTAAATCTTGATAAACCTTGATATTGCCTGATTCATAGTGTTGCCATCATCAAAAAGGGGGAGATTGTTGTGTCCCTATGATTTTGATGATGTCTCACACTATAAGTCATTTCTTTATCTCAAGATAATCTTCTGTTTCATCATGTAAGTGAATGGATTAAACAGTAAGGGAATGTCCTGTTCAATTGAACTATTTGACCAAATGAATTTTAGTGTTGCCTGAGTCTTAATGTCTTGATGGTTTCAACACTATGAATTTCTTGTGAACAAAAATGTTTCTCTGTGTTAACGTAAATCCTCGAGCCACTTCAGGTAATTTTGGGAATTGTTTTCGTGTCACTTAAGCCACACTTCGTGTTGCTTTCCCTCACCAACACGAAATGATTTCGTGTCGTCTGAGCGTACAACACTCCGTGTTAATTTTCATGCTTGACAGGAAAACTCGTATGAGGTAATACTTCGTGTTGTTTTACCCTTGTGCTCTCTGTCTTCGTGTCATTTCTCTTTGTCGCTTTGTGACTTCACCTCGTGTAGGTTTCAGTTTTGGTCTTCGTGTTGGTTTACTCTTTAGACTTCGTGTCCTTCTCGCCTTGACCACACTCCGTGTCAATTCCGTATCATGTCTTCGTGTCGTGTTTCTGAAGCAGCTCTAATAGTTCTGATGAACTTCGAGTCGTTTCCCTGTAGACCTCGTGTCGTTCCTGTTTAGTAACCACACTTTGTGTCGGTTACTGTTATTTGTGTGTATTCGTGTCGTTTTTGTTCCACTGCGTGCAGAACATTGCAGCACCTCGTGTTGCTTTCTGTGCCACCTCGTGTCGTTTCTGTGTGAACCTCGTGTCGCTTCTCTCTGTCCTCAAGTTGCATCTCGTGTCATCTTTTATGTCTTGCTTGTTGTTGCAACCACTTCGTGTCGTTCCTCTTCTTACCTCGTGTTGTTTTTAACTCGTGTCGGTTACTGTTTTGTCTCCATGTGTTCTCGTGCCGTTCTCATTACTGGTTATTATATCATGATGTTTTTACTTCGTGTTGTAGTCATCGTATGTACCTCGTGTCATTCTTGTTTCACTTCGTGTCGTTCTCTTCGTTGTGTCTGTTCTGTTACAGTGTACCTCGTGTCGCTCTTTTCCTATCTCGTGTACTGGTCACGTCGTGCTGTTATCATATACCTCATGCAGCTTTAGTTTTAGTGGCCATACTGCGTGTTAATGGTTTTTATCTTCTTACAGGTACGAGGAAGATTATTCCCTAATAAAGGGAGTGCACGTGATCCAAGACAATAGGAACCAATCCAATAAGGTCACGTGGCAGGAAGGTTCTGGATCGAGCGTGGGAGGCATACGCGTTTTGTGCCCTATCCACCTGCTGCCGCTATAAATAGAAACCTTCATCCACCGATGAAGGTGATCAGAGCCAAGAAAGAAAAGGCAGTATTGCAGAGAGCTCGATCCACCAGTAAAGAGAAAGAAAAAGAGAGATAGCAGTGAAGAGAGAAAGAGAGTTTGCAGTATCGGGTTTCTGAAATTGCTTCCCAGGAAGCTACATTTGTATTAACTCTCAGTATCGAATGTTTTCTCGATCAGTCTTTAGTTCCTTTTCTGATTTTCTTTATGTGTTCTTCATCTATTTCTGATCTGTTCCCCTCCGGTGTGTGGAGGAAGAGAGTCTATCTCCGGTTTCCCTCTGGGTTGCAGAGGAAGAGAGATCGCTGATCTCTGGTGTTGCTAGTGACGGATTGTCATTAGCAGGTTCCCTCTGGTGTGTGGAGGAAGGGAGAGGCACTCTCCGGTTCTGTTCATGCTGGGTGTTAGAACAGGTTACAAGCTTTGTGGGTAGCAAAGCTTGGTTGAGGGATTTGTCTCCCTTGGGTTTTCAAGCTGTTTGGCAGCAAGTTGTTCACAGACTGAGTCTGCTGTGCTCTAGCAGTGGCTAGTGGAATCCTCACTCTAGTTGGAGTGAGGGGTGGATGTAGATTGTGGACTGCAGTCGAACCACCTAAAAACCGGTTGTCTTCTCTGTGGTTTGCGATCTTTATCAGTGCTCTCTATCTGCTTGTCTCTTCGACTAGTTGTGTGTTCAGCTCTTATCATCATTTTGTTATTCGATCTTGATTGGTACCTGCATTTGCAATTCTTTGTGTGCTAGTTTAGAAGGGGCATAAGCGGTAGATTTATTTTCTCACCTAAGCTTTGCAAACTGGGAGTGATCTATTCATCCCCCCCTTCTACATCACTCTCGCTGCGCTAACATGGAAGAGCTCTATGAGAGGGCTCGTTACATCCAGACACAGATGAAGGATTCGCCCATTATGGGCATGTTCGAGCCAAAGCCTCGGCTGTTTAAGAAAACCACCAATGTTAACAGCGGGCCCACAACTGAGGGCACCGTCACAAATGAGCAAGTCGGCGCAGTTGGCAACCCCCACCATCAAGCTAACCCACGTCCACCACCGCCTCCATGACAGAACACTCATTTTAACCCTACTCCACAACCCCAATTTGCACCTCAACACTCCTTCGCTCCACCGCAAAACCAAGCCCCCCGCGTAGACCTTCCAGCTCCACCATAATACCATCAAATGCCCCCACCTGCCAACTACGGCCAACAACAACGGAGACCGCCACTTGGCCCCAAAAGGGACCACTATCCTCCACTTCTCGAAAGTCTCCCCGATACTTTTAATGCTCTGATGGCCGCCAACTTGCTCGCCTTTCCAAGGGAAAGAACCGTGTGGCCCGCTAATGTTGACACATCCCGTTATTGTGCTTTCCATCGCAGCCCTGGTCACAACCTTGATCGTTGTTTCCACTTTAGAGATTACATTTATGATCTAAACGACCAGGGTGACATCAATTGGGATGAGATGAGGCAATTCATAGCCGCTATGAAAGAAAGAAGGGCTTCTCGGCAACAGCAAAATCAACAACCTCAGCAATACGCTCCACAACAAGTTCAACCACAGCAAGCTCCAGCACACCAACAGGATATGGGAATTGTCCGCAATCCATTGCCAGAGCACGCCCCTAATCAGCATGTGAACCCCGTCACGTCCCTCTACGAAGTGCAGAGAGGACAGGGATGGCACGAAGAAAACGCCTATGTCGGGGCATTTCATCATGATCCGAATCAAAATCAACCTCCGCGCCTTTTGCGCACCCTTCCTTCTTCTTCTACTCTCCTATCGGGACGTCCTTTTCTACGTCCCGTCAACCCATCTACCTCCACCAGTTCTACGGCCTTGCCGGCCCGCTCTCTTCTTACCCATTTGCCACCTCCACAACCTACCGCACGTCAAACCCCACCTTCCACCACCAACTCTATACCTCCGCCGTCCAGGCCACTCCTACTTCGCTCACCGCTAGCACCCGCTACACCCCCTACCACTCCTACACCGGCAAGGGTTCCTCCGCCATCAGTTCCCCCACCTCTCATACCCATATCTCTTCTTGTTAGACCACCCGCCAATGCTCCTCGCATTCGGGTATCCCTTTCTAATCCCACGCCCCCTGACGGGGCATCTTCGTCAAACCACTCTCCTATGCCTCCCACGGGGGCATCTTTGCTAAACATTACTCCCACGCCTCCTACGGGGGCACCCATGTTGTTGAACACTGCCAACGGCATTCCCTCTTCTTCTTCTTCTAATCCTCCTCCTACACTTGCCTCGACAGAGGCACTACAAGGCGTGGCGCCGCTCCGCAGCGGACGGATTTTCCACCGTATTTTTCCGCAAAGAGAGCTAGAGCCCGTGCAGGGGCCGCAAGAGCAAGAACAAGGGTCTTTACCGGGCACTGAATATGATTTGTTAAAGCATTTGGACCGGACTCCGGCAAGAATTTTGATCCTGAAATTGATCAAACGGTCCACCACTCATCAGCTGGATCTAAAGGAATATCTGCAGAAGGTAATGGTTAATGAAGACATTCCAGTTGAGCAGATAGTCACAGTGTTAACACCTGCTAGCAGTCAGCCGGCAATTACTTTTCATGAGCACGAACTGGCACCAATCTCAGCAAGGAAATATGCCTTATGCATCACAGTCGACATCAATAAGGTGGCTGTTAAGCAATGTCTGGTGGACACTGGGGCATCCATCAATGTTTTGCCACCGAGCACCTTGAAGTTATGTGGCATACCAGAAAGCCAGATTCGGCCGTCCACCATAACGGTCACTACATATGACAACACAAAGAAGCCTCCTCTAGGCATGATCACATTGAAAGTTAGCTTGGGTCCTGCCACCATCACAGCAGATTTTCACATCTTGGACATGGATCCAACATTTAATGGCATTCTTGGCCGCCCGTACATCCAGCAGCTTGATGCGGTGCCCTCTACAAATCACCAGTGTCTCAAATTCCCACACAAGGGCCGTATTATCAAGGTGACCAGCATGCCGATTCTGCCAGAGGAAGATATTCATGCGGCTTCATCAGTCCCTTCTATTTGGCCTGCCAATAAGCCACTGTTATCTGTGCTGGACGTCCCCCGTCCACGGCCAATGCCATCTGAAACTGTTACCACGGTTGCTATGACACCCCTGCCTTCTAAAGGGAAGAAGAAAAAGAGCTTGATTAACACCCCTGGCTGGAACATTCTGTTAAAAATGGGGTATCAAGATGGCAAAGGCCTGGGTGCCAACTGTCAGGGCAGGATTAGGCCCATTAAACCGCAAAAATTGCTTGTATGAGGCGGTTTAGGCTATAAAGGACCAAGCAAAAATAAAGAAGAGCCATAGGCATTTATGACTTCTACTTTGAAGACTGATCGCCAGCCACTCTCCTGGACACTGAAGACACATTTTGTTACTGGCGGCATTCAGAATAATGAGTAGACTACCATAGTTACTTCATTGCTTGACTATCAAGATGTTCACGCCAGACAGTTTGCCCGTCACATTGCCCCACTGGCTACCTACAAAGCCCTGGAGTCTTTAAGGCCGGACAAGAGAAGGAAAATGGGTGATCCAGAATGTGACTGGTACAGGTGGTTCGACATGAATGACATTACTATTTCTTTAAGCCGCCTCTTCATGCCGACAGATCCAGAATGGCCGCCGCTCATACAGGAATTGATTGAAATGCCAGCAGTGATCACAGATAAGAGGTAGCTGCTGAGTGACTATACGGATACTGGGGAGCCAGATGTCCCCTTTGAAGAAGGTTTTACTGTGGATAGGCTGTGGGCCGGCCTCTTTTCTCTCACTTCGCTACATCCATCTGTGCTTGCTTCTCTACATTCTCGTTGGTTTGGTCGTGTGCCAAGACCGCCTCCGATTACAATCAGCTTTGCTCCAAGTTCAATCCAAGTTTCTCTCCCGATTCCTCCTTCGCTCCTCGAGCAATTTTCCAAAATCTCCATCTCGCCCCCCCAAGGGCCATCATTGATTAAATCTTTCTCTAATCTTGCAATTTCCACTCCTCCTGCTATTCTCCCATCACACTGCTTTCTCCTTGAAAAAGAAAATAAAAATGAAGAAAAAGATAAAAAAGAAAAAAAAAATGCCGATTTTTCAACTTTCCAATCCTCCATCTCTGTTGAGGAGACCTCCTATTTCTCTCCCGAGTGCGTCCCGACCCAGGGGCCGCTCTTTCAAGATTCCTTGATAGATCTCTTTTCCCCCTCTGGCGAGGGATCTTCTTCTGTATCACCTTTTGTATCCACTTTTTCACCCCCTTCTTTTCTTTCTGATCAAGCTAGTTGCTCCTCCTCTTCTTCCTCTTCTTCTAATAAAATTCATGGGGTAGATTCACATAAGAGATCCAAGGGTAAGAAGATTCCTCGCAGATTTTTGTTGGAGTTGGCTATCAGATGCCAAGCTTGTTTAGCAATCCCTGAGTTTGTGGAAGATCCAATTATCCTGCCAGAGTTAGAATTTGAAGATGCTGTTGCTTCTTATGAGGGTTTGGGCGTTTATGAAATTATGAATGATGAAGACCCTATTGAAGAGGGGGATGAAAGTTATGAAGAATATGAGGACAAGGCTGATGCTTTTGCTAGTGGTATGAGAAGATTCGACGAACCATCAGCCTCCGTAGAAGAACCTACCAAAGAAATTAATCTGGGTACCGAGGAAGACCCTAGGATTGTCCTCATTAGCCAGAATTTGCCGCCCTCCGAGGAGGAGGCGCTCATTTTAGTTCTTCAAGAATACAAGGACACGTTTGCATGGAGTTATGAGGATATGCCGGGATTAGACCCTGCGCTCGTTGAACATCGTCTTACACTTAAGCCAGGGTCTGTTCCGGTCAAACAACGGTTGAGGTGTTTCCACCCCAATATGGCTTTAAAGATGAAAGAAGAGGTCGATAAACTCCACAAGGCTAGATTTGTTAGAGTTGTCCTCTATCCCAATTGGGTGGCTAACATTATCCCGGTTATGAAGAAAGATGGGAAAGTTCGGATTTGCATAGACTTCTGGGACCTCCACCGAGCGTGTCCTAAAGATGACTCCCCCCTCCCTCATATTGATGTTCTGATTGATAATACGGCAGGATTTGAGACTCTCTCATTTATGGATGGCTTTTCAGGTTACAATCAAATTCGTCTGTCTGAAGAGGATCAAGAGAAAACATCATTCACTACACCATGGGGAACTTATTGCTATGTGGTCATGCCTTTTGGACATAAGAATGCTGGAGCCACCTACCAAAGGGCTATGATGGCAATTTTTCATGACATGATTCATATTTATATTGAGGTGTATGTGGATGATCTGGTTGTAAAATCAAGGACAAGGATTGAGCATCCTGGGGTTCTGGCTAAGGTTTTACAGAGATCGCGAGAATATCAATTGAAAATGAACCCCAAAAAGTGCGTATTTGGCGTTTCTTCAGGGAAATTGCTTGGTTTCATTGTTAGCAAGAGGGGAATTGAAGTTGATCCCAACAAGGCAAAGGCCATTAGAGATATGCCTCCTCCCAAGAATTTGAAGGAAGTTCGAGGATTAATCGGGAGGTTACAATTTATTCGCCGCTTCGTCTCCCAGCATTCACAAAGATGTAGGCCGTTCTACGAGCTTACTAAGCCGGAAGTCAAGTTTAATTGGGATGACAAGTGTTAGGCAGCCTTTGATGGATTGAAGGGTTATTTGGCCAATCCTCCTGTCCTGAGGCCGCCAATTCCAGGCAAACCTCTTATTCTCTATGTTTCAGTCCTGGATGACTCCGTAGGTGCTGTCTTAGCTCAAGTGGATGAAGAAAGTAAGGAGAGGGCAGCATACTACTTGTCTAAGCTTCTTAACCCCTATGAGCAGAGGTACTCAGCCATGGAGAAGACTTGTGCAGCTTTGGTTTGGGTAGTTCAGAAGTTAAAACATTATTTCTTAGCTCATGAGGTTCACCTCATTGCTCGCATGAATCCGATTAAATTCCTCCTTGAAAAATCTGTCCTCACTGATCGATTAGCACGCTGGTAGAGCTTCCTCTCTCAGTTTGATATCACTTACATTCAGCAGAAAGCTATCAAAGGCTACGCCATTGCCGAACACCTTGCTCATCACCCTCTCCCCCGTTTTGATCTTATCAATTCGGAGTTCCCAGATGAAGAATTAATGTCCATTAATCAACCCCACGATCCTATGTGGACGTTACATTTTGATGGAGCTCTTAATTCTCAAGGAAGAGGGATCGGCATGGTTCTTTTAACACCAGAAGGGGTCACCATCCCATTTGCTGCTCGGCTCACTTTTCCCGTCACCAATAACATAGCTGAGTATGAAGCTCTTTTGGCCGGTCTTCAAACCGCTCATCGATATGGTGTCACCCCTTTGAGGATTGTGGGTGATAGTCAGCTTATTCTGCGCCAGGTGCTTGTCAAGTGCCGCACTATCAATCCTAAGCTCAAGCCCTACCAGGAACTCGCTTCAGCTTATGCCAAACTCTTCACTAAATTGATCTTCGTTCATGTCCCTCACAGCCAGAACATCTTGGCTGACGCTCTTGCTTCTTTAGCTTCCGCTTTAGTCTTCCCTCCTGAGCGTGATTTTCATGTTCCCCTAATTCATCAGCGTGACACCCCAGCTATTAAGGATCGCGCATTCCTTGATATTAGGGATCAAGTGCTTGAGAAGGTTAAGCTGAAGGAAGCTCTTAAAGGTAAGGAAGTCATGCTTTTGGATTGGCAAGAAGATTTGGCTGACGAAGAGAACCCTTGATATTATGAGATTGCCAGATATTATAATGATCAGTCCTATCCCGAGGAAGCCACTGCTGAAGAGAAGAAAGCAATTAGAAGAGTGGCTCAATGATATGTTTTGGTTGGAGGTGTGCTCTACAGAAGAGGGCTCACCGGTGTTTTATTAAGATGCCTCGATGATGACAAATCTTGGAAAGTTGTGGAAGAGGCGCATTCTGGAGTGTGTGGTGGTCATGTGAATAGCCAGATGCTAGCTAAGAAGATTCTTAGGCTAGGTTTCTATTGGCCGACTCTAGAAGAGGATTGTTCCATCTATGTTCGAAGGTGTGTTAAGTGCCAACTGCACGCCGACAAAATTCATTCTCCTACTTCTTCACTCAATCCTACGTCCTCCCCATGGCCTTTTTCCATGTGGGCTTTTGATATCATTGGACCTCTTGGTGATTCGAACCTCCTGACCAAGTAAAAATCATTCATCCTCACGGCAACGGAGTACTTCACCAAGTGGACGGAAGCAGCAGCTTACTTGGAGATTAAAGCGTCAACAGTCTGCAAATTCATAATGAAGAACATCATCACAAGGTTCGGCATCCCGAGCACCATCGTCACCGACAATGGACCTCAATTTATCTCTCAGGAAATCAAGGATCTCTGCAACAGGTATAACATTGCATTGCATCATTCTTCTCCCTATTATCCGTAGGGCAATGGCCAGGCAGAGGCAACTAACAAGACTTTGAACAAAATTGTTAAGAAAACGTGTGAGGCTAATAAATTTTTGGACTGGCCAGACAAGCTAGTTGAAGCTCTCTGGGCCTGTCGTACTTCCATTCGTACCCCCACTGGGCAAACCCCTTTTGCCCTTACTTATGGAATGGAGGCGGTAGTCCCTTATGAGATTCTCATTCCCTCTCTACGAGTACAATTGGATAAGGAATTTTCTGTTGATGAACGCTGGGATTCACTCCTTGCCCAACTGGAACTCCTAGATGAGAAGCGTCTGGTCGCCGCTGAGCATGCGCGCGTTTATCAAAACAGGCTTTCACGTTCTTATCAAAAGAAAGTAATTGAGAGAAAATTTAAAACTGGTGAGATGGTAATCAAAAGAATTTTTGTAAAGCCGGGTGGCCCTCGCTCAAAACTCCAACCCAATTGGGAAGGACCGTTTATCATAAAAGATGTTTATCCTGGCAATGCTTATAAACTAATTAATGCTGAAGGGGAAGAGTTAACTCATCCTTGGAATGATTTGTATCTTAAGAAATACTACCCTTGATTCAAAAATCCAAAAAAATATAAATATATGTCTTCAAAAATCCAAACAAAAAGGAATATCTCCGAAAACCATAAAAAAATAGAAACTCCAAAAAGCAAAAAAAAATAGAAATTCTTCAAAATCAAAAAGAGAACAGAATTGGTGCCATGGCACACAAAGGATCAATGTCCGAAAGGTCAAAATTCAGAATTCATTCATCAGTCTTGCTAACTTAAAAGGGGGTTGACTCCCACACACACTACACGCTTTATTCTTGAGATCAAGCAGTGTAAAATCTGACGGAAAGTCAAAAACCTGACTAAAAGTGAAAGACAATACCCGTTCTCTTCTTCTTCGGCCCATAAGGGAGGAAGGGAGACCTCGAGGCAGATGCGCCAAGCCTATCCGCCGCCCTAGTAGGTGGAAGTCAGGGCCCGAAAGGGAACAAATGCCACAAAAGCCCAAGTACAATTAGGTTTATTTTCATCAATGCAAATCAATTCCAAAGTGAAAGTCAAGTTATGAAAAGAAAAGCATGTCAAGAGGGCAAAGTCCCCGCAAGGAAAACCTTGGGCGTATGCATGCAATATAACAAGGGCAAAAAGGCAACAATTTCCCTACGCCAAAGACCGAACCCCAACAGGCATAGGGTAGGGGAGGTAACTTTGCCTTGAGCATCTCAGAATCCCCTATGGGCTTCCCTTATATTTTTCTTCCATCCCTTCTATGTGGTAAAATCACGAACTGGCAGGATGGTTAAAGACGGACTAAAGAAATTGCACTGTGCGAAATCTCGAATACAGGTCAACTATAAGCACGTCGACCCCCTTTTAATTACTCAAGAAAGGTTAATGAATTTTAGATGGTGACCGTGTAAGACCTGTGATTTTGATAGCCTTGACAACCTTTTTTGCAGAATTAATTCAATTAACGCCTTTGGCTACGGCGCTTTTTATTTAATTAACGTCTTTGTTTAGGTCGTCTCTTTCCAAATAACGTCCCTGCGCAGGTCGTCACTTTCTCAAAAATCTAATTCACTTTTCAAATTCACACCGTCTTATATGGCGTCTTTTATGTGAATAACGACCTACTCGAAGGCGCGTTTTTCAGAAAAAAGAAAAAAAATAATAAATGAGTGAAAAAAATGCATTCTCCAAGTATGCTTGCATTCTTTTGCATGGGCATCTTTTATTTATGGTTTGCATATGTGTGCCTTGCATGATGCATATCCCGTTATCAGCTATTTCATTTTGCCTTATCTTGATTAAAGGCTTGGCCCCTTGACCCGTCATTAAGGTCAAAATATTGCCACCCCTTGCTTATTGGGCAAGGGGCCGAGTCGAACAGATGAATTAACCTATTTTGTTCAAATAAAAACCACAGTTGCAGGTACAGGGCAAAGTAAAGCAAACACGAAGAACGTGGAAAGAAGAAGGTACACAAACGCGAGGCCACAGTCACACAAAGTGCTCAGGTAACAAAAATCTCGATCTATATATATATCTATCATGGCTATCATGTACAAGTGTGAGGGTGGAGGAGTACAAGTAAGTCTCTCAGCTCTCGCCTCCACCCTCCTCTCTCCTACTCTCAACCTCCTCCTCACCGTCCCGAGCTGGTACTGGTGGAGGAGACATGGGCCCCCGTGAAGAAGCCGGAACCCGAACGCGTCCCCCTGCCTCGCAACTCTCTCGGAGGGAAGAACCCGCCACGAAGGTGGAGCTGGTGAAGGAGTACCCCACAGCCCGCGCTCGCTCGCATCCTCGCTAGAGACGCTCCTCGGACACTCGCAGCCGCTCCTGGGAAAGGATCAACTGGGTCCTCGAATCCGCTAGCTCTCGCTCACGTGCCGCCACCTGCTCCTGGAACCGGGCACGCTCCGCCTGGTGCTCCTCCCGCTCACGAGCACGCTCCTCGCGCTCCCGGGCACGCTCCCGTCTCTCCAGCTCAAGAGCCACCCGCAGCTCAGCCACGTCCTGAGGAAGCTCCTCTCGTCGCCTCAGGGACCTCTCAAGCTCTGAGATCCGCTGATCGCGGATCGCCAACTCGGTACGTGCCGCCCGTAGCTGTGTGCTCTGCAAACAGGTAACAAATCATCAACAATTCAACTTTTTTTAAAATAAAGCAACACATGACTAAATAAAAACTCACCTGGGCAGTCATCGCCTGCTGTCCCTCGCAGACGCAAGTGAGAGCGGCTCGAAGCTCCTCAGTCTGTAAAATGAATTTCATCAGTGCACAATTATATAATCAATATTTGAATGGATTGGTGTTTTGGAATTTACCCGTGAAGCGAGGTCGCGCTCTGCTGCCTCGGCTCGTGCCACTGCTCCCGCTAGCTGCTCTGCCAGTGCAGTCACCTCTGCACTGGGCCCTCTCGAGCTGGAGGCCTCCCCTGGGTCTCTCCTCACTGCTCCCTGCTGGGCACGCTGCATTCATTGAGATCGTCAATGGCTAATCATCAATAATTCAACAAAAAAACAAAATACATTTGCATATAGAAATAATTTAAACACTCACCAGGGTCTCTAGGTCTGCCCGTGTGGTAGCTAGCTGGTCCTCCAGGCTGTGTAGGTGGGCCTGGGCATCTATCGCCGCTATGTCCCGCGCATCCTGCATCCATCACGTGTTAGTCGCATGATAGTCACATAAGCATTTACATTTAATTTAGAAATAAGTGCATTCATACATACCCCTAAGACCCTCATCTGGGGTCGGCCGGCGTATACCTCCCAGTAGCGCCGGAGGTACTCGGAGCTGTCAGTCGCGCGAGAGGTAACTCTGGTCCCGCCACGCTGCCAGTCGGCGTGCTGCTCCTCGAATCGTACCCTCCAGTCGGTCGCCTTTGTACGACCGCGAGTCTTCTTCCCGATGCCACGCGGCTCGCCTACCTCAATCCACTCCTGGTGGAGGCCCAGCGTCCTCATCACCAACCTAAGCCGTAACGGCTCAATCTCGCTCAAGCAGTGAACCCAAAGCTCACGCTCAAAGCGAGGTCGGCCCGCTACGACCCAAGGCTGGCCCTCGTCCGTCATCCCCTCATAGGGTCTCCACTGCACCTGCATTCATAAACATACATATCATCATTTCATCGTCATCATCATAAAATCAAATTAAAAAGCAAAAGAAAGATGCATAGCATTCATACATACCAGCGAGGGAGGGAAGTCGCGGAGCTCTCTCCGTAGAACCCACAACTCGTAGCCGAGCGGGGCGCCGAAGACGACCGGCACCCAGCGCCGTGCTAGAGGGAAAGCTCCCTCATTCCCAGGCCGTGGGTCAACGCGCCCCATCGGCATGTAGAGGTGACTCCAAACCTGCATTCATGCATTGCATTAGTTAGGCATTCGCACGCACATAAAAATACACATAAAAGAAAGAAAAAAATGAAAAATGCATACCTGAAGAAAAGGTGAGAAGCCACTGACGGTCATCTCTCGCCCTGTCCCTGTGGACAGGTCGGCCATCATGTGCGCCAGCAGAGCCGCTCCCCAGGCGTAGCTGCCAACTGCCTCCAGGTCCTCGAGTATCCCTAGAAATCGGCAGTTGATGACATCACCCTTTGTCCCGAGCAATAGCCTCCCCAGTAGCAGTAGAAAGAACCACCTCAAGTCTAGGTCAGCTCTCTCCCTGTCGGTCTGGTCCTGGCAGTACACTACCCTAGCCCCGTCTATCAGCCTCTGTGAAAACTGCTCTAGGGTCTCTCCTGACCTGTGCCTAGCATTCCCTAAACCCATCACTGTGGTGAGGTCGGTACGGAAGATCGTCCTGCACTCGCTAGGCGTCTCATAGACCATCTCCAACCCTAGCAATCTCTGGGCATGCTCGGTGTAGTCTGGGTAGGTAATCCCGCTCACAGCCTCTCCATCTACCCTCAACCCCGTAATCCTGGCCACGTCCTCCAGGGTAGGAATCATGTGTCCCCAAGGCATCAGGAATGCCCGGCTGGTCCTATCCCATCTCTCCCGTAGAACCTGAATGAGTGGTAGGTCTGGCCTAACTGGCTCTATGCTGAGGAAGGCCCCGAACCCCATCGCATCTACCCTCTCTCTCTGGAACTCGGAGAGGCCGTAGTAAGCTGCCCGGACCATGACCCATGAAATGCGCGTCCTCATCAGCCCCTGCATGCATAAAATAAGAATTGTTGGTTTAATTGTTGTGATTATTCATGCTTATTTCATTTTGATTGCCCCAGGTTGAATGTTGGTGTTATTGAAGTAACGACCTTCCTCAGGTCATTTTTTGTTGAAGTAGCGCCCTTAAGGGGGGCGTGGTTCTGTTTGAGCTTCTAGATAACGACCTACCCTAGCTCGTTTTTCATCTATGAAACGCCTCTGTGTTGGGCGTGTGTTTGTGGTTAATTTCTAAAAATCCTAAAGGTTTTTCAATTCACGCCCTTGAGTAGGGCATTTTCTATTTGGGTTCGTTAATTAATCAAATAATTAATGAATGGGCGACCGCTGGTTTGGTCGTCTGTTTTGAATTGACGCCCTGGTGTGGGGCGTGGTTTCCAATTTTTCAGAAAATGGAATAAAAATAACAGCATGCGAAAATTAACAGCATAATATGTAAATTTAATTGGGCGACATGCTTTAGGGCGTGTTCTTATGGGGTTAATTGTTTTTTCATAAAAAATAATATAATTAACGCCTCTGGGTTGGGCGTGTATTTTGAGATCGCGACGCCTCTGAGGGCACCTTCTTTCTGGGTTGCAGGGTTTATACCCGAGGGCTATGGAAAATCAGGAAAAAATGAAATTAAAATAAATAAAATTGGAAAAGGGGTTTGAGGCTTACCTTCTTGTGCTTCTGATTTTGTGGTCGAGGCCTTGGCTGCCGTGGCCGCCGCAGTTGGCCGGCACGGGGGAGGATCGCCGCCGCGGGCGGTGGTTCATCTCCTTCTCCTTCTCCTTCTTCACCGCTTTCTTCCTCGCCACCTTCTTCCTCTTCACCCCCTTCGCCTTCGCCGTCTTCTTCTCCTTCGCCTTCCTCGTGGGCTTCTTGGTCTCCTCCGGCCTCGTCGCCGGCCTCCGCCATTGGAGCGTCTTCTTCAACCGCCACGATGGCCCCTTCCTCACCGTGGGCGTCGTCGCCCAGATCAACCACCTCGGGAGCGGCCACCCTTTGCCGTTTGACTGAACCGCCTCTGGCCATGACTAGGGTTAGGGCTAAGGATAGAGAGAGAGATAGAGGAAGAGAAGAGGGGAGGGGGAGCTTCGGTTAGGGTTGCAGAGAAGACAGAGTGGAACGGAGGAAGAAGAAGAAAGGGGGAAAGTCTTTTTTTTTAGCATTCGAAAAGAGGAGACGCCCTGAGAAGCGGCATTTTTTGTGGAAGTCACGACTAGGACATGGGCGTGTTTATAATATAGACGACGTTGCTCGAGGCGTCAATTTTATTTGCATGGGGAATGATAACCGTCGTCAGACGCATTCAATGGGCGTTGATTGATGTGATCGAAGTAATTATTATGATTTTTACTCACGCCTGAGCTAGAGGCGTTACCTGATTGAAACGTGACTTTCCTGAGGGCATTACTTTTGGAATTTCAACGAATATATTTTGGGAATTTGGATCGATTAACGCCCTGTTCCAGGTCGTTATTTAAGTAACGCCTATTGGTGATGGTGTCAAATGTGTGAACAGGAATATTAGAAGCGACCTATCATGAAGGCGTCCTTTTATGAATTCACGCCTTTGCTTGAGGCGTTATTCGCAACAGAACGACAGGTTATTTAAGGATTTGATCTGAAGCACAGCAGTAAGGCTCAATCAGAAAACAATCATTTTTATTACTTTGAAAAGAGAGATTACAATGCTTAATGAGCCACCTTGGGTCTTAGCTTTCTCAAAGCTGTTACATAATTTTTCCACTGATCTTTGTCTTCCTCCAAACTCTCTACAGGTTGATGGAGTTTGTTAATCTTCCATAGGGCTTGGATTGTGATAGCCTCTTCTCCATCTTCATTGCTGCCTAGGTCTCTTGATTTGATTGGAGGGAGATGAGAGACGTCTTCTAGACGTTGCCTTGGAAATCCAATTTGAGGAAGGCATTTGTGAGAGTTGTATAGTATGAAGTCCGAAGCGCCAATGAGACGAAGGTCCGTACCGATAGAGAATCATGCACGAAGTTCCTGCATTTTGAGTACACCCGGGGCACATGTAAAGAGGTTCTTTGGCATTACCTTTAGGTGCTCTCTCCAATCCCCTCTCTTCTTTACTTGAGGAATCCGGTTCATCACCCTATTGCTTATTCCTAACGAACCGGTCATGTAAGAGAGTGGGCTCTTTGAAAAGATTCTTGAGGGTTGTTGGGCCTCACCACATGGATCGAATTTGAAGTGTAGATCAACCCAACTAGAGAGTGCAAGCATGCACCCATATATGGGCCTTCCCATGGCCGCCGAGGTAAGCCCGCTATAGAGATAGGCTAGAATAGCCGGTCCGGCTCTTTCCTCTTCCCATAAGCTCATCACCGCGCTCAATTGGGCCTCCTCTAGAAAGTCCTCCGTGGATGGAAACAAGAGTGCGCCTGCTAAGCACACCACGAAGGCTTTTGCTATCTTTTCTATCTCCTCCTCTTCCTTTGCTTGATCCGCTCTCTTGTACACCCATGAGGCAAGCTTCAAGAGGTTGATTCCTTTAGTGACCTTGATTTGGTTCACCATGTTTGGGCTAGATATCAATGAGGTTAGCAATTCATGAGAGGAGATTGGCCTTGGCATGATGGCCATCTTTTCTTCTTCTCCTTGTTTCATTCTTTTCAAGCCTAAGATCAACTCTAGCTCTTCCAATAGGATGGTGGCTTCAAATGTCGAGAAGAGAAAGGTATGAGTGGAAGGATGCCAAAGTTCAATCAATGCTCCTATGGCAGCCCAATCTAAGTGAATTTGGTCATAGTGCTTGGCATGGGTTACTAGGCCCAAAAGATGCCATCTTGCTAGGTATACTCTCGTATCAGAAGAAAACTTGGAGAGAATAAGGGGCAACCACTTCACTTTTGTAAATCTCCTAGCACCAGGGACATTTGGGTAGTCCTGTGGAAAGAAAACATGGACAGTGCCAATAGTGCCGGACATGAGCATATGTAAGAAGTAGTTTGACAGAAGGATTCAATAAAAAGAAAAGAAAGAAGATATAAGCAGAGGGAAAAGCAGAGGAATTCACTAACCTGATGTTGAGCAACTCGGCTGCAGATGTGCCCTTGGATTTCAGTCAACCTAGGGGTGGAAGACCTAGGTCTCTTAATCATCCTCTCCATTGTTTTTTGGCTTTGCAGAAGGAGCTCGGACAAGTGCCTGCGGGAGAAGAACAAACAGAGAAAATAGAACAGAGCCGGCTACGGAGGTTCAGAGAAAAAGTTGCTTTAGGTTGAGGAAAGCAGCCTTTCTTTTATAAAGATTTGAAGAGGGCTTAAGGTTGTTCGGAGTTAGCAGGTTGATGGCTATTAGGATTTGATTTTGCTTTCGATTTGGAAACGGAAGCGTTGGATTGATTAACGCCTTTTGTTAGGGCGTCAATTTTTGATTTGACGACCTTTCTAAGGTCGTGTTTTGTGTAACGCCCTTTAGTAGGTCGTTTACTCTTTGGCCTCTCGATGGGTTTCACGCCTTGCTGAAGGGCGTGTTTCATGTTTTAACGACTACATACTAAGGCGCTTTTTCATGATTTGACGCCACTCGGTGCAGGCGTGTTTTTATGAGCTTATGAATTTAAATATTCATGTGTGTTAATGAACTTAAGTGCTATTATTTCGTTGAATTGTTTTTTTTAATTGAGCACTTATGATCATATCATGATTTAAATGGAAAATTATGTTTGATTATCTTGAATTTCGAAAACTGATGAATTTTCAAAGTGCAGAAGTTTGCAGGATTAGAGGCGCCTGGGTTGCTCATGGAAATCACATCGCACTTGTCATTTTGTATTTGTTCGCTGTAAGCATTATTACTATAGGATATCTACATTATTATAGCATATCAAGGACCTTGTGGTTCTGATGAATCTGGAATTTGAGTTCCCCTTCATCAAAAATGATGATGATTCCAGGAGAGTCTTGATCACACGGATAGGCCGTTGAGTCGTTCAAGGTTTGGGACGATGGTTCCACTTTCTGAGTTGATGCACGGACAAACAGGCCTCGGCTTAGTGTTGGCTCAGAAACTTGGATTCTTGACCAAATCTAGATGGCTTAGCAATATTATCCTTGATTATTTTCTATTTTTAGTTTGTTTTATCTTTTCTTTTAGCTCAGCATGCATCATGTAGGACTTTGAGTTTCATGCTGAAAATCTTCATATTATGGCAATAATGAAAGTCACTCGCTCTTGATTGAGTTGACATGAGATATTCCACTCCAAATCAAGTACTTTGTTCTATCTGAAGCCGCTTAGGCTGATTCCTTGAAAAAGTCCCTTTGTTGGATCTCCATCTCAATTCTCTTTATTTTCATGCAAATTTACCTTGGTTGTAGCACATCCACGTTGGCTGGTAACCGCTCTCCAATGGTCTTTCCCTATCGTGCCCGCGCGCACACCTTTTGCCTTACATTTTACTTAGACTCCTTTGTCCAGCAAATTGATGCTTCCTTGGAATCATTCGGAGTTGTTTCGCTCAGAATCTTGGAAAATTTTCTAATGCCTAGTGTCTGAGGCGTGTCACATCACACCTTGGCATCTACTTATCAGTTCGCTCCACTTCATTCCATTTGTTACACTTTCACTCCATTTCATCTCACTCCCTTCCAAAGCAGACGCCAAGGCGGGACAGCTGTAGACACACCAAAAATGACGCTATGTTGATCAAATCTCATGTCACTATGATGACGCCACAAAGTGAACTTCAATATATTCATAATATGAAGTTTTTCTATTTTCTTGTGTGTGGTTTTGATTCATTTTTGTTTTTTGTGATTCGCGACCTGAAGAGGGGCGTTACCTAAATAGCGACCTTGTCTAGGGCGTTTTCTCAAGAAAGGACGACTAAATGTTAGGGCGTCAATTCCTGGTATTATCCGGTTTTAAAGTAAATGCAAAATCAATTTAATTATTGGTTAACGCCCTTCCTCAGGGCGTGTTTTAATTTAACGCCTCGATCTTAGGCGTGTTCTCATGATTTTCAAACAAGGAAGGTTTTATTGCCAAAATTAAATCCAGGAAGAAACGCCCTGGCTTGGGTCGTGTTTTATGAAACGTCGTATGGGTAGGTCATCAAATCAAGAATTGACGCCCTTCGCAAGGTCGTGTTTCACCTTTCGGAGTCCTGCCTTTTTCCATCTTTCCCTCACAGTTCCCTGCCTTGTTTCAACCTCTTGCTCGATGTTAATCCTTTCCCTGGATAATCCTTGCCCGTTCTTATCTTCCCTTGTTTGATCACATCCGATTGGAATCTTATATAAGGAAGCCTGGATCGATCGTCATAAGGTTGAACACCCACATATACAGAGAAGAAAAAGATTGCAGGTTATGTACGAGCAGAGTTTTCTTTCTTCTTCCTGTGCGGTCGTTCCTCTGCATCCTTTTCATAGGATTTCACTCGTTTCCACTGCTTCCTCTTCTTCCCATCAACATATTCTTCACACGGTTTCCCTTTACTGTCATCAGGGACAGCAGGGTTCTTTTATTTCGTTTATTTTGTTTATGAGCATATCATCCTTCGTCCCACCGTCAGTCTTTCTTATTGCATTAAGTCCTATCATCATCATTATCGTATCATATCTCCTTCCCTAGCTCTTCTCTAGGGGTTTAAAAAAAAACAAAAAGAGGTGTGCATGTTGATTTCATTTTTCAACATCATATTCTTTATTTGGGATTGATACTACTTGCATTGGCTGATCCCTTTTCGTTTTGCTTTGTTTCATTGTCTTTTTTGTAAGGTAATCAAAAGGAGAACCCTTCTCATCGGCCGGCCGATTGAAGAAGGAGGAAGGAACTTCACATCATCCCGTGCTCCAATCTTCACCAGGTATTCGCGATCTCTTTTTATTATTATTGAGGTAACCCCTCTGGCGATCACATCTCCATTTTTGCACCACGTGCAAGCTTTTTCTTCCCCTTATTTATGCATTAATCATTATTCTCCCCCTTGTTTTTTTTACATCATTTATTCTCTTGTGATTTTGTGTGGGATTTATGCCCATCCACAGAGCTAAGATATGAAATTGAAAGCTTCAAGAACATGAATGAGAAAACTGTTGAGTTGGAAGAGGAGTTGAAAAATCTAAAGAGTGATTTGTCTAAGTCTGTCAACTTCAGTGAAACAATGAATCCAAAGCCTAATGAAGAAGTGAGTTTTCAAAAGAACAAACGTGAACACACTTCCATGAACGGAAACTCATTTGAAAAACTCCAAAACGAAAATAGTGCTTTGTTAATTCAAATTTCTTTGCTTGAGAGTAGATTGAAAATCTTGAAAAATTTGAAAAAGGGGAAAGTGTGATTGTTGATGATCATGATAAATTATTTCCTCTTGAACAAGAAATTGAAAGTTACAAAAGCGTCAATTCTTTGTTGAATGAAAAAATTGCTTCATGTGAAAAAGAGCTTGCTAATTTTGAATTGCACATTTCATCATTGGAACATGAAATCAAAATTTTGAATGAGTCTTTGTGTTTGTGTGATAAAGGAATTGAGAAATAGAAAAATGTTGTTGACTGCTCACGGGTGCATGGAAAACCCCCAAAGGTTAAACATGTTCATGCATCAAGAAAGAGAATGGATGTTTCATGCTACTATTGTGACAAATATGGCCACAAAATGTATGATTACTTTTTAATGAAATCTGATGATGATGTGGCTTTGAAATCTAGAATGAAAAGTGACACTGGTTCTAAAGATCATGAGAAGCCCACAACAAAAAACCTCAACCCTCATTGTTACTATTGTGGGTTACATGGTCATATTTTTGAAAATTGCTTTACAAAGAAAAATGATGATAAATGGTATGTCAAAAAGAATTTTTCATGCTATTACTGTGGTGAACATGGACACATGATGAATAATTGTAATTCAATGAAAAATGATGAAAATTGGTCCATGAAAAGAAAAACTTCTCCCTGCTTTTATTGTGGCCTGAATGGACACTCAATGGATAATTGTACCATGATGAGGGCCGATGATGGATGATATGAGAGGAAAAATAAAAATAACACACTTGCTCATGTTAAAACTAACCCCTCGGGACCAAAGATGACTTGGGTACTCAAATGTCCAAAATGAGAATCTATTTTGCAGGGGCACTTTGAGGCCAAGGAAAGTTAATAAATAAAGGTCTCTCAAGGTGAGAAAGAAAATCGTTTGATTTTAGGAACTCATCTTCCAAGGTTCATTTTGAAAGATCTACAAAGGTAAAATTTGAGTTTTAAGAAAAATAGTGTGCTTATAAATCCAAATCTATTGTCATGTTGACTGTCCATGCTTACTAGGTTGCATATTTTTTAAATAAAGTCAAAACTGACATTCATCTGAATCTATACTACAATCTGTGACTTTGGTAGTCGTGAAAGAAAATGGTTTGTTTTGAAATTTGTTTCACTTAGGTTGACATTTTTTGCAAGCTGTTCTGCCAGAAGGAAAATGAACAACCCAGAGCAAAAGTGTCGACTTTTAGAGTCGACACTTTTTACAACCTGTTCTATTTTCAACAAAACAAAGACCTGGGCGAAAAGTGTCGACTCATAGAGTCGACACTTTCTGTCTGGGCTTATAAGGAAACGCAGTAGATAGAACAACCTCACACATGAGTCGACACTTTTACTGACAGAACAGAAAACTCATTCAAACTCAATTGAAAAGCCAATAACATTAAGGATGCATGAAATACCATTAAACCCCATTCAAAAACAATAGAATGGCACGCATGAGGGGTCTTGAAAATATCAAATAAAACATGATTCTCAATAAGGAATATGGAGAGCTAAAAGAGCAAAAGAACAACATCAAGACAATTAAGAAGAGCATGCATGTGACACATGCAAACCCAATACATGAAAAACCATTTCAAGCCCAATCAAGGTATAGATAATCAAATTCAGAAGCAAAGTCTTACCATGGATCCATCACTTTGAGGACTATATGAACCTGCACTTAATATGAACAAATCACTTAAGTCAGTCTATCAAAATCAAGCCATTGAACTTGCATATAAAACATGTTGAACTATAACCACATGTGAGGATGGATTTTCACATAGCCAACCATGAGACCGCGGGATTTCATTTTAGTTAAGGTTGAGGCATGACAAGCCCAACTTAAACACAACCACACACAAACTCCATCTATGTATGAAGCCATACATCAATTTCATAGCAAGCTGCACTCATACCACGAACTGCAAAGGAATGATCATGGCCATAACTAAAACAACGATAGCACTTACCAAATGATCAAATGAGCCTTCCAAGGCATGGGAAAGCCATTTTCAATTCACACAAGAATCACAATTGCAGCCCAAGGAAAAACTAAACTTGCACAGTCTAATGCAAGCTAACACAGCAAAACTGAAGCTTTCATATCAACTTTCCACATGATGAAACAAGCATGAAGGACACTTGTAAAACCATATTTCCAACTCAATATTAGAAGGAGATTTCCAGCATTCATTGACATACCAGATGTCTAACAGAAATATCAATCCTGCACATTCTGGACATTCAGATTTATGTAAATCTTAAATCAATGCATTTGAATTCTAGCAAGTTGAATAAAGAACTCACACAGTTCAATGCATACAACCCAAGTTCAGTCCAATGAAACCTGAACTCAATCTAATCACTGAGATATTGAGAAATGCACAAGTCTAAGCACATGAAAAATAAGGTCTGTGCAAGTGTTGCCAAGTCAGTGCAATCAAGCAGCAAGGTCTGTGCAATAACAGACAAGGTCCGTGCAAGGACGCACAAAGTCTGTGTGAAGCAGAATAAGGTCTATGCAACGCACAATAAGGTCAGTGCAATGATTTAACATTCAACACAGTTCAATTAACATCCAATACAACATTTACAATATCCTTTTTAACATGTCTCAAATTCAGTAAACATTCATTTTAACCAAAAATAATCTGAACTTGACTCAAACATTCATCGTGCCATTCAAAGCCGACATTCATCAAACATATATCAATGCAAATCATATAATCTAAACTCATGACTTTTGCACACATGATCTTCGTCAAAATAGTCAGGGACACAATAATCTCTCCCTTTTTGACGAAGATAAAACCCTCTGAAAAATCATAAAGATTTGCATGATAAAACAGTTCCTTCTTGACATGGCAAGCATTTTTGAACATTCAGCTTTCATCAATTCCATTCAAAATAGCAGAAGCAACAAGAAACCTTTTTATAACTCCCCCTTTCAATAGTTTAGCTGCAAAACAAGCATCATGCATTCCCCCTTTTTGTCAAAACAAGATAGTTTAACAAAGACAGGGCAGTTTGACAACAAACAACATGATCTTGTAACTTATTTCTCCCCCTTTTTGTCATAGTCAAATAGGGGATTATGAAAAACATGGAAGCAAAACCGGATATTCACAGTTAACTCAATGAGATGCACATGTAAAGCAAGGAATGAGCATTCAAGCACATATGCATTCATTATTTTATATAATAGCAAGCATGTTATATATGAACAGGTTAAGAAATATGCTATAGATCGAGAACATGAGTTTTATGAGCAATAGTAAAAAGGTAGTGCTTACAAGAAGTGGGACTGCATTACTCATAAAATATGATTGATTCAAGATGTACATTCGCATAATCACTCCCTAGATGTATATGTGAAGGATGAGCAATGAAATCTAGACAGTATGGATTTTCAGATTTTCTAAAGAACACAAGTAGGAACTTTTCCTCCCTACACTTCCATACACCGTGCTCAGCTTTTGGTAGCTTCGCACAACCCCAAAATTATTTTTAATATTTATGATAAAAAATTTTATTTTTGAATAACTAAGATGACTAACCTTTTGACACGAGTCATGCTCGTTGTCTCAGGGGCACTTCCCAGTTACTCGGTATCGTCACTTATGATATTGTGGATAAGAGACTTTTCAATGCGAGTTTCCTCCTTTTTTTCAGGGGGGATTCCCGATTTACTCAATGTCAAACCACACTTATGCACTTTTTTTGGTGGGGCTGACAACTTTTTCGTCACGAGTCACGTGATTTCTATGTAGGGGATCACGAGCCCTAAAATGTATTAAGTGGAATAGGTGAAATCCTTATTAGTTAGAATCATTAAACTAATAAGTGCAAGTGGTGTGAGAGATTGCTTAGAATGTAAGAGATGAATTAGCCTATTCATTGTGATGTCTCCCCCTAAGTGTATGCACGGTTATAACAAAAACCTCCCCCTTAATATGTGCCATGTAACAACATATCTTTGACAAAGCAATTGTATTTAGCAAGGGAGTAAGGTCATAGGAGATATCAAAACTGAAAGGTGTGTAATCTATATACACTCAAGCAAGGTGTCAATATGGTATTTTCAAGCAAGTTGATTATCGGTACGTGGCGGAGAACGTAGGTCTGAAGACCATACTCACGCATAATGAAAGCTTCCAGGTGGATGTAATCCACCTTTCCACTGACGTCATTTTATATACCGGTGAATCATGGCATTCATGCACACAAATATGAAGTATATGCATTTATGTACATGCGGATGTGAAAAGATAAAAGCATGTATGGAAAGCAATTGTTATTCACTGTCATATGCACAAAAGGCAAAGTTTGAAATCTAAATGCCATGGAAATCTTCTTATGTGCAAAAGATAGAGCAGTATGAACAATTTCATTATGAGGAAGTGCAAAGTGTGTATGTACAAAGCAACTCAAAAGTTTTAACTATCTAACCTACACACTCCTAATTCTCTCCTAAGAAAATGTTTGCAATGTTGGTTCACTAATTTTGGCATCCTTTGAAATGTTGAGATCTTTTGAGACTGATGAGTAGTTGTCTGGAATGCTTCTCTTTGCACATCTTGTGAATAATTTCAGTCTTGAATGCTTTAATCTGTGCATAAAGTCTTTCACACTTTCACTTACATCCTGTAAATAACAATTCACTTTTGTATACATAGCTTACATACTTAGTTGCATGATACACATTGCACATATCATACACATCTTTGCATTTCAGTAAATAAAGAAAGTCTTTGATCATCTGTTCATTTTCTTGCATATACTTCATACTTGTGTGCTTAAAAGCCATGATTGACCGGTATATAAAATGATGTTAGTGGAAAGGTGGATTACGTCCATCTGGAAGCTTTCCTTATGCATGAGTAGGGTCTTTGGACCTTTATCTCCGCCACGTACCAATAATCAACCTATGTGAAAAATCCATTTCAATGCATGCTTCAATGTATATAAGATATCACCCACCTTTTTGACTCCTTCTATAACTCATCCCTTGCTAAATAAAATTGTATTGATTTAGACATATTTGCTACATGGCATATATTAAGGAGGAGATTTTTTATAACCGTGCATACATTTAGGGGGAGACATTACTGTGATAAGGCTAATTCATCTTTTACATTCAATACAACCACCCACACAAAATACACCTTTTTGAGATAATGATTCAATCTAATAATGATTACTATTTTCTACTCTACACTTTTCAGAACTCTTGTTTCTTTACATGGAAATCACATGACTCTTGAGGAAAGAGCTGTTCACCCCATCAAAAGTCATATAAGTGGAACGTGGATCTGAGTAGCCGGGAATCCCCCCTGAAATAAAGGAGGAAACTCGCGTCAAAAGAAGAAACAAATCCCCAATGAAAATAAGTGTGATTTGCCACCAAGTAGCCGAGAAGTGTCCCTGAGACAAAGGATACAACTCGCGCCGAAAAGTGACAAAATTCACAGTTAAGATAAGTGACAAAACTGAGTAACCGAGAAATCCCCCTGAGACAAAGGGTATGACTCACGTCAAAAGGTTAGTCACACTATTTTTAGTAATTTAAAAAAAATTGGGGGTTATACGTAGCTACCAATATTCGAGAATTATGGATGAAAGTGTATGGATGATAAGTTCTTTTTAGTGTTCCTTAGAAAATCTGATTATCCATATTGTTTGGAATTTATTGCTCAATCTTCACATATACACCTTGGGTTTGATTGTGTGAATGTTCTTTTTGAATCAGTCATCTTTCATGGTTAATGCAGTACTTCATTTATGTAAGCACGATCTTCTTAGTATTTGTTCATGATCATCATGTTCAACAGTCAATTACATTATCCTTACACCCGTCCCGAAGGGACTTACATGAGTCTATATCTTGTTATGCATGCTTGAGTGCTTGATTGCTTGATCTGTATTGATCATATCATATTTCATTCCATAGTTTGCATCTTTAGGATATACATGTAGATAACAGGTTAAATAACCTATTATCAGTTGGTTTTTGTTCTTGACAATCGGGGGAGAATAACGTACTTTTTAGCACAATACATTTTGTGCATAACTTAGTCTTACACTCTGCATATAGTTTCATATTTCAAATTTCAGCTCTAGATAAATGTTCATAGTTTCACACATGTTCTTAGTCTTATACTTGTTCATAATTCTCACACCTTCCTCTCATGAGAGGCTAATTGTTGGGTTCGTGTGCTCATGTCTCACTCGTTTTTGAAAACTTCACAGTTGCTCCTTGGTCCCCCATTTTTTTGATAATGTCAAAGGGGGAGAGAGTTTTGGTGGTCACAATATATTGTCATCATCAAAAAGGGGGAGATTGTTGGGTTCTGTGTGCCCCTCTTTGTCTTTGACAATGGTTTTGATGATTCTAATATATTGTGTGTTTTATGTATGCTTTACAGTGAAACTATTATGTGTAAGTTTGGTGGAAATGTGCATTGATCATCTTGATCTTGATGTTCACATGTTGATAACTTGCTTTGCAGGTTGATATTCTATGGTCCTTCATGAATACAATTCTGATGTTGCCTCATGCGTGCTGTGCATGAGACTTTGAAGCTAACAGGTGAAAACACTGTGTTTGGGTAGCTCTGCATTATTGGTGCTTTCTTGCATATCCTATATTGGTTTTTAATGAACTAACAAATGCTTGATACTCTGCTGTCCATGGTTGTGTTTCGTCTGAACTACATTTATAATTCATGATTATGAACTGATCTTGGCTTACATGAAGGTTTGATTGAGTTGCTTGGTAAATGCCCTTTTCATACATGATCAATTGGTTGATATGTATGCCTTTTGAGAAAATGGTTTTCATGGAGGTTTGGCCGAATTTTATTCAGAAATGGTTCTTCATGCTTGAATGAAATTTTTGGATTGATATATGCAATTCATGCATGTGCTTTTAATGGGATGTGATTTGGTGGTAACATGGGTAGGCTCATAACTATTAACTGCCATTAAAGCTTTCTTTGAACTGGAAATGGCTAAAGATTTGCATTGAATAGCATGCTGAGTGGTTTCATTGATGAAGTTCAGCTATTTCATGATTTAAATTGAGTTTTGATTGAACGTTTGGTGGAACAAATGGTTTTCTGGTTATTTGCACCCTCATGAAGCTAGACTATTGCATATTGAATATGTGTGTGTGCATTGATTAATGTAGAACTTGCTTTGGAAGCTTCTGTATTGCTATCTTGTGTGGTTGGTGAATGTTCCTATTATAGGTTCAGTTTTTGCACCGACTTTGCATAACATTGCACGGACCTTGTCATAGTTGCACCGACCTTAGCTATGGGTTTTCCACTATATGCACCGACCTATTCAATTGTGCACGGACCTATTTCAATCTTACACCGACCCAAACTTCTCATGTGCATTGACTATGAGGTCATATGCACAGACATCATAGATTGCATTAAGTGACTCTAAGTGTTTTAACATGAGATTGAATTTCTTAACTTGTAGGCTCAATTGTACGACATTCACTTGGTTCAAGGTAAGACCTTGTTTCGTTCTTATCAATTGCATTGACTTGAATATGTGTGTTGTTATTAAGTGCAGGATCAATCATGCCCAAAAATTCTCAAGGCAATGGTAAGAATGAGCATCTTGAACCTTGGCTGCTGGTGGAATTTTTGGTATGCATTGAATAGAAGTCTTGGTTTTATGGTGACTGCATGCTTGGGAAATTGGTTTTCTTATGAATTCATGCATGCTTTATTGACTATCTTGAGGTTGTCCCTTGGTCCTTTAGCTTCCCATATGCATGCCATTCAATGTCTTATTTGATATTTTTAAGACCCCTCATGCATGTCATTCTATTGTTTTTGAATGGGGTTTAATGGTGTTTTATTGGTCCTGAATGTTTTTGGGGTTTCAATTGAGTTTTACAAAGTTTTCTGCTCTGTCAGTTAAAGTGTCGACTCACAGAGTCGACACTTATTATGAGTTGTTATGTCTGCTGCATTGTTTCACAAGACCAGACTAAAAGTGTCGAGTCTATGAGTCGACACTTATAGCCTGCAAAAAGTGTCGACTCATCGAGTCGACACTTTTGCTCTTGGTTGTTCATTTTCCATTCTGGCAGAACCGCTTGCAAAAAATGTCGACTCTAAGAGTCGACACTTTTTCTGGTTCGTCCAGAACGGGTTTTCTAGATTGGTTTCAAAACCCACTTTTTGTGATCCGATTTGCTTGGGATTTTTACCCTTTTACCCTTAGGGTTTGTCCCATCTATTAAGGGTGTATTTGAAGGGTTTTGTGCTGGGTATTGTGGTCTTTTGCTACCAGTTTTTCTTGGGTATATGTATCCTATGATCTCCATCGTAGGAGGTATTCCTGAGCTAATATCTTCTATCCTTTTGTAGGAAGAGGAGTTGTAGGGAAACGACACCTTGAGGAGGAAGAAAAAGACAAAGGGAACGTCATATTCGTGCTATTCCTGCGCTAATATCTTCTATCCTTTTCCAAGAAGAGGAGCTGTAGGGCGACGACACCTTGAGGAGGAAGAAGAAGACCCAGGGAATGTCATCTTCATGCTATTCCTGCCGATTTGGGTTGCAGCTGTGTGCAAGATTGCTGGATCCTCTACCCACGGCGTCCCGAACAAGATTGGTCAACTTCCACTCCAAGGAATGATCTCCAGCGCAATCCTACCTCCTCTATGAACGAGCTTCAACGCAGATTTGAGGGGGATCCTTCTTCTCTCATCTCTATTTGTCCATTTGATCATAGATAGTTGTTTGGGGGCTTATTGTATATCTTTTCTTTTCATTAAACTGAGAATATGTTGTGTGTGGGCGGAGTTCTATCTCCGCGTTTGTGGTTTTATTGCGGGGAAAGGCTCCCCGTGTTTGGTTGTGTGTAGACGGAGCTACGTCTCCGTGTGGTCTTGTGTCTGGGGTACGTTCCCCGACCGTGCGTGTGTGTGTGCTGCAGTGGCAGCGTTTTGAGACAAGGCCTCGTGCCGTCGTGCGTGTATTGCTGCGGAAGTAGTGTGTGTGGTGTTGGGGTTCATCCCCGTGTTGCTACGTAAGTAGCGTGTAGTGAAGCCTCACCGGGTTTCGGTGAGGGATGGACGTAGGGAGCCCGTCGTGGTCCCGAACTACCTAAAAATCTCGTGTTCCGTGTGATTGCCTATGTGATTGATCATTTCTTCTATCTCCCTTCACAGGTTCATTAAATAAATATTTAATTCATTGCATCATCGCGCACTGCTACCTCCATTATCTGTATTGAGCTTGATTTCTTTGATTAGTTGCATTATTTAGGGTAATTAACGTTGTTAGTTTTATTTTTGTTGTGATTAGTTAAGAAAGTTATTAAAATCTGCCATCTCGGCAAGGGGATAATTCAGCCCCCCTTCTTGTCCGCCATCTTTCTGGGCCAATAAAGCCAAACATTGGGTCAAAGAGATAGAAAGAATATTTGGAGTCATACAATGCTCAGACCAAGATAGAGTTTTACTTGAGACTTTCCAACTAGAAAGGGACGCGAGAGCTTGGTGGGAATCGGTGGAGGTGACCTTGCCCGATCCCCATATCACTTGGGAGGAATTTTTGAAATATTTCAATGGCAAGTATTTCTCGGAGAGAGTCCAAGAAAGGAAGACAATGAAATTTGCCACTCTAAAACAAAGAAGCCTCTCTGTAGCTGAATACGAGGCCCAATTTTCTCGACTGGCCCATTATGCTCCACACCTTATTATCACGGAGAGAATGAAGGCCAAGCGATTCATGAATGGGCTAAGGCGCTAATATATTCCCCAACTGGCGCCCATGGGCATCCACACATATGCCGAGATGGTCCGGAAGGCCCAACTAATAGAAGATGCCATGGAGATGGCGGATAGAATCAAAGGAAGTGTCATGAAAGCGCAAGTCGTTGGCGCCGAAAATTTTAAACTAACATTTGGAAAGAAGAGGCCAAATTAAGGAAGAAATCATCAACAAGATAAAAGGCCTCGAGATGAAAATAGGCAAGCCATCCTTGCTGCACCTTCATCATCATCAAAAGATTTCTACAAGTTTTGTGACAAGGCTAGTCACAAAATTGAAGAGTGCTGGAGAAAGAAGGGACCATGCTTGTGTTGTGGAAGTAGGGAGCATCAGATTTTTGATTGTCCCCTCATGAAGGAATCTCCACCGGAGAAGAAAAGTCAAGAATGACCAAGACATCACAGAAGACTCCAAGCTCTGATAGAACCTGCACCTATTGAAGAAGGAGGAGTGGTAGAAGGTACTCTCATCATCAATTCTAGAACTACTTTTGTTCTATTTGATACTGGATCTACCCATTCATTTATATCCCAGAATTTTGCTGCCACCTTACATGAAAAATATGTTCCTTTGAAAATTGAACTTGTCATTTCCACACCTTTAGGAGCAAGCACTGAGCTTAAACATTATTTTCCCTCTAGTGAAGTATTGATTAGTGGTCGTAACTTAGCCATTGATTTGATATGCATGAACATGGAGGGTTATGATATAATCTTAGGTGCTGACTGGTTGGCCAAGTATAATGCTAAGGTGGATTGCAGGCGAGGAAGTGTAACCTTTGGTGAACCGGGATACCCTAAACTCTCTTTCTCTAGAAATAGCCATCCTAGACACCCTCTTCTCATCTCCGCCCTTCAAGCTCGAAAAATGATGAAGAAAGGATATATTGCATTCTTGGCTTATGTCCTTATAATCGAACCCAAGAAACCCATTCTGGAAGAAATCTATGTTGTTAGGGAATATCCTGATGTATTTCCCGAGGAGTTACTTGGCATACCACTCGAGAGAGAAGTTTCGTTCTCAATCGATTTGATACCAGGAGGAGCCCATGTATCCAAAACTCCTTATAGAATGTCACCTGCTGAGTTGAAAGAATTAAAAGAGCAATTGATGGAATTTTTAGAGAAGAGAATCATCAGACCTAGTACATCACCTTGGGGAGCACCTGTTCTCTTTGTGAAGAAGAAAGATCGATCTATGAGATTATGCATTGATTATAGGCAGTTGAACCAATTGACGATCAAGAATAAGTATCTTCTGCCAAGAATTGATGAATTGTTTGATCAAATCTCTGGAGCTCATTATTTCTCCAAGATTGACCTAAGGTCTGGTTATCATAAACTAAGAATCATGGAAGAAGATATTTATAAGACAAATTTTAGGAGTAGATATGGGCACTTTGAATTTGTTGTCATGCCTTTTGGGTTGACTAATGCACCTGTAGCATTTATGCAACTCATGAATGGTGTGTTCAGACCCTATTTAGATCAATTGGTGGTGGTATTTATTGATGATATATTGATCTACTCCAAAATTAAGGAAGAACATTAAGCACATTTGAGGATTGCCTTACAGATATTAAAAGAGAATCAATTATATGCTAAATTGAGTAAATGTGAGTTCTGGTTGGAGGAAGTTTCATTTCTCGATCATGTGATCTCTAAGGAAGGTATTTATGTTGATCCTTCTAAAGTGGAAGCTGTCAATAATTGGGAAAGGCCTACAAATGTGACCTAAATTTGAAGTTTTCTAGGATTGGTCGATTACTATAGGAGATTCATCAAGACTTCTCTAAAATTGCCGTATCATTGACTAAATTAACAAGGAAGGAAAATTCTTCTGTATGGGCTGAAGAAAATAAGAATAGTTTTCAAACTCTGAAGGAGCACTTGATAACTACACCTATTATTACTCTGCATATCGTGGGAGGAGGATTCGAGATATATGTTGATGCTTCAGGATTGGCCTAGGTTGTGTACTAATGCAACAAGGTAAGGTGATAGCCTATGCATCTAGACAACTGAACACCCATGAAGTTAATTACCCTATGCATGATCTAGAATTAGCTGTAGTAGTCTCTGCTCTTAAGACATGGAGACATTATTTATGTAGTGAGTAGTTCATTATCTATTTTTATCATAAGAGTTTAAAATATCTATTTTCTCAGAAGGAGCTCAACATGAGACAACAAAGATGGTTAGAATATTTGAAAGATTTTGATTTTTCTATTCAATACCATCCTGGAAAAGGTAATGTTGTGGCTAATGCTCTTAATAGAAAGTCGAGGGCTCTATTATCAAGTTTGATGATTAATGAGTGGCGATTACTGGAGTAATTTATAAGATTAAATTTAAATGTGGAACAAAAGGAGGAACGAGTCTTGATTGCTAGTATAAGGAACGAGTCTTGATTGCTAGTATAAGGGTACAAGCTGATATGTTCTATGAAATAAAAGAGCAACAAGGTAACGATCCTTTATTGGTTGAAATTACGGGGAATTTGAGTGAAAAACCCGATTTCCAACTAGCTAATGATGGGAGATTATTATTTCGAGGAAAAACATGTGTGCCTAATAGTGACAAGATCAATAAGAAGATAATGGAAGAAGCACACCAATCTAGATATACTATTCATCCTGGAGCCACTAAAATGTACCAATATTTGAAAAGAAATTTTTGGTGGCCGAATATGAAAAGAGAAGTGGCTGAGTTTGTGAGCCGTTGTATGACATGTCAACAGGTAAAGACAGAACATCTCAAACCTGCTGGTAAATTGAAACCTCTGGAGATACCGGAGTGGTAGTGGGAAAGTATTGGTATGGATTTCATTATGGGATTACCCAAAAGGAGAGGAGGACTTGATGCAATCTGGGGAATAGTGGACTGATTAACCAAGTCTGCTCACTTCCTACCAATCAAAAGTTAGTGGACGGTGGATATACTGGTAGCTTTATACATCAACGAAGTGGTAAGATTGCATGACATTCCTTCATCTATAATTTCTGATAAAGATCCTAGATTTACTTCACACTTTTGGAAGGGATTGGAAACTTTTCTGGGAACAAGATTAGATTTGTACTAAAGATAAGTGGCTAGACAGAAAGAACAAATCAAATCATAGAGGATATGCTTAGAACTTGCATGATAGATTTTGGTGGTACTTGGCATGAACATTTACCATTGATTGAGTTTTCCTACAATAATAGCTACGAATCAAGTATTCAAATGACACCTTTCGAAGCTTTGTATGGTAGAAGTTGTAGATCGCCCATATGTTGGGATGAGATTGGGGAGAAGTAGTTAGTAGATCCTGATATGATTCAAGATACTACTCAAAATATCCAGATGATTAGGGACCGACTAAAAATTATCCAATCCTGACAAAAGAGTTATGCTGACAATAGAAGAAGAGATCTGGAATTTTAAATTAGTGACAATGTCCTCTTGAAGGTATCACCTACCCGATGAATCCAAAGATTCGGAGTCAAAGGAAAGTTAAGTCCGAGATTTATTGGTCCTTTTGAGATCTTTGATAGAGTTGGAGAAGTAGCATACAGGCTGGCACTACCCCCGAAATTGGCAGGAGTACATGATGTTTTCCATGTGTCAATGTTGAGGAGGTATGTCTATGATCCTTTGCATGTGATCCAACATGATGATCTAGTACTGTAAAAAGATTTATCTTATGAAGAGAAATACATCAAGATACTAGACCAAAAATCACATCAACTAAGGAATAGAGCAATATCAATGGTTAAAATCTAATGGAGCCGTCATGGATAAGAAGAAGCCACTAGAGAATTTGAGGATGCGATTAAGAATACGTATCCAGAATTATTTTCAGGTTGGTATTTTTAGCACTTCTCTTATTTTGTAATGAATCATGTGAATTTGGAGGACCAAATTCTTTTTAAGTGGGGGAGGATGTAGCAACTCGAAATTATATATATGCATTTATATGCAAAAATAAATAATGAAAGATGAAAATAAAATAAATTATGAATATATTTCTTTTATGTCTTTAAAGTATAGAATACATAAACATGAACCCTATCCCACGTGTTAACACGAACGATAAGATTTGCGGCACGATTCTGAGAAGGCGAAGACATCGGTACTGTAACAGTACTATAGTAGTAGTGTAGCATCAGATTTAAGAGAGAATTATTAGCTCTAATCTAATCCTAATTAATGGATGAGGTCATTTCTTACATCATTGAATAAATGAGGTCATTGGTTATGTCATGGAGGGGGATTTATTTCAACATTCACATGTTGGAATTTATTTTCAACATTGGTTGGTGTAATAGTAACATGGGTTGGTGAAATAGAAAAATTAGGTGAAAATTGACTTAGAATTAAATTAGTAATAAAATAATTATGGGATTTGGCCTATAAATAGGTTTTCTCTCAGGCAAAACTTAATTAAATCTTCATCTTTGTAAGTTTTCTCTCAGGCAAAACTTAATTAGATCTTCATATATGTTCCTTTGCATGAGTATTTCGATTCTATGTAAATTTTTCATGATCATATATTTATGACCTATTTTGAGATTTAAAGTCCAAAAATTTAAGTTTTTACTATAAAAATGAGTTTTGATTATCTAAGAGTGCGGATCACACATGGACTGTGACTCGAATGTGGCAACCACGTTAAGATCGATGTGTCCAATTTGCCTCATTTATGTGTGTTATGTGCGTTACTTCAAAATTTAAATATTGAATTTTAAAATCATGTTCTTGCCTTAAAAATGCTATCAAGAAAGAAATGAATAGGTAAATGAACTCGTAAAGCTATCGTTAATTGTTCAAATAACTATGCTCTAATTTTTGTAAAATTCTTGTACTTGATTGACCCAGTCTATTTGATCTAAGCTCTATCTAAAAGCTTGACATCTTTTTTCAATGTCTTTTCCTTCATTGAAATTCTTTCACAAATGAACATGTTAGAATATGCAAGAATGATTTCCATTCGATTTATGTGTTTTCGTATTTCCGACAAATCGTGTAGCTAGCAAGTTTATCAAAAAAGATCGATGCCTAAGGCTAGAGGTCCACGGGCAAATGCTTTAAGTGGATAAGTGGTTATTTAATTAGGACCTTGCAGATGCGAGGAGAACCTCCCACTGTCCCACCTCTTACCTGGCCGTGATCTCTTTGATTTTCTAGCTTAGCACACGACTGTGAAAAATGTGATCAAAACTTATTTTATAAGATTTTTCACAAGAGTTGATCTTGTCTTGACTGGTAATTCATTCTCTTTATTATCTTAATCTCGTTAAACATGATGTCTTAAATCATCCTTGAACTTCTCTTATAAATTTCATTTATTTTTCATACTACACGCCCTTTCTTCATACTACATGTCCTTGGAAATGGAAATTTTGCTAGATCTATACTTTAGCCATAAACTACCATTTGGGAGTGTAGGAGCTAAGTGTCATGTGGGACAAAGTGCTACGTTATGGGAGCCACCTCTTGAGGTCGAAATGGTGCAAAGTGATACATAATGGGAGTCACCTCTTGAGCCTGTAGGGGCCACCTCTAGAGTCCTCCATAACTAAATGTCTTGTTGTGCGCTATAGTTCGCTTCATAAGCTTTTCTTGAAACTCAGATTGGCTATATTTATAAATGAATTATTCTGGAAGTAACATGGGACTCTTGGTCCACCTGACACTTCATGCCTGGAAATTTTGGGACCCTGATCTGGTCTTAGGCGAGTAAAGCCTGAAAGTACATGTGTCCGAGGGAGTTGAATGATCAGGTGTGGCATTGCACCAACTGACATGCAAGATTGAACTAGACAATTCACTTGTTACATGCTTAACTTTCTATACATGATATTTTTGACCGGGTGTGTTAATATTATTGTTACATGGCCAAATTTATAATTCTATACTTATTATTGATGTTCATGCTTACACTTGAGTTCTATAATATCTATTCTTGAATTCTTGACTTCCTGATCTTGTTCGCTACTACACTTATCACTTCTTTTATTACCTATTTTATTTCAAGTGCATATAGATGATCCAAAATGCTAATTACATAAAGTGACCTGGTAAAGAGATATAAGTCCTACTGAGCTTTCTAGCTCACCCCGTGTATTGTTGCTAATTTTCAGAAAATCCAGAAGATGACGGGAATGGATTGGAGTGACGAGAGTGCTGATAGTTTTTAGTATATTTTTTCCCAGTCTATCTAATTAGAAATGAATGTACTAGATTTGAATAGTATCAAAAGTTCTTGAAGGATATTTGTTTGAAATGTCTGATTATGAAATAAAGATGTGATTTTGTCCATTTGTTGTTCATACTCGTCATCTGAGTCTCTTGATGGACCCGCTTGTTTAACTATTCACGCACTGATATCTTCGCCTTGTTCGGGGCATGACATGTATCCTTTAGTGTGCTATACTCGCTCTGACAATCGGTATGTTGTGTTGTGGAGTGGGGCATTTTTGTCCACAATCATAGTTTGGCGTTGTCCCTCGAGAGAGGTGGTTTCACAAGAATCCAGATTTTGGCTAGAGCTCTGAGAGCGTTGCCAGATGGATAAGTTGTACTTCTCCTATGGCATGGTCTTTGCCTCAAATTTTGAAGATGAAATTTTTGTAAGGGAGGAAGTCTGTCATGCCCTGGATTTTTTGGATCAGAATCTGTGGGTTTCGGAGCGCTTCTATGGGTCCAGGATCGTGTTTTGTGATTTAATCAGATTTTTGGTTGTCGAGCCTTTAGAACTGTGTTGGGTGAACCGACGTGTTGTCGGGCTCTGGGGTGTTGCAGGTGTGTTGTGCATTTTTTGAGGATCGTGGGAATGATTTTTCCCAATTTTTGTATTTTCCAGAATTTTAAAATCCCAAAATTTTTCTTATTTAAACCCCCCCACCCTCTCTCTTTCTGTCATTCTCTCTTTCCCACTCTCTCCCTTCTCTTTCTCTCACCCTCTTCTTCGAGCGGCCAATGGAGGCGGGAGCGGGTGAGGTGGAGATGGCGTGAGGGTGAGGAGCATGAGGATGGGATGAGGATCAAGACGGCCGTGCGACATTTCTCATTCATGGATTTTGGGACTCGAACGGTGATTCGTGAGCCGTTTCACGTGGAAACAGTGATCTCTATGTGCGAAATCTTCGGTGGAGGAAGGGGGATAGTTCCCTAGCCCGTGTGCTTTATTTTCCCCGCGTTCTGTAGGCCGAGGTGAGCCGAGAGTGGATTTCTTTCACGCTGGGGTTAAATTGCATGATTTTAGGGTGAGCGTCAAATTCACCATTTTAATCATGTTTTTGGGGTTTAAATCGTGCCTCTTGGTGTTTCAGATGCTTGGGAATAGTTTCCCCATGTTTTTCCCATCACCCGGGGGGGATTGGGGCGTGGACTCGAACCCCTAGGGTGGGTTCGGCGGGTTCTCTGCCATTTTAAGTTGATCGACCGGTTGGGTTCGATCGACCGACGTCGTTCGTACGAACAGGGCAATCTACCCAGCTTGGTCGACCGAACTGCCCAGTCGACCAACCCACGCAGGTTGGTCGACTAAAATGTAGTGATTTAGCCCGTTTTGGCCCCCGCCCGACTCTGTTGCGACCCAATGGCTGACCTATGGCCCCTTGGATGTCCCGGACACCCTGTGGGTACCATGACTGTGTTTTTGGGTGTCCGGAGGTACCATGTTATCTTGATTAGCTTGCCGATATGATTTGAGGTTCTGGGTGACCCCATGTGTTTCGGGCTTTTGTGTGTTCGCTAGATCAAGTCACCGTTTATCGGTATGAGTGCGGAGGGTTGTCCCCGTACACCGTTAGCTTTCTTAGAAAGTGGTTTCCGTGTGGGCCATGCCTATGGCCTATGAACTGTATGTTCAGTGACCCAGCCTAGGGATGGAGGTTTCTCAAGCTTTCCCCTTGAAAAAGGGAGATAACTTGGCGGTTGTGGGCCGCCATAAAGAGTATTCGACTGTGATTTCTGACCCTAGGGGTAGGGTAGATTGACGGCATGATGCTGTGCTGTACGACGGTCTTGACCCAAGTCTCGTGACTCACAGACTATTGGATTAATATGTCTACTGGACTGTCCAAAGTCTGGTGGCATCGTACCACCCATGTTCTAAGCTACGTGTGACGGGCTTGTGTGTGGCCCGTCGCACTCTGGTGGTTTCTTCCGAGAGTCTTTCCTCGAGTGACCCTCCACTAGTCGTAGCCTTCTTACGGCACATGTGTGCTGACCTACCCGGGAGTGATAGAGCGGTTTTCCCGGTGTGACAGTTTTAGGCTGGTTACTGTAGGGCCCCTCATCTTTGTAACCTGAGTCTGGGCTTTGGGGAAAACCAGGTAGAGGACCCGACTTAGAGGGCATAGTTTATGTGTGCACACGTGGTTGGGGGAGACAGACCCGTATTGATGAGCGTGACCCCAGCTAGTCCTTGTTCTGTGTTCTTGGTTACTTGTAAGGTGTCTCAGTTTTCGCATGGGGCGAGTACGGAGACACCTCGGGCGCAGACTAAGATGTCAATGGAATCATCTGGCCTTGCTTCTGATGGGCAGGTACTCCTGTTACGTGGCATGGGATTCTCTTGGCTCAAGTTTTGGTTTCCCGTCTGCGAGACATGCCTTTTCGGGTAGTTTCCTTGTGCTTCCCCGATATCGAGGTCTAGGGTTTTATGGACGCACTTTCGAAACACTTCTTTTTATTTGCTTGTTCATTTATTTAATTTGTGTATTCGATTTATTGAGTATGTGGGCGTGCCAGTCACATAGGTGATGATTTATTCGGACTTCAAGGAAGCCCTTGGTGCGCTCGATCTGATTGATCAGACGATTATGTGTGTCGTGTCGGGATAAAAACCCGCCGCGCCGTAAAGGTCATGACATTAAGTACATCCCCTCGGAAAGGGGAAAAACCCTTGATTAGTTGCCAGGAAAAGGAGGCTTATGGCCTAAAGTTAATGTTAATGAAATGAGGCAATAGAATCTTGAACTGCGTTTAGACAGACCCCGCATTGGGGCGTAAACGTTCAAAATATGTCGGTCACTCGTGGACCATTCCATATTCGGACGGAAGTCCGCCTTAATTGCTTTAAAAGATAGCAATAAAATCGCGCAGGTGTCTGCCACGTATACGGCAAGGTTACTAAGAATGCGAGATTGGATCCCGGTAAAGATGGGTCAAGTTTGACGAACTATCGGCCCAAGGCAATGTTGGATCATGGCCATACCGGGATGATTCCCAAGGTCCGAATCTGACTTAGCAGGGCACCATTGATATTCTTTTCACACCAAGTCTGGGGGAGCGGAGGTGCCGGAGTGGGCGGTGAAATGAATGATTGTGTTGTCATGAAAATGGATGATGAAAAAGTATGCAAAGATAAATCTGCTTTCAAAAGAAAGATAAATGTTTCTTACTTCTATTGTCATAAACTAGGCCATGTGATCGATAATTACTTTGTGAAGCAAAATTATGATTTTCATGCCATGAATGTAAATTCAAATTTTCAAAGAAAATTCAGAAATGAACATGCTTCCAATGCTCAAAGGTTTTCATCCTATAAGAGAAACTTGTTCACAAACACTCATGCAAATAATGGAAAGTCATTCCGTAGACCCGCATCTCCATGTTGTTTTCATTGTGAGAAGTACGGGCATCTTATGAAAGAGTGTTATTTTTTAAAACAGAAAATTCCCATACTTCTAAAATGAATGCTAGGTTTACTTTTGTTAAATCTAGATCTCTTGAAAATAGAAGATGGAATGGACTTGAAAATTCCTTTGCTCCTAAAAAGAAATTTTTTTGGTAAAATTACTTTTCCTCAATGCCTTTATTGTGGAAACCATGGACATGTTATTGAGGATTGCAGAATCATGAAGATTTATGATATGATGTCTATGAGAATGTCCAAGAAAGTTTTTGCTAGAAATCCTTCTAATCTCGAAGGACCTAAGAAGGCTTGGGTGCCCAAATCTGTCCATTGAATTGGTTTTGATGGAGGTGTTCCTTGAGGTAAATGCAAAATGAAAGGGGTTTCAACAAAATGGAACAAGGTACATGCAAATGGTAAAACCCCAACTTTACTTCTTCTTTGTCAAATTGGCATTTCTGATATTTTCCTTCTGTCACTTTGTTATGTATGAATTGCATCTCCTTATAAGCCACTCATGCTCTCATTGAATAAATATTTGGTATATCAAATGTTATTATGTGAAATGACAAATTAAGTCTGTCAGGAAGCTAACATCATACGTGAGGTGATCCTCGGATCAAAGCTCTCCGCCTTGTACCAAAATTCAGAAATTGAATTGTTTGGCTAATGAGGAAACATATTTTTTAGAAGGAAATTAATTTGCCTTGAAATTCTAAAATACCATGTGCGTTCAAATTGATTCTGAAATTCCTTCTTGCTTTAAGAAGGCAAAATTTTTGAAATGCAGAATTGCTCATTTGATAGATATTGATTCTGAACTTGATCTATTTTTCTTGTATTCTGCTATGATGAACATGTCGCATTGGTTGAATGAATTTAAAAAATTTGAGAAATAAGCATGATGTCTTTGCCTATTGAATACTTTTCAATCTGAAAAGCATGAGCATCTGAGCTTAATTGAGTATCTGGTATATCAAATGGTGTGTAGTGGAAGGGTGGATTACGTCCACTTAGAAGCTCTCACTATGTGTGAGTTGGGTTTTCAGACCTTCATCTCCACCTGGTACTAGAGTCATTGAAAGATCTGTTTGACTTTTGGATGATTTTCTGCACTTCTGAAATGCTATTGAAAATCTATTTTTGAAAAGTTTTTGAAAATAAAATGGGTTGCAATACTCATTTCCGATCTTTTATGCACCCTTGTTCTGAAAGGCCTAGTGCTAAAAAATGCTTGTTGTTCATCCTTTAAAACTGAATGTCCTCTTGTGGAATCTGAAAAATGTTCTGTAAATCAAGATTTCCCATCTTGCTTTTTCATCTTGCATTCCATTCTCATATAGGTATTGGTTGCATGCATTAGATTCAATGCATTAGGTGCATTTAGATCATCCAAATGAAACACTAAAAACTAGTAATTTGCATCCATGCTACATCTTGCACCTTGCATTGCATTTAGGACATTCCAATAAAAATCTGAAATTTTGCATTCATAATGCATTCTGCATTTTACATTGCACATTGCATAACTTTCAATTGTGTGCTTGCATGTTATATATGTTATTCACCCCATTCCTTGGAATTTCTAAGACCTCATATTTCTTGCTAAATAATGTTGCAATTGAGTCATCACTAGAGTGCTACATGTCATACACTCAGGGGGAGTAAACTTCTAATAAGTGCATCTAGATAGGGGGAGCTGCACTGTTATGTGTTCATGAAATTTTCGGTATACATGCTGAATCAAATTCGCACACTTCATGCACAAAATGTGAACATGAGTGTTAGAGATAAGGATGTAGGAATTTTCCATCAACACTCTAGAAATATTAAACTTGTTGTATGAATGTCAAAGAGACAGTTGAGGAAAAAGATGTCTGCCTATTTTTGTAGAAAGAATCTAAAAAGAATGGCAGAGCAATGTTTAGTATCACAGAGTAAATTGGACACATGTCACCTGAGACGTGATATAGTTCACTTCAGAAAGGTGTTGTACTATAATATCTATGCTCAAAGTGATGTGAAATGGTTCAATATTCTGAGTAACCGGAGATTCTGGCATGAGCTCCATGTGTCTCCTCGGGTAAAAAGTGTTGGGACTCCTTTGTTTTGATAAGCAGTATGTGCACTGCTTTGTGCTGAAATATTTTGATGATTAACAATAGTTTTTTTTATAATTAGCAACTGTATTGGTTGACTTTGTTGACTACATAGTTGACTTTGTTAACTTTATATTGACATAATGATGTGTGTATTTTGATGACCTTTATATGTCAGATAATCATATAAATGTTGTTTGCATCATTACACTTAGTCTGTGCATTGAGTAGAGTCGGTGCAACACTTGGTTAGTTCTGCATTGAGTATGTGCATGCGTTCACCAAGTCGGTGCAAGCTTTGTTAACACACACTACCAAGAGTCTGTGCAAATCTTGTTGCTGCACGCGATCAAGTCCGTGCATGCTTTAGTCCAGGTGCATCAAGTCGGTGCAACACCTCTCGTTGTACATGATCAAGTCTAAGCAAGGTTGGTCACACACACACTAAGTCCATGCATGCACACACAAAGTCAATGCAAGCCTTGTTTCTGCACGCGACCAAGTCAGTGCAGTATTGCCTCGAGCATATGGACAACGTGCATTGAAAGTCGGTGCATGTTTTTAGTCTCTCATATATATAGAAAGTCCATGCATCTTTTACTTTGGTCTGTGCATACCATGTTATTTGGAAGATAACGTAGGTATATGTCTTAGTCTTTTGCACATCCAGGATCGGTGCATTGCATCCATAGTCGGTGCACATTCTACATCTTGCATATGAAAGTCTGTGCATATCCTACATTGCATAGTGACAAAGTCTGTGCAACTCTCATCTTTTGCATGCATAATGTCTGTGCAAGGTTGGTAATGTCATAAGCTGGTCAGTACAGCATCTGCATTGTGCACACATCAAGTCTGTGCACTTCTGGTTTTAGAGTAACACCAAGTCTGTGCACATGCCCATGTGTGAACACTTGACTCTGTACATATGTGTTCATATGTTATATCAAGTCTGTGAAGTCTGTTCACATTTAGCTCAAAGCTCTAATTAACTCTGTACATCTTTCTACTATCTTTCATATTGTTTCAAGCTGACATTAAGTTTGACTTTAACATGATATCTACTCGAGGAGTTTAAGAGAGGCATGCGATCCAAGAATGGAGGAGGTGCCAAGATGATGACACGTGGCCTGACTACTCCAGATCTGGATCAGGATCTGGGCGGGAATTGTGGCGAGCACACGCCCTACCTTCTGCTACTTCCTATAAATAAGGAGACTCTTCTTCAAGAGAAGACTGGCTGTGACTTTTAGAGTTGAAGTAGATAGAGCTCGAGCCAGCACAATCCAGAGAGGGAAGAAGAGAGAGAGTAGATTTGAAATAAGAAGAGATAAAGTTTTGAGAGGAGAGTTCCTCGAGAATTTTTGAGAGAGATTCATCATCAGCTTCCTGGATCAAAACCAGAACTGATTTCACTCCTTGTTGAGCAACATTCCCATTGTGGGTTTTATGTTTCTTCGTTTGTTTCTTTTCGTTCTAAGAGACTCTTGTTCAAGCTGTTTGTCAGCAGAGGTGAAGCTGTAACTCCTCAGTTTGCAGAGGTGTGGTATCCTCTGGTCGGGTAAAGCTGTAATTCCCCAGCGGTTGCAGAGGAAGACTCCTCTGGTCGGCGTAAGCTGTAAGGCCCAGCGGTCTGTAGGGTTTTTACCCTGAAGTTGTGGATCAGCAAGTTAAGTTGTGCATCAGCAGGAGACCACACTTTGGTTGGAATGTGGGGTGGACGTAGTCCTCAGGTTTGAGGTCGAACCACCTTAAAAATTCATTGTCTACTGTGTGATTGCCCTGTGGTTTGTGCTCATCTCTATCTCGTTTCACAACCCAGTAGATGAATTCTTGAGACCGTCTTTGTGCTGATCGTCTAGACTTGCTATAGTTTGATTGCGTTTAAGTGTTCTTCTTCATCTTACATCAGCTTGATTTTATTCCGCAACTGTTCCTGCTGTAGTCAGTTTTATTGGGTGATCGATCTATGCACCCCCCCACACCCTTTAGATCATCAATAGAGTCTTGTCTATTGGTATCAGAGATTCCATCTATTCTATAAGTTGGTATCAGAGCCTAACTCTTCTGCAGGGATCAACGTCCTGAAGAGAAACGGCCATGGATGCAAGAGGGATGACGGCTGAAGGACATTCCACCACGAAGCCCCCATACTTTGACGGTCAAACTACGCATACTGGAAGAATCATATGCAAGTCTTTCTAAGGGCAAAAGACTATGAGGTTTGGAAGGTGGTCAGTAAAGGACCATTCGAGCTGCATCCTAATGAGGATGTTTGGATGAGAGAGGAGATAAGAAAATCTACTCTCAACTGGAGCGCCATCAATGCCATTCAGTGCGCTCTACATCCCACGGAATTTTCAAGAGTTTCTTCGTGTGCCACAACGAAAGACATGTGGGATAAGCTAGATGTTATCTACAAGGGAACCTCTCAGGTGAGGGAGACCAAGGTGAACTTGTTGGTTTCAGAATATGAAGCCTTCAAGATAAAGCCCAGCGAGACCATCACCGAGATGTACGCGCGTCTTACCCTCATCACAAATGGTCTCAGAAGTCTGGGGGAAAAACTATTCTGATTATGAAATAGTAAGGAAGATTCTTCGATCCCGGACTCCAGTCTGACACACGAAAGCTATTGTTATAGAGGAGTCAAGGGATCTTCAGAACATGAAGGTGGACGAGTTGATTGGCTCGTTAATGACCTACGAGATGAATCTTTCCAAGACCGAGGAGCTAGAGAAGAAGAAAAAGCCCATTGCTCTGAAGGCCAACTCCAGTAGACCAAGCAGATCCAGCCACAGTTGATCATCGAGCGACTAGAGCTTCTCTGGGTCAGAAATTGAAGGAGATCAGCTTGCAATGATGACAAGAGAGTTTAGAAGATTTTTGAGGAAAGAAGGAAGAAATTTCGGCCGGAGACAGTATGGTGGCAGGAGACAAACGAGGTATAAATCTAACCCTACCAAGAAAATTGACACTAATGTTTGCTATCATTGCAGGAAGGCCGGCCACATGAAAGCAGATTGTCCGGAGCTCCAAAAGCTCAAGGTGAAGTCAATGAGGAAAGCTCCCAAAGGAAAGGCGATGGTGAGCACATGGAGCACTGAGGACGAGGGCACTTTAAGCTGCACATCAGAGAGTGAAGATGAAGAAAAGCCCATCTGCCTGATGGCCAGAAATGATGAAAAAGAAGAGGAAGACTCCGACGAGGTATCATCTCCTTTTGATCATTACACTATCTCAGATTGGGAAGATGCTTACGGTGATTTGCTCGATAAAGTAGATGACATTAGAAAAGAGAACAGGCACTTAAAGAAGAAAATTAATTCTCTCATGAATGACACCACAATGACTGACAAAAATGCTCAGTTGCAATCTGAGAACGATAGGTTGAAAAATTCATTTGCTGAAGTTGATGAATTGAAGCATGCCTTGATAGATGCTAGAAAAGAAAATGAGTATCTGAAAAATGTTATTGATGACTTAAAATTGAGATTGCAGAAATTTGAAAATGAAATGAAGATTGTCAATGAGAAATATGAAGTTGTACTAGGTGTCAATAATGAACTGAAGAAATCAATTGAACACCTAGAAAATCAAAATGAGGATAAAAAGAAAATCATTGAGAATATGACCCAAGGCACTAAGAATTTGAATGCTCTGTTGGGGTCTAAAGTGAATTTCAAAAAAGAGGGTCTCGGTTATAACCCCACTGCTAAAAAGAGTTTAGCATTGAAAATAGTTTCATTTATTGCTGAAAAGGAGAAGAGACCTCTCATTAAAATGTCCAATGTAAATTCTACTGTTAAAAATGTTAATTCCAAAATGCCCAGTGCTCAGGACAAGGGCAAGTAGAAGATGGGTGAGTCTAGCCATGATAGTACATATTTCCCTATTCCTCAGGGTAAGTCTCAGGTTAGGGGTCAACCTTCACGCACACCTAAACCCAAGGCTAGGGTCACCAAGTCTCCGCTAGCTGTTCAGAAGAAGATTCAACCCTCACCCATGCAGAAGTCAAGTGGGTCTAGGGTGCAAGGGAGACATAATTCAGTTAGAGGTCAACCAAGCTAGATCCACCAGCCCACAGTTCAGATTTTCCATTATACACATCCACAACAAATCTATAGGACTGGATGGAATAGAGTGCAGGGGAGGTCTGGATATCAGTCATATCCAACTCAGAGTTACAGACCTCAGGCTAGGAACTGGGTCAGTGTCACGCCCCCAGCGTGGAAGGAACTCGGAGACGCATGATGAGTTTATATCGATCATGTCAATCAGAGCGTTAGTGCATTCAACACAAAGACAGAGTGCGCAAAAATAAAGATAACCCAATCCTTTATCCAATCATAACATCAAAAGTACTTCTATTACAATCAACTTGATGAAAGTGTTAAGAATCAATAAAGGAAAAGTACAACGATTGACTCAAAAATATAGGAAGATAAGACTAGAAGACGCTTGGATAGACGGGGAGCTCTAATCTCTTCACTCTTGACTTTCCCCATCCGATTGAGTTTCGTCCTCGGACTTACCTGAAATAAATAGGGGAAAAATACTAGATGAGCGAACGCTCAGTAGGAATTATATCTCAAGAGCTAGCTTGCTTTAAGTAAATTACATGTTACATGAATGCAATAAAGCTATGCATGGTTGCGTAAAACGATAAGAGAGAGAGAGAGAGTATAAGAGATAATTGAGTGAACTATCATGTCATTCAAGAATTCATGTCAATAATAATCAAGGCATTCAAGCAAGTACGTTTATCAAGTCATGTCAAGGATTGGCTATTATATTTCAAACAAGTAACAATGAATACCCTTTCTGGGTCACGCAAGTCATGTCATGTCAAGTCGAGTATGAGATTGTGGAATGTCGATCAAGCTAGTCATGCACTTCGGTGCAATGCCACACCATGATCATTACAACTCCCATGGACACTAGTACTTTTGGGTGCTCCTCCCAGGACCAGATCGGGCCCTTAAATGCGCAGGCATTGATCGTGTATTTTTTGACCTCCACTATGGTTATAGCCAATATAGAGTTTCAATGGAATAAGCTTGTAGGGACTTTAAGGTAGATCTTGTGGAATAGAATTTCAAGGATTGAACATGATGTATAAAGACAACAACAATGGTACAATCACGATTAACGATTAAAACTAGGTGGAATAGGCTCCCTAACCAGGTGCCACGACATTAAGAATAAGCGCTCATAAAGAGATGATTGCTCGTTCTTGGACATGATAAACTAGATAGAATTGAGGTCCACAAGTATGGCACCTAATTCATAAAAACACTAATGGCATGATTTCCCATTCCATTAACTTCATGACATCCTCTTAGCAAGTCATGAGAGCCGGTATACCATGTTTCTTTAGAGCGACATGGTAATCAAGTAGTGTCATGGGTTTTGATGGTACAACCTGCTCGGCTGCCTTGAGGGAATCCAAGGCTAGCGGAGTCTTACAGAGGTCTCTATGATAAAGTCACTAGCCTAAAGGAACGGAATGTCCCATGGAGAGTTTGTCTATCACCGAGAAATAGTGGGTAATCGATTAAACAACGTGAAACATGGGACTATATTCACGGAATGGAACATAGTGCCTATAAACATAACCCATTGTCAAGGGTTACTGAAAAACCATGAAATCAGGAAATCAGTTGATTGGCATCTGGGCTTAAGTCTTCAATTTATGAATTGACGCCCTTGTCAGGGTCATCAGTTCAATAAATGACGACTGTTCACGCAGTCGTTATATTCAGATTAATATCTATGAACATTTCTAATTTTGATTATTATAAAAATGACGCCTTTCATGAAGGCTTCAATTCAGTAAACAGCGCCCTAGTCAAGGGCGTCATATATAAAATGACAGGGTAGTGTATATGTCGTCATTTTAGTATCAGGAACATTATAACACCATTTCTATAATTTCATAGTTTATCACTAATTTGGCGCCCGTTTACAGGGGCGTTCATTCAATTGACGACCTAATCAGGGTCGCTAATTTTTTGTCATATGATTTGCACCCGCAGGTACAATCCTAGACACATGGATTTTGGAGTAGGTCCATTCAAGGATCTAGAGACATGATCAGATAGAGAAAAATAGCAAGAATTTACTAATATAATCATGCATTAGTTAACTCATCAGGATTCATAGTTATTACATTTTGATCATGCGTAATTATTAACTGACTAGTGCAATTGATGACTATTCGCAAGGGCGTTAAATCAAAATAACGCCTTGCTGGGGCGTCATTTCAAGAAATACAGAAATCATGGAAAATTGATATATCAATAACACCTACTAACAATTCTACATGCATGCAGATGGCCTAATAACCATAGGTTTTGCTAATCTCTTGAGAAAACCTACCTTGGTGATGATCTGGTTGATGGATCGTGAAGAATATATATGAAGATTTGATCACAAACGATACCCTGTTTGAAACAGAGCAACCGCGTAGAAGGAAAAAGTCACAGTAGCTTGCTCTTCTAACAGCAGCAGCAGCTTCAATCCTCCGTGCAGCAAGGAAGAAGAAGAAAGGATGAAGAACTTCACATTCTTCACGTGCACCCACGGCAGAAGCAACAATACATGAAGCATTGTCGAAGAAGCAGAAGACGGCTTCCTTCCTTCACAGTATTGGTAGCAAGAGAAAATGAAGAACTTCTACGTTCTTCATGTTCACCACAGTAGAACGAAGAGGAAGATGATGGGAACCCTCCTCGTATTACTAGCATCAATAGGTTTGATGAAGAAAAACTAACAGGTTGGCTCGATGGAAGGGGTATTTATAGGGAAGGAATCCTAATGGGTTTTTAAGAGTTCGATTAGAAGTAAAATTTCCATGGTAGAATCCTTACTAAACATAGATGATGGGAACCCTCCTCGTATTACTAGCATCAATAGGTTTGATGAAGAAAAACTAACAGGTTGGCTCGATGGAAGGGGTATTTATAGGGAAGGAATCCTAATGGGTTTTTAAGAGTTCGATTAGAACTAAAATTTCCATGGTAGAATCCTTACTAAACATAGATATCCACGTATGGATTCTTCCCTAATCACAAAACCTTCCTAGCTAATCTCCATGTTCGAACCAAACACCAACGGGTCGGTTTGTAAATGACGCCTACGGTTGGGGCGTTATTTCTAAATTGACGCCTATGTTCACGGTCTTCAATCATTCATATGACGCCTGTCAAGGGGGCGTCAATTACTCTTATCCTTTCTCTTTCCCTATTATCGTATTAAAATGACGACCTGATAAGAGGCGTTATTTATTTACAGCCCATTTGTTATATGTTTAAGTGTATATGAGTTGGGCCTTTGTCTTTAGTTTAATCTTTTAATCTATTTAAGATAATTACGATTTTATTCCTTTTAAATTTACCAGGGTTGCTACACCCTCCCCCACTTAAAAGAATTTGGTCCCCAAATTCAATCATATATAGACATGGAGAGTGTAGAGTACATACCTTTTAAAATAAGTCTGGAAATCATTTCCACATAGACTCCTCGGTCTCCCATGTTGCTTCATGTTCTGAGCTTTTACTCCATTGCACCTTAACCATGGGAATAGCTTTGTTCCTTAACGTTCGTACCTCGTGATCGAGGATCTTCATGGGCTTTTATTCATAAGTGAGATCCTTTTGAATCACCAGGTCACCATGATCAATGATATGTGACGAATTGTGCACATACTTCTTCAACATAGATATGTGGAATACATTATAAACTTCGGACAATTGAGGAGGTAAGGCGACATGGTAAGCAACCTCGCCGACTCTTTCTAGTATCTCAAAAGGTCCGATAAACCTTGGTGTAAGCTTGCCTTTAACACCAAATCTCCTTATTCCACGTCCAGGTGATATCTTGAGAAATACGTGGTCTCCGACTTGAAATTCGAGATCTCTTCTTCTTGTGTCAGCATAAACCTTCTGTCTAGACTGAGCAACTTGAAGTCTTTCTCTAATCAACTGAATCTTTTTAGTGGTATCCCTTACCATGTCTGGACCTAATAGTTGTTTCTCACCAACTTCGTTCCAGCATAAGGGTGATCGGCAACTCCTTCCGTATAAGGCTTTGAAAGGTGCCATTTGTATACTTGCCTGGTAGCTGTTATTGTATGCAAATTCAACCAAAGGTAAGTGATCATGCCAGCTTCCACCAAAATCAATGATGCAAGCTCTGAGCATATCTTCAATTACCTGATTGGTTCTCTCGGTCTGGCCATCCGTTTGAGGATGAAAAGCTGTACTAAAGTTAAGTCTCGTCCCCAACGAATGTTGTAGACCCTTCCAAAAGTGAGAAGTAAAACGAGGGTCTCTTTCGGACACGATTGAGACAGGTACTCCATGTAACCTGACTATCTCCTTAAGGTATAATGCAGTAAGAATATCAACTGACCATCGACTCTTGATTGGCAAGAAGTGTGCCGATTTGGTCAATCAGTCGATGATAACCCATATTCCATCATGTCCTCCTTTTGATTTAGACAGACCCATAATGAAGTCCATACCGATATCCTCCCACTTCCATTTGGGAATATCTAGAGGATGTAGCTTATCGACAGGCTTTTGGTGTTCTGTCTTGACTTGCTGGCACGTGAGACAGCGAAACACAAAGTCTGCTACTTCTCTTTTCATATTGGGCCACTAGAAGGTCCTTTTCAAATCTTGGTACATTTTAGTAGACCCTGGATTAATCGTGTACCTTGATCTGTGAGCTTCCTCTAAAATCTTCTTCTTTAGCTCCTGACAATCTGGTATACAATTTCTATCTCTGAACAACAATCTTCCATCCGAGGCTATCTTGAAATCTGATTGCTCTCCAATCTTGCTTTTGATTTCCACTAGTACAGGATAATTATCCTGAAGTCCTTGTATTTCAGATAGAAAGTCTGGCTGTATGCTCATATGGGATAATGTGACACACCTACTGTCCATGTCTATGCTTATATTAAGTTTAGAGAATTGTTCTAGCAACTTCCACTCCTGAATCATACAATCAGCTAATAGTGCTCTCGGCTTTCGACTGAGGGCATCGGCTACAGGATTTCCCTTTCCAGGATGATATTGTATAGTGAAGTCGAAATCCTTGAGATATTCTAGACAACGTCTTTGCCTCATGTTCAATTCCTTCTGTGAGAAGAGATACTTGAGACTCTTATGATCGGTGTATACAGTGAACTGCACTCCGTATAAATAATGTCTCCATATCTTCAGTGCAAACACTACCGCCGCCAATTCTAAGTCATGGACTGGGTAGTTCTCCTCGTGCTTCTTTAATTGGCGAGAAGAGTAGGCTATAACTGTCCCTTGTTGCATTAAAACACATCCGAGGCCAACACCTGAGGCATCGGTGTATACTTCAAATTTCACGCCTTCAATTGGTAAAGCTAAGACCGAGGCAGTAGTTAGGTGATCTTTGAGGGCTTGGAAGCTTCTTTCACATTCCTCGCTCCATTCATAACGGATCTCCTTGCGAGTTACCCTAGTGAGTGGTACGGCAATTTTGGAGAAATCCTTGATGAATCACCGATAATAGCCTGCAAGACCTAAGAAACTTCGGATCTCGCTAGCGTTGGTCGGCCTTTCCCAATTTCTTACAGCTTCAACCTTTGATGGGTCTACGGATAAACCGTCTTTTGATATAACATGCCCCAAGAAAGATACTTCTTCTAACTAGAATTCGCATTTACTGATCTTTGCATATAACTGATTTGTCCTCAATATCTGTAATGCAATCCTCAAATGCTCCTCATGTTCCTCCTTGGTCTTGGAATAAATCAATATATCATCAATGAAAACCACCACGAATTGGTCTAGATGAGGCCTGAATATACTATTCATCAACTGCATAAAGGCAACAGGGGCATTTGTTAGTCCAAATGGCATAACAACAAATTCATAGTGCCCATACCTACTTTTGAATGCGGTCTTATAAATGTCCTCATCTTTTATCCTTAGTTGGTGATATCCTAACCTTAGATCGATCTTCGAGAAATAATTGGATCCATATATTTGATCAAATAACTCATCGATTCTCGGCAGTGGATACTTGTTTTTGATAGTGAGATGATTCAACTGTCGATAGTCGATGCATAACCTCATGGATCCATCCTTCTTCTTTACAAATAGCACGGGTGCTCCCCACGAGGAAGTGCTTGGTCTAATAAAACCCCTTTTAAGAAGTTCCATCAATTGCTCCTTCAGCTCCTTGAGTTCGACAGGGGACATCCTATAAGGTGCCTTCGAAACTGGACCAGCACCAGGGATCAAATCGATGGTGAAGGCCACTTCTCGTTGTGGGGGTAGCCCATGCAAATCTTCCAGAAATACATCTGGAAATTCTTGCACAATAGGGATGTCTTCTACCTTAGTCTCCTTAGTCTCCTTAATGGTGACAAAAGCAAGGAAAGATACACATCCTTTCCTTATTAGCTTGCTAGCTCGGAGAGCTGAAATAAGAGGTGACTTGCTTCGACTCTTGGGACTAGTATAGACCAATTCCGGGAATTCCCTGAAAGTAACTTTGCTATTACGGCAATCCACAGTTGCCTGATACTTGGATAACCCATCTGCTCCTAATATGACATCATAGTCTTTTAGGTCTAAGCATATGAGGTCGATAGGAAGATTTCTTCCCTTTATCAAGACTTTACAATTTTGATAATGGTGAGTAAGGTCAACTTCGCTTCCGAGAGGGGTTGAAAGAACTAATTTCATCCATTCCGGTTCCATGGGTAATGTATTAGCAAACTTCTTAGAAATAAAGGAATGCGAGGCACCAGTATCAAATAAGACATATGCAGACTTGGAACAAACTTTCAATGTACCTTCCACTAGTCCGCGCTCGTCTCGTTCTGTCTCCTTAATAGCTTGGAGACGTGCATTCTTTGTTACCGGGCGCTTTCCGTCACCGGCTTGATCATTGAGTAGGGGACAGTCGGGAATCCGATGATCACGGCTCCCACAACGGAGACACGCTCCAAGTTTCCTCCAACATTCTTCGGCCTTGTGCCCAGCCTTATCACAATGCTTACATACCACCTTAGAAGGTGTAGTGGTGATGGAGAATGGTTTGGTCTTCTTAAACTTTTGCTCTTGGGAGGGAGTACTTCCATTACTCTGTCTCTTCTGGAAATTGGGTTTGAAAGAACCCGAACTAGTGACTTGCTCCTTCTTATCCTTCCCACGGATCCTATCAGATAGTTCCATGGCATCCTCCAGTAGCTGGGCCCATCGTACTATCTCCGAATAGACTTTTATGTCCATCGGGGCCAGTTGTGTGATAAACTGGGGCCTGAGCCCATTTAGAAACCTTCTACCTTTCATTTTCTCGGTACTGACTAGATGCTTAGCGTACCGGGACAGCCTAGAGAATTGTGCCTCATACTTAGCCACTGACAATGATCGTTGTTTAAGTGCGGCGAACTCGGCGGCCTTCTTCTCCTGGACCCGGTCTTAGAAATATTTATTGTTGAAATATTCAACAAATTCTTCCCAAGTAACTTGTCCTTGATCTAATGTGGCTTCTACCGACTCCCACCAGCAGTGGGCATCCCTTTCCAGTTGAAACGTTGCTAACAAGACCTTCTCTTGGTCCGTGCATTGCATAACCTGAAAGATACGTTCCGTCTCTTGGATCCAGTGCTCTGCGTCATCCGGATCAGTGGATCCCATGAACTTAGGAGGGTTCATGTTCTTGAAACTTTGGTGGAGGTTTCCAGCTCCACGGTTCACCGTCCCCTGAGCTACCTGTTGAAGTGCCTGAGTCATGCCTTGAATGGTGCGTTGCATGTTATGCCACTGAGCACGTTCGGCAGCCATTATCCTACAAGATTTTTAAATAACTAATTAATATGAGACTTGACCAAGAGTTTGAATACCGTAGTTACTTTAACCCATGGTTCTACCCAATTCTCACCGGGTAAAGGTTTAAACCTATCCTTGGACTGGGGTTTCCTAGGAATTGAATATCCTAGGCTCTGATACCACAAAAACTGTCACGCCCCGAGTGCGGAAGGAACTCGGAGACGCGTGACGAGTTTATATCGATCATGTCAATAAGAGCGTTAGTGTATTCAACACAAAGACAGAGTGCGCAAAAATAAAGATAACCCAATCCTTTATCCAATCATAACATCAAAAGTACTTCTATTACAATCAACTTGATGAAAGTTTTAAGACTCAATAAAGGGAAAAGTACAACGATTGACTCAAAAATATAGGAAGATAAGACTAGAAGACGCTTGGATAGACGGGGAGCTCTAATCTCTTCACTCTTGACTTTCTCCATCCGATTGAGTTTCGTCCTCGGACTTACCTGAAAAAAATAGGGGAAAAACACTAGATGAGCGAACGCTCAGTAGGAATTATATCTCAAGAGCTAGCTTGCTTTAAGGAAATTACATGTTACATGAATGCAATAAAGCTATGCATGGTTGCGTAAAACGATAAGAGAGAGAGTATAAGAGATAATTGAGTGAACTATCATGTCATTCAAGAATTCATGTCAATAATGATCAAGGCATTCAAGCAAGTACGTTTATCAAGTCATGTCAAGGATTGGCTATTATATTTCAAACAAGTAACAATAAATATCCTTTCTGGGTCACGCAAGTCATGTCATGTCAAGTCGAGTACGAGATTATGGAATGTCGATCAAGCTAGTCATGCACTTCGGTGTAATGCCACACCGTGATCATTACAACTCCCATGGGCACTAGTACTTTTGGGTGCTCCTCCCAGGACCAGATCGGGCCCTCAAATGCGCAGGCATTGATCGTGTATTTTTCGACCTCCACTATGGTTATAGCCAATATAGAGTTTCAATGGAATAAGCTTGTAGGGACTTTAAGGTAGATCTTATGGAATAAAATTTCAAGGATTGAACATGATGTATAAAGACAACAACAACGGTACAATCATGATTAACAATTAAAACTAGGTGGAATAGGCTCCCTAACCAGGTGCCACGACATTAAGAATAAGCGCTCATATAGAGGTGATTGCTCATTCTTGGACATGATAAACTAGATAGAATTGAGGTCCACAAGTATGGCACCTAATTCATAAAAACACTAATGGCATGGTTTCCCATTCCATTAACTTCATGGCATCCTCTTAGCAAGTCATGAGAGCCGGTATACCATGTTTCTTTAGAGCGACAAGGTAATCAAGTACTGTCATGGGTTTTGATGGTACAACCTACTCGGCTGTGTTGAGGGAATCCAAGACTAGCGGAGTCTTACAGAGGTCTCTATGATAAAGTCACTGGTCCAAAGGAACGGAATGTCCCATGGAGAGTTCGTCTATCACCGAGAAATAGTGGATAATCTAGTAAACAACATGAAACATGGGACTATATTCACGGAATGGAACATAGTGCCTATACACATAACCCATTGTCAAGGGTTACTTAAAAACCATGAAATCAGGAAATAAGTTGATTGGCGTCTGGGCTTAAGTCTTCATTTTATGAATTGACGCCCTTGTCAGGGTCGTCAGTTCAATAAATGACGACTGTTCACGCAGTCATTATATTCAGATTAATATCTATGAACATTTCCAATTTTGATTATTATAAAAATGACGCCTTTCATGAAGGCTTCAATTCAGTAAATAGCGCCCTAGTCAGGGGCGTCATATATAAAATGACAGGGTAGTGTATATGTCGTCATTTTAATATCAGGAACATTATAACACCATTTCTAAAATTTCATAGTTTATCACTAATTTGGCACCCGTTTACAGGGGCGTTCATTCAACTGATGACCTAATCAGGGTCGCTAATTCTTTGGCATATGATTTGCACCCGCAGGTACAATCCTAGACACATGGATTTTGGAGTAGGTCCATTCAAGGATCTAGAGACATGATCAGATAGAGAAAAATAGCAGGAATTTACTAATATAATCATGCATTAGTTAACTCATCAGGATTCATAGTTATTAATATTTGATGATGCGTAATTATTAACTGACTAGTGTAATTGACGACTATTCGTAAGGGCGTTAAATCAAAATAACGCCTTAAGCTGGGGCGTCATTTCAATAAATACAGAAACCATGGAAAATTGATATATCAATAACACCTACTAACAATTCTACATGCATGCAGATGGCCTAATAACCATAGGTTTTGCTAATCTCTTGAGAAAACCTACCTTGGTGATGATCTGGTTGATGGATCGTGAAGAATATATATGAACATTTCATCACAAACGATACCCTGTTTGAAACAGAGCAACCGCGTAGAAGGAAAAAGACACAGTAGCTTGCTCTTCTAACAGCAGCAGCAGCTTCAATCCTCCGTGCAGCAAGGAAGAAGAAGAGAGGATGAAGAACTTCACGTTCTTCACGTACACCCACGGCAGAAGCAACAATACGTGAAGCACTATCGAAGAAGCAGAAGACGGCTTCCTTCCTTCACAGTATTGGCAGCAAGAGAAAATGAAGAACTTCTACGTTCTTCACGTTCACCACAGTAGAACGAAGAGGAAGATGATGGGAACCCTCCTCGTATTACTAGCAGCAATAGGTTTGATGAAGAAAAACTAACAGGTTGGCTCGATGGAAGGGGTATTTATAGGGAAGGAATCCTAATGTGTAACACCCCGGTTTTTAAAATCTGAAATTTAATTGAAATAGTGAATTTTTAATTTAGATAAATGAATTTCAGAAATTAATATTATATTCCTCAGTGAATAGTGCTAGTGTAATTTCGACTTTCTCACAAAAATCTAGAAAAATAGTAAATTGATAGAGAATGATTTATACAACAACTTTGCCTTGTTGAATTTTATCAATAAAAATCTGTAGTTAGATCTATTTATCGTTTAAGTGAGTTTCATTAAATAATATTTTATTCCTTGGAATAGTACTATCGAAAATTCTTCTACTTGATAAAAATCTATAAAAATAGTAATTTGATTTCTGACAATGTATGTAACAAATTTGTCTTCTGGGATTAACCCAGTAACAATCCGTAGCAAGATCTATTTAAAGATTTAAGTGAAAAATCCACACTTTCAACATTTACGTAACCTTGACTTCAAACACAAAATCTGACCTTAATACTCAACCATTTGATCTGAAATTGGTGTCAAATTAAAGGCCATGATCTTAACTTCAATAACCCTCTAAAAATTGCTCGAAACCCTAGGCGGCTGGTCGAGTTTTGACTTGGTCTTGCTTGGCGGCGCCTTGTCCAACACGCCTCTTGTGGCGTCGATTCCTCTCACCACAGACCATCCCAGAACGTGTATAAACTATCAAAATGAAGCCCTTCTAGTCTATTCTCGTTTGGTAGCCGCGGCAGTCGCTGAAGTTTTCAGATCTGGGAGATATCTCGCGTTGAGTGCGTGGGTGTCGGCTTCCTTCTTTCTTTCTTCCTCCTTTGTTCTTCCTTGTTCTTCATCAAATTGAGGTAGGTTCTCTCGGGCTCAAACAGCAAATCATATATCAAAATGTTAAGCATGAAGTCCTCTTTTATTTGATATATAAAGCCCAAAATATCATGTAGTATCCTGCGAGTATTTCGAGGTTTAGTAGAAGCATGTTAGAAGCATGTTAGATTAGGGTTAACATTGTTCCTTCTTCGATTTAGTTCTGATTTCAGGACGTAAATATGAAATTGATCCATGCATCTTGTAGAGTTTTTCGTGCTCTTTCCATTGATTATAAAAGCCCTAAACTCCATCCAGCATGTTTAGCGAATTTCTGTTCGTAGTAACAGCATGTTTAGACCTAGTTTTGATGTGTTCTTCCAAGTTGATTTCTGATTTCGACTGATTTTGAAGTGTTAATCCTGATCCACATGAACCATATCATATATGGTTGGATTCAGCATCGAAGTGGCTTTCTTTTGCCATAAGAAGCCCCAATTTTCGTTCTGTATGTTGAGAGAATTTTACGTTTTAGTAACAGCCTGTCAAAACTAGGGTTTCTTGTGTTCTTATCTTTATAGATCTCGATTTCAGCAATTAATCATGCAATTGACCTTACAGATAGGTAGAGTTTTGTATTATCTTTACATTGATACCAAAAGCCCCTTATTTGGAGTCCATTTCCTTGAGTTATAAGAGTTTTAATGCAACCCTATCAAACCTTGGCTTCCCGGCGTTCATCGGACGCGGCAGGGATGACCGGAATCGACCCAGGGATGGACGGTCTTACGATAGACCGCACATCTCTGTTGACCACTTTTGACCCTGGAATGGCTTGAGATAAACGGTCTTTCAGGAACCATACATCCCAAGATGAACGGTTCCAAACTGACCACATATCTAGATGAACGGTCCCAAACTGACCACATATCTAGATAAACGGTCCATAAGTAACCACATATCCCCCTGGCAGGATAAAAGGTCCCCAGAGGACCACACAACTGGCAGGGCCAGGGATGGGCGGCTCATACCTGACCGCCCAACCCTTTGGGCGGCCCAGACAGAACCGCCCAAGCACTTGGGCGGCCCAACAGGAACCGCCCAACTCCCTGCTTCAGCCTTTGACCCCCGTTCAGCCCTGTTTAAGCCCAGGGGATATAAGGTCCAGTCCGAACCATTTATCCCCTCAGAGAGTGACTTAATACTGGTTCTAATGCATTCTTTTTCATGTCATTAATGGTAATTAGTTAAATAGAAACCCACTTAATAAATGTCTAATTATGCAACTAAATTCTTGTTAATTGCTTGTTATTCGTGCCTACGCGACTTACGCGATCTTGTTCTTTAGCTTATCATCTTAAATCATTCTTTTTGACATCTTGGCTTAACGTAAAACTTAATTCTTGTTAATTTGGCTTGTAATTAGGATTAATATGCTCATTATCTTGCTGTTTAACTGCAGTACTACAGTAGCGCAACACGATTAACTCTTATTGTGACTTGGTTTTCAATCTTCTTGATGATTGTGCTTACCTTGAAATTCAGAAATGAATCTCCTTCCTACTTGAAATTGTTATTGCTACATAGTTCAAACCTTGGAATTCTGGCCATAAATTGTGGAAGTCTAGATTCGTGGGATCTTTGATCCAAAGAAATCAATGCCTGACAAATAATTAAGGGCTCGGTCTAGTCCTGGGAGGAGCGCCCGAACACTACGTGTACCCCCGGGGAGGTGATTGACTAGGTGTGGTATTTGGCACCAGTACTATGACATGAGTTAAATCTAGGACTGTCCACTACTCTTCACTACTCTCCACTACTCTCTACTACATTGCACTTTCCACTCTTCACTGTTCTATACTCTACTTGTTGTTACTTTACTTGCTGTTACTTGGACGTGGAAATGAAATTACATACGTGCTTGACATGACTTGAATCGTCTTGATATGGCCAACTCTTTATCGTAATCTCCTGTAGTAAATTCTTGTCTTTGTTATTCCTCTTAAGTATTACCATTCTGTTCCTTTATATTTCTTGACCTTGCAAGATCTGTTTTATTATCGTTGTTTCTTTATATCGTCATTTATTTCTCTTATTAGCATGGCATATGAAACTGTAATTTACTTGTTAATCACTTAAACTATGCCTGATGATAGAGTATAATTCCTACTGAGCTTTTTGCTCACCCCTACTTCCAACCCTTTTCAGGTTATGCGAGTATCGGTACGTGCATTGGGAAATGGATCAGTGTGATCGAGTGGAACTTGGAACCTAGAGTTGGAGTCTGCTCTTTCATTTTCTTGAGTCTAGCTAGTCTAGTTATTTCTTTTTGTTATTTATTTTGAATCTTTTATTGTAAGTGGTGTCAAAATATATCTTTTTAAATTAATAAGAGTTCGTATTTTCTCAAATGTGAGTCTGGCCTCTTTGTATTTTATTGTGATAATTTATCTTCCGCTCTCGTTATCGTGACTTGTCTCTTGCCACGTTCCGAGCATCGCTTTCCGCTGCTATCGGTTCGGGACGTGACAGTTTTGGTATCAGAGCCTCCTTGCCTGTGTCGCTTGGATTTTGTCCAAGTGTTGTCTCCTTGCCTGAGTCCCTTGGATTTTGTCCAAGAGTATAGGTTTTCCTAAGTTCTAGGCTTCCTAAGTTTTGCCTTGCATCCCAATGACCCGGTATATCAAAAGATGTTGTCCGGATGTTAGGCTACGCCTCTCGGGAAGATCGCATACTTGCGCGAGTGGTCTTCGGATCGATTATCTCCGCCAGGTATCGAGTTTTGGTCATGTCTAGGTGCATAGTACCCCTAACCTTGTTAAAGTCTTAGAACCCGACCTGGTGAGATTGGGTAGTATAGTGGGGTCAGTAATAAAATATATGCAAGATTGTGTTACGTTACGCGTAAGGGTAATGAAAGGTTAACCATATAACTATCTTGCAAGTTTTTAAGCCAATTCTTAAAATGAAACCGAGTGGTTCCGGTAAGCTAAGTTTCGGTTCCGCGAAAGGCTGGCGAGTCCGTTGTAAGGAAACCCGACGTAATAAGAAGAAGAAGCGTAGTATTAGTATATGGTATCGTTCTCTTTTACCCCTAGCTATAGTTAATTCTTTTAATTGTATAGTTAACACGCTATTTTTAATGAATAAGATCATCTTAGTTAGCTAATTCCTTTCGTCATCAATTGTATAGTTAACATTATTTTAATGAGTAAGATCATCTTAGTTCGAACATTCACATAACTGATAATAGTCGGTGAATTTGGGGATCAAATTCCTTTAAGTGGGGGAGGGTGTAACACCCCGATTTTTAAAATCTGAAATTTAATTGAAATAGTGAATTTTTAATTTAGATAAATGAATTTTGAAAATTAATATTATATTCCTCAGTGAATAGTGCTAGTGTAATTTCGACTTTCTCACAAAAATCTAGAAAAATAGTAAATTGATAGAGAATGATTTATATAACAACTTTGCCTTGTTGAATTTTATCAGAAAAAATCTGTAGTTAGATCTATTTATCGTTTAAGTGAGTTTCATTAAATAATATTTTATTCCTTGGAATAGTACTATCAAAAATTCTTCTACTTGATAAAAATCTATAAAAATTGTAATTTGGTTTCTGACAATGTATGTAACAAATTTGTCTGCTGGGATTAACCCAGTAACAATCCGTAGCAAGATCTATTTAAAGATTTAAGTGAAAAATCCACACTTTCAACATTTACGTAACCTTGACTTCAAACACAAAATCTGACCTTAATACTCAACCATTTGATCTGAAATTGGTGTGAAATTAAAGGCCATGATCTTAACTTCAATAACCCTCTAAAAATTGCTCGAAACCCTAACCCTAATTGAGGCGGCTGGTCGAGTTTTGACTTTGTCTTGCTTGGCGGCGCCTTGTCCAACACGGCTCTTGTGGCGTCGATTCCTCTCACCACAGACCATCCCAGAACGTGTATAAACTATCAAAATGAAGCCCTTCTAGTCTATTCTCGTTTGGTAGCCGCGGAAGTCGCTGAAGTTTTCAGATCTGGGAGATATCTCGCGTTGAGTGCGTGGGTGTCGGCTTCCTTCTTTCTTTCTTTCTCCTTTGTTCTTCCTTGTTCTTCATCAAATTGAGGTAGGTTCTCTCGGGCTCAAATAGCAAATCATATATCAAAATGTTCAGCATGAAGTCCTCTTTCTTTTGATATATAAAGCCCCAAATATCATGTAGTATCCTGCGAGTATTTCGAGGTTTAGTAGAAGCATGTTAGAAGCATGTTAGATTAGGGTTAACATTATTCCTTCTTCAATTTAGTTCTGATTTCAGGACGTAAATATGAAATTGATCCATGCATCTTGTAGAGTTTTTTGTGCTCTTTCCATTGATTATAAAAGCCCTAAATTCCATCCAGCATGTTTAGAGAATTTCTGTTCGTAGTAACAGCATGTTTAGACCTAGTTTTGATGTGTTCTTCCAAGTTGATTTCTGATTTCGACTGATTTCGAAGTGTTAATCCTGATCCACATGAACCATATCATATATGGTTGGATTCAGCATCGAAGTGGCTTTCTTTTGACATAATAAGCCCCAATTTTCGTTCTGTATGTTGAGAGAATTTTACGTTTTAGTAACAGCCTATCAAAACTAGGGTTTCTTGTGTTCTTGTCTTTATAGATCTCGATTTCAGCAATTAATCATGCAATTGACCTTACAGATAGGTAGCGTTTTGTATTAGCTTTCCATTGATACCAAAAGCCCCTTATTTGGAGTCCATTTCCTTGAGTTATAAGAGTTTTAATGCAACCCTATCAAACCTTGGCTTCCCGGCGTTCATCGGACGCGGCAGGGATGACCGGAATCGACCCAGGGATGGACGGTCTTACGATAGACAGCACATCTCTGTTGACCACTTTTGTGATGCGGGACGGGACCACGGACACGACAAGCTCGCGATCGTCCCTTAACGAGGGAAGCGTCGTACGTGCACGGTTGAGAAACCGGCAAGAGCTAGGGTGGTCGGCTCGCACTTTCGTGCCCGGATCAGGTCACGGGACGGTCTCGCTCACTCTCTCGCAGCAGCGGTGATATGAAATTATAGCAAGCTAGGTCCTAAAATATGCTCTCTAGCAGTGGCATAAACAAGCATATATGAAATAAGCGAAATGCCAAGTGTAGGAGCGAAGACGATACCTCCACGCACTCGGCGTGGGGACGACGGGCCCGGCCGAACTCGTGCTCCCGGGACGGTTAATACATGAATAGTACTGCAATGAAAATATGCCCACTCCACGAAGGGAGGTAAAGGGCGACACAACGGGGCTCGGGAGGACCGAATACGGGTTGACGGGCGGCTTTCCGCGTAGCTTCGGCAGCACCCGAACTAGTGACGGTGGGGCCCACATGCTGTCCGGAGGGGCCGTGTGGGACCCGGTGTCACCACTGTGGTGGGGACACTGGTGGAGGCGATCCCCGGGCTGGCGGCACGCTGGAACGTCGCCCGGAGGTCGGGCGGCTCCGATCGGCACCCGTCGGGTTTGCTGTCCACGGGCTGGTTGCTGCTGTTTTGCAGCGCGCGCTCCGGCGAGAATGGGCGCTGCGATCAGCCCCGATGTCGGATCGACACGAGACTGGCGCCGTTGGAAAGCTACCTTGAAGTTCTTCAACCTAGGCCCAAAGATCTGGCCCGGACTGCTCAGATCTTGACTTATGGAATTTTTAATCTTCTATTATACAGTAACCGAAGACTCAGGCCTGCAGAGGACGTGACTATTGATTACCTTTGACCGTGATGTGGATGTCCGAATTCGAGCATGTGTTCTTCATAAAAGTTGTTTGAAATTGAGATGGGAAGATGGAAAAATTGGTTTGGACATGTTTGGATGTGTCTATGATTTTATGTGATTTGTTCAGTTGACAAAGGTCGGATCTGGGATCTAGCTGAAAGTACTGTAGCTCCGGTAGAACATGAATTGTTAAAAATAGGTAGAAGGATGATAAAAATTTAAGAAAAATGGTGGTGGTAGGGGACGATGGACAGAACACACAGTTAAATTGGGAGGTCTAAAGAAAATCAAAAGGGTGGTCGAAGGTGGAGAACTCCGGGCTACTTTCACTATAGACAGTGACAGAACAGATCTGAGATTGAGAGTTGAACGAAATGGTAAAAATATGAAACGGTGGCTTTTGAACCTGGGTGTTTTTTTGGAGAAAGGGATAGAAGATAGGAACCAACCCTCAAAATTTCAAGTCGATCAGAACTCGTGGAGGGCTTCAGGAATTCACAAACCACACCTCTATCCAGCAGGACAGAAAACCGAAGATGATCCCGTGGCGGCTCGAAGGCGGCACGAACGGCGGCGGCGGCGGCACAAACGATCACCGGCGGTTGAGAGGGGAGGAAGGAGATAGAATCCACTCTAGATCTGGGGTTGGGAAGGAAGAACACCAAGGGAGGAGAGAGGGGCGCACCAAGCTTCAAGAACACTCACAAATTTTCTGATTTTTCATTGAATTTCTCATGAAAATACAACATTATATATGACTCCAATCAAATCTAATATGGACCCTTGGATCAAGAGTTGGGGATTGAATGGCTGAGATGAGGTGTGAATAACACACCAAATACAATTTTTTAATCTACCTTGACCATCTCCATTCAACCTTAGACTAATTACATTCAAACTCCACCTAATACACACCAACCAAGCCACCAAGCCTAATAAGGCCAAAGAAGCTTGCGCCCCCCTTCATGGGCCAAGAGCCACCTAATAGCTCATGCTAGGCATGGGCCATTCCCACTTAGATGGCCCATGAGAGAGTGGAACCCCATTTGGGCCTTAAGTGCCTTAATGACCCATTTGAAACCAAATGACCCAATATGAAGTAGCACTCTTAAGTGGACCTAAAACATGAAACCTATTAATGGACTCTTCCTAGAAAAGTGGCCCATTGGCTTAATTAAGCCTTACAAGGATGGCCCAAATGAAAGAAATCAAAAATTACATACACTTCAAGCCAATACAACCTATACTACACACCTATACAAGCCAATACACACAATACAACCCATAAGCTCTTGATGTCCTCATCATTTTGACCCTGGCATGGCCTGAGATAAACGGTCTTTCAGGAACCACACATCCCAGGATGAACGGTTCCAAACTGACCACATATCTAGATAAACGGTCCATAAGTAACCACATATCCCCCTGGCAGGATAAAAGGTCCCCAGAGGACCACACAACTGGCAGGGCCAGGGATGGGCGGCCCATACCTGACCGCCCAACCCTTTGGACGGCCCAGACAGAACCGCCCAAGCACTTGGGCGGCCCAACAGGAACCGCCCAACTCCCTGCTTCAGCCTTTGACCCCCGTTCAGCCCTGTTTAAGCCCAGGGGATATAAGGTCCAGTCCGAACCGTTTATCCCCTCAGAGAGTGACTTAATACTGGTTCTAATGCATTCTTTTTCATGTCATTAATGGTAATTAGTGAAATAGAAACTCACTTAATAAATGTCTAATTATGCAACTAAATTCTTGTTAATTACTTGTTATTCGTGCCTACGCGACTTACGCGATCTTGTTCATTAGCTTATCATCTTGAATCATTCTTTTTGGCATCTTGGCTTAACGTAAAACTTAATTCTTGTTAATTTGGCTTGTAATTAGGATTAATATGCTCATTAGCTTGCTGTTTAACTACTGTACTACAGTAGCGCAACACGATTAACTCTTATTGTGACTTGGTTTCCAATCTTCTTGATGATTGTGCTTACGTTGAAATTCATAAATGAATCTCCTTCCTACTTGAAATTGTTATTGCTACATAGTTCAAACCTTAGAATTCTGGCCATAAATTGTGGAAGTCTAGATTCGTGGGATCTTTGATCCAAAGAAATCAATGCTTGGCAAACAATTAAGGGCTCGGTCTAGTCCTGGGAGGAGCGCCCGAACACTACGTGTACCTCCGGGGAAGTGATTGACTAGGTGTGGCATTTGGCACCAGTACTATGACATGAGTTAAATCTAGGACTGTCCACTACTCTTCACTACTCTCCACTACTCTCTACTACATTGCACTTTCCACTCTTCACTGTTCTATACTCTACTTGTTGTTACTTTACTTGCTGTTACTTGGACGTGGAAATGAAATTACATACGTGCTTGACATGACTTGAATCGTCTTGATATGGCCAACTCTTTATCGTAATCTCCTGTAGTAAATTCTTGTCTTTGTTATTCCTCTTAAATATTACCATTCTGTTCCTTTATATTTCTTGACCTTGCAAGATCTGTTTTATTATCGTTGTTTCTTTATATCGTCATTTATTTCTCTTATTAGCATGGCATATGAAACTGTAATTTACTTGTTAATCACTAAAACTATGCCTGATGATAGAGTATAATTCCTACTGAGCTTTTTGCTCACCCCTACTTCCAACCCTTTTCAGGTTATGCGAGTATCAGTACGTGCATTGGGAAATGGATCAGTGTGATCGAGTGGAACCTGGAACCTAGAGTTGGAGTCTGCTCTTTCATTTTCTTGAGTCTAGCTAGTCTAGTTATTTCTTTTTGTTATTTATTTTGAATCTTTTATTGTAAGTGGTGTCAAAATATATCTTTTTAAATTAATAAGAGTTCATATTTTCTCAAATGTGAGTCTGGCCTCTTTGTATTTTATTGTGATTATTTATCTTCCGCTCTTGTTATCGTGACTTGTCTCTTGCCACGTTCCGAGCATCGCTTTCCGCTGCTATCGGTTCGGGGCGTGACATAATGGGTTTTTAAGAGTTCGATTAGAACTAAAATTTCCATGGTAGAATCCTTACTAAACATAGATATCCACGTATGGATTCTTCCCTAATCACGAAACCTTCCTGGCTAATCTCCCTGTTCGAACCAAACACCAACGGGTCGGTTTGTAAATGACGCCTACGGTTGGGGCGTTATTTCTAAATTGACGCCTATGTCCGCGGTCTTCAATCATTCATATGACTCCTGTCAAGGGGGCGTCAATTACTCTTATCCTTTCTCTTTCCCTATTATCGTATTAAAATGGCGCCCACTCAAGGGGCGTCATTTATTAAATTAGCGCCTGTTTTCACGGTCTTCAATTAAATGACGACCTAATAAGAGGCGTTATTTATTTGCAACCCATTTGTTATATGTTTAAGTGTATATGAGTTGGGCCTTTGTCTTTAGTTTAATCTTTTAATCTATTTAAGATAATTAAGATTTTATTCCTTTTAAATTTACCAGGGTTGCTACAGTTAGGCAAGGTAGGACATGGGCTCCTAGGAAGCAAACCCCTCTTAGTCAGCCTAGGACCAACACAGGTCACAATTATCTGATTGCTCATTGGCCTAGGCACTGGCACAAACAAACTCAAGCTGCTAATAACAATAGTGCCAGGACACACAAAAAGAAAAGAAAAGCTCAGATTGCTAATGCTGGAAACAAGAACAACAACGAAAGGAATGTCAACAAATTCACTAAACAAACAACTTTTAATCAAATGTGGATTCCTACAATTTTGTTGTCTTGTTTAAGTAGCTCTTCATCTGCTCTGGAGCCCAAACATTTTTGGGTTCAAAACTTTTCTACATGACTGTGATTGCAGGTATGCCTGGCAGTCAAGCACAACATGTGGTACCTGGATAGTGGCTGCTCCAGGCATATGATAGGAGACAAGGCTAAATTTTGCATGCTGACAGAGAAGAATGGAGGCCTTGTCACCTTCGGAGGAAATACGAAGGGTAAAATCATCGGGTCAGGTAAGGTAGGTAAGTGCACTACATGTTGCATTGAGGAGGTTATGCTGGTTGATGGTCTTGCGTACAACTTGCTCAGTATCAGCCAGTTATGTGATAAAGGGCATAGAGTTGTTTTTGATTCCTAATGCTGTAGAGTTTATGAACCTGATTCTGATGTAGTTAAATTTTCTGGTAAGAGAGTAAATAATATCTACATGGTAGATTTAGATGATGTTGCGCACTCTAATATATGCCTCACTGCTAATAAAGATGATTTAGCATTTCTGTGGCATCGTAGATTAGGGCATGCTAGTTACACTGTCTTGCATAAATTGAATAAACATAGCATGGTTACAGGACTCCCTGAAATTTCATTTAAGAAGGAAAATAAAGTCTGTAATGCATGTACACAGTCCAAGCAGACTAGGAAGTCATTCAAGTCTAGAATTGAAAATGTCTTCCAAACCTTATGAGCTGATACACATGGACCTTTTTGGACCTACTAGATCAGTCAGCTTATCAGGTAGGAGATATGGGTATGTATTAGTGGATGACTTCTCTAGATATACGTGGGTCTTATTCATCTCACACAAAAATGATGCATTTTCTGAATTTCAGGAGTTCTACTTGAAAATAAAACAAAAAAAAATGAAAATTCAATTGAAAATATTTTGTTTGATCATAGAGGTGAGTTTAAAAATTCATAATTTGATGATTTTTGCAGGGTCAATGGGATTACTCATCGGTTCTCCTCACCAAGGACACCAGAGCAAAATGGAGTGGTGGAGAGGAGAAACCGGACACTTGTGGAGATGGCCCGTACACTCCTCGTTGAAGGAGGCCTACCAAGGAATTTTTGGGCAGAGGTAGTCAACACTGCATGCCATGTAATTAACCGAGCCATGGTAAGGTCGTTCACTTAGAAAACACCTTATGAGATTTTAAAAGGTAAGAAGCCTTCAATTGCTCATTTCAAGGTCTTTGGCTGTAAGTGTTTTATTCACGTTAATCATAAAAGAGACCTCGATAAATTTGAACCTAAAAGTGATCCAGAAATTTTCCTTGGATATTCTAAAAATACTAGAGCATATAGGGTGTACAACCTTAATTATAAAACTATTGAGGAATCTCCATATATTCTCTTTGATGAGTCCCTAAATAAGTCTGATGTTGGTCTATGCAGGAAAGAAGATGATGGAGAAATTCTGAAGGAAGGAAACTCTGCAGACCAATCAGAAAATGAAGAAGATCCTGAAGAAAATAATGCAGAAGAGCCTGCAGTTCAGGGGGAGGTAAATGAAGGTCAAGGTAACCAAGTTATCAATATTAGATTTTTAAGAGATCATCCAGTAAATAATATCATTGGTAACTTAAATGAACCCCCTAGGACTAGAGGCTACTTTAGAGCACAGCATGAATTAAATGCATATGCATTGGTTTCTCATGTAGAACCCAAATCCATTGATAGTGCCCTCAAAGATGTGCATTGGATCAATGCCATGCACGAGGAGCTTAATCAATTTGACAGGAACAAGGTGTGGCATCTGGTCCCACCTCCTGATCATGGGACTGTCATTGGGACAAAATGGGTTTTTAGGAATAAAACTGATGAGCTAGGTAATGTAGTTAAAAATAAAGCCAGACTTGTTGCTCAGGGGTACAATCATGAATTCGGAATTGACTTTGAAGAGTCATTTACCCTGTAGCCAGGATAGAAGCAATTAGAATACTTTTGGCTTATGCATGCTCATTAGGAATAACTCTCCAGCAGATGGATGTTAAATCTGCTTTCCTCAATGGGGAAATAAAAGAGGATGTCTTTGTGAGACAACCTCCTGGATTTGAATGCTTAGACTTCCCTAATTATGTTTATAAGTTGAATAAAGCTCTTTATGGCTTGATGCAAGCTCCTAGAGCTTGGTATGACAGGCTCAGCAAATTCCTTACCGAGAAGAAGTTCACAAGAGGTGAGATTGACCAAACATTGTTCACCAAGGTAAGTCATCCAGACATTCTCCTTGTTCAGATTTATGTGGATGACTTGTGTTTGGGTCAACTAACCCCAAATTATGTAAGGAATTTTCTGATTTAATGACACAAGAATTTGAGATGAGCTCAATGGGTGAGCTAAAATTGTTCCTTGGACTGCAGGTGACTCAAACAAAAGATGGAACTTTCATCACCCAGTCCAAATACATAAGGGACCTTCTGAAGAAATACAAGTTTGAAAACCTCAAGGAAATTACAGCTCCAATGGGTACTTCAACAAGTCTTGATGAAGACCCCAAAGGTAAAACAATGGATCAAAAGCTGTATCGAGGTATGATCAGATCCCTTTTATATCTTACAGCATCTAGGCCTGATATACAGTTTGTAGTGTGTTTATGTGCTAGATTTCAGGCTAGTCCTAAGGAGTCTCATTTTAGTGCAGTGAAAAGGATCTTTAGGTATCTGTCAGGCACCCAAGAACTTGGTCTTTGGTACCCTGCTAAGTGTGAGCTGGAGCTTCTAGCATACACTGATGCAGACTATGCTGGGTGTCAGATAGATAGGAAAAGCACTAGTGGCTATTGCAAATTCCTAGGTGGATGCCTAGTATCTTGGGCTTCAAAGAAGCAACACACAGTTGCCTTGTCCACTGCAGAGGCAGAGTATGTCGCTGCAGGGAATTGCACAGCTCAGGTACTATGGATTAAGCACCAACTTTCAGATTATCAGATAAATTTGGGATGTATTCCAATTTTATGTGATAATACTAGTGCTATCTGCCTATCTAAGAATCTTGTTCACCACTCTAGGACTAAGCATATTGAGATTAAACACCATTTTCTTAGAGATGTAGTGAGCAAGAGTGAAATTGAGTTAGTCTTTGTTGAAACTGAAAAATAAATTGCTGATATTTTTACTAAACCCCTTGGAAATGAAAGATTTAAATATCTAAGAAGAGAATTGGGGCTTTATAAATTTTAGCATGAAAATGACTAATTTCATTCTTGAATTGTCTCCTGAAATGCTTGTTATAATAGTGTCTGCCTGTCTTTGAACTTTGAATGAAAGATGTTTGATGTGTGAATAATTTCTCTTGCACTGAGTATATAAGTTGTTGCACGTCTTGCACAGATTATCTCTGAAGTCCATGCATGGTTGTGCACATAGTCGATGCATTGAGCTAGCACTTGTTTCCCATACTTGCCTTGTTTCGAGTTTTAATTCGATGCATAGTGTAAGTTTTCAGCATGTAGTCGATGCATCTTGTGTTTAAACAGCGTGAAGGTCGGTGCACCTTATGTTCAAGTTGCATGTAGGTCGGTGCATCCTGCATATTACATATGTCAGAGTCGGTGCATCTTAATACCATATGCATACATAGTCGGTGCATCTTAAGTTAATGCATCATGATGTCAGGGGGAGTGTTGTTGAGTCTGATTTTAGTTCAACTTCTCTTATTATCTCCTCCTTCTCAGAAATTTCTATCTCATGACATCATTCACATTCAGTCTATTCTTGAAAACCTTTGAGCTGCTCCTATGCTTCATTGTCTACTTCTATCACTCTGATTGGATAACCGTCTTGTAACTGGTTCATTACTTTGAGCATCAAGCACTTAAATTCTTTTAAGAATCACATGTGTTTCTTGAATGAACTAAAGGTTTAATTTAAATAGACTGTAGAGTCAAAGAACTGCTCTTCAGAAAATAAGGTAATAGAAAACATTTATAGCTCTTAACCTTTATCTCATGATTTCAATGAAAATGTCTTTTCAGTATCTGAACTTTTCAGACTTAGTGAAGTCTAGGCTGGGAAAACCAGAACATGTATTGTTTCTGAACAAGTATCTCTGAAAAGTTATAAGGGCAGCATCAATAAAATCTTTAATGAAAAGAATTGAACAAAGTGGCAGAGCAATGACTGAATTGCACTGAGAAACTGAACCCTCCATCAAGGAAGTGGAGAGGACCTTATGTCATGAGGTGTTTCATGTTATCTCTGTTCACATGATCAAATCTATAGGGTTGGTTTCACTGAGTAACTGGGGGTACTGACGTCTGATAAGCGTGTACCCTTAATGTCAAAGGTGTAACTCATCTTGGTAGTTTTTGATCAGAGGCAAATATAGTAATTTATGCCTAGTAACTGGGGGTACTTGCGTCTAACCCACGTGTACACCTAATGTCAACAGCATAAATGACTCTTATTTGTCCACTAAGTTCAGATTAGAAGTGGAAAAGAAATGATGTAAACCTTCAAATGCAAAATGTTATGAAGTATCAATTTGTTAATCTCAATACAAATTCAGGTCACTCTTCTTGATATTCATTGTTTCTGAAATAAGTACGATATAGTCTTGACCTAGTCTAGTATCTTCATGTGACCTAGGTTAATTGCTATAAACGGACACTATAACCATATTTCATAAACTGAGTAATTTCACTCTACCTTCTATAACCGTTAAACCCGAACTTACTCAGGAATGCATACTGATTGATTCTTATGAATGAAAGTTGTTCATGATCTGCTTATATTCTGAACCGATGCATAGAATGTTATCTAGTCTATCTCGTCTACCCTTCCACTATCTCCCTTCCTCCTTATTTGCTGATGGCAAAGGGGGAGAGTTTATTGTCTTCTTCCCATCCTTCCTTATGACATAGGGGGAGAGATTGCATTCTGATGGCAAAGGGGGAGTATGTATAAAGGAGAGTCTGCCTATGTGTTTAGGGGGAGAGTCCGTAATGGTGTTTGAGAGATGGGAAGAGAGAGGGAGTCAGAAAATTCAGGGGGAGCATCTTAAAGGATTCATTCAGGAAAAAGGTCATCTTAAAGGATTCATTCAGGAAGAAGGTCTGTGCATAGTATATGCACTTGCATGCATGTCATCTGACTGTGATTAATGATTCATCAAAATACATCATTCTTAATGCATTTAGTTTTGGTGTTGCCATCATCAAAAAGGGGGAGATTGTTGGGACTCCTTGATTTTGATAAGCAGTATGTGCACTGCTTTGTGCTAAAATATTTTGATGATTGACAATAGTTTTTTTGATAATTAGCAACAGTATTGGTTGACTTTGTTGACTACATAGTTGACTTTGTTAACTTTATATTGACATAATGATGTGTGTATTTTGATGACCTTTATATGTCAGATAATCATATAAATGTTGTTTGCATCATTACACTTAGTCTGTGCATTGAGTAGAGTCGGTGCAACACTTGGTTAGTTCTGCATTGAGTACGTGCATGCGTTCACCAAGTCGGTGCAAGCTTTGTTAACACACACTACCAAGAGTCTGTGCAAATCTTGTTGCTGCACGCGATCAAGTCCGTGCATGCTTTAGTCCAGGTGCATCAAGTCGGTGCAACACCTCTCGTTGTACATGATCAAGTCTAACAAAGGTTGGTCACACACACACTAAGTCCATGCATGCACACACAAAGTCAATGCAAGCCTTGTTTCTGCACGCGACCAAGTCAGTGCAGTATTGCCTCGAGCATATGGACAACGTGCATTGAAAGTCGGTTCATGTTTTTAGTCTCTCATATATATAGAAAGTCCATGCATCTTTTACTTTGGTCTGTGCATACCATGTTATTTGGAAGATAACGTAGGTATATATCTTAGTCTTTTGCACATCCAGGATCGGTGCATTGCATCCATAGTCGGTGCACGTTCTACATCTTGCATATGAAAGTATGTGCATATCCTGCATTGCATAGTGACAAAGTCTGTGCAACTCTCATCTTTTGCATGATAATGTCTGTGCAAGGTTGGTAATGGCACAAGCTGGTCAGTACAGCGTCTGCATTGTGCACACATCAAGTCTGTGCACTTCTGGTTTTAGAGTAACACCAAGTCTGTGCACATGCCCATGTGTGAACACTTGACTCCGTACATATGTGTTCATATGTTATATCAAGTCTGTGAAGTCTGTGCACATTTAGCTCAAAGCTCTAATTAACTCTGTGCATCTTTCTACTATCTTTCATATTGTTTCAAGCTGACATTAAGTCTGACTTTAACAGGATATCTGCTCGAGGAGTTTAAGAAAGGCACGTGATCCAAGAATGGAGGAGGTGCCAAGATGATGCCACGTGCCTGACTACTCCAGATCTGGATCAGGCTCTGGGCGGGAATTGTGGCGAGCACACGCCCTACCTTCTGATGCTTCCTATAAATAAGGAGAGTCTTCTTCAAGAGAAGACTGATTGTGACTTTGAGAGTTAAAGCAGACAGAGCTCGAGCCAGCATAATCCAGAGAGAGAAGAAGAGAAGAAAGTTTTGAGAGGAGAGTTCCTCGAGATTTTTTTGGAGAGATTCAACATATGCTTCCTGGTTCAAAATCGAAAATGATTTCGCTCTTTGTTGAGCAACATTCCCATTGTGGGTTTTCTGTTTCTTCGTTTGTTTCTTTTCATTTTTAGAAACTCTTGTTCAAGCTGTTTGTCAGTAGAGGTGAAGGTGTAATTCCTCAGCGTGCAGAGGTGTGGTATCCTCTGGTCGGGTAAAGCTGTAATTCCCCAGCGGTTGCAGAGGAGGACTCCTCTGGTCGGCGTAAGCTATAAGGCCCAGCGGTTTGTAGTGTTTTCACCCCGAAGCTATGGATCAGCAGGTTAAGCTGTGTATCAGCGGGAAACCACACTCTGGTTGGAGTGTGGGGTGGACGTAGACCTCGGGTTTGATGTCGAACCACCTTAAAAATTCATTATCTACTGTGTGATTGCCCTATGGTTTGTGCTCATATCTATCTCGTTTCACAGCCTAGTAGATGAATGCTTGAGACCGTCTTTGTGCTGATCATCTAGACTCGCTATAGTTTGATTGCGTTTAAGTGTTCTTCTTCATCCTACATCAGCCTGATTTTATTCCGCAACTGTTCCTGCTATAGTCAGTTTTATTGGGTGATCGATCTATTCACCCCCCCCCCCCCTTTAGATCATCAATAGAGTCTTGTCTATTGGTATCAGAGCGTCCATCTATTCTATCAAAAAGGAATCCTTTGAACCTGATCACTCTTGAAAAATTCTGACTATCATATTGTTTGAGTTGAAAAAATGGTGAAAACTCATTGTGGTAGAGTGTAGCCTCCAATACACTGTTCTAATAAAATGAAATGCAGTCTGTATAATCTCTTATTGTGTTGATCTGAAAATCTCAATATCTATATGACTACAATCTATTTTCATGTTATTCACCTTCACATATGGAAATTTGATTTAATATGTTTTCAGAAAATTGGCTGATTGATTGACTATTGCATAACTCCTCGGTGTGATTGCACAATCCCCTAGGTGTTACACATAAGCATCCTAGTTGTTTTGACTCTCATGTACTTTTCTTATACCCATTCCCCTCTTAAATAAGTAAGGGGGAGCTGTGTTGCATGTATATACATATACATATCTGCTTGGTTGCATGGTGCATTTCATATCTCATCATTTGTATGCATTTAGCCTCATGCACTCCTAAAGAAAATTCAAACATCTAAAACTCATGAAAATCAAAATTTGTGACCCTCACATAGAAATAATCAACATTATTTTTGGGTTCAACCATTAGCTTAGTTGTTTTTCATAGGCATATCTGTTTAGTTGCATTGCATGCATTCATAGTGTCATCATATGTTTGCATTAAGTTTTTATGTATTTTAAAAGAAAATCTAAAAATCTAAAAATTTGAAAATCACATAAACTCATTTGATATGCAATCTTGCCGTTGCTTTGCTCTTGCATCTTGTGAAAATCTGAAATGAGCTTTAAACCTTGAATGCTATCATCTTGAACACATCATGTTGCATAACTCTTATAACAATGGTTCATATCCTTGAGGCCACCAATTACCAATAATTGGTACAACAATTGGTATCATATCTTCCGCCCTAACATGTCCATACCATGTCAAATAACCCCCTGTCTTTTTGTAGATGATAAAAAGGGGGAGAAGAATGTTGGTTGTGTGCTCAAGGGGGAGAAGAATGTTGGTTGTGTGCTCAATGCATGTTGGTTGTGTACTCTCGCACACATTGTTTTGTCATCATCAAAAAGGGGGAGATTGTTGTGGGAGATTGTTATATCTCCTAGTTGATGTTTGATGTTTGGTTTTAATGATAACAAAACGATTGTACTTTTGGTGATGTGCATCATTGAGCATGCATGTGTATGTTTCATTGAGCAACATGTATGCATCTTGGTTGATGAGTTAAAAGATGACTTCAAGATTCTCACTGTGAAGTCATATGAATGATTGTTGTCTAAAGAACTCATTCTATGTTATCTTGACTTGCAGGATCAAAATCAGCTTGGATATTAAAGGAGTCCATCAATGAAGCTCTTCTTAGAAAAGGGAGTTAACCTTCTCATTGCATTGCATCGACTCTTTCTATGTTTAATGTATTTCATCAAAAAGGTTTTCAATGCCTTGGTTAGGTATTTTCATACATTTTCCGCATAAGATTTTTGGGCTTGAAAAGTACTCAACCTATTAACTTGAAACATGATGAATGTGATTTGAATGATGCTCTCTCATTGTATGGATTCATGATCATATGGTTTTGGCAATTCTATTCAATGTGCTCAATGTGTGCTTGAAAATTGGTTAAGCTAACTCATGTGAAGTTTGGAACAATTGGATTTTATGAAGCTCACATGTGTTGCTTATCTGCATGTCAAAATGATCACATCTCTAGTTGAGGATTTGATGGTTTGAGAATGTGTTTCATGCACTCTCAATATGCTAGGTTGCACGGCTTGCTAGCATCATAAGATTTGCTTAGATGCATGGTTCTTCATTCTAATCACTAGTTGGGTAAATTTGTGTAATTCACATCCTGACGATTGTCTAGAAGGGTACTTTTGTGAATGAAGGTTTCATGGTTATTTTGCAAAGCTTTGAATGCTTCCTATGCATACTCTTCATGGAGCTTGGTTACATGATGTATTCATATTGGACAAATGCATATCTATTGATCTTGACCTTTAGTCAATCATGCTTTCCAAGTGTTCACTTGTATATGTGCATGGCTAAATGGTTCTCATACTTTGCTCACTTACATAGAAATAATTCTTGACCTTTAGCTTAAAACTTTTGTTGTTCAAAGTGTTTGTATGCACCTTGAACATGGGCTTTCATGTATGCATTTCATACATTTATCATATTGATTATTAAGCTAAACTTCTAATCATTTTTATTATGGTTTTGCAGGTTAAATTCTTTGTATAATCCCTCCAAGATCAAAGGAGTTTGATGCCACAGAGTTTGGAAGGGCTGCAATGGAGTTTGGGGCTAAAATGTGATAGTCTAAAATTTACTGTAGCTGGCGGTCGACCGACCCCGTAGCTCCGGTCGACTGAAATTCCCAAAGCCGATAGGTTCTGGGTCTGTAAAATTCCGATCGATCGCCCAACCCGTGTAGGTCGACCGGCAGTGGCGAAAACCCAAAAACGTGTTTCCGAAACCCATCTAAATCAAGTCAACTTGTGCCTAACTCCTACCCCTTTTCCCTTGGGTTGGTGGGAGACCTATTGGGGGTCCTTTTGGAGGTTTCTAGAAGGGTTATACTAGTCTTTTGATGCCTCCTATTTGTATACATATGAGAGCTACGAATTTCACATGTCTTAACCCTAATGTGTTCATTGTTTTCTATCTTGCAGGTGAAGGAAAGGAGAAAGGAAAGAGAGGCTATTGTGGATATTTGATCTACATCCAGGAGGATTTGGAGATCGTGCATGAAGAGAAAGTGAATCGGATTGAAGAGAGGAATGCGTTGACGTTCAAATCGGTGGCATACGGCTTACCTCCAACCCGAGCATCAAAGAACATCATCATTCGGCCTTGGAAAACAAAGGGGGATCGTTTCCACATCTTCCATTTGTTCTTTGTGATGTGTTTCATGATTTATATTTAGGGTTGAGCATGTTTGAATATCTGTGTTAATTTTCTGAACTAGAAATGTTATGTGTGTGACCGTTTGTATACGGTCGTGTGTTTCTGGCGCTGCAGTTGTTGCAGCGTGTGTGAGTGTGTTTGTGATCCGATCTTTGAATCGTGTTGGAGACTCCGTCTCCGTGTGTGTTTGGAGTTGTACCCCATGCTTGCAGGGTTTACTCTGCATGTGTGTGTTGGGAGGCATCCCCGTGTGTGTGTGTGCAGGCGTCGTCCTGTGTGTTGTTGGAGCGTCACCTCCGTGTTGGGGATTTATCCCCGTGTGTGTTGGAGCATTGCTCCATCTTGGGGAGTCTTCCCCGTGCTGGTTTATCCAGCGAGTGGATCCTTACCGGTTTGGTAAGAGGTGGACGTAGGGAGCCCATCGTGGTCCCGAACCACCTTAAAAATCTCTTTGTCTTGTGTTTTGCATTGCGGGATTGTATGGTTTGATCGTTATATTCCTTTGTATGATCGTGTGAGATCCAAGAGATTGAGTGAACTTAAAATACTTTGTTAGTCTATTTCCTTCAATCTCGTCAAACTTGTTAATTCTGATTAGTTAGTTTTTAATTTACCATTTTTATTGGGAGACAAATCAACCCCCCTTTCTTGTCCACTCGCCTACCCGGGACCAACATAAGGGTCTGGAACAAACAGTGGAGAGGGGGATTTCTGTAGCCCAATTAAGAGCAACCAAACTAGGCCCATCAGGACTGAAAGAGGCTCAGCTCATCCGAGTGACAGCCCTCCAGGGCCCACTTCGGCAGAAAATCCCAATAAAGATCACTCGGGATCCCATCCTTCCTCGGCGGCCCTTAGGCTCGGAAGGCCCAACGACAGAACAGCGGAAGACCCACGCCCGAGCCATCCCTCATCGGGATGAAGGGCGAGCGCTTCACGCCCACTCCGATCTGACTGCATCCGAGCTATGCCCATCGCCCGGACAGGGCTAACACTTCTCATGCTTGGATCGACTGACAAATGCTTATCCATGCAGCCGTTGACAGTCCTTTATGAGCAGGAGTTCAGCGGGATAAGGGTGCCACGATCTCCCAAGGTCATGAAGAGCCCATGATGAGGACGTAACGATCCCATAATGAGGACGTAACTCCCGCCTGAAACTCCTCAACTTATGGGACTCATCAAGAGAACTCACTATATAAACCAGGGATTCTCTCCGGCGGTAGGTAAGGTAGATAGAGGCCTAACACTCCCTGAGCAGGAACCACTTCACCATCTTGGTGTTGGAGAATCTCGCGCATCTCTTTCAACCTCCCTCAATACCTTCCACCATTGCTCTACTAACTTAAGCATCGGAGGGTTTCCGCAGGGAACCATCCCTAGGCCTCCTGATTCATTTCCCTTTCTCTGCAGTTCACTATCCGGTGATCATCCTCCCCGCTCAGGACCAGCGCGAGATCACGCCCCTTCATCTGGCGCCGTCTGTGGGAATTCGACCAAAGAGCCAGTATGGTGAGAAGAAGTTCAGGGAGGAGATCCGCCGGTGACAGGGGAAAGTCCACGGCGGCGGTAGGGGAAGGCCCCTCACAAGCCTCCCAAAACCCCCCCTCCGGTGCCAGCACTCCCGCCGACGGACCGCCCCCTCCACCTGCGGCCGAGCTGCCGCCCCCTCCTCCCACAACGGTAGGGCTGCCGCTCAACAGTGGCGCCGATGCCTTCCAAGCCCTCAACGTGAAACTGGACGTCCTCATGGAACTCATGAGGACCCAGGCGGCCAGGGATGGAAGGTCACGCGCCCCTCCGGAGAGCCCTCCCCCTGAGAACGTGTCCCAGCACACCACCGGAGGCCGCTTCACCCTCCGAGGATAGCAGCTCATCCGCAAAAAAATAGGAGGACCCTCGCAAGCTCCCCCTCCGGAGCAGGAGGCTTCCTCCGCACCGAAGCGGGGCAGGCACGGGGCACGCCATCCCCTCCCAGAGATTGAAGTCCCCAGGGAGCGCCAAGACAGCCTGCCTTCACGCCGCCTCAGCCCTACGACGTAGCGGCAGCCGGAGCTATCCCTCCAACTGCAAGAATTTGAGTGGCGTTTCGCAGAGCAGGAGCACGCCCTGTGAGCCCTGCAGAAGACCTCTCCACCAGAGGATGAGGAGAGATCCCCATTTTCTGACCATATCTTGAAGGCAGAGGTATCTCCCCGAACCTCCATCCCGACCTTCAAGGCCTACGACGGCCAGGGCGACCCGGCCGACCACTTTGACAGCTTCGACGCTCTGATGACCCTTCACGGAGCATCCGACGCCATCAAGTTCCGAGCCTTTGCGACCACCCTGGTCCAAGGTGCCCAAGCATGGTTCCGGGCCCTCGCCCCCAGATCCATCCGAGACTTCAAGCAGTTCGTGCGAGTATTCAAGGAGAGTTTCACCGGTAGCGGCCCCCCAAGGTCGGTAGCGGGGCTTTTCGCCCTCAAACAGGCGCAAGGGGAAAAACTTCGGGCCTACATCCTCCGATTCAAATCGGAAGCCCTGAGGATCCCCCACCTAGACGTTGCCTCGGCCATAACCGCTCTGACCGGGGGCACCCGCGACGAGAACCTCCGCCGCGAGCTTGTCCTCCACCCTCCCTCGACCCTTGCTGCGCTAGTGACTCTGGCATTGCGCCACGCCGAGTGCGAGGAAGTGCTCAGTGCCTGCCGAGACGCAACCGGCTCGAGTCGGGAGGGGGACAAGAAGCGGGCACCAGAGCCAAACTCGGGCCCAGGAAAAAGGCAAAACCGAGATGGGGAACGCAAGGAACCGTCACGGAAGTATGAGTGGTACACTCCCCTAACCGCTCCAGTATACGAGATTTATGAAGACATCAAAGGATCGGACCTCCTCCGCCAACCCGAGCCAATGAAGTCAAAGAACGCAGTCGCAGTAAGCATTGCATGTTCCATAGCGACCATGGGCATCATACCGGCGACTGCCACCAGCTCCAGGACAAGATCGAGCGTCTCATTCGTCAGGGGCACCTCTCCCGGTTCGTGGCCGGGCACCAGGAAGACCGAGGCGCCCCGGAAGAAATCGACAATGCCCCCCGAGGGGTCCACATCAACGTCATCGCCGGAAGAGCTGCGTCAGGAGGAGACAGCGGCCGAGGAAGGAAGCGTGACGCTGAGCGGGTGAGCCGAGCCATCGAGCCTCCCAGGGCCCCGCCAAGCGAACCCCAGGTCATAATCTTCTCCGACCAAGACCTGGAGGGGCTATGCACCCCGCACGACGATGCCCTGGTGATATCGGCCACAATAAATCATTGTAACGTAGACAGGATTCTGGTTGACAATGGAAGTGCCCCTGATGTATTATCCTACTAATGTTTCCTTAAGATGGGAGAGGATCTGTCTAAACTCCGCCCGATCTGGACCCCCCTGTGCGGGTTCAATGGCCAAGCCTCCTATCCTGAGGGCGCCCTAAGCCTGCCGGTTACTCTTGACACCCCACCCAAGACTGTTACGGTCATGGTGGACTTCATAGTGATCAAAGGTATGATAGCATACAACGCAATCTTCGGTCGAGGAATGCTCAGCCGAACGAAAGCGGTGCCTTCTACCTATCATGAAAAGATGAAGTTCCCCACCAAAAATGGATTGGGGGAAGTCCGAGGTAACCAGGTAATGGCCCGAAGGTGCTACAATATCTTGGTCGAAGCCACAAGGCCGGACGGGAAAAATAACGGCCCCCGGGAAGTCGAGGAAAAATCCGCAACCGCCGAACCTGGAGGCGAATTGCTAGCGGTTTTCCTAAACGATGACCCGACCCTAAGAGTAAAGATCAGAGCCGACCTAACATCTGAGGTTCAACAACAATATAAAGAGTTCCTTTCCGCGTACATCTGGGTCTTTGCATGGTCTGATGATCAACTCCCAGGGATACCGGAAGAGACAGTGGTGCATAAGCTCAACCTCGACCCAACCATGAAGCCCGTGCAACAACGTAGAAGGAAGCATGCACCGGAGAAGCAGACGATTATCAAGGAGCAGGTCACCAAGGGGTAGAAGACTGGCCTTTTTAGACCGGTCCTGTACCCGACGTGGCTAGCTAACATCGTCCTGGTACCGAAAGCTTCGGGAAAGTGGCGGATGTGTGTGGACTTCACCGACTTGAACAAGGCTACTCCAAAGGATTGCTATCCCCTACCGAGCATCGACCAACTGGTTGATTCAACCTCGGGCAATGAGATACTCAGCTTCCTGGATGCCTACTCAGGTTACCACCAGATCAGAATGCACCCTGAAGACATCGGGAAGACCACCTTTATCACCGACTTCGGCATACACTGCTACACCCGGATGCCTTTCAGGTTGAAGAATGCCAGAGCCACGTACCAAAGGCTAGTCAACCATATGTTCGAGGGACAGCTCGGTCGGAACGTCGAGGCCTATATTGACGACATTCTCGTGAAGACCCCCAAGGCCGAGGACCACTTCGCCGACCTAGTAGAAACTTTCAACACCCTCCTGAAGTACAACATGAAGCTCAACCCCGCCAAGTGCGCCTTCGGAGTAAAGTCCGAAAAATTCTTGGGCTTCTTAGTCACTCAGCGTGGGATTGAGGCCAACCCCGACAAGGTCCAGGCCATCCTGGACATGCGCCCACCCACCTGCATTAGAGACGTTCAACGCCTTACCGGGCGCGTTGCTGCGCTCAGTATATTCATGTCCCGCGCGGCTGAACGATGTCTACCCTTCTTCAAACTATTGAGAGGGCCCAAAATGGCATCTGCCACATTCGTGTGGGACGAGGAATGCCAAAGTGCGTTCGCCGAGCTTAAGGGGTTCCTGGCTTCGCCCCCAGTGCTTTCCAAGCCCGTCCCAGGGGAAGCCTTGTATCTCTATCTCTCGGCAACTCCATCCACAGTTAGCTCGGTCCTGGTCAAAAATGACTCGGGAATCGAGAGACCGGTCTACTACACAAGCAAGGTGCTCAATGAGGCTGAGAAAAGGTACCCCGCAACCGAGAAACTCGTGCTAGCGTTGGTTACCTCGGCCAAGCGCCTCCGACCCTATTTCCAAGGGCACTCTATCACCTTGCTGACCGGCGAACCATTGAAGAAGATCCTCGCTCCCCCTGAAGCCTTGGGACGCCTCGTCAAGTGGGCCATCATGCTCGGGGCCTATGATATATCGTATCAGCCTCGCTCGGCTATCAAAGGCCAGGCGCTCGCCGACTTCATCGCCGAGAGCACCATCCCGACTGAAGAAAGATCTCCATCCGCACCCGGGCCGACCAGGGAACTGTTCGTTGACGGATCTTCCAATTCAACAGGAAGCGGTGTCGGCATCCTCCTGAAGTCCCCCGAAGGGGCAGAGCTATAGTACGCCCTAAAGTTCAACTTCCAAGCATCCAACAATGCTTCCGAGTATGAGGCCCTCATATCGGGAGCCCGTATGGCCTGGCGGTTAGGGGCTGAGCGAGTTAGGATTCATACCGACTCCCAACTAGTCGCTAGCCAGGTCAACGACGATTATGAAGCTCAGGAGGCACCGATGATCAAATACCTCCAACTGGTCAAGACTGTGGCACAACAGTTCGAGAGTTTTGACGTAGTCTGGATAGCTCGGGAGGAAAACTACCGAGCGGACGCCCTCTCTCGGCTGGCCTCCTCTCTTTACCCCGAGGGTACTCGATCGGTCCTTCTCGAAGAGCTAGAGCGCCCGGGCATTGATTCGGAACTCCTAGCTGTTGACTCAGCCTCCCTAGGCAACTGGCGTGCCCCCTACCTGTCGTGGCTCCAAGACTCCCAGGAACCTCCCGACCCTCGGGAAGCCCGAAGGTTGAAATACCAAGCTAGGCGATTCATCACTCTGGATGGCGCACTTTATCGGAGATCCTTCTCTGGCCCTCTTTTAAAGTGCCTCAGCACCTGTTGTGCCCCTGTGATTTTGATGATAGCAAACACTATGAGTCACCATATGTTTGTGTTTGCATGAAAGATTGAATGATTGCATGCTCAGTCATTTATCTAGCACATTTCAGGCTTGACCACACACATCAAGTCCGAGCATATAGAGTGCGTCGGTGCATTGACCAATTCATGCATATTTCTGATCAACGCCTATTTGCATATATTAGCCATAGTCAGTGCATCGCCCTCATGCATACACAAGCACCCAAAGTCTGTACATTGGTGTCGCATGCACACTCAGTCCATGCACTCCTTGATGACATGCATGTGCATTCATCTTCATTGTGCATACTTTGTTAAATGCATTCTGCACTACCCACTAGCAAGTCTATACATGCTTAGTTTCGATGTGTTCTTTCATCTAGTGAGTGGTTTATTCGCACACCACATATTTGATTGGAATTGGGTTTGCACACTAGCGCATATTTAATTATTGGAACCCTTGTTTTGATAATGACAACTATGAATCATGTTTAGATTAAAATGGTTAAATCCTTTTATTTTGTTTTCATGTCTTGCTCACTTGCTGCAAGTCATTTCACGCTTAAGCACTTGTCTCCGTGCATAACATGTCCTTGCATCTCACCTCTCGAGGTCAGTGCAATCATCGTCTGGTATGGACCATTAGATCTTGTCTCTTCATCTCAGTGCAAATACGTCTTGGTGCAAGCGGTGTCTTGTACTTCTCTTTATCAATTCGGTGCAAGTCTCTGTCTCACTCACAAACACTATAGCCCCATTTCCATCTCGGTGCATTACGTGTCTAGACATAAAATGGCTCAGTGCATTTCATTGCATTTCACTGCAGCATACACATTTAGGTTCGTGCATATCTTGCTTGTGGGTCTCGCCTTTCAGACTGGGTGCAAGGTCTGTCTTGCATCCATTTTTTGTTCGTATGATTCGTCTCTTTCATCTCCGTGCAATTCTCGCAAATCCAACTCCGTGCATCAACTGTGTTACATAGTTATTTTAAGAGTCCGTGCATATCTTTGATCCTTTCTTTTGACTCGATACAAAGTCTTCTTCTTGTGCCTCTTGGACCCATGTCTGTGCATATGGTGTCAAGCTGTTGTGTAAGTCAATACAATGGTTGACTTGAATATCTCTACTCAGTGCATTCTATGTTTGAACATAACGGTGCAAACTATGCTAAGCGTTTGATTAAAGGCCTTGTGTTTTTCTGACAGAGATTCTCTCCGAGGAGGGTCACGTGATCCAAGGCAGATCGACCTCCTAATGAGTGCCACGTGGAACGCTACAACGCTTAGATCATGACACGTGGCTGAGAGCCTTCTGGAAGCTAATGGGCGGAAGTTCTTCATCCACACGCCCAGTGAGAGTATATAAGAAGACAGTGATCGATGCAAAAAGGAAGGAGAAGAAGAATGAGGAGTGAGCCTAATTAAAAAGGAGAGCCTGCACGATCCAGTGAGAAGAAGAAGAAAAGAGTGGTGGTGCTAGAAGAAGAGGCCTCTAGAAGAAAAGAAAACAGAGCCAGCAGCTGAAGAAAAAAAGGACGAGAAGAAGGAGTTGCCAGAGAGTGAGAGAGCTGAGAAGTGAGAAGAGAGAGCCTAGATGAAGAGATCGTGGAAGCAAAAAGAGAGAAAGAGAAAGTGCAGTTACTCATTCCGAAGATCTGTCTAGTCTGTTCGAGGATCAAATCCAGAACAACCGTGCTTACTAGAGTTTACTGTTTTTGTCCTTTTTGTTTCTTTTTATTTTTCTTTTGGTTGCCCCTTTTCACATTTTCTTCGTGTTCTTCCGACACTCTATTTTTGAGTTCGGGTTCCTCCTGTGGACTCAAGAGAAGGGAGAAGTGTTCTCCGGTTTGCAAGTAGTGGTGTGCTATTTGTGGGTTACCCTCCGGTTTGGAGGAAGGGAGGATTGTCTCCGGTACTGGTCTTGTGGGTAGCAAGTCCAGGTGCCAAGCTTCTGTGAGTTGCAGAACTTGGTGTGAGGGATTTGTCTCCCTCGGCTTGTCAAGCTGTTAGACAACGTCTGTTTGCAGACTGAGTCTGCGGTTCTTGCTATTGCAAGGGAAGCCTCACTCTGGTTTGGAGTGAGGGGTGGACGTAGGAAGACTGTGGGTCTGACCGAACCACCTAAAAACTTTCCGTCCATCGTGGTTTGATTTCTCTGTCTGATTCGCTAGATGCTCGACCTATATTTCCCATCGAGTGGGTATTTGGTTTACCTGAGCACCGATCGTATACATTTGATTTACTCTAGTTGATGTTCTGTGTGGGCTCTCAGCCCTGCAGCTGTTTGCTTTAATTCTGCATATCAGGTTGATTTAAGTTTTTATTTGAGCAAAGTTTTTAGAGGGATTCATTCACCCCCCTCTGAATCCGGGCCTTGCTCCACAACAATTGGTGTCAGAGCCAAGTTGCTATGCATTGGATCCAACGATCCACAGCAGATCCTGAATCTTTTGTGGTGCATTTCAGAGTGGGTTTCTTGTGCTCGGTGTTTTTATTCACTGATTTAGTGCCTTGCTTTGCTCATCTGATTACGGTGCATTTATCATCTCTCGATGGCTCATCCCCCAATATTCAGAGGTAATGACTTTGATCCTTGACTAAAAAACTTCCATCGGTATGTAAAATCAACTGATCCTGACCTTTTGAAGGTGATAACTCACGGTCCACATAAATTATCAAGGGATAAATCTAAATAGACTGATAAGGATAGGTTAAAAGACTCTGTCAACTCTAGAGCATTAGATTTAATGAAAGCATCACTTGACAGAGCTCTAATTTCATGTGTTTCTTCTTGCAGGTCTGCCAAGGAGATTTTGGAGAAACTAAACCTTACCAGGAATCACAACACATGTCTGATGGTTGACGATGATGGACAGCAAGAAGAAAATGAAGAAGAAGATGAAGATGAGGTACCTTCTGAATTTGATAATTATAATGTGGATGATTGGATTGAAGCATATCATGATTTACTTGGTTCTTGCGAACAGTTGAAAAATGAAATAAATCTCTGAAAAAGAAGTTGAATGATCATGTGAATGCTAATTCTGGAAGTGAGGACATGGAACTCCTGAAGATAGAAAATGACATATTTAGAAGACAATTAAAAAAATTTGATTCTGTTAATTCCGATCTAGATTATTTGAAATCTGAAAAAGAAACACTTATGAAACAAATTGGTTTACACAAAAAGGAAAATCAAGAGCTTGTTTGTGAAATTTCTGAACTAAAGGAAAGACTTAGCTTGATTGATGATGATCAGGGTCATAACAGTAATGTAGTTCAGAATGAAAAATTGATGAGAGATTTAGAGTGTGTCAGTTCTGAATTGGAAGACATGAAATCTAAAAATGAAAAACTCAAAAAATAGTCCAAGGAATTTGAACACAAATCAATGAATATTGAAAAAGAAAATAGACTGATTTTTGAGAAGCTGGAGGCTGACAGAGTAATAAATCTAGAGGTTCAGAAAAATCTCAACAAACTTCAATATGAGAAACAACAAGAAATGTTTTATGAATGTCGGTTTTCCTTAGATGATTGGATGCTTGATGATGAACTCCTAGAGCAAAACAATAAATTAAAAGAGGAAATCAACAAGCTGAAACATCTAAACACCACACTGTCAGATAGGTTATTGACAATTGAAAAAGGTAAGTGCGTGAGCATGGATAATTCTGATAGGTTGGTGGATGCAGAACAAGAAATTGAGAGCCAAAAAACCATCAACCAAATGTTGAGTGGAAATGTCACTTGTTGTGAAGAGAAGATAGCTGGATATGAGCTTACAATCACATCCCTTCAACAAGAAGTTGATGATCTTAACAAGTCCCTATCTGAAGCTGAAAATGAATTAAAATTAAAACAGGAAGTTGAAAAACTCAAAAGTCTGAATGATGCCTTGCATCAACAAGTCATTTCTTGTGAAACAAATCTGTTCAGATATGAAGCTAATATTGTTGTCTTAAATTCTGAGATTCAAGATTTGGAAAATTCTCTATCAAAATTTATCAAAGGTAAGGAAAATCTGAATAAGCTTCTTGGAAATAATGTTAATTTTCAGAGAGAGGGACTGGGTTACAGTCCGACAAACAAAAGGATTAATGGGAATAAAATGTCTACTGTGTTTGTAAAAGCTTCTAATCAAAACAAAACCTCTGCTCCTTCTGTTTTTCAATTTATTGCACAAAAATCCACTATCAGTTCCAAAACTGTAGAACAAACTCAAAAATTGAAAAAGAATGAAAATCTACAGAAAAAGGACAAAGACACTCCTGTTGGCATGAAGAATGTTGCACACAAGTCACACGATCTCTCACACACTTATACTAAAAAAGGGTCATGTTATTATTGTGGGAAGGTAGGTCACGTAATGGAAGATTGCAGATTGTTGTTAAAGGATGAGCATGCAAGTGAAACATTACATTCTAGAAATTCTTTTGGTAGAAACCATGATACTAGGAAGCCTGATGCTTCATGTTAGTATTGTGGTAAGCATGGTCATCTCATGAATGCATGCTTTATCATGAAAGAAGACAATAAACTGCATGTCAGGTCTTCCATGCATTTTCATGGCCCATACGGAACTAAACCCAAGTCTATTCAGCACATTGTGTGCTTTAACTACAACAAGCCTGGGCACAAGGCTGTTGAGTGCTGGTCAGGAAATTACTGGAATGATTCTGAATCAAATAGTAAGCATCTTAGGTGCTTTGAATGTGGTAAGTACGGGCATACAGTCAAGAATTGTTGGTATGTTCAGGGAAGCCTTCTAAATGCAAAGTTTTCAAAATTTCCTGCAAGGCAATCAATGAATAATTGATGCTTCAATTGTGGTAAACTAAGGCATAAATCTACTGATTACTGGTTGTCAGATAATAAGAAACAAATTGTTCATGCATACAACATAAAATCTTATGATCATGTTTATAGACCTCATACTGCTGTTAATATGCATCATAAGAACCAAAAACCAGTCATTTCATGTAGATACTGTGGTAGAACTAGACATTCTATGGATAATTGTTACCTGATGGATCATGATGATAATGTTGCTAAAAGACTGTTCATAACACCTGTCAGGGTTAACGTAGGACCCAAGGCTGCTTGGGTCCCTGCAGGATCAAAATGATCAATATGTTGCAGGTGTGCATTGGAATGAACAAAGAGGGATAAATTAACCAAGGCACCCAAGTTGATAAAATCCCATTCAAGCACTCTTCAGGTAATTCTTGCACTCTTCACATGTGGTTAATTGAATTCCTTAGTAATCTATTTTTAACTGCATATCATGTTTCATGCATACATGCTCCTTTATTTGTTTTGACACTTGCATTGACCTTCATGGGCTTACTTGTTTGTACTTTGAGTTGTGTGTGCATATATGTGAATTGCATATACATGCATTTGACATACAGTCATTGAAAATCTGATGCACTTAGGACTGTTGGTATTGCATTGTCATGCATGACCACTATGGTATATCAAATGGTAAGCTACTAAAAGGCAGGTGAAATCTGTCTGGAGGTTCTTACTATGTGTGAGATGATTCTTTAGACCAAGTTCTCCACCTAGTACCATGGGTCATATTGCTTAATAGGGCAGTCTGAATGAGCATGAGTCACAAAATCATATGTTCACCTTTCATTGCAAACATTGCATAATGTCAGGGGGAGTCTGTCTAGCTCTTGCATGCCTTCATGCCACAAGAGGCTTGTATAGTCACTGAAAATCTGATAGGACTACATATACCCCCGATGCATCCATAAGCATAGTTCATGACTTCCCATACATAAAGTCACATGCACCATCTTCATGACATGTATGATGATTCAATGCATTTAGTTAGGGGGAGTCAATGCATTGCATACATGTTGCCAAATGCATACACTTATGTCATAATTCATTGCACATCACTCATATTGAAAATAACAAGATTGTGTTCTGCTGGCTGCTCATCTAGCTATTTTACTATCTCATTCAGTCAACCATTGCTCCCATCTTCAGCTTGAGCTCACCCATTTCACGAGTTTGAATTTACTGTGTTCTGCTTATGCATCTACTAAGGGGGAGCTGATCGTTCTTGAATAAATCTGCCTGATGATCTTCTGGGTATTTCTGACTCACCTTGACACATCCTTTGATGCACTTCTTGATAGTTTTCTTTTGGAAGTGTCGACACCATGAGCTGTCACTTTTGATTGTTCTGAAGTGTGGATCTTGTGAGCAGATGTCGACACAAAGAGTCGACACATTCTAGGATGATCTTCTGATCATGTTTTTGCACTTGCTCTCTTGATTGGAATACTTGTCATATTCTTAAACTTGTTTTTCGAAACACTGCATATCTCCTAGACCTTGGAGATCTTGAAACATGCATGACCTCCAGTTATCTTGCTTGGTGTGCATATCTGAAAATATTGAGCTTCAAAATCACTAATTCTTACTGGATCTCTTCTGTCAGTCATTCATGAAGATTTCAATGGGCATGTCTCGATCATAAGTCTGAAAACACTTGAACTAGGAATCTTCTATTATACGATTTTATGAATGTCTGAAATAACTCAGCTGGTTTAAGTTTAATGTATTCATTGAGTTTGACTTTAAATCTCTTAAAAGTATCTGAGTCAACTTTAATAAACTTTAACCAACTAATTCATGTTGAATCTTGTAAAATCTTCTGAAATCTGAAAATGTTAAAATCAGGGCTTTATTCGGTTAAATTATATGAAATCAGTATTGTTTTTAAGCATGTGATGATTCTGAAACATTCCTAAGGGTAAATTCTGTTAGAGTAATGATTTTGGTCACTGAGAAACCATGTCCATTGACCAAGAAGTCTAGAGGACTGTGTCATGAAGTGCCATAATTAACTCTGCTAAATAAAATTCATTGAATATCCAGGCAGAGCAATGGCTTGAACACTGAGAAATATACTTCACTTATCAATGAAATAAGGTAAAGTATGTCATGAGGTGTCAATACTATCTCTGAAGCATGACAGTTAGTCACACTAAGTGCTCAAGGATACTGGCGTCCAAACAACGTGTATCCTCTAGCCATAAGGTGTGTACTGAACTTAATTGCACCTGGTAAACTTGCTATGAAATCATGTACTGTGCATAAAGAAAAATCTGAAATTATTTGAAGAAGTATGACTGATCCTCAGGAACCAAATCTGAATTCTTTCATGATGTTTAACCTCAATACTAATGATTGTAATTTTTGAAGAAGTCATTGAAATTGACTGAGTAAGATGAAGGGAGGTTAATCAAGATATAAATATGAGGGCTTGGTTCACTTTTATTAAACATTGATGTTCAGATATGAGTACAGAATTTTATTGTCAAACTATGTATACATCATATTTAAACCATGATATTCAAATAAAAATTCATAAGCCCCTATAATGGAAGAGTCTGAACCATCCATTTATTCAGATTTATGAAATAAGTATCTTATTGAAAATCTTCTATTTCCTTGAAAGATCCTGTAGTCTGCATGCTGCCATGTCATCCTTCCTGAATGTCTTCTTGACATATCTCTCACCTTACATGTTTAATTCAATCATGTCATATATGTTTGTCTTTCTCGTCTCAAACTATTTTCTTTTTGATGAAGTCAAAGGGGGAGAATAGTTTGACATGAGTTAGTGTGACTCATAGTGTTGCCATCATCAAAAAGGGGGAGATTGTTGTGCCCCTGTGATTTTGATGATAGCAAACACTATGAGTCATCATATGTTTGTGTTTGCATGAAAGATTGAATGATTGCATGCTCAGTCATTTATCTAGCATGTTTCAGGCTCTACCACACACATCAGGTCCGAGCATATAGAGTGCGTCGGTGCATTGACCAATTCGTGCATATTTCTAATCAACACATGTTTGCATATATTAGCCATAGTCAGTGCATCGCCCTCATGCATACACAAGCACCCAAAGTCTGTACATTGGTGTCGCATGCACACTCAGTCCATGCACTCCTTGGTGACATGCCTGTGCATTCATCTTCATTGTGCATACTTTGTTAAATGCATTCTACACTACCCACTAGCAAGTCTACACATGCTTAGGTTCAATATGTTCTTTCATCTAGTGAGTGGTTTATTCGCACAGCACATATTTGATTGGAATTGGGTTTGCACACTAGTGCATATTTGATTGTTGGAACCCTAGTTTTGATAATGACAACTATGAATCATGTTTAGATTAAAATGGTTAAATCCTTTTATTTTGTTTTCATGTCTTGCTCACTTGCTGCAAGTCATTTCACGCTTAAGCACTTGTCTCCGTGCATAACATGTCCTTGCATCTCACCTGTCGAGGTCGGTGCAATCATCGTCTGGTATGGACTGTTAGATCTTGTCTCTTCATCTCAGTGCAAATACGTCTTGGTGCAAGCGGTGTCTTGTACTTCTCTTTATCAATTCGGTGCAAGTCTCTGTCTCACTCACAAACATTGTAGCCTCGTTTCCATCTCGGTGCATTACGTGTGTAGACATAAAATGGCTCAGTGCATTTCATTGCAGCATACACATTTAGGTTCGTGCATATCTTGCTTGTGGGTCTCGCCTTTCAGACTGGGTGCAAGGTCTGTCTTGCATCCATTTTTTGTTCGTATGATTCTTCTCTTTCATCTCCGTGCAATTCTCGCAAATCCAACTCCGTGCATCAACTGTGTTACACAGTTGTTTTAAGAGTCCGTGCATATCTTTGATCCTTTCTTTTGACTGAGTACAAAGTCTTCTTCGTGTGCCTCTTGGACCCATGTCTGTGCATATGGTGTCAAGCTGTTGTGTAAGTCAATACAATGGTTGACTTGAATTTCTCTACTCAGTGCATTCTATGTTTGAACATAACGGTGCAAACTATGCTAAGCGTTTGATTAAAGGCCTTGTGTTTTTCTGACAGAGATTCTCTCCGAGGAGGGGCACGTGATCCAAGGCAGATCGACCTCCTAATGAGTGCCACGTGGAAGGCTACAACGCTTAGATCACGACACGTGGCTGAGAGACTTCTGGAAGCTAATGGGCGGGAGTTCTTCATCCACACGCCCAGTGAGAGTATATAAGAAGACAGTGATCGATGCAAAAAGGAAGGAGAAGAAGAATGAGGAGCGAGCCTAATTAAAAAGGAGAGCCTGCACGATCCAGTGAGAAGAAGAAGAAAAGAGTGGTGGTGCTGGAACAAGAGGCCTCTAAAAGAAAAGAAAACAGAGCCAGCAGTTGAAGAAAAAAAGGACGAGAAGAAGGAGTTCCCAGAGAGTGAGAAGAGAGAGCCTAGAGGAAGAGATCGTGGAAGCAAAAAGATAGAAAAAGAAAGTGCAGTTACTCATTCTGAAGATCTATCTAGTTTGTTCGAGGATCAAATCCAGAACGACCGTGCTTACTGGAGTTTACTGTTTTTGTCCTTTTTTTCTCTTTTGATTTTTCTTTTGGTTGCCCCTTTTCACACTTTCTTCATGTGCTTCCGACACTCTATTTTTGAGTTCGGGTTCCTCCTGTGGACTCAGGAGAAGGGAGAAGTGTTCTCCGGTTTGCAAGTAGTGGTGTGCTATTTGTGGGTTACCCTCTGGTTTGGAGGAAGGGAGGATTGTCTCTGGTACTGGTCTTGTGGGTAGCAAGTCCAGGTGCCAAGCTTCTGTGAGTTACAGAACTTGGTGTGAGGGATTTGTCTCCCTCGGTTTGTCAAGCTGTTAGATAGCGTCTGTTTGCTGACTGAGTCTGCGGTTCTTGCTATTGCAAGGGAAGCCTCACTCTGGTTTGGAGTGAGGGGTGGACGTAGGCAGACTGTGGGTCTGACCGAACCACCTAAAAACTTTCCATCCATCGTGGTTTGATTGCTCTATCTGATTCGCTAGATGTATGCTTAGGCTCGACCTATATTTCCCATCGAGTGGGTATTTGGTTTACCTGAGCACCGATCGTATACATTTGATTTACTCTAGTTGATGTTCTGTGTGGGCTCTCATCCCTGCAGATGTTTGCTTTAATTCCGCATATCAGGTTGATTTAAGTTTTTATTTGAGCAAAGTTTTTAGAGGGATTCATTCACCCCCCTCTGAATCCGGGCCTTGCTCCACAACAGCACCGATGAAGCCAACCAAGCGATCGAAGAAGTTCACGAAGGTCTGTGCGGGGCACATTTGGGGGGGAAGGTCACTTGCTAGGATCTTGCTACGGTGAGGTTATTGGTGCCCCACCCTACAGTGTGACTGCTCGACCTACACGTAATGTTGTGACTGTTGCCAGTGATTCGACCACTTGGTCCATCAGTCAGCAACGGAGCTCGTCACCCTAGCCGAGCCTTACCCTTTTGCTCGCTGGGCAATCGATATCCTCGGGTCGTTCCCCACGGCCCAGGCCCAGAAGAAGTTCATTATCGTCGCCATCGACTATTTTACTAAGTGGATTGAGGCCGAAGCCACTGCAAGGATCACCGAGACAGTCGTCTGGAACTTCGTCTGGAAGTCGATCATCTGTCGCTATGGCATCCCCCGGGTGATAGTGAGCGATAATGGCCGGTAATTTGATTCTCGATACTTCCAAGACAGATGCGCTGACCTCAATATTCGCAATCACTTCACTTCGGTCGCCCACCCTCAGGCTAACGGGCTGGTCGAAAATGCCAACAAGGCTATCTTAAAAGGCATCAAGACTAGGCTCGGTAAAGCCAAGGGCAGCTAGCTCGAGGAATTGCCGAACGTACTCTAGTCGCACAGAACGACTCCCAGAACGGCAACCGGTGAAAGCCCTTTTCAGCTGGTATACGGTACCGAGGCCGTGATCCCGTTGGAAATTGGCAACCCCTCCCTCCGAGTCATCTGCTTCTCATCCGAGGCAAACGACCAGAAACTACTCGAAAATCTCTACTTAGTAGATGAAATCCGGGAGATTGCCAGCATCAGAGCAATGGAGTACCAACGCTGCCTCACTCGATACTAAAACGCCAAAGTCCGAGATAGACACTTCCAGTCGGGAGATTTCATCCTCAGGAAAGTCGAAGCCTCTCGACCACTTGAGGTGGCGGGCAAGTTATCCCCTAACTGGGAAGGCCCCTATCGAGTGGTCGAGACGCTCGGAAAAGGAGCATACCGTCTATCTACGATGGAAGGAGAACCCGTCCCTCGGACCTGGAACGCAACTACATTACGCAAGTTCTACTTCTGAGTACTGAGTATTGTGCAAACGACATAAGATAAGACAAAAGGCTCCTTTCTTCTGTATTCAAACAACCCGTTTGTACATCAGGAAGGCCGAAGCCAATAAAATACGTATCAAAAAAGCAAAAGATCCACCTAGCGCTGTCGTATGAGCCCATCGCTCAGCTGACTCGGATGACCTTCCTGCGTCCAGCCACTGACTCTGCCTAGTGCAGAAACTGGCTCGGATAAAGGATAGTTGACCCCATTGGCTTGGGCAGCTCGAGACAAAGGTGACATAGGGATTAAAAAAAAGAAGGCTACCTTCCATGTTAAACTTGGAAGAGAAGGGGGAGAGGGAATGCATATGAAAGCATCTTCCCCGCCAAACTGCCAACTCTTTGGAAGAAAGAGAGTACATGCACCCTCCGAAGAGTGAAAGAAAGGAGGAGCAGAGTAGAAGAGGGAAAAAGAGGCTGCCAGAAAGAAAAAGAAACCAGTAGAGCTGGATGAGGAGGCAAGTGAAGGCCTGGAAGGGATGGAGCTTAGTTGGCTTCCTCCTCCCATCCGTGAGGCGAGCAGGAAGGGATGGGCAGTAGGGATGTCTGATCCCCCCATCCGTCCTCCATCTCGCCCCCCTGCAAGCACTGCCGGAACTGATAAAGGGAAAATGGCGTGCCTCTGCGTGTCGGCCCCTTTTCAAGTCTGTCCGCCGGCCGTTGACTCCTTTTCAAGTCCGGAGCAGCAAGAACTCCCTGCCCCCCGTTATCGGCAGCCTCCTCATCTAGAGCTTCCTCCATGCTCCGGATACAACGGCACAACGCTACGTGAAGAAGGAATGAAGAAAAACTGTCAGGGAAAACCCTAAGCGGTGGAGAGGAAGGGACGCCCTTCAGTCCCTCTTGTAGGCGAAGGGAGGCTAATTGCCTTAAATGATTCCCTCCCCCCTCGAAAACACGCCAGAAGGATTTCTCCATGCGAACGGTCACCTCAAACTTCTCGTCTTCCGCCCCAGCGGGACACACGAAGCGGCCAGGCACTTAAAGCGTGGGAAAACGGAAAGACACCCTGTCAGACGCTCACCCAACCATTATGCGAGATTCACACAAAAAATATTGATTCTTTCCAAACCACCACAGATACGCTGGACAGAATACGGCAATAGCGATATGAAACAGATAAGTATTCATCACAATGCCACTACCTTATTTATTTCTACACAAAATAGGGAGTCTTTTCCTTCAAGAAGGGAAAAGGTATGCAAAAAGAAGAAGCGAAACAGATACATCAGGCCTCTGGCCCACCTTGAAGACCAGAAGTAGAGGGCTCGAGCGGTCTGCCCCCGGCAGCCTCGGCGACGGCTGACCCTGGCACCGACCCCACCGGCGTGGGAACTGCCTCGGTTGCGTGCCCTCCCGAAGCATCCGGAGTTGGCGACCCCTCGGGCGATGAGCCCTCGGGATCCTCTTCATCCTGCGCCGAAACAGAGGAACTAGAGGATGACAAGTCCGAGTCATAACATTGACCGGACGGGAAGTCAACCACTCCGGACGCCTGCTCCTCGGCATAAGAAATGGCCCGGTCGTAGCCCTACTGGAACCCCTTGCGGATCCCCCGGCGGAGTCCTAGCTCGTAGTAGGGGAGGGCAGCCTCCTTAAGGTCGAGCCGGTAAGCCTCTGAGCTCTTGTATTGCTCGAGAGCCTCCGCCCCGGCCGATTCCACCCTACCGGCAAGCTCGGCCTCCCTCTGCTCCACCTCAGCTACCTTCCGCTTGGCCTCAGCAGTCCGCCCTTCGGTCGCCGCCACCTGCTTCTCTGCCTCAGCTTGATCAGCCTCGGCCTCCCGCCGAAGACGCTCGGCTTCCTCCACGCGGTCTACTAGCTCGGCATGCTCGGTCTCCCACCGGCCGTCCAGCTCAACGCGTGCTAAGCGCTCCTCTTCGAGAAGCCGGTTCTTCCTCTCGAGCAATTCACAGGCCTTGGCCAGCTGCTCGGCTAGCGCCCGGGTCTCCACTTGGCTCGATCGTACCAGCTCCCTTATTGAGGAGAGCTCCCGCCGAAGCCCGTCACACTCCTAGACGAGCCGAGTCAACCTCCTGTCCGACCCACCGATGGTCTAGGCTAGGTTCGCCCGCTCCCACTCCGATCGAGCGTGCGCTTCTGCCAGAACCACCCCCATCTGGGCCAGGGCCAAGCCACCCTCCATAAACCCGGTGAGAGCCGTGGACGGGGAGTGCTGCCTACCTCCCCCCCTCACCTTCACGGATATACCACGACACACCTAGTGCAGGGGGCCCGAGATACCCAGCCTCTCCAAGACCGCCGAAATGGAGAACCCCCCATCGCCCGACGCCCCACCGTATGGCCCGGATCCAGCCCCAGTCTCGGCCGCCTCTCGCGTCCCGGTCGGATTTTCCTGCGGCCTCTCCTTACGGATCGGCTCGGCACTGGCATCGCCACCTGGAGCGCCAGCCTCGGCCACGATCACAGGACCCCCAACTTTGGCCACGGCCCCCTCGGCTCCGGCCGAGGGGAGAGCCGGGTCGGCCCCGCTGCCGGTTGCAGGAGCCCCCTCGGCCCCCTTGGTCCCAGCCAAAGGAGGAACAAAGCCCACATCATCACCGCTCACAGGTTCAGCCCTGACCTCCTCGACCCCCTCTGGCTCGACTGGTGGGAGAGCCCGCCCGGTAGGGTCGGCCCCACTGTGCCCGACGGAGGGGTGAACCGCGATAGGGTCGCCTTCGACCGTGGGGATGACCCCGGCCTTCTTGGCCCGCTTTCCAGCCCTCGCAGCGGCCCGGATCATACCCTCCACAGGGTCCTTGCGCTTGGGTCCCTGCGGTCCAAAGGATTCGCCCTTGGCCACTCCCTTGCCCTTATCTTTGGTTCGGGAGCGACCCACGGGAGCAGTCGGTTCATCGGCAGCCGAGTCATCTCTAAGCTCGATCACCTCTGCGGCCTCCTTCAGAGGCTCCCGCCTAGTGTCTGCACAAAGAAGAAGATGTATTCAGGAAAAGAAAGACGACCCCCACATCTGAAGGAAAATCTAAGTTGTGGCACCTGAGCCCGACGGGTGCAGCCGCATGAGAAGACACCACTCGATATTCTCCGGTGTCACCAGTTCCTCGGTGGACTGGCGGTTTTTCAGCAGGGCGGCTGCGTACTTCTCCACGTGAGGGGGGAACTCATCCTGCCTAGGAGGGATATTAGGGTGGAAATTGGGGATTACTAGTCACCTCCAGGTTTCCTCCACTGAATAAATCTTCACCCAGAAGAATTGGGTTTTCCACCCTTTATGCGAAGAATCCTTCGCCGCCAAAGAGACACAACTCCTATTCCGCCTCGCCTGGATGAAATAGAAGCCCTTCCCCCCAAAGGATGCGCTTTCAACTCAAAGAAATAGTGGAAGAGGTCCATGGAAGGAGGAACTCCGCACTATCGACAGAGAATACGGAAGGCGGAAAGGAGGAGAAAGGAGTTGGCTACCAACTGAATGGGCGCCAGCTGAAAAAAATTAAGAAGCTGAAGGATGAAATGTTCAAAAGGAAGGTGGAATCCACCCTTCCACGATAGAAGAAACATACAGATGTGGCCTGTACGAGAGTCCAGGCTCGTCTCGTATGGGGTAGCAGCGGCAAAACTGAACTTATGGGGCAGGCGATACTGATGCTCTAGCCTCCTCACACCCGCCTCCCCCAGTTCGCTGCAGTTGGGGACCGGCGCCCTCACCACCTGCTCACCCTCCCACTCCTCAACATTTGGGCACTGGCCCGCCATGGAGTCAGAAGAAGACTCTGAGGGAAGGCGGTCCCGAGACCCTGAAGATTCCGGGGAAGGAGGAAGCTGCCGGACGGCCTCCGCGGTTATCGCCGCCAATTCCTCAAATGCCACCGCAAGCCTCTGCTCCTCCATCGTGTCCTCACGGCGCATCGAGGAGCCCCAAAAACAAGAACGAAGGAGAGCCAAAACCCTAAGAGACGGAGGGAGTCTGGAATGTCAACAAGCACCCAACGCCTATAAACCCACACGGAAGGCAGCGCGTCGTTCTGACCTCCGAGGAAAGGGGGCCCCTTCAGTTCAAATCCGTCAGGATCATCATTAACACGGGCACAGGTGACCACGACACGTGGCTTCCTAAACACCACCAGATTTCCACCCACCTGAGCCACGCTGGTCTGTAACCCCAAGCAGCTACTCGACCGAGCTTACTAAAGCTCGGGAGTAGGAGGGGGACAAGTGGAGAGGGGGGTTTCTGTAGCTCAATTAAGAGCAGCCAAACTAGGCCCATCAGGATCGAACGAGGCTCAGCTCATCCGAGTGACAGCCCTCCAGGGCCCACTTTGGCAGAAAAGCCCAATAAAGATCACTCAGGATCCCATCCTTCCTCGACAGCCCTTAGGCTCGGAAGGCCCGAATGACAGAATGGAGGAAGACCCACGCCCGAGCCATCCCTCATCGGGATGAAGGGCGAGCGCTTCACGCCCACTCCGATCTGACTACATCCGAGCTATGCCCATCGCCCGGACAGGGCTGGCACTTCTCATGCTTGCATCGACTGACAAATGCTTATCCATGCAGCCGTTGACAGTCCTTTATGAGCAGGAGTTCAGCGGGATAAGGGTGCCACGATCTCCCAAGGTCATGAAGAGCCCACGATGAGGACGTAACGATCCCATAATGAGGACGTAACTCCTGCCTGAAACTCCTCAACTTATGGGACTCATCAAGGGAACTCGCTATATAAACAAGGGATTCTCTCCGGTGGCAGGTAAGGCAGATAGAGGCCTAACACTCCCTGAGCAGGAACCACTTCACCATCTTGGTGTTGGGGAATCTCATGCATCTCTTTCAACCTCCCTCAATACCTTCCACCATTGCTCTACTGACTTAAGCATTGGAGGGTTTCCCCAGGGAACCATCCCTGGGCCTCCTGATTCGTTTCCCTTTCTCTGCAGTTCACTATCCGGTGATCATCCTCCCTGCTTAGGACCAGCGTGAGATCATGCCCCTTCAAACAAGTTTTTGGCAATGTTCATATGAACTTAATTGCAGTTGAAGATGCAGTTATTAAGGCAGAGCATTCCTATGACCTTCAGCCTACGGATGTAAATTCAGTTGCCTTAGAAGAGGCTAAGTCAGTATTATCTGATAGGCTGCTTCAACAGGAGTGCTTCTGGAGACAGAAATCCAGGGTTCGATGGCTCTCTGAAGGGGATAGAAACACCAAAAAAATTTACTCTACCACAGTGGCCAATAGACGCAGACAAGTAATATCACAGCTTCAAAACACTGCTGGTATGCTTACTTCGGATCTTTAAGAAATGAAAGGCATTGCAGTTTCCCATTTCCAACAGTCTTTTGCTACTCAAGACCATTGTTGAGCTATGGTTTTGATGATAACTAAACTTCATGTGTGATGGAGATTGTTGAGCTATGACTTTGATGATAACTAAACCTCATGTGTGATGATGGTGGTTTTGATAATCACAACATATTGTGTGCTTGATTAGTGGAAAACATCTTCATGATAAATGAACTCACATGTGGCTATCTTATCTTGCAGGTTGCTTTACTAAGTAGGTTGATGATTGAATCATGCATGCTGCACCTTAGTCTTTGGAGGTTTCATGTGAAGACTATGCTTCTCAGTGAAATGGTTGAGTCCTTATGGATATGAAATTGATTGCATGGCCTTGTGTTGTGTAAATGCATAGCCATTTCATTACATGCTCTGTTGAGAATTTCCTCTGGTTCTTGTATATCATGAATGCATGAGTGATGGCTCCTAGTCATTCTGATCATATGGCTTAAATGCTTTGAAATGGTTTAAGGGAGAACTGGGTTGAAGTTGGGATCTTCAAATTCGTTGGTTGAATATTAACTTGCTTCTAAATTCCCGGAAAGTGCAGGTTAATATTTCCCACATTATGATGGATTCAAGGTAAGAATTTATATTGGAATCCATGGTGACACTCTTCTAATCTTGAGTTGAAAAATGGGTTCTCAAGTGCTTTCATACAGATCTTTCATGTGGATTCTTATATGCCTCATGATAATGCTTTCGTAATCATATTTCATGTCATTTGGGTCTTGGTCTCAAAACTAGCTTCATATGTTAATGCATGACCCATATATTTTGATCTTGATCTAACCTCTTGGTTTATCATGTTTTTCAGGATGCAAAATCATTGTTGATCTTCATGGGATTATGGTAATATTTAATCAATTGTTTCCCTTTAGTTTGATGGAGGTTTTAGTTGTTTTTTAAACTCAAACTACCTAACAGTCTTCACCATTTTCAATCCAACCATTGGATCTCCATTCTAAAAATTTTATGTTATAGCTCTGGGAGTCCTCTTTCCAACGCTTCTAGTCTCGCTTCGATCGGAGTTCGGAGCTAGGAGAATTAATTCCTGCCGCCGAAGCGTGCAGAGCTGTTTTTATGAAGCTGCCTGAAAGGGTCGACCCTTAGGGTCGACCCCTCAAGAAAGGGTCGACCCTAAGGGTCGACCCCTGTAAACCAGAACCAAAATTTGTTCTGTTTGGGTTCTGGAAACCCAAGGGTCGACCCTTGGGGTCGACCCCTTGAATTCTGGAAACCCGAGGGTCGACCCCAAGGGTCGACCCATGTAAAACAGAACACAAAATCCACTCTGTTTGACTTCTGTATGCCCAAGGGTCGACCCCAAGGGTCGACCCATGCCCCGAGGGTCGACCCCAAGGGTCGACCCCTACAGGTCCTGTTGCTGTTTTTGTTGAACCAGAACCTGGTTCTGAGAGGGTCGACCCCTGGGGTCGACCCATGAACTTCTGGACCTCTAGCACAGCACGAGGGTCGACCCCAAGGGTCGACCCTTCTGTTCTGGGCGGCGCCGGTTTTGTTGACTTGTTGGTTTCGAGCCACATGGGCTTATACAGCTGTTAAGGTCTCCGGGAATCACTCCATAATATATGGATCTGGTCCCCTGAACGTCCCTTGACCTGTCTAGGAGTATAAATCATCTTGTTAAGGGTGTAAACCCTAAGGGATTTTCGTATACACTATTTTCAGGTTTCTTTCTAACCCTTCTTCGTGCAGGTCGCAGCAGCCACCTCCAGCCCTTGTTCCTCTTGTGTTTGTGCGTGAATGTGAAGGGAAGAAGGAGGATTCGAAGTTCCAATCAACCCTCTACTGCTGGCTGCGAGTGAAATCAAGATTCAAGCTCATCCGATTCAAGATTGTCAAGAACGTCTTCCTGCTGCACAAGTGTTCGATTAAATTCCGAGAAGAGAAAGGGGGAGCTTCTACAAGGATAAATCATTCTCTCTTCACACCTTTCATTCTGATTCCTTGAGTTTAAACTTCAGCATATGTTGTAATCTTTATCTCAGATATTTGTGTGTGTGTGGATCATTGTTGGATCCGTGGTCGTGTGTGTGTCTGATTTATTCGTGTGTGTACGTAGGTCTTCCTAGATCTACGTTTGTGTGTGTGGGTGTCTAGTTAGATCAGTTCTGTATCTTGTGTGTGGTTTGCTGCACTTGTGGCAGTGTGTGTTCGTGTTGGTGATCCGGCCATCGGATCGTGTGTGTGTTGTTATTCCGGTCGTTGAACCGTGTGGGAGACTACGTCTCTGTGTGTGTGTCTGTGTTTTGGGGCGCGTCCCCGTGTGTGTGTGCAGGCGTCATCCTGCGTGTGTATTTGGAGCGTCGTCTCTGGTTGGGAATTTATTCCCGAGTGAAGCCTCACCTAGTTTGGTGAGGGGTGGACGTAGGGAGCCCGTCGTGGTCTCGAACCACCTTAAAATCCCTGTGTATTGTGGTTTGCTTTGCGCACTGGTTTGGTTTATTTTGTGTATCCATCTATATGATCGTGTGGGATCGGTGAACTTGAGAGAATCGGTTTAATGGCTTAATCAACTTCCTTAATTCTGTTATATGTCATTAACTCCACCGTGTGCACTCGTCTTGTCTCATAATGTTTGTTGTTATCAAGCTTGCCAGATCAACAGTTTTGGGTGTTTTAATTGTTGTCTCATTGCCTTTGATAAAAGGTCAAGAGTTTTATTTAAAATTGTAGTCACCCAATTCACCCCCCTCTTGGGTGTCATTGATCGAGGGACCCAACAACCATGATATAGATGAAAATTTTATAGACTGCATCCCTCGGTTGGTGAATTAGTATGACAATGAACTCTTCTGTGCTATTCCCACTGAGTCAGAAATTCATGATGTAGTTTTCAAGTTATCTCCTTACAGTGCCCCGGGGCCTGATGGTTTCTCGGGTGCCTTCTACCATAAATCTTGGGATATTATTTCTAGCTCCGTTGTTAGTGTTGTCCAAGAATTTTTCATTTCACGGCAAGCTCTCCCTAGGAGGTAGCTCTGATTCCCAAACGGCCCAATGCGACTGACATATCTGATTTCAAGATAATAAGTCTGTGCAACTACTTTTATAAAATCATATCTTCTATTATTAATAGCAGATTAGCCACCATTCTCCCAAAGATAATTTCTTTAGAGCAATTTGCTTTTGTAAAAGGAAGACAAATTGTAGAGAATATAGCACTTGCACAAGAGCTGTCCCATGAGCTGGGCAAGAAAACTAGGGGATCTAATGTTATGTTTAAACTTGATATGGCCAAGGCATACGACTGTTTAGAATGGGATTTTCTATTCTCTGTCTTACACAAATTTGGATTCAGCAATCAATTTATCTTTCTTGTTGAAAAAATGGTGAATAACTGTTGGTTTTCTATACTCCTGAATGGGGAACCAGCTGGCTTCTTTAAATCTTCAAGAGGGGTTCAACAAGGTGACCCTATTGCCCCCTCGTTATTCAATATTGTTGAGGAAGCATTGAACAGATCCTTGAATGAAGCCTACCTCAGTGGCCAGGTGGAGTGGTTTTCTGGTCCCAAAAGATGCCCCAATATTTCACATCTTTTTGTTGATGATACTCTGATATTCAGCAAAGCTAGTATTGTTTCAGTCAGGAACCTGCTTAAAGTTCTCAGAACTTATGAAAGAGCCTCGGGCCAGCAGATTAATGTAGCCAAAAGTGGCTTCTTTATGCACTCTAGGGGCAACAATAATGTTGTTAAGAGGGTTCAAGACATTACTAGTTTCGCCCGACATTCCTTCCCACACAAGTATCTAGGCTTCCCACTGGTGCTTGGCAGATGCAAGAAAATCCATTATGATGGAATTCTAAATTCCATCCAGAAGTGCATTACCGGTTGGAAATCTAGTCTTCTTTCTCAGGGCGCCAAGTTAGTTCTAATCAAACATGTCCTGACCTCACTGCCAATTTACTACTTGATTTCATCTCCTCTTCACATTCGCACTCATCAAGTGCTAGAGCAGTCCTTTGCTAATTTCTTTTGGGGTTCTTCCACCCATGGCAATAAAAAGCATTGGAGGTCTTGGCAGGCTATTTGCAAGCCGGTTTCCAATGGAGGTCTTGGAATCATGTCTCTTAGACATATGGAATCTGCTTTGAGGGTCAAGATGCTATGACAGGCTCTACATTCCAACTATCTATGGGCAGTGTTTTTTAGAGCCAAGTACATCCGGGATAGCCACTTATCTGATGTTCAATTCAAAAACTTGAAAGGCTTGGCTAGAAGGAGCTGGACTAAGGCAAAAAAACTCATTCTCCAGTATAAAAGGGTAATTGTTGGTGATGGCAGTCACACAAATTTCTGGTTTGATAAATGGTTTGGCAGTCTCACTCTATCTGAATTGGTCCCTGCTAACCACATCCCCAACTCAAAAGTGACTATCCGAGAATTTTTAATCCATCCTACTAATGATGAATCGGCACTACAAGATAGATTCTTCCCTTCTAAAATCAGCAATGCATTGAGGAATGTAACTCTGAACCAAGAGCAGGATCTGGAGATTTGGAGTCTTTCACCATCTAGGAAATGTAGTGTTGCTTCAACTTATAAAATCATTTGTAGCAGTAACAACTATTAGACCTATATCCCGTGGACTCGATTTTGGTCAAACTGGTTTCCAATCAAGATCTCTGTACACCTATGGAAAATGTTAAGCAACTATCTTCCTCTTGATTCAATTATCCAGCGGGTGGGATTATCTCTTTGTTCTAAATGTTACTGCTGCAAGGAGTCACATGAAGAAGATATTAATCATTTATTCATCAAAAGTGAGTTGGCTACTCATGTCTGGTCATCTTTTAGATCTTTTGGTATGCAAATTGAAGGTAATTCTATCAGAGCCCTAATTCTGAATACCATTAGCAGCTCACAGCAAAAGTCATTATTCAGCCTCTTCACACGAGCTGTTATTGGCTATGGCATGTGGGAACTATGGTGTGCAATAAACTTAGCCAAGTATGATGGTAAACACATATCTAAGCAAAGTCTTGTTCACAAGATTACCTCCAAGGTGAAGCAAACTTGTCTAGCGGCAGAGCTAAAGGAATCAAATCTCAGCAAAAGGAAAATCTTGGATGAATTTGGGCTTCACAATGTCAACTCTAGACACCAACAACTTCAGGCCATTAAATGGATCTGCCCACCTTGGCCATCCCTTAAGCTTAACACTGATGGTGCCTCTAGGCAAACAAGAGATTCTGGGGGAGGTGGTGTTATTAGAGATCATAGAGGAAACATTCTCCTTGCCTTTTCTCATTTTTATGGGAAGTCCAATAGCATCATAGCAGAGGCTCGAGCGCTCCTTGATGGTGTTAAGTATTTACGCACCATGGATTCCAAGCCTGCCCTCATTGAATGTGACTCGAAAATTCTTGTACAGATCATCAAAAGACAAACCCAATGTCCATGGTCCATCCTCACATACGTCAGAGAAATTTGGAGTATTCTTTCACAGCTGGATACTATCACTCACATCTACAGAGAAGGCAACACTGTGGCAGATTCTTTGGCTTCTTTATCTTGCACCTTGCAATGTAATTCTTTCTATTCTTACCATGAGCTTCCCTCTAATATAAAGGGTGCAGCTCGTTTAGATAAGCTAGGTTTGCCTAGCATCCGATTGATGTAAATGTAATTCTTTCTAAATAGTAATAAAATTCACCCCCTAGTGATATGATGGTGGAGTGGCATCCCCCTTACCTCTGGTAAGGGCTGCACTCTCCCACCTATCCCTAGGCAGGGTTTTCCCCAAAAAAAAGGTGTTAGATTCTAGATTATCAATAGACCATCCAGAAGCATTGGAAAATCAACCATTGGGTCAAACCCCGGGTTAATCAATACTTAGTCACAAAACGGTCATTTCGGGGCCGTTTCATTGAGAGGCGGTCATGCTAGGACTATTTCTATGAAGAGGCGATCATGCTAGGACCGTTTCTAGACAGAGCCGACACCAGAGAGAGAAGGGTCGATGCAAGGACCAGTCTGGCATAACGCGGTCATTCCAGAACGGCTACTAGACAGTAGCGGTCGCCTGAGAACCGCGGTTAACCTGACTGTAGAAAAACACTAGTAAGCTTGAGTGCTCTCTAGTTCAATGGGCTTTGAGGGTATAACCAGCTCGACGTCCTAGTGGGAATCCTAGGCTCGCGCAGACTTACAGAGGCCATGAAACAAGATCACCTAGTCCGGTGGAAGGAATATCCAACGGAGAGGATCACAAGTCCAAGATTGTATTCCTATCAAGTGCAAAGTGTAACTAATAGTCACGCACTGGAGCACGCACTATGTACTTACGAAAGACTGCAGATGAGAGTGGATCGTATAAAAACAGTGATCAACCATCAATAACACAAGTGCATAAACCAAGTAGAAATAACTTTAATACAAACTATATGAATTTTGTCATGAAAATAGCATAAGCTTAAATTAGGTATTTAAAACATGAAAGACATGAAACCTAGCATGTTTAATGCACAATATAACCAAGTTCCTAAATGTACTATCATAACTAGGAATAAGGCCTAATTACCTAGGCTTAACATATATATATAATAGGGTCAATCTGCAATCTGTTTGGAGTTAACAAAGTGTAGAAAACTGAAACCTAGTAGCGGTCTTGACAGAACCGCCTATACACAGTAGCGGTCGTTTGGGAGCCGCTATTAGACATTAGCGGTCGTTGGTAGACTGTTTCTATTCTGTATCAGACAGCACATAACTATCGAGTGCAAGGCCTATCCTAGGGCAATAAATGCATAAAAAACATGGGGAATAAATGGATAATATGTAAGACCATGTTTATAACGAAGAGGGTGCATGGAAATACATGGATCATGCCAAAGTTCTTATCTTTAATTGGAAGGTGCAGGACTATGCATGCAGAAATAACCAAGATGCGGAGTCGTAGTAAACCATGAAATATGTCATGTATAGAGCATGAAATCACATCAAAACAGAGGGATTTTACTCCTAACTTGATGTTTAAGTCTTTTATTGAGATAACCTACCTTTGTAATAGGCTTTAGACCTCGAATTTTGGACTGGAAGGATGACCTAGTTTCGGCACGTCCTGTGCTAAACCAGCAACTTCTTTTCCCTCATTCTCATTAATCTCTTGACCTAAATCCATGAAATTTGGAGGGTAGGTAGAAGATACAAAGGTTAACAAATTGTTCTAAAGGTAGAACTTCTAAATACCTTGATTAGAGCTTCCAATCCCTAGATCTTCCTTGGACCGGCACGCTGGTTCCTGAGTGCCTTGCAGAGGAACAACAACTTCGGGGGCTTCTAACTTTCTGGACACTTGAACTCCAAGCACGAGATTTGGAGGGATGTTAGTTAATACTAAAAGGAACATCATGTTACAAATAACCAACCTGAAATTGTCACGCCCCAAGCATGGAAGGAACCCGGTACGCATGACGAGTTATATCAATCATGTCAATCAGAGCATAAGTGTATTCGACACATAAAGAGAGCAAGCAAAAGTAGAGATAAACCAAATACTTTATTCATAATAACCTTCAAGGTACTTCGATTACAAAATCTCAATAAAGTACTGAGGACAATCTTGACTCAATAAAAGAAAATTACAATGATTGACCCAAGAAAGTAGAAAAATACACGACTGGATAGACGCTTTAATAGTCGGGTGGCTCTATGCTCTTCACTCATGTACGTTCCCTTCCGAGTGATCTTTGTCATCGGAATTACCTGAAAAATATGGGAAACACTAGGGTGAGCGAACGCTCAGTAGGAATTATATCTCAAGTACAAGCATGAATTAAGTAATTACGTGTTACATGAATGCAAGTCTAGCTATGCATGTACACATAAAAATGACAAGAGAGACAATGTCAAGAGACAATAGAAACGAGCTAGCAAGATTTCAAGATATATTCATATAGAATGTATCAAGATGATCAAGCATGTAATCATATCAAGTCATGTCACGTGAATTGCCTATCATATTATCAAGCAAGTAAATACCTATTCCGGGCCACGCAAATCATGTCATGTCAAGTCAAGTACGAGTCGTGGAATGTCAAATCTAGCTAGTCATGCACTTCGGTGCAATGCCACATCGTGATCAATATAGCTCCGATGGGCACAAGTACTTTCGGGTGCTCCTCCCAGGACCAGATCGGGCCCTATATGCACAGGCATTGAGTCATGTATATTTTAGACATCCACTATAGTTATAGCCAATATAGAGTTCCAAAGAAATAACCATTGTAGGATGATAAAGTAGATTTCACGAATGAAGGAGTTCAAGGGTTGAACTTTGAACAAGTATGACACATCATTAATCCTCACAAAAACCAAGACATGGCGTAAAACTGGATAAATGGCGCCCACTCAGTCGCCACCAATTACAGAAACAGCGCCCACATGCGTGGTCGTACATGCTAGATGAAATAGCACCCAGGATCAGGTCGCTATATCAGGGAAATAACGGCACTAAACAGGTCTCCAATTCCTTCTGGCGCCCATGTCTGTGTCGCCAATTGCTGACAGAGAACAGACTTCTCAAAGAGGCCAGAAATAGCACTCTACGAGGGCTAAAGCATCACGTTTCTCCAGAGTGACGTGACAAGACACGGTGTCATGGGTTTTCAAGGTACAACCTGCTTGGTGGCCTTGAGGGAATCTAAGGCTTCGCGTAGACTTACGGAGGTCTCTATGATGACATCACCAGTCCGAAGGAAGGAATATCCCGTGGAGGGTTCAAACATCACTGAGAATTGAGTGTGTAATCGATGAAATCAAAACAGAGACTCCATCTATGGATGTGAGATGAGAGTGTCACTAGACCCGCGATATGGGCCAGAAAATGCGATAAAATAGTGTTACAAGAAATCAGCGCCTATATAGAAGTCGCTATTCAATGAAATAGCGACCTTCTGAAAGGTTGTTCAATCAAGAATAATATCAGAATTTTCATGAATATAATGGAAATTAACGACACTGTATAAGGGCATAAATTCTAACATTTTCCAGAAATAGTATTAATGATTTTTCAAATAGCGACTGAATACAGTGGCATTCATTCATTGAATGACGCCCTGACTTCGGTCCTCAATTCTAAATTTTCAATATCTGCACAATTTACTGGTTATTTACAAATTAGCACCCTTGCATGAGGGCGTTCATTATTTAAATAGCGACTATGTATCTGTCACCCATTATTTGTCTGATGCTACGCATCGGGTAGGTACAATCACAGACACATGGTCTTTATAGTTTATCAAAACAGGAAAGTGAAGAAATGAACAGATAGAGAAAAATATCAGGATTTCAGGAACATGCTCATGCAACATTTTTAACGTCAGGTTTTTCAGATATAATTTTCTTAAGCAGGTGATATTTATTAGATGCTAAAAGAATTAGCGGATTGACAAAGAGTCGTTCATTAAATGGCGCTCTGACCGCTGTCGCTATTTAAAGAGAATTAGCGACCGTGCATGCGGTCGTTCATTAAATAAGCGCCCATGATAGGGTCGCTATTTACCAAAACACAGTAAAACCTACGGATACAGAAATAGAACACAAGGTATCAAGCTATATGTCCTATATGAATGAGATTACTGTGATTTTAACAAGTTGGGCTTCTTATCTTGAGAACACCTACCTCTTTGACTTGTTTATGGGTGACGAACTAAGAGATCTAAGGATAACAAGAGCAACTGCAGCAGCAGTTGCTCGATCAGGAACTCGAACGGAGGAAGATAGATATGCAGCAGCAGCAACTGCAATACTTCACGTGTATAGGGAGTGGCCAATAGAAAGAAGCAACTGTAGGAGTAGACGATGCACTGCAGGATCTTGAAGGAAGAAGCAGGAGGAAGAAGCAAAACTTCTTCACGTCTAGAGTAGCAACTGCTGCAGGAGAAGTAGCAGGCACCGTCAAGAGAAGAAACACAACCCTCTTCCTTCACATGCGATAGCCAGAGGGTGGAGACGACGATGGCAGCACACAGCAGGACATCGACACACATAGGGACTCCCTTTGAACGCAACAAAATAGGGTTCTGCTTGTCGATGGGGCAGGGTATTTATAAGGAAGGAAAACATAATGGGTTTTAAGTGTCCTAATGGGATTTAAGTTTCCCACGTAGCAATCCTAGTAAGTTTTAAACTTCGTATGCTAAGCTTCTTTATCCATATATGCAGTCGCTTTCCCAAAGCAACTAAAAACCCTAAAAGTTCATGCATGCATCGAACAAGATGAGGGTAATTAGCTTTTGGAATAATATATATATTGCTATATATATATATATATATATATATATATATCTTATCTTTCTTTTGAACGTAAGGAGGTTTATGGGCTTTTAAGACCCTTTAGTGATTATGTACATATATATATAAGAAGCCCATTAGTTCATGTACGTAAGAGGCCCATTTGGTTAAGGCCTTTTGTTAAATTTATTTGGGTTTCACAATCTGGTTTGATTTAGGCCCTTTATCGTTTAATTGAAGGTTTTTATTCACTTGAAAATTTTATTTCTTCTAATTTATCCGGGTTGCTACAGAAATAATGCCTCCTTACTTTGAACTACGTGCTCAAAAATAAGGGTTCGTGTAGGTCAAACCTGAGACCTATTTATAGGGTTTGCTACAATTTGAAGGATTAGATCGATTTGGGGGTCCTATTTAGGAGTAGAACTAATCCCTAAGAGTCCTAGACTAAGTTACCATATCAGATAACATCGAACTCTCGCATTTGGGCTGGATGAAAATCCAATTTTCTGGGGTTTCCAAAACCCCGTTCATGGACCCTGGTAGCGGTCGGAAGGGGACCCCTATTATGATATAGCGGTCATGTGATAGACCGCGTTTAGGCGTTTATTCTGAAAATTTTGGATTTTCTTAATATCTCCTAGTTATCCCGTTAATTGGCCTATTTATCTTATTTAAATCCGTAAATTGCCCAAATTACGTTTCTAATATTGGGCTTGCGTCAAAAGGCCATAGGATTGGGTCTTTGGGCATATTTGAATTGGGCTTAGTCTTTTGGTTATTATAGGGCCTGTAAGTTGATTTAGTTAATCCTTAAGGCACTTTAGTAGCCCATTGAGCCTTTTTAAATGCTTAATAATCATATTTAACCCAAAAAAATTCCTAGAAAATTCCCGGGCATTACACCCTCTCCCACTTAAAAAGAATTTCATCCCCAAATTTAACGCATGTGGTCTTTAAGGAGAGTGTACTTACATTCAAATATCTCCGAAAATCTTTTGCGCATAGATTCTTCCATTTCCCATGTCGCCTCGTGTGGCCAAGATTTGCTCCATTGGACTTTGACCATGGGAATAGTTTTATTCCGAAGTAGACGTACTTCTCGCTCGATTATTTTGATTGGATTTTGCTCATACGTCAAATCCTTTTGAACTTCCAATTTGTCATAGCTTATAATATGGAATGGATCAGGGACGTTCCTTTTGAGCATTGAGAGATTAAATACATCGTGGACTCTAGCTAATTGTGGGGGCAAAGCTATCCGATACGCGACCTCACCAACCCTTTCAACAATTTCAAAGGGGCCGATGAATCTTGGAGTGAGCTTGCCTTTAATGCAGAACCTTTGAATACCTCGACCCAGAGAAACTTTGAGAAACACATGTGATGGGGACATCTCCGACCGTTCCACATTTTTTGAGGTTCCTGATGATCACCAGCAGTACTACATCTTGTTCGTCACTTTATTTCGAGTCATATGATGTATTTTTCACTTTCTTATTTGAGTATTATCATGTAATTTTCCTTTTAATTGAGTCAAGTACCTAGGTTAATAGGTCATTAGAGTGGTTAATGTGTCATTTGGGCCCAATTAGATGGGCTAGGTCCAGGGAAGCCCCCACCCCCTTGGTTTCTTGTTAGTAGTCCAAAATTCAGGGACTTATGTTAAATTGTAGGAATCCTATAAATAGGACCCCACTCCCACCATTTGGAGCTAATGAATTATTGAGAAAAGAATTATCCACAAGAATTGTGCCTCCTTCTCTCTCTAGCTCTCTCTCTCTATTTCTCTCTCTCTCTCTCTAAAGGGGGCAAACCCCATTCTCTCTCATCCCCACCCCAAAATTCGAAATTCACTCTCTCTCCTCCCTATTCACCTCTAATTAAGACCCCTCCCCCTTCCCCATACCTCCCATTTAAGTCCCCTCCAACCCCTAGGTGGAATCCCCTTCTCCTAGGCACCTCTCCCTCCTCCTAAGCAACCTTTCCCCTTCCCCATACAACCTTTCATTTTCCCAAGGGAGAATCCCTTCTCCCAAACACCCCTTCCCCTCCCCAAGGCAACCCTTCCCATTCCCTAGGCCCCCATTAACCCCTCCATTAACCCACCATTCAAAACAAAGGAGACATCTCTCCTCCCTCTCTCCTTCCCAACCCAAATTCGCATCTCCCCCTCCCTCCACTTGCTAGACCACCTCCTAGCCCCCTTTCTGCCCTTCCCACACCATGAATCACCCCCTAATAGACTCCCACATAGTTAGGTGTCACCCCCACACCCATCCACCCCATTTCCCACCCCATCTACTCCATCTCCCATCACCTTTCATCACCCTATCCATCTCAATTCGCAGGCAGCAGTTGGATCCCGACTTGCAGAGACTGCCTCGGTGCTGTCCGACATCATCTCGAGGTGCACCATATATCGACGGAAAGGTCTTCCAGTCTTCTTCGCAGGTGAGGTGGAATCGTCTCGTTCCGACTTCACTACAGATCGTGGTGCCAGTTCTCCCCCGACTGCGCTGGGCTCCCTCTGCAGAGTACCTGAGCCCGGTTAGAAGCTGCACCACGACAAACGGCGGAAGATTCAGGCTACAAGCCCTTCTACAAAGTTCTTCCTCCCCCAGTCCTCTATCATAATAAAGAAGCAGAACCATGTTCGGCATCCGGAGGCCAAAGTTCTCATTTTTCTCCCTCGGCTGCGCGGGTCTGCCTCCCACAGTCTACAACGACCTGCTTCCGCTCTTCTGAGTCCCCCAGTCCTCTCTGACATCAGACAGCTTCCTCGTCACTTTTTCTGCAAAGAGGGCTTGTCCACGGTTCCAGAAACTCTGGCGGTTTGTGATTCGGAGTCCAGGAGCAGTCGGGGCACTCTCTGCAACCTGCTGCATGAGATCAGAAGCTACCTGTCCCAGTTTCTTCCCCCCTGTTCAAACCACCACCACGGCCACATCCTTCAACTTCTGGAGGCGCCACTTGGCCGAGAGCTGTAACCACGAGTCCTCCACCACTACCAAAAAGATGCGTCCCTTTCGGAATCAGGAAGTGCCTTTTTCATTTTTTTTCCCCGGGCGCGCAGACAGTCCATTTAGGTCCTGCCCCGAAAGCCCCTCACTCAACGGACTCCTCCTCACCGTCCCGACATTCTATAGTGCTGTTCTTGGTTGCTGATCGAAGAAGACTCATCCACGGACGTCCTCGACTTGGTCTCGCCTCATTCAGACTTTGGGACCCGCTGTGGTGACTTCGGCCATCCGCTGCTGCCCCTGGGAACAGTCTACTTCTGCACGTAGGGGACCTGTTCCAGAGCCCGTTACCGCTAGAGACGACTTCGGGACTGCCCACAAAAAATCACAGTCGTACCTGGGTACGTCAGCGACATTTTGGCTCAAGTATCATCAAGTTCTGAGTCCGGGAGAGCTCACAGAGGTGACTACATCGACCCCCTGTCTTGCTGTCCCCGACCCGGGCAGATTCGGCCGGGTACTCCGTCGGCGCGATCGAGCTTATCTCCCCTCCCCGCCTGGCCGGCTTAGCGCCCCTCCCTGTGCGGAGGTAGTGTTTGACTTGTAATACAAAAATCCCCACCCCAAGTCCACCCTCCTGTGTGAGGTGTAGTGATTGTAATTATTAAACAGGGATCAAGCTTCATCGGCGCAGTGTGCGGGGAATCCACACTTCCCCGCTCGCCCTCATCTCCGACCGGGATCGGTGTCTTCACACCGATTAGGTGAGCCTCGGGTTGCCCTACTCTACTGGAATTGCTTGGCTTGTTTAGTATTGCTGCTTAGTGCCATCGGTCGGTGAGTGAGCGCCCGATCTCAAAATATCATCAATTTGAGTGCCACCGCGGAGCGAGTTGTGAGAGAGTCACTACATCCCACGCCCTTGGCGTGGTGGCCGCCCACGGAATTGGGGCATCCCAGACCCTTAGGGGTACAGCCCAAGCTAGTCAAACCTCCGGAAAGGCGAGGTCCATCCTCGGACCCTCACCACTATCGCCGGTCCACCTACGGACTCGGGTGTGCGCGATGCGAGTGAGTTCACTTGAGTGGGTCCGCCGTTCGGTTCGATTGCTTGCAAATTTTCAGGTCCAAGGGGTCGTGTCACATCAACATGGTCTCCTACTTAGAATTCTAGATCACACCTTCGATTATCAGCATATGATTTTTATCTATCTTGAGCCATATGAATTCTCTTTCGAATGAGTTTGACCTTCTCGGTAGTATCTAAAATGATTTCTAGACTTAGAAGTTGCTTTTCTCTAACATCGTTCTAGCATATTGGTGAGCGGCAGCTTCTTCCATATAGTGCCTCGAATGGCGCCATTTGAATACTAACTTGGAAACTATTGTTGTAGCCAAATTCAAATAGAGGTAGGTGATCGTGTCAACTCCCACCGAAATCAATAACACATGTCTTGAGCATATCTTCCACCACCTGATTTGTCCTTTCAGTTTGACCATCAGTTTGTGGGTGAAATGCAGTGCTAAAATTGAGTAGGGTCCCCAATGAGTGTTGTAGACCCTTCCAGAATTGAGATGTGAATCGAGGGTCTCAATAGGAGATAATGGTCACAAGGACACCGTGTAACTTGACAATCTCCTTCATGTATAAGGCTACTAGAATATCCACACACCATTGACTTTTTATAGGTAGAAAGTGTGTCGATTTAGTCAATCGGTCTATGATCACCCATATACCATCGTGTCCACCTCTTGTCTTAGGTAAACCCATGATGAAATCCATCCCTATACTTTCCCACTTCTATTCAAAAATTTCCAAGGGATGTACCTTACCAGCGGACTTTTGATGTGCCGCCTTAACTTGCTGACAAGTGAGGTAGCGAGATACAAAGTCCGCTATCTCTCTCTTCATGTTGGGCCACCAAAAATTCTTTTTTAGGTCTTGGTACATCTTGGTAGCACCAGGGTGAATAGCATACCTTGATTTATGAGCTTCTTCCATGATCAATTTCTTAGTGTCGGCATGATCCGGTACACAGATTCAATCTTTGAATAATAACCTTCCATCGGTTGAGATAGAGAACTCTGGCCTTTGATCAATCTTAACCTTGATCTCCATTAATATGGGGCCATTTTCTTGTAATTTGGCAAGATCTCCGACCAATGTAGGTTGTGATCGGATATTAGCAATAATACCCTTTTCTTCTTCAACATCCATATCTACATTCAAATGAGTAAAATCCTCTATAAGATAAGTCATACCTTTCTTGAGGCTTACTAGAGTTGTCATCGGTCTTCTGCTAAGAGCATCTACTACATCATTTGCTTTGCCTGGATGATACTGAATAGAGAAGTCAAAGTCCTTAAGGTACTCTTGCCATCTTCGTTGCCTCATGTTTAGTTCCTTTTGGGTGAAAAGGTATTTCAGACTTTTGTGGTCTAAAAATATAGTGAACTTATCCCCATAAAGGTAATGTCACCATATTTTTAAAGCAAAGATAACAGTAGCCAATTCCAGATCATGGATGGGGTAGTTTTCTTCATGACACTTCAGTTGCCTCGAAGTATAACATATCACCTTGCCATGTTGCATAAGGACGCACCCAAGGCCAATGCCAGATGCATCCGTGTAGACTTCAAATTCACCCCCTTCAACAGGTAGTGCCAAGACAGGGGCAGTGGTTAAATGATCTTTAAGAGTTAGAAAACTCTCTTCCCAATCCTTCGACCATATGAAGGGATTTTCCTTTCTTGTAAGCCTAGTCAAGGGAACGGCGATTTTGGAGAAATTCTTAATGAATCGCCTATAATAGCCAGCCAAACCGATAAAGCTTCTAACTTCGGATACGGTCGTTGGTCGGCTCCAATTCTTGATAGCTTCCACCTTTGAAGGATCAACAGCGATACCTTCATTGAAATAATATGGCCGAGGAAAGAGACCCCTTTTAGCTAGAACTTGCACTTGCTGAGCTTTGTGTAGAGTTAATGCTCTCTTAGAGTTTGCAAAGCTATTCTTAAATGTTCTTCATGTTCTTCCTTCATTTTAAAATAGATGAGAATATCATCAATGAATACGACCATAAATCGGTCGAGATAGGGCCTAAACACATTATTCATAAGTTGCATAAATGCTGTTGGGGCATTTGTTAACCCAAACGGCATCACCACGAACTCATAATGCCCATATCTGCTTTGGAAAGTAGACTTGTAGATATCTTCATCTGTGATCCTTAGCGGATGGTAGCCCGCCTTGAGATCGATCTTGGAGAAATATTCCGCTCCAGAAATTTAATCAAATAATTTGGCGATACGCGGCAACGGATATTTGTTCTTGATGGTGTGTTGATTAAGTCGCCAGTAATCGATACATATCCTAAGGGATCCATCTTTCTTTCTGACGAATAAGACCGGCGCACCCTAAGGGGATGTGCTGGGTCGAATGAAGCCCTTGTCTAGCAACTCTTGAAGTTGCCTCTTCAGTTCCTTGAGTTCCGTAGGGGACATCCTGTAGGGAGCTATTGAAACATGTGCTACTCTAGGAATGAGTTCAATGGAGAAGTTTACTTCTCTTTCGGGTAGTAAACCGGGTAAATCAGATGGAAATACATTGGGGAACTCTTTGACAATAAGAATTTCTTCTATGATGATTTCATTGGACTCGGTGATAATCACGGAAGCAAGAAAAGCTTCACACCCTTGCGAAATGAGTTTGCAAGCGTGAAGAGAAGAGATGATGGTCAGGTGCTTCCTATACTTGATGCCAAGGAAAGAGAATCACAGGAGACCTAGTTTTCGAAAGAAATTCTTCTATTGCGACAATTTATATAGGCGTCATGGTCAACAAGCCAATCTACACGTCGGATGACATCATAGCCTTCCATGTCAAGGCATACGAGGTTTGCAGGAAGATTATGACCTTCTATAGTTACCTCACTATCTGGATAATGGGTTGTAAGTTTTGTTCCGGGACCTAAAGGCATTGTGATTGTAAGGTACGATGGTAGAGGAACAGGTGCAATTGGTTAAGTTTTTGCAAAGATAGTAGATATAAAAGAATGAGAGGCACCAGTATCAAATAACACAAATGTAGGATGCAAATAATTTTGAATGGTACCTTCTATTAGCCCATCATCCTTGGGTGTTTCTTCATCCATCACGGCATTGAGGCGAGCTTGGCACCTACGTCCGCCATTAGAAGGTTGTTCCTTCATAAGAGGGTAATCGGGCATACGGTGCTCCCGACTTCCACATCGTAAACAAGTGCCAAGGCGCTTCCAACATTCCTCGGCTGAGTGGCCGAACTTTTCACAGAATGAGCAAGTCGTTGTGGCTTGCTTTTCCTCCTCCTTCACCTTCTTATTTTTGTCGTTCTTGTTGTCATTCCCGTTATGGGACCTTTTCTTGTTATCACGGGTTGTGTAAGATCCAATGATGCTGAATTTCTCTTCCTTTCGTCCTCGCTTGTCAAACCTACGGCTTGACTCCTCACTTCTGCCTTTGAATTTTTCAACCTTCTCCAAGGTCCTTTCACATAAATGAACCCGTTGGACCATCTCTACATATGTACGGATATTTTGGGGTTCAAGTTGAGTGATAAAGATGGGCCTTAATTTATCCATGAATCGGTTATCTTTTAAGAGATCTGTGCTAACCAAATGAGGAGCATATGGTGCCAACCAATAGAATTGAAGTTTATATTCTGCCACATACATCATGCCTTGGTGAAGAGAGGCGAATTCAACAGCCTTTCTTTCTTTGACGTGCTCAGAAAAGTACTTCGCATGGAAGAGTGTAAGAAATTCATCCCATGTAAGTTGATCATTTTGTTGCTGCGCCTTCATCCAAGTACGGGCATCTTTGTTCAGTTGAAATGTGGCGAGACAGACCTTGTCTTGGTCGGTGCATTGCATGACATCGAATATTCTGTTCATCTCATCGATCCAATTCTCCGCTTTGTCTGGGTTGGAGGACCCAGAGAATCATGGAGGATTCAAACTCCAGAAATTCCCGTGTAGGTTTCCCACGCCAGCCCATGCGCCAGCTTGGGCCACCATTTGTAGGGCCTGGGTAAGACCCGCAACTGTTTGTTGCATCGCTTCCCAATTAGCATGATTAGCGACACATTCAGCGGCCATTGTAAGAGTGAAGTGCCTCAAAAAGTAAACAAGTAATTAATTCCTATGAAATTGAAGAGAGTTAACTTAGAGATAATTTCTAAAGGCTATCTCATCCCGGGCTCTACCCATCTCCCATAGGTGGGTATTTCCTTTTCTTAGTTCATAGGTGTGGGTCCTTAAACCTTGGACTTAGCCTAAGACACGACATTTTTTCTAGGACTTACTTATGCCTAAGCTCTGATACAACTTTAACTGTCACGTCCCGAGCCATATGTGTACAGCAGAAGTAACTCGGGGAACGTGAACAGCCGACTAGTACGCCGCAAGCGAGCAATACAATCAGTGTGCTAACACATCCACACACATAAGAAGGAATGTGCAATAATATGGACAAAACCTTTGCTTTTATTGGATGATAATCAAAAGTACATGATGTTGACTCTTGACTCTTTGCCTCACTAGACTCAATAAAAATTACAGGACATGATCAACTTCACCGCCAAATACAGTGAAGGGACTTTATTTCTAATGCCTCGTGACTATGTCTCCTCTCGATCTTTAATCACTCCCAGACTCGTCACTTGAGTAGTCTGAATCCCCGCAGAATTTTTTGAAAAGATTGGAAAAGAAGTAGGGAATGAGCACACTTGCCCAGTAGGTATCTTCGTATCAACATGAAGGTAATGTTTAAGTAATTAACATTTTATCTCTAGAAATTAAGATAAAAGGAATGCAATAAATCATACGAATAAAATCAAAGTAACATTAGTAACAAGATATTGATCATAGATATATGAGGGTTTATGTAGAATAAGAGCAAGATCGAGAATGAGTATAACATGAACGTAACTTGGCCTTTCATGAACGAGAATGTACTTTCCATAACCATAAGGCTATGCACTAGAAAGTCATGTAACAAGAATGTACTAGCAAGCATGTAAATTTCACAAGATTGTCTCGTGATTTTTACCCGTTTATAAAAAAAGTACTCCCAGCGCAATGCGACACCAATAAGCATCATACCCCATGGTTTATAGTATGTTTCTGGCTATCTGCCGAGGGGGCTAGCGTTGAGCCCTTGGACACTGTTTGTGCCCGCTCTTGGTTCTTCAAGTTATAAATGAAGTTACTTCCATGAGAAATATCAATAAAGTAGGACAATAATGTACAAGTTCAACCTATAGTTTCATGATAACAAATATCAAGGTAAGAACGTAAAAAATTTGAAATCATGAGATCAAGGATGATTTAATGACAAGGTCATGCTACGGAAGAAATCCGGCAACATAACGACATATTCCTTAACTTTCATAATTCAATAATAACTTATTGAATAAGGTGTTAGATTCTAGATTATCAATAGACCATCTAGGAGCATAGGAAAATCAACCCTTAGGTTAAACCCCGAGTTAATCAATACTTAGTCACAAAACGGTCATATCGGGGTCGTTTCTTTGAGAGGCGATCATGCTAGGACCGTTTCTATGAAGAGGCAGTCATGCTAGGACAATTTCTAGACAGAGTCGACACCAGAGAGAGAAGGGTCGACGCAGGGACCAGTCTGGCAAAACGTTGTCCTTCCAGGACCGCTACTAGACAGTAGCGGTCGCCTGAGAACCGCTATTAACTTGACTGCATAAAAACACCGGTAAGCTTGAGTGCTCTCTAGTTCAATGGGCTTTGAGGGTACAACCAGCTCAGCATCCTAGTGGGAATCCCAGGCTCGCGGAGACTTACGGAGGCCTTGAAACAAGATCTCCTCGTCCAATGGAAAGAATATCTAACGGAGAGGATCACAAGTCCAAGATTGTGTTCCTATCAAGTGCAAAGTGTAACTAATAGCCACGCACCAGAGCACGCACTATGTACTTATGAAAGACTACAGATGAGAGTGGATCGTATAAAAACAGTGATCAACCATCAATAACACAAGTGCATAAACCATGTAGAAATAACTTTAATACAAACTATATGAATTTTGGCATGAAAATAATATAAGTTTAAATTAGGTATTTAAAACATGGAAGACATGAAACCTAGCATGTTTAATGCACAAGATAACCAAGTTCCTAAATGTACTGTCATAACTAGGAATAAGTCATAATTACCTAGGCTTAACATTTATATATAATAGGGTCAATCTGCAATCTATTTGGAGTTAACAAAGTGCAAAAAATTGAAACCTAGTAGCGGTCTTGACAGAACCGCCTATACATAGTAGCGATCATTTGGGAACCACTTTTAGACATTAGCGGTCGTTGGTAGACCGTTTCTATCCTGTATCAGACAACACATAACTATCGAGTGCAAGGCCTGTCCTAGGGCAATAAATGCATAAAAAGCATGGGGAATAAATGGATAATATGTAATATCATGTTTATAACGAAGAGGGTGCATGGAAATACATGGATCATGCCAAAGTTCTTATCTGTAATTGGAAGGTGCAGGACTATGTATGCAGAAATAACCTAGATGCGCAGTTGTAGTAAACCATGAAATACACCGTGTATAAAGCATGAAATCACATGAAAATAGAGGGCTTTTACTCCTAACTTGATGTTTAAGCCTTTTCATGAGATAACCTACCTTTGTAACAGGCTTTAGATCTTGAATTTTGGACTGGAAGGATGACCTAGTTTCTACACGTCCTGTGCTAAACCAGCAACTTCTTGTCCCTCGTTCTCCTTAATCTCTTGACCTAAATCCATGAAATTTGGAGGGTAGGTAGAAGATACAAAGGTTAACAAACTTTTCTAAAGGTAGAACTTCTAAATACCTCGATTAGAGCTTTCAATCCCTAGATCTTCCTTGGACCGGCATGCTGGTTCCTGAGCACCTTACAGAGGAACAACAACTTCGGGGGCTTCTAACTTTCTGGACACTTGAACTCCTAGCACGAAATTTGGAGAGATGTTAGTTAATACTAAAAGGAACACAATTTTATAAATAACCAACCTGAAATAATGCCTCCTTACCTTCGAACTACGCGCTCCAAAACAAGGGTTCGCGTAGGTCGAACCTAAGACTTATTTATAGGGTTTGCTAGGGTTTGAAGGATTAGATCGATTTGGGAGTTCTATTTAGGAGTAGAACTGATCCCTAAGAGTCCTAAACTAAGTTACCATATCAGATAACATCGAACTCTTGCATTTGGGCTAGATGAAAATCCAATTTTCTAGGGTTTCCAAAACCCCATTCACGGAACCTAGTAGCGGTCAAAAGGGGACCGCTATTATGATATAGCGGTCGCGCGATAGATCGTGTTTAGGCATTTATTCCAAAATTTTCAGATTTTCTTAATATCCCCTAGTTATCCCGTTAACTGGCCTATTTATCCTATTTAAATAGCCCAAATTACGTTTCTAGTAATGGGCTTGGGTCAAAAGGCCATAGGATTGGGTCTTTGGGCCTATTTGAATTGGGATTAGTCCTTTGGTTATTATAGGGCATGTAAATTGATTTATTTAATCCTTAAGGCACTTTAGTAGACCATTAAGCCTTTTTAAATGCTTAATAATGATATTTAACCACAGAAAATTCCTAAAAAAATTCTCGAGCATTACATCCACCACCTCATCCTTGCTTCTAGCGCAACCTACCCCCCCTCTCATCCTTTCCTTCCCAAGAACAAAATTCAAATTCCTCCTATATTCTATCCCTCCCTCCTCCAAAAATTCAAAAATCCTTCCCTAATCCTCCTGCCACCTCAGCCCCCCATCTAGGAAACCTCCTTAGATGATTCTCTCCCCCTTCCCCAACACCAGCCGCCCCTCTCTCCACATCCCAGCCAGGCCGCACCTCCCATCAACCCTATCCCTAGCACCCCCAGCCTCTCTTCCCCACACCCCACTCTATCCTAGAGCACTTCCCAGCCCCTCCACCCACTCTTCCACAGCCTCTATCCCCTCCCCCAGTTGCTTGCACCATCCCTCTCCCAGTGCCCACCATCTCGCAGCAACCGAGAAGCCAGGCGTGCAAACCTACGCCCAGAATAGAGCTTCTACAACTCGGTCGACACCGGCACCCCAGCAACGTTCCAGGGCAAGTCCCGGTGTGCGAAGGCGCTACCCCACATCCCCTCCACACTCAGCTCAAGTCAGAGGCCATCACGACCTTAGAGCTGCGTTGAACAACCTCTCCTATTGACTCACGCAGGACCGACGCCCAGTCCTCCAGCAAGCTAGTATGTGGCTTGGTACACCTCCACAGCCGCCATCTATGCGTCTTCTGCATGTGGTAGGCTCCCCTCCACGTCCCCTATGCCTGCTACGAGCCCCAGCAGCCATCTCCCTCAGATTCTGCCCGGAGTGACCCCAACAGCGACCCATGTTCTACCCGCGCCTGTCTGCCTACGCCGACTAATCTGGGATCCCATCCGTAATCCCCCGAGTTTTTCGGATATTCTTTGGATTAGGATCAGTGGGTTTCGGATCACTTTTATGGGTCCCGGATTGAGTTTAGTGGTTTACGCGTGTTTTCGTCTATCGAACATTTGGAACCCCGTGTAGGGTGAACCGTTACGTTCTCCAGCTCCGGGACGTTGTAGACGCATTGTGTGTTTTTTGAGGATCATGGGGAGCATTTTTCTCTATTTTTCATATTTTCTAGAAATTTTGGTTTTTTGATATTAACCCAACCCTTTTTCTCTCTCCCCATCTCTCATTTCTCACCCTCTCCCTCTCTCTTCTCTCGCGCTCTCTCCTCTCCCCCTCTCACTCCGGGCGGTCGACGGAGGCAGTGAGGGCGCGGCGGCGATGCTCGTGGGGCGTGGAGCGATGGGCACGGGACGAGGATCGTGATAGTGGAGGAGGTTCATGGGATCGCAAGCCGACGGCGGGTTAAATGGCATTTTCTTGGCGGATCGGCATCCTCGGCACGCGGAATCTTCGGTGGAGGTAGGGGGATGGTTACTTTACCCATGTACTTCATTTCCCGCGAGTTTGGTCGCCCGAGGCGAGCCGAGAGGGTTTATTTTCCTGCCAGGGTCATAATGTGTGATTTTGGGGTGTGAGCCAGATTTCACGTTTTAATCGCATTTTTGGGGTTTAAATGGGTCCTCTCGATGCTGGAGAGGTTGGGGAATGGTTTTCTCATATTTTCCCGTTCACATGGGTGTGAACGGGGCGTGGAATGGGGTTTTCCACTGGATTCACCGTTTTCGCGCTTGGGACGAAGTAGCGGTCCTACCAGGAACCGCCACTTGATGAGGCGGTCCTTTGGAGACCGGCATATGTCCCCTTAAGTCAATTCGACGGTTGCGGTCTCGCGATGGACCGTCAGTGGTAGTTGCGATCTCGAGGAGACCACCAAATCGTGAGTAGCGGTCAGGGCATGACCATTTTTATGGCTTTAGCCGCCAGGGGGCTGGCCGCTACTTCTTCATTTGTGTTCCATGTAGTAGCGGCCTCGCGACTGACCGCTACTCTCTAAATAGCGGTCAAGCCAGGACCGCCACAACAGTTACGGCCTTGGGGATGACCGCCCCTTGACCGTGTGTTTTTGGGCAGCTAGCGGCCCAGGATAGACCGCTATTTGGTGGCTTGCGGTCCATGGTGGACCGCCACTTGGTTTTTCATGTTAGTCGTGTTCCGTTTGCATCGTGTTGGCCCCCGGTCAACCTGGTTGTGACCCAGTGGTTGACCTTCAGCCTCGTGGATGTCTCAGACACCCCGTGGGTTCTGTCTCCGTATTTTTGGGGTGTTTGGAGGTACATGTTACCTTAATTAGCGTGCTCGTAGGTTTGGAGGGTCCGGGTGACCCCATGTGCTCCGAACTTTCGTGTTCTCGCTAGAATGAGTCGTCGTGTATCGGCATGTGTGCGGTGGGTTATTCCCTCGCGTCATTGGCTTTCCGGTAAGTGTTTTCTGAGTGGGCCGTGGGTTTGGCCCTTGGACTGTGAGTCTAGTCACCCAGCCTGGGGCTGGAGGTTTCCCGCTTTTCCCTTGGATAAGGGATCGACTCGGTGACTTGTGAGATGCATTGGGAATTATGCTACCGTGGTTTTAGATCTAGGGATTAGGCTAGATTAACGGCGCTATGCCGTCATGTATAGCAGTCTTGACCCAAGTCATGTGACTCAAGGACCGTTGGGTTAGTAGGTTTAGTGGACCATCTAGAGTCTGGTGGCTCTGAGCCACCTATTACTCCGTGTTACTCGCAATGGGTGCATGTGTGAATTTTCGTGTTCACGTTTAGTGACCTCCCACTAGTCGTAGCCTTCTTACAGCACGCGTGTGTTGACCCACCCGAGAGTGGTGGAGCGGCTTACCCGAGAGAGACGGTTTTTATGCTGGTTGATGTAGGGCCCCTTCGCACAGCCTGAGTCCGGGCTTTAAGGAAGAACCAGCTAGAGGATCTAACCTAGGGCACATGGTCTGTGTGTGCACACGTGGTTGGGGGCGTCGGACCCGCATTGACGAGCGCGACCCCAACTAGTCTTTATTCGTGGTACTGGTTGTGTGTCTCAGTCTCCACCTGGAGCGTCGTATGGAGACACTGGGGTGAGGTGTAAGACGTCAGTGGACGCATCTGGCCTTGCTTCTAGTGGGCAGTGCTCCCATCAAGTGACGTGAGATACTCGGGAATCAAGTTTCCGTTTCACATATGCGAGACGTGATTTTACTCGTAGTTTCTAGGTGGTTTTTCGAGATAGAGATCTAGGGTTTTCGGTGAGCATCACCGAGGGTTTTCCCTAGTCAGTACAGGGTTCACGACGGCGAGGTCGTGATCGTGTTACCCAGACCGTGTGGTCTTGGGTTGGGCCTTTGTCTGTGAGACAGGCCTCCATGAAAGTGTTGTCATGATGTTTCTTCTGGTAGTATGGCCAGGGTTTCTCTAATAGTCTGGTAGTCCCCCGACTGTGCGATCGGGGCATGTTTTCCAATACAGTAGGAGTAGCTATAGTGCCACATTTTTATAGGCCACCAAGTTTGTTGTTCCTGCTGTTGTTGTTGCTTTCCGCTACCACCGTTGTTTACGGTTGGGGTTCCGCGGGACCCCTACTGAGCTAGTGATAGAAGGCTCAACCATACTTTTCAGGTGTGACGGTTCTTCCTTGAGGTTTGAGGGTGCTGCGCAGAGGTTCTTAGTTGTCAGCTCGCCGGGCTGAGTGTTCACTCAGTGTTGGGTACGTTTCTCTGCCCTAGACTGTACTTCTGTTGGACTGGACTCTGTTGTAGTTAGTTTATTTATTTCTGTTAATTGTTGAATTGTCCTACTTTATTTCCTATTTCCTTGTACCTCCACACTCCTTTTAGCCCTTCTGAGCCTTCCGGCTCGTGGACGGCGGGCCAGGATTCGAATGGTATCGGGTCCTCCCTGTATCCAGATCTTGGGTCATTACACCATCGCACCCCAGCCTCTTCCCGGACACGCCAGCACCGGCCCACTCTAAGTGCCATTGAGGATGACCCCCATGGTCTTCTCCTTGGTCCCCTCGCTACCCACCCGCACCGGAGAGTCACATCCGCAGCACTCAATAGGCCGACCTGCTGCCTGCACCATGCCTCCCATGACAAGATCACCCTCCTACGACTCCCACCCTGCACTGGTGACCCCAGCAGCCACCCCGGCCCCTGGATGCCCTATGGGGATCCCTTACCTCCACCTCCAACCACTATGGGTGCCCTCCCACGCTCCCTCAACAACGTCACCCTTAGCGCAACCAGAACTGCCCAGTTCTATCCTCTGCTTGCAGCCGGTGACCAGCAACTACTCTGGAGACCCCTCAGGCCACCTCACCATGTCCAGGTCACCCCAGACTCTTCGTCAAGCTGTGTGGGCCCTCCCTCATGCCCTCAGATCGTGCCTACACTCTCGGGGATCACCTCAGCCTCCGTGCAGCTCAGCTACTCTAGTTCTACCCTGACTGTAGGCCTAATCACCTGCCTGAGCCAGCGGTAGTGTCAGACTAGTTTCTACAGCAACCGGTGCCTCCGGTCCCACCCTGAGCATGTGGGACTTCCCTCCAGTCGTCCCTCAACTGCTGTCACCATTGGTAGCCTTCTCAGTTGCGACATCACAGCGTACGTCCCTGGACACTCTTGAAGCGTAGTTCTATCCAATAGGATAGCATTCTGCTACCAGTCCACTATCAGCCAACCGCCCACTCCCGCATGCGTCTGTGGACCACGCTAGTGACTGAGGATGCTCAGGGGACCTTCCCCATATCCTGGACCTACTGTGGATGTCCACACTACCGCCGATGGGTCATCGCCATCGTTCGAGCGTACCTCTATCCTACTATCCAGACAAAGATCAGTAGCGCGGTCACTACCTCCCCACCCCTTGTTCCCCCCTCCTACGTGAGGGTAGTGATTGTACCCCTGTGGACGTCAAACAAAGAGAAAAGAGAAAGAATGTTCTTGCGGCCCGGATGTTTCGACATCTCAATAGCAAGTCGAAGATGGAAAGGCCGAACAAACCCCATACCTCCTCCAAGCAGGACGAATATATATATGCTCAGTGCTCCGCCACCCAACGAGAAGCCCTTTGGGTAGAATAGACAGCTCCGGCTCCCCAGTCGGCGGTGCCGAAGGCCGAATCAAAAGAAACTCAAAAATTCAAGCACATGTTTGACATGCACCGAAGATCACTCAAAGTTCCAAATCGGGATTCAGAGGCCCAGAACTGAACACCCCGACGGTGGTGCATTACAACTAAAGCAACACGGGAGGACAAGCGTCCGTCCGAATAGCCGCGAAGCTGAGACGAAGTCTAAATCAGCGCGGCCGGCACTTAAACCGGTGCGCCATTTCTTGGGCCTTAAACCGGCGCCCCCCCAAGGGTCCTTAATCCGGCGCGCCCCCCTTCTTGGCTGCAAACCGGCGCGCCCCTTTGTATGTTGTTAATCCGGCGTGCTCAACACCGCACCGGTTTAACTCAAATGCCATCCCATCCGCCAGCCGATACCCTATTTTCGCATCAGCCTGGTGCCTAGAGGGCATTCAATGCTCTGAAGCCCTGTCTCCATGGGCATTCAATGCTCTAAAGCCCTGTCTCCACCTCCGTTCGACAACACAGCTGCATCGACGGTGAAGGCAAGCATCGATGGGGGGAGTAGCAGCAGCAAACATCCCGTCCTCGGATAAATGCCAGCGTACTGCGCAAATCAACAGACAACATCGCGGCATGTCAACTCCGGATGCCTCAACGAGCGAGGAGGAAGATGGCGGGAGTTCCTTCTGTCCGAGCGAAGAAAGGGTAGCCGGCTATATATACTCTGCATGTTCGATAGAGAGGAAGAGTATGGGCTATTGAAAAGAGAAGAGAGAAGCTCGAAACCCCCCTGGAGGGTGACTGAAGAGAGAAGAGAAGGCCACCCGAAGAGAAGGAAGCTCCATCCATCCACGCCGGAGAGGTGAAGAGAAAAGAGTGAGGGTGAGAGGTGAGTCGAAGGGGAAAGAGCCTGTGCTCTCTTCCCCTCCTCCGTCAATGTATTCTCCACCCCACCCCCCATCGATGTATTTCTTCCTCTCTCTCTGATGTAATCCCCCTTTTTTCTTGTATTTTGGTTTTTCCCCCTTTCGGTGGGTGAATAAACAGAGGGTCTTGCTCAAGCTCGGTGCTCTTCGTGTAGCCTCCGCTCTCCTCTTCTTGTCTCTTGATCATCCAGGGTCCTCGAAGCCTGCCTCTCCGTGGCATGGCCTTCTAAGGAACCCGTCGAAGGGATGAACACTCATAGCCTCTCATGGCGTACATTCGTCCCCCCTTACGAAACAATCACCTGTGAGCTATGGGAGTTCTTGAAGGCTAGTCCTCGAACTTCATACACTCACTTATGGGTTATCGGACCACCGTGAGGTCTGCATTTTGAGGTTCACCCCGGAGCAATCCGTTTCGTGTTCCCCTACTCTTCTCTGGCAAGCTTCAGTCTGGGGGAGGTGCTGCCCAATTTTCACCAGGAATAAATGAACTAGCTGGACTCCTTCCTACCAAGAACTGCCCAACTCTGAAGCTGCCTCTGAAGTAAACTGAACTGCCCTGCACAACAAACTCTTCTAATAAAACACTCGAATCTTCATGCTAATCCACCTTAATAAACAACTAAAACACTTAAACTTTCTCTCCACAAACTTAATCTACCAATTCGGTGAACAAACCAATCAACAAATTAACTTGCAGTTGAAAGAAAGAAGAAACAGAGCACAAAAGAATGAAAGAAAACCTCATAGAACCTATCCCGGCGTGCTCCTAATCCGGCGTGGGCTAATCCGGCGTGATACCCCCCCACGCCGGTTTAGCTTCACACTCAAAACTCCCTCCATTTTCCTGACACTTATCCGGCGCGCCCCTTTACATCCCTCTATCCGGTGCGCCCCTTGGCATCCCTTTATCCGACGGGCCCCCTTGCATAGCCCCCCTTTAACCGGCACGCCTCACTATTCATTACCCTATTCCGGCGCGCCCCTGGCCCCTCTTCCTTCTTGCCATGTAACCGACGCCCCCCTTAACATCTTTAACCGGCACGCCCTATTGGACCCATTAAACCGGCGCGCCCCTTCGCATCCCCTTATCCGGCGTGCCCATTTGTTTCCTTAAACCAGCGTGCCCCATAAAAGAAAACATCAGTTAGCTAAATAGAAGAAAAGGGTTGAAACTAATGAATAAAACAAAAGAAGGAACCTAAACTAATGAATGAGAACGAAAGAACATGAATCACCCTCATGAGAATAAACAACATAATGAATCACTCTTATAATCAGATTTTTGTTCCGGGTGCAGGTCGACCCACGTGCGAGGGCACACGTTGGCGAGTTTAGGCTTCACACTTGACAATTCACTTCCCCGGACTGTGCGTGAAGAGAAAAGCAATGACACCCCGTGGCATCAGACGTGGTCCTCGGAAACCCCGATATGGCCATAGTCCGCAACCACCTCTGGCCAATAGATCTTCAGCTTGACTCACCTCCATCGGGATCCAATCCCGCATCCACATTAACCTTGCCGTATCTGCGGCAGACATTCGTACGGTTTTGTCATCGTCTTTTATGTTACAAACATAGACTTCTGTCTGAATAAGAAATGGTCCGTTAGTGACCGACATATATATACCGGGATTTAATCCCGGACCTGCATTAAACTTGCCATACTCACGGCAGACATTCGTACGGTTTGGTGAAAAGAAAAGTAATGATGCCCCACTAGATCGGACTTGGATCTCAGGAGCCCCCGCCCGGACGTGACCATGATCCGAACTTATCCCAGGCCGATAGTTCGTTAGCTCAACCCGTCTTCATCGGGATCTGATCCCGCACCCACATTAAACTTGCCGCACCTACGGCAGACATCCGCACGGTTTTATCGTCATCCTCGACGCTACTAATACGGACTTCCGTCCGAATAATGAATGGTCCGTTAGTGACCGACATATATACCGAGATCTAATCCCGCACCCACATTAAACTTGCCGTACTTGCGGCAGACATTCGTACGGTTTTATCGTCGTGTTCGATGCTTCAAATGCGGACTCTCGTCCGAACAGTGAATGGTCTGTTAGTGACCGACATACATATACCGGGATCTGATCTCGCATTTGCATTAAACTTGCCATACTCACGGTAGGTATTTGTAGGGTTTGTCACCATCTCTTATGCTACAAACATGGACCTTTGTCCGAACATAAAGTGGTCCACGAGTGACCAACAAAATCTGAATGGGACGAGAAGGCTCTCGTCATCCCCGTACCCTTTGCATGGGAATATCAATAAGGCCTCCGTGGGCCATGCTTAGACCTCGGGTCCGCCCCGATCATGGTCATTGCCTGACCCATATCCTCGGCCTATAGCCCGCTCTCTTCGAACGCATATTGGTTCTCAGATCTGGTCCCAGGACATCCTCCCGTTGCCCCCCTTGGCACCGGAAATATTGACGACGCCCACGCGATCCCAACTTCGACAGCGGGGGGCCCACCGCAGTATGGTCGTAGCTTGATCTTGCACCGAGCGGACAAACTTATCAGTTTTCGACCGCTCTAACCGGGATTTAACTGAACGTTTCCCGTCCCTTTGAACAATAAATTTGTCATACCCTGGCATACATATGCTCTAGTTTTCCCCGTGACGATCACGATTCTCTGAAGCCGGACGCTCATCCGAATATCAAAATGGTCCCTTGAGTGACCGACATCTTTCGAATGCTTGCTTCCCTAGACATAGGGCTTTCCGACTGATTCGAGACCGCTATCGGCTCGTTTCTCTCGATATAGCTTCCTGGCCATGAGGCCCTGATTCTCGGCAATTAATCAAGGGTGTTCCCCTCTCCGAGGGGATGTAAATAATGCCGTGACCTTTATGGCGCGGCGGGTTTCAGTCCCGACACGAACCACACAATTGTCTGATTAATCAGATCGAGCGCACAATAAATCGTCACTTTCTGACTGGCACGCCCACGCACTTAATAAATGAATAAACCCACCAAATAAACCGACTTAAAGAAATAAACAAACGAGCATGTCGAAAAGTGCGTCCACAACACCCCGTCCCCGAGTTCCCCCTCCCTGTGTGGAGGTTTGATGTTGGTTGTATAGATAGGTCTACGTCTGAAGCCGCCACCGATGTGTAGGTCGGGTGAGCACGTTCCCCTGTTCGCTCCCGTACCGCGTCAAATTGGTATTAGAGATAGTTTCCCAGCTTATTCCTACAAGCCGGGTCCTGGATAGAAAGGTGTGCTTCCTCTTCTGGTGATCTCTACAACACTCCTACCAATTGGCGACATCACCGAGCTCGACTTCCATGAGATGGAGCTATGGAACTGGATCTCCCAAGATATCGTCGATACCCTTGCCAAGACCGGTGAGATTGTCCGTGATGGAGATCAAGTTTTTATGGAGTTCCAAAAGAGGATCTACCAAGTCCTCTACTTTGATGGTGCATGGTGTCAAATTGACACCTTAGCAGGCCCTTGCATAATACTCAGGAGGCCTTGGCAAGACCAGAGGAGCGCCAGCATCGATTCTGAGCGACGGACTTGAGCGGCAGACTTGCCGAGTGCATCCCCCGCATCTACCGGGAGCCTTCACATTCCACAACATGTCGCTCCCTCCTCCAATGGCGCAAGAAGTCTGAGCGAATGAGTCGCCACCGGAAGAAGAGCCGTTGCCGGTGGAGATCTACAAGCCAGACCCCGAGTTGATCGCCCGATACGAGGAGCAAGAACTCAAGTGGGTGCTGGTTTAGGGCACCATTGAACCCGCCCCGATCCACATCGGGTAAGATCCGGCTATCAACCTGCAAGAACCGGCCACCCAAAGCACGAAGGCCCCAACATCGACTTGGTTGCTATGCGGCTCCATCAGCCCCTCCCGACGCTCTTCACCGACCTCCGGAGCTGTCCCATATTGATTTCATGTGGCACAAGTTCTGCACGACCTACAAGAAGCAGCACCCCAGCATCTGTCACATGTTCAATTACCCTGAATCCTTGCCCTACCCTCCGTTGATCATCACTATCATGCTTCCCCACTTTAAGATTCGAGGTCGAATCTTTTCCAACAAGGGGGCTATGATGGGGATGTCAAGGTGGGGACTTAGCAGCCCATCGCCTTTGGCGGACGGATTGCTCCCGCCCCATGACCCATTGGATTGGTCCCGACAACTCTATGAATTTTTCTCTTTTATTATGATGTAATTTCCGTTTTATTTAGTATTTAGTTCTTAGTGGGTCAGCTAATTGGCACCAAAAGGCCAGGTAAGCTTATGGGTCTTGTTAAGGGTCACAGGTAGCTTATAATTACCCCTCAGGACAGCGGGGTCATTTTTATTTTGTAGAAGGTGATTTTGGTCTTTTATAGCCCCTGGCCTGTCCTATAAATAGGGGACCACGGGGCCTCATTTTAGTAGAATGAAATTTTGAAGAATTGAGAAAATTTGAGACTCTTGGAATCTCCTTCACCTTGCGCATCTCTCTCCTCCTCTTTCTCACTCTCCCTTGGTCGCACCCTCCCTCTCTCTCTTCCTTTTTCCTCTCCACAACCAGCGCATCCACCACTCCCATTCCTCTTTCTTCTTGCCACCTCAGCCTTAGCCCGCCTACAATCCCGCATCACCTCCTAATTTCCCTCCTCCACCACCTCATCCTTGATTCTAGCGCAGCCTACCTTCCCCCCTCTCCTCCTCATCCTTTCCCTCCCAAGAACAAAATTCAAATTCCTCCTATATTCTCTCCCTCCCTCCTCCAAAAATTTAAAAAGCCTTCCCTAATCCCCCTGCCACCTTAGCCCCCCATCTAGGAAACCTCCCTAGAATCTCTCCCCCTTCCCCAACACCAGCCGCCCCTGATGTGACACCACCTTGGGGGTGATAGTCACAAGATCGAAGACCGCTCGGACCTAGCAAGCAAGCAATGCAACGGACCGGTAACTTCACTCGAGCGGACTCACCCACTTGGCCACCACTAGGGCCCGTAGGCAAACCGGTGATGGTGGAGAGGGTCTGAAGTGGGACCTCGCCTTTCCAGGGAATTGGCTAGCTTGGGATGGACCCCTAAGGGCCTGGGATGCTCAATTCTGTGGGCGGCCAGCACGCCAAGGGCGTTGGTTGTAGGGTCGCTCTCTCAACTCACTCCGCGGTGGTCGCTCAATTATAAGCAAATTCGGGATCGGGCACTCTCTTACCGCTGACGGAGCAACCAAAAACAATACTAAACTAAGCAATTAAGGGCCAGCAATGAGAAGTGTTCCGAAGCTCACCTGATCAGCGTGAATACACCGATCCCGGTCGGAGACCTGGGCGAGCTGGGAAGCGTGGGCTATCCGCACGCCGCGCCGATGACGCTTCAGTCGCTGACCTGCTAGTACAAGCACTACAACCTCACAGAGGGGGGATCTCAAGGTGGGGGTTAAGAGATTTACAATCAAACACCACTTCCACGTAGGGAGGGGCTTTAAGTCAGCCAGGCGGGGAGTGGGAGTGAAGCTAGAAAACCATTGTGCCGAGCTCCGCCGGTGCTGCCAGCTTCTGGAACCGCCTGATAGACAGTTGAAGATGGTGCTGCCATGATCACTACCAAACTCCGAATAGGCTGCAACTGGTGCCAAAATTCTCTGACTTGACCCTGGAAGACGCCTGAATTTTCTTGGAATTTCGTGACGATGCCGCTGGCCGGGGCAGAGCCTGGAACATGGCTGGCCTACGCTGGTTCTGGTTGCTCATAGGGTGTTATTGCTAGAAGATGGGGGCACCATGAATAGTCCTGTGATCTGTTGGAGGCGAGGCTGGACCGATGCAATCTTGGACAAGTCTTCTTTCCGTTGAGACCAACGGCGCCGTCGGAAGATGTTGGAGCTGATCGTGAAGGCCCGAACAACAGGGATGTGTCGGTTCTGGCTCAGGAAAACTGACCTGACGCACTTGGAATGGAAAATTTGGAACTTTTGATGCCGAGGTCCAAAATTAGTTCTGCTTATTGGGGATGGGAGAGGACTTGAAGGAGAAGCCCTCAGCCAAGTTTCATGCCCAGATCTACAAGGGAGTGGACGTGGTCGAACTTGATCTGGAGCTCTGGTTCTCTGCCTGAGTGGTTCTGCACAGTCGAGGAAGAATCGCTCTCATGGGCAACTCGGTGCTTGGACGATGACGAAACCACCTGGCCTGGAAAGCTCTCTGGACGACCTTTCCAGAGGTATATGACTTGCCACCAGAAAGATCGGGGAAGGGCCAGAGACGATGCTGCTTCCAGGACTCTAGCTTGCTACCTGCGAACTGTTGCTGGAGCTGCAACCTATCGATGGGAAATGGAGTAGGACGGGGGTGAAATGGGGGTGGATGAGTGTGGGGCAAACCCTGGCTGTGAGGGGGTCTGGGAGGGGGTGATCCAAGGTGAGGGAGTGGCAAAATGGGGGCTGGAAGGAGGTCTAGCAGGTGAAGGGAGGGGAAGCTGCGAATTTTGTGTTGGGAGGGGATAGGGACGGAGTATTTGAAAATGGGTTTAAGGGTGGGATTAGTTTCTGGTCTTGGGGGTGGGAAGAGGTGTGTGGGGAACGGAAAAGGATGCTTGGGGAGTGGAGAATTCTCTCTTGGGAGATGAGAGAGGTGCTTGGGGAAGCGGAGTGGGTGGTTGGTGGTTGGAGGGTGGAGTGGGGATAGGTGGAGGCTACCTTGGGGAAGGGGTGGAGTAAAGAGAGGGGTTGTGGGGAGTTGGAGTGGCTTTAATGGAGGGGGAAGGGAGAGAGAAAGTGGTTGGGAGGGGAGGAGAGAGAAAGGGGCGCGCTCCCTTGGAGAGAGAGAGGGGGGAATCCACCCCTTAGAGAGAGAGAGGGAGAGAGAGATGGAGAATCCACTCCAATTGCACTAGAACACTCATTTTTTTTGATTGACAAAAAGATTACAATGAGGGAGTGGGGTGGCCTATTTATAGGCACTCATATTTTCCTAGAACTAAAATGACCCTGACTAAACAACTAATGACCAAAGTAGTCCAAGGGAGGGCGCCCCTGGGCCAAGCCCACTAGTTGGGCCCAATAGACAACTTAATTAACCACATGACTCAAGACTTAGGTAAATGACCACCCTTATACCTAAGTACCGGACTCAAATAAGGGGAAAATTACATAGTTTATGACTCAAATAAAATATAAAAATTACATGGATAGACTCAAAAAAATGTGAAGAACACAATGGCGCAAACCGTCGATCCATCAAAGCTTCGCAAAATGTGGAGGGGTAAGTGATGCCCCCATCAGCCCCACTCTCCACAGCCCAGCCAAGCCGCACCTCCCATCAACCCTATCCCTAGTGCCCCCAACCTCTCTTCCCCACGCCCCACTCTATCCCATACCACTTCCTATCTCCTCCACCGTCTCTTCCATGTCCTCTGTCCCCTCCCCCAATTGCTCGCACCATCCCTCTCCCAGTGCCCCCCATCTTGCAACAACCGAGAAGCCAGGCGTGCAAACCTGCACCAAGAATAGAGCTTCTGTAACTCAGTCAACACCGGTACCCCAACAATGTTCCAGGGCAAGTCCCGGAGTGCGAAGGTGCTACCCCATGTCCCCTCCACCCTCAGTTCAAGGTAGAGGCCATCCTGACCCTGGAGTTTTGCCGAATAGCCTCTCCCATCGACCCGCGTAGGACCGACGCCCAATCTATCAGCAAGCTAGTCCGTGACTTGGTACGCCCTCCACAGCCGCCATCTGTGTGTCTCCTCCATGTGGTAGGCTCCCCTCCACATCCCCTATGCCTGCTACGAGCCCCGGAGGCCATCTCCCTCAGATTCTTCCCGGAGTGACCCCGATAGTGACCCTTGTTTTACTTGCGCCTGTCTGCCTACGCTGACAGATCTGGGATCCCATCACACCCCAGCCTCTTCCTAGACATGCCAGCACCGGCCCACTCTAGGAGCCCTTGAGGATGAAACCCAAGGTCCTCTCCTTTGTCCCCTCGCTCTCCACCCACACCGTAGAGTCACCACGCCCACAACACTCAGCAGGCTCACCTGCTGCCTGCACCCTACCTCCCTTGACACGGCCGCCCTCCTGCGACTCCCTCCCTGCACCGGCGACCCCAGCAGCCACCCCGGCCCCTGGAGGCCCTGTGGGGATCCCTTTCCTCCACCTACAACCACTTTGGGCACCCTCCCGCGCTCGCTCAACGGCGTCACCCTCAGCGCAACCAGAATAGCCCAGTTCTATCCTCTACCGACAACCGGTGACCAGCAACTACTCCGACAACCCCTCAAGCCTCCCCGCCACATCCAGGTCACCCCAAAATCTCTATCATGCTGTGAGGGCCCTCCCTCATGCCCTCATATCGTGCCTGCACTCTCGGGGATCACCTCAGCCTCCGTGCGGCTCAGCTACTCCAGTTCTGCCTCGACTGTAGGCCTGAGCGCCTGCCTGACCCAGCAGCGACATCGGACCAATTTCTGCAGCAACAGGTGCCTCCGGCCCCACCCCGACCATGTGGTACTTCCCTCCAGTCATCCCTTAACTTCTGTCACTGTTGGCATCCTTCTCGACTGTGGCATCGCTGCGTACGACCCCGGACACTCTGGACGTGCAAGTCTGTCCAGTAGGATAGCATTCTACAACCAGTCCACTATCGGCCCTCCGCCCACTCCCGGACGTGTCTGTGGACATCGCCAGTGACTGAGGATGCTCAGGGGCCCCCTCCCCACGTCATGGACCTGCTGTGGACATCCACACTACCACCGATGGGTCGTCGCCATCGTTCGAGCGTACCTCTGTCCTACTGTCCAGACAGAGATCAACTGTGCGGCTGTTGCCTTCCCACCCCTTGTTCCCCCCTCTTACATGAGGGTAGTGATTGTACACCCCGTCCCCGAGTTCCCCCTCCCTGTGTGGAGGTTTGATGTTGGTTGTACAGATAGGTCTGCGTCTGAAGCCACCGCTGACGTGCTGGTCGGGTGAGCACGTTCCCCTGCTTGCTCTCGTCCCGCGTCATTTCTTGCATTACCTAAGCCTTAATAAAATTCAGTAGATGTTAGCCCTAGGATCACATAGTGCTTTTAGTACAACATGAGTCTATCCTCGTTTTTGGAAATCGGTGTCTAAGGTTAGAGGTCAACGGCAAACGCTATAAGCGGGCAAGTGATTTTTAATTAGGACCCTATGAAAGTAGGGGGAGCCTCCCACTACCCCATCTCTTACTAGGCCGGTGGAAAAATTTGAGAGCGAATTTAAGTTGTGCCTTAATCACTTTATGAAACCCAACTCATAGATCAAGGGTATACTTTGATCTTTAGGTTGTTTGTGTGCCAATTTGTTTGTCTTTGTGTAAAAAAATCAAAAAAATGTTGGGTTTCTAATCAAGAAAAAACTCAATCTAAAATAGAGTAAAAGGAATAGAGGAAAAAGAAAGAGAAAATAAATAAAAAATGAAAAAGTTGTGAGAAAGTAATTCACATTCATGGATTGGGCACACAAATTGGACATGTTGGACCAAGTGGCCCATAAACTTGAACAACTCCTGGCCATGAAACTAAATTCCTCAATATTACCACCTAGTCCCAAGGAGAATATTCACATGCGGACTAGTCCGGCAAATTATAATGGTGATTGCTCTAACCAATTTTCATCAATCACCCCTCGTGGCCCGACCTATTGTGAAAATCCATACTCCTGGCCAACCTATAATGAGAGCCCTCTACCTATGGTGGCCAGTCTCCATTCTTTATCGAAGACCAGGCCCAAACCACTCAATTCTTTGACAATGGGGCTTATGATCCATCTATTATCCAAGAGTAAGTCCAAATGCCTCAAGGATTTTCCACTCCTTCTTATAACTCATTTCCATCAACATTCAATTCTGGATGGGAAGTCCAACCAAATTTATAACACTCAGGAATTTCGGATCAGAATCTGTGGGTTTCGGAGCGCTTTCAGGGGTCCCGGATCGAGTTTTACGATTAAATAGGTTTTTGGCTATCGAACCTTCGGATCCCAGTATAGGGTGAAACATTGAGTTTTTGAACTCCGGGACGTTACAGGCGCGTTGTGCATTTTTCGAGGATCGTGGGGCTGATTTTTTCCTATTTTTCCTATTTTCAAATTTTTGAAATTCCAAAATAATTCCTATAAATATAACCCCCCACCCTCTTTCCTTCTCTCCTCTCGTTTCTCTCGTTCTCTCCCTCTCTTCTCTTGGTGGCCGATGGAGTTTGAGGCGGGCGAGGCAGAGGCGACATGGGGGCGACGAGTAGCGAGGATGGAGCGAGGAACGGGGCGGTGGCGTGGCATGCTCCCATTCGCGGGTTCGAGACATCGATGTTGGTTTGAGTGCCGTTTTCACGTGGAATCGACGTCCTCGGGGCTGGAAATCATCAGTGGAGGTAGGGGGACGGATCCCTAACCCTTGTACTTTATTTTCCCATGATTTCGTGTCGAATAAAACGAGTTTGAGTGGGTTTCCCTTTTGTTTGGGCTAAAATGCATGTTTTGGGGGGTGAGACGAATCCGTCGATTTGGGCGGCAATCTTCGATTTAAATGCTAGATTTCGAGTAAATGGCATGTCGAGGTGTGATCCCCCTCCCTTTGGTTGATTTTTTCTCGTAATTTGAGGTCGCAATGAGGCTGAATGTGTTATGTGAGTGGCATGGGTGCGTGTTTGGGGTAATTGATGAAATCACCCATTTCTTTGGTTATTTTGTGGTTTTTTTGAGTCCTTCCAGTGTGTGGAAGGCAAAAGAGTCACTTTCTTGTATTTTCCCCTTCGTATGAGATGAATAGGGTGTGGAATGGATGATTTCACATGTGTTCGTGAAGCTCCGGATCGTAAATGAGAACACGGTCAGTTCCCCAACCGCGTTTAGCTTTAGGATAATGAACACGATGTGAACAGACACCGCGACCATTTGAGAAGCCCATGGTAAGGCGGTCGTGGATGTCGTCGCATGACCCACCGCATCTTGGGCAGATCACAGTCCTCATGTTGACTGCAATTACCTTAACGTAGTTAACCCCCCGCCGCGTTCCCAGCCTATCGACCGGCCCAATATCGACCGGCCCATGACTAGCCTGTCGACTGAACCCAATCCTTTTGCCGGTTTTGGCCTTCGGTCGACCCGGTTGAGACCCTTTGGTCGACCTTTGGCCCTGTGAATGTCCCAGACACCCTGTGGGGACCGGATTTGTGTTTGGTGTTCGAAGGAACCATTGTACCTCGATTAGCATGCTCGTGTAGTTTTGAGGGTCCGGGTGACCCCGTGTGTTATGGGATTCCTTGTTGTGCTAGATCGAGTCACTGTGTTTTCCATGTGAACCATGTTAGAGTGCTAGGCCCAGATACAGAGGGGGGGTGAATGTATCCCTCTAGAGATAATGCCCAAATTAAAACTCTAAAGCTCAGATATGCGGAATAAGACTAATGAGCTCTCCAAGATGAGATGATAAGACAACACATGATCAAACAGTTGGACTGCAACAATGCAGTCACCTAATTACACCAGAAACGCAGGCAGAGCTAAACACACCAAACACACTTAGTAGAATATAAACCTCAAAATTTACTCCCAAGATAACATAACTAATCAAGCATGCACAACCTGTGAATAGGAGGTAGAAGGCAAGGAACAAACGCACAAAGCAAAACCACTGCACAATAGATTTTTAGGTGGTTCGGTCACCAAGACCTACATCCACCCCTCACTCCCAACCGGAGTGAGGCTTCACTAGCCAACGCTAGAAACCTGCAGACTCAGTCTGCGAACAAGGTGCTGCCACACAGCTTGACCAGGGGAACAACCTCCCCTCTTCCTCCCAACCGGAGGGACACCCCAAGTGACTCCCAGCCACTTGGAAACCAGAGACCGAAGTCTCCCTTCCTCCAGACCAGGAGGGAACCCACCAGTGACTCCCAGTCACCAGCAAACCAGAGGTCGAAGACCTCTCTTCCTCCAGACCAGGAGGGACCCCTGGACTTGCAACCCACAAGCCCAGAACCGGAGACAAGTCTCCCTTCTCCTGAGTCCACAGGAGGAACCCGACCTCAGTCCAGAGGATCGAAGAACACAGTAAATCAGATCAAATAAAAGGAAAAATAAGAAACGAAAATAACACAGCAAACACAAGCTGTAAATGAAAGAACATCAGATGTGGCTCCATGGAGCTGACTGGCCTGGATTTGATCCACGGTCCAGTAGACAGATCTTCAGTAGCTTCTTCCTTCTTCTCCACGAACTCTCTCTCTCTCTATCTCTCTTTCTTTCTCCTCTGCTCTCCTTTTCTCTAACGTTGTTCTCTCCTTCTTCTCTGCAACTCTTTTTCTTCTGCCGGCTCACTCTTCTTCTATTTCTTCCTACTTCTGCTCAAGGCTTCAGTCCTTCTACTTCGATCACACTTCATCTGAAGACAAAGGTTTCTATTTATATCAGCAGCAGTAGCAGCTAGGGCGTGTGGTCTCCACAGCTCCCGCCCAATCGACTCTGCCACGTGTCAGCATCTCAGCTCCTTGGATCACGTGTCAGACACCTGCAAGACAAATGAGGAGTTCAGTCGATTAACAAAATCAACTGAAGACAGTGTATATACTTTATAACTCATACTGTAAAATGCAGTGTATAGACTTTATAAGCAGCAAATGAGCAAGTGTAAACACTGAGTGAGTGTATAGACTTTGAGTCTTCATGCGAGCTCAGTGTATAGACTTGAGGAAATTCAAGCAATGCAACACAATGTATATACTTAGAAACAGTAAGTGAGTAAGTGTGTACACTGGGAGAGTGTATAGACTTTGAGTCTTCATGCGAGCTCAGTGTATGGACTTTCAGTTAAATGCATTAACATACCAAGGGAATGAGTGTATGGACTTAAAGCATCAGTTAACCAAGTGTGTAGAGTGTATACACTTGACTGCGTGCATGACAGACAATGTCTATACTTGCTATTAACATGCATGAGAACCCAATGTACAGACATGCTGTAGCTTCAGCTAACGACCCCAGTGTATAGACTTGCTGAGGGAGAGACTGTACAGACTTGAAGCAAAGCAAGGAAATCGAGTGTGTAGACTTCACGATGTGCAGACTTGCCAAAGAAACGGCTGTATAGACTTTAGCTCAAGAGCGATGTATAGAGTTTTGAAAGCTTGAACAACGAAGCATGCTGCTGTACAGACTTTGAGTGAAGGCATGAACAGTGAATCAATGTGTAGACTTCACTTCAAGCAAGCTACAGCCCAATGTATAGACTTGCCACCAACGCAATGTGTAGACTTGAGTGATGAGTGGACTTTCAATGAAGAGGCTGTACAGACATGATGAAATCACGATGTGTAGACTTGCCAAATATAGCTGGTCTATGTACAGACTAGAACAAGACTAAGTCTGTACAGACTTGAACAAACACAGTGTATAGACTTTGGCAAGGCAACGTTGGTAAAACTACCAATGTGCAGACTTTCAAAGCTGAACGTAGGTAAAGAACCCAATGTGCAGACTTGGAAGTGCAACGTAGGAACAGATGCCAATGTACAGACTTTGGCAAGCAACGATGTACAGACTTGCACAGTTCCAGCTGAAGGATGTATAGACTTTACCTATAAGTCCATTTGTACAGACTTGAACTGAAGACCAATGTATGGACTTCAAAACAGATGCTATGGCCAAGAGGAGTGTATAGACTTTCACGATGTATAGACTTGGTTTCGTGAAAGCTACAGTGCAGTAAGATGTACAGACTTCCTATATGAAGGCAATGGCTGTACAGACTTCACCTCAGGCTATCTACAGTGCATCAAAGTATGGACTTAGCTTCGTGCATGCTACAGTCCAATGTATGGACTTTGAATGCAAACACCATGTCTGTACAGACTTCACTTGACACAGTCCGATGTACAGACTTGCTGATGAAACAGTCTGATGTACAGACTTGCTGATGAAATAATCTGATGTACAGACTTTGTTTTGAGCAACGTAGGTAAAAGACCCCCAATGTATAGACTTCCAACGTGAGTGACACGCTGTACAGACTTTGCTCAAAAAGTCTGTTGTATGGACTTGGAATTCCAACAGAAGGATGTATGGACTTTGATAAGAGAATGGCTGTACAGACTTCAGGTGAAGACCAATGTATAGACTTCCAATATGAAGACCAATGTACAGACTTCCAATATGAAGACCGATGTATGGACTTTGAATATGAAGACCAATGTATAGACTTCCAATATGAAGACCAATGTATAGACTTCGATTGAATGCATTGGCTGTATAGACTTGGAGTTAATGCATGAAGACCAAGCAATGTGTAGACTTGACAGTGAATGCATGAACAGTGATGTATAGACTTAGACGCAACATGCTATGCAATGTACACACTTGATGTAATGCATGCCGATGTACAGAATTCAGTTGAAGTCAACCGAAGAGTGTATATACTTTATGAATGCATATGCCAAGACCAGTGTACAAACTTGATCAAATGTCTAGACTTTGCATGAACAGTCGATGTGTAGACTTCACATGTAGAGATTTTGAACGTGTGTGCTGGCAGTGTACAGACATTGATAGTCTAGGGGGGTCGACCCATCTAAGAAGGGGGGTCGACCCACTTCAGTCCTGACAATGCTGACAGAGTTTACACTTGAACAAATAATGCATGTGAAAGATTTATGCAGAAGATAACATGACTGAACATATAATGCAATGCTTCATGATCTGATGAACTGACTGAACAGCAAATTAACTGAACATATGAGAGACTGCATTATGATCAGAAAATGAGTGAATAACAGCATGATGACTCACACATCAAGATGACTCACAGTGATTAACTCACATCAAAACCAATCATCAAAAGATTAACTCACATCAAAGCCAATCATCAAAACCACAGGGACACAACAATCTCCCCCTTTTTGATGATGGCAACACTACACTGTGAGTAATTCTGATGACACAAACTATTCTCCCCCTTTGACTTCATCAAAAAGAAAATAGTTTGAGAAGTTAAAGCAAACCAGCATGCAATGATTGAATAAAATTCTCCCCCTTTGGCAAAAATCTCCCCCTTTGATATAATCAATATGAATGCAGATGCAGAAGGAGATACCAAAATGCAAGAGCTCCCCCTAAAAATATGAATGCAAGAACACAATTCTCCCCCTTTAAGAGTTTCTATGCAGCATGATGCATATGACATGGAAGCTCCCCCTCAATAAGTGGAATCTTATGAGATGGATAACAAGGAGAGGTTCAGGTCAATGAATCAATGATATTGAGCAGAAGAGTTTCAAGTAGCAGATTTTCAAAGAAGCTCCAATCACAAGAAATTCAGTCAGATTTTACAAGAGATATCAATCTCATAAATCCAAAACATAAGTTTTCAAAGTCTTCCATTATAAGGGCTTATGAATGAGCTTTATTGAACAGCATGGTTTAAACATGATGTATGCAGAGTTTATCAATAAAATTCTGTATTGATATCTAAAACCATGGTTTAATAAAAATGAACCAAGCCCTCATATTTATCTTGATTAATCTCCCTTTCTCTTACACAATCAAATCTATTGACTTCTTTCAGAATTACATGCACTAGTATTGAGATCAAGCAATTATGAAGTCATATGATTTTGTCTAGGGTTGTAGCAATTTGATTTTAGCATCAATATTCAGATATTGAGATATGTTCAACAATTTTTCATGCTACAAATTTTACGAGCACTCTAGTTCAGTGCACACCTTGTAACTAGAGGATATACCTTGATCAGAGGCCAATATCCCTAAGCACTTAGTGTGACTAACTGTCATGCTATATATGAACAGAGATAGCATTTACACATCATGACACACTACAAATCATTTCTTGATGAGTGAGTTGTATTTCTCAGTGTGCATGCCATTGCTCTGCCTGATTTTCAATGAATTTTATGCAGAGTTAACTAAGGCACCTCATGACACAGTCCTTTGGACATGGTTTCTCAGTGACCAAAGTCATTGCTCTGACAACTCTTTACCCTTTAGACATTTCAGACAAATTCATTTGCTTCAAGTCAATAATAATTTCATGTACTTAACCAATTAAAGCCATGAATTCAATAATGCAGATTTCAGAAGATTTTACAAGACACAGCATGAAATAGATGGTTAAGGTTTATTAAACATGCTTCAGATATTTTTAAGAGATTTTAAAGTCAAACTCCATGAACATTAAACTTAAACCACATGAGTTATTTCAGACATTCATAAAAACGTATAATAGAAGATTCCTAGTTCAAGTGTTTTCAGATTTATGATCGAGATAGTCCCATTGAAATCTTCATGAAAGACTGATGGAATTCTGAAGCCAAATGATACCAATTGATAAGAGAGATTTTGAAGCCCAGTGATTGTTTTTCAGAGTATGATCGAGGTTTGTCAACCAAATGAATAAGAAAGGATATGCAATGAATTTTGACAAATGTATGCATTTGACAACCTATATGCAATGCATTGACTCCCCCTGACAATATGCATTCAAACAAACTTTTTGGCATTTTTCAATTATGGAAATGCAATGCAATTAACCATATGTATGCAAAAACATGCAAAGACTCAACATTGAATGCTATGCAAAGATATGCCATTTACTCCCCCTGAAAACATGCAATGTTTGCACTGAAAACTGAACATATGATTCCAAATGATATTGTGACTTGTGCACATTCAGACTGTCCTATCCAGCAAAGTGACCCATGGTACTAGGCGGAGTACTTGGTCTAAAAGACCACCTCTCACATAGTAAGAACCTCCAGACAGATTTCCCTGCCTTTTGGTAGCTTACCATTTGATATACCATTGAGGTCAATCATGATAATTCAACATGGGCAGCATGCATGGATCAAATTTCAGCTTATCAGATTTTTCAGAATGCAATAGTCAGATTTCAAACAACATACATATGCAGTTCAGATTTTCAGAAATTGCAAGTTTATTCTCATTTCAATATCTAAACAGCCAATTCATATGAGCATTAAGAGACACGAATGCTCATAGTGTTCAAAAGATGACAGATATGCAAGAACACATCAAACCAGATATGTAATGAGTTTCAAAACAGGAAATGCAGAGAATTTACCTGAAAAGTTCAGAAGGGGTTTTCATTCTTGAGTGCCTTGGATTAATACCCCTTTTATTCCATTCCAAGGCACACCTGCAAAGCAAAGTTATTTTGCACAAACAGGTACCCAAGAGGTCTTGGGTCCTGAATTGACAATGACATTCGTAGCAGGTTTTCTAAACAATTTTCTAGCTGCTTGGTCATCAGATTTCATCAAGTAGTAATTATTCATTGAATGACCAATTTGTCCACAGTAATGGCATGAATTAGCAGATTTCAAATTCTTCTTATGCACATTACTGTTGTCATGAAGTTTATTGGCAGAGAGAGAGTTCTGTTTACTATAATGATAGTAAGATGCATCAGGTTTCAGATTTGATCTATGCACATTCTTGTTAGCATGAAATCCATGTGCATATGCATGAAACTTTTTGTTGTTGACAGAATTAAAATTCTGTTTACTAAAACCGGCCAGCCAACATTCAGCAGCTCTATGGCCTGGCTTCCCACAGTTATAGCATGAAAAGCTCACAGATTTTCTGGCAGAGAATTTGATAACATGGGGGTTAAAAGAATTCTTCTGAATGTGCCAATAGTCCTTGACTGTGTGGCCATACTTCCCACATTTGAAGCACTCATTGTGCTTGCCTCTAAAAACATTTCTTCCAAAAGCATTTCCATTTGCAGGGAGTTTAACAGTTTTAGAATTGAATTGTCTACCCTGAGCATGCCAGCATTCAATGGCCCTGTGGCCCAATTTGCCACAGTGATAGCATTCAGTTTTCTTTTTGTTCTGAGCAGAGACATGTTTCCTAGCATGCTTTTTGTTGTCTTGTTTCAGAATGAAGCAATTATCCATAATGTGGCCAACCCTACCACAGTAATGACATGAATTCTTATTTTTATGTGCATGTGTATGTGTATTCATGTCAAGCACAGATTGAACTTTCTCAACATATTTAAAATCAGTCTTTTTCTTGGTGGCAGGAAAGTTCGAGTGATGTACAGCATGCATTTTTTCAATGTGATTCACTCCTTTCTTCACATGACTGACCTTTTCCATTTTTCCAGTTTGTTTCTGATTCTTCTGAACATTTGGTTGTTTATTTTCTGAGGTGGTGGCTACATCTGATGCTTTGATAAAAGATGTCATTAGCTTATTTTTGAAAGCCTTTTTATTGACATTGTTGTAGCCTAACCCTTCCTTTTGAGTATTGACCTTAACTCCTAACAACCTGTCCAGATTCTCTTGTCCACTCACAAACTTTGACAGAGATGTTTTCAGATCTTGAATTTCATTTTCTAGTGAGGAAATGTGTAACTCATAACTGGCAATCTCTTGCTCACTGCAATTCATAGCTTCATTCAAAACTTTGTTAGCAGTTTTATATTTCTCAATTTCATTTTCCAGATTGCTCAGTTTATCAGAATCTTCAATGCAAACAGTTTTTCCTCTTTCTAAGGCTAGAAGTCTCTCAGAGATAGTGGAGTTCAGCATTTTTAACTTCTCATTTTCTTCCTTAAGCTTGTCATTCTGAATTAACTCATTTATTAGAGTCTGATCATCTGAGTTAACTCCAAGTTTTCTTTCAGCCTCAAATTCCTTTAATTCTTTTTGCTGTTTCTCCAGATCTTTCTGTAATTCTATATTTACAGATTTTATGGCATTGAATTTTTCAGCAAACAAGTTCTTCTCCTGCTCAAGTTTCTCAAATTTTTCATCATTTTCATTAACAGATTTTCTCAGAGAATCATTTTCAGATTTTAGCTTGTTTAAATCTGAGTTCACACTTTCAAAGTTTTTCAGCAATTTTTTATACTGGTCATGATAGTTAACAAGAGTCTGATTATCATTATCTGACTTGAATTTTTCTTTGAGTTCAGATATCACATTTATATGATCTTGATTCTCAGTTTTCAATAATGAAATTTGTTTCTTCAACATTTGAAAATCAGACATACAGGCATCATGAACATTTTTCAATTCAACACAATTTCTACATGGAGAACTTGAACTAACTGACCCAGTACCCTTCTTCAATTTTTTATACTGTTTTCTTAACAGTTCATGAGATTCAAGTAGCTCAGAATATGCATTTTCCCAATCATCTAAAGTATAGTTTTCAAAGGGATTTACCTCATCATCATCATCATCTTCATCTTGACTGCTGCCTTGATTATTTCTATCAGCCATCATGCAGCTGTCCTCATTTCTTATCTGAGTTCGCTTCAGCATGTCCAGAATATCTTTAGCAGACTGCAATCAAAGAAACATGAATGAAAAGCTCTATCAGTAGCTGCCTTCATTAGATTATAGCTATCTGATTCTCTTCATGCATTAATTTGTGACTGTCAGTCCATTTGGACTTTTCTTTGGTAGTTCATGAGGACCGTGTGAAATCACTTTCCACAGGTCTGGATTAACAGATTTAGCATAATTTTTCAGACTAGCAGACCATATACTAAAATTGGAACCGTTGAAAACTGGTGGTTCACCCATGAAAACAGATCAGATATAAAGCAACAGGAATATTGATGCACCAAAAGCAAATTAGCACCTAAGACTGCAAGATCGGATCTGCAGGTCGCTGGACCTTCTAAGCAGACACCGCTCTGATACCAATTGTTAGGGTGCTAGGCCCGGATACAGAGGGGGGGTGAATGTATCCCTCTAGAGATAATGCCCAAATTAAAACTCTAAAGCTCAGATATGCGGAATAAAAACTAATGAGCTCTCCAAGATGAGATGATAAGACAACACATGATCAAACAGTTGGACTGCAACAATGCAGTCACCTGATTACACCAGAAACGCAGGCAGAGCTAAACACACCAAACACACTTAGCAGAATATAAACTCGAAATTTACTCCCAAGATAACACAACTAATCAAGCATGCACAACCTGTGAATAGGAGGTAGAAGGCAAGGAACAAACGCACAAAGCAAAACCACTGCACAGTAGATTTTTAGGTGGTTCGGTCATCCAAGACCTACATCCACCCCTCACTCCCAACTAGAGTGAGGCTTCACTAGCCAACGCTAGAAACAAGCAGACTCAGTCTGCGAACACTTGCTGCCACACAGCTTGACCAGGGGAACATCCTCCCCTCTTCCTCCCAACCGGAGGGACACCCCAAGTGACTCCCAGCCACTTGGAAACCAGAGACCGAAGTCTCTCTTCCTCCAGACCAGGAGGGAACCCACCAGTGACTCCCAGTCACCAGCAAACTAGAGGTCGCAGACCTCTCTTCCTCCAGACCAGGAGGGACCCCTGGACTTGCAACCCACAAGCCCAGAACCGGAGACAAGTCTCCCTTCTCCTGAGTCCACAGGAGGAACCCGACCTTAGTCTAGAGGATCGGAAGAACACAGTAAATCAGATCAAATAAAAGTAAAAATAAGAAACGAAAATAACACAGCAAACACAAGTTGTAAATGAAATAACGTCAGATTTGGCTCCCATGGAGCTGACTGGCCTGGATTTGATCCACGGTCCAGTAGACAGATCTTCAGTTGCTTCTTCCTTCTTCTCCACAAACTCTCTCTCTCTCTATCTCTCTTTCTTTCTCCTCTGCTCTCCTTTTCTCTCACGCTGTTCTCTCCTTCTTCTCTGCAACTCTTTTTCTTCTGCCGGCTCACTCTTCTTCTATTTCTTCCTACTTCTGCTCAAGGCTTCAGTCCTTCTACTTCAATCTTGCTCCTTCAGACAACGGAGTTTTTCTTATATAGCAGCTCGAGCAGGAGTAGCACTGGGCGCGTGTGTTCCACATTTCCCGCCCAAGATATTTGGCCACGTGTCAGCTTCCTGTCAGCCCTCGGATCACGTGCCGTTCATTAGCCTAAATCACCTGCAGACAAAGACAAAAGGAATGTATCTACTTAGTTAGTTCAGGCTTTTAACACGAGTGTATATACTTCAGAAGCAGCAATGAATAAGTGTGAACACTGAGTGAGTGTATAGACTTTGAGTCTTCATGCGAGCTCAGTGTATAGACTTGAGGAAATTCAAGCAATGCAACACAATGTATATACTTAGAATCAGTAAGTGAGTAAGTGTGTACACTGGGAGAGTGTATAGAGTTGAAGTTCTTCATGCGAGCTCAGTGTATGGACTTTCAGTTAAATGCATTAACATACCAAGGGAATGAGTGTATGGACTTAAAGCATCAGTTAACCAAGTGTGTAGAGTGTATACACTTGACTGCGTGCATGACAGACAATGTCTAGACTTGCTATTAACATGCATGAGAACCCAATGTACATACATGCTGTAGCTTCAGCTGACGACCCCAGTGTATAGACTTGCTGAGGGAGAGACTGTACAGGCTTGAAGCAAAGCAAGGCAATCGAGTGTGTAGACTTCACGATGTGCAGACTTGCCAAAGAAACGGTTGTACAGACTTTAGCTCAAGAGTGATGTATAGAGTTTTGAAAGCTTGAACAACGAAGCATGCTGTACAGACTTTGAGTGAAGGCATGAACAGTGAATCAATGTGTAGACTTCACTTCAAGCAAGCTACAGCCCAATGTATAGACTTGCCACCAACGCAATGTGTAGACTTGAGTGATGAGTGGACTTTCAATGAAGAGGCTGTACAGACATGATGAAATCACGATGTGTAAACTTGCCAAATATAGTTGGTCTGTGTACAGACTAGAACAAGGCTAAGTCTGTACAGACTTGAACAAACACAGTGTATAGACTTTGGCAAGGCAACGTTGGTAAAACTACCAATGTGCAGACTTTCAAAGCTGAACGTAGGTAAAGAACCCAATGTGCAGACTTGGAAGTGCAACGTAGGAACAGATGCCAATGTACAGACTTTGGCAAGCAACGATGTACAGACTTGCACAGTTCCAGCTGAAGGATGTATAGACTTTACCTTGAAGTCCATTTGTACAGACTTGAATTGAAGACCAATGTATGGACTTCAAAACAGATGCTAGGGCCAAGAGGAGTGTATAGACTTTCACGATGTATAGACTTGGTTTTGTGAAAGCTATAGTGCAGTAAGATGTACAGACTTCCTATATGAAGGCAATGGCTGTACAGACTTCACCTCAGGCTATCTACAGTGCATCAAAGTATGGACTTAGCTTCGTGCATGCTACAGAGTAATGTATGGACTTTGAATGCAAACACCATGTATGTACAGACTTCACTTGACACAGTCCGATGTACAGACTTGCTGATGAAACAGTCTGATGTACAGACTTTGTTTTGAGCAACGTAGGTAAAAGACCCCCAATGTATAGACTTCCAACGTGAGTGACACGCTGTACAGACTTTGCTCAAACAGTCCGATGTATGGACTTGGAATTCCAACAGAAGGATGTATGGACTTTGATAAGAGAATGGCTGTACAGACTTCAGGTGAAGACCAATGTATAGACTTCCAATATGAAGACCAATGTACATACTTCGAATATGAAGACCGATGTATGGACTTCGAATATGAAGACCAATGTATAGACTTCAATTGAGTGCATTGGATGTACAGACTTGGAAATCTTTTAGCGATGTACAGACTTGGAGTTAATGCATGAAGACCCAGCAATGTGTAGACTTGACAGTGAATGCATGAACAGTGATGTATAGACTTAGACGCAACATGCTATGCAATGTACACACTTGATGTAATGCATGCCGATGTACAGACTTCAGTTGAAGTCAACCGAAGAGTGTATATACTTTATGAATGCATATGCCAAGACCAGTGTACAAACTTGATCAAATGTCTAGACTATGCATGAACAGTCGATGTGTAGACTTCACATGTAGAGATTTTGAACGTGTGTGCTGGCAGTGTACAGACATTGATAGTCTAGGGGGGTCGACCCATCTAAGAAGGGGGGTCGACCCACTTCAGTCCTGACAATGCTGACAGAGTTTACACTTGAACAAATAATGCATGTGAAAGATTTGTGCAGCAGATAACATGACTGAACATATAATGCAATGCTTCATGATCTGATGAAATGACTGAACAGCAAATTAACTAAACATATGAGAGACTGCATTATGATCAGAAAATGAGTGAATAACAGCATGATGACTCACACATCAAGATGACTCACAGTGATTAACTCACATCAAAACCAATCATCAAAAGATTAACTCACATCAAAGCCAATAATCAAAACCACAGGGACACAACAAACCATGCATATGGCCCGTGATAGAGAGTCCAATGACCCAGCCGAGGGTTGGGGGCTTCCCAGTCTCCCTTAGAAAGGGAATTGACTCGGTGGTTGTGAGCTGCCTTATAAATTCTTTTAACCGTGGTTTCTGACTCTTGCACTAGGATGGTTTGACGGCATGGTGCCGTATGATACAACGGCCTTGGGATGAGTCGTGTGACTCTATGGCCATTAAACTAGTGAGTCTAGCTAGTCGTTCTGAGTTTGATGGCACTGTGCCACCTTGTGTTCTGAGTTACTCATGACGGGCGCGTATGTAACCTATTAGTACTCTGGTGGTTTTCTTTTGAGAGTTTCTACGTTGAGTGACCCCCAACTAGTCATAGCCTTATTATGACACATGGGTGTTGACCTACCCGGGAGTGGTAGAGCGGCTTTCCTAGGAGAGACAGTTTTGGGCTGGTTGCCGTAGGGCCTCCCACTATGGCGGCTCGAGTCTGGGCCGAGAGGAAAACCAGCTATAGGGCTAACATAACGCAGTCAGTCAATGTGTGTTCATGTGGTCGGAGACTACGGACACGTGCTGACGAGCACGACTCCGACTAGACCCTTGTCCTTGTGTTACCTGTACGGTGTCTCAGTTTCTGCCTAGGGCGAGTAGGGAGACACCCGTGGCATGGACTAAGTTATCAGTGGATGCATTCGGCCTTGCTTCTAGTGGACAGGTTCTTCCATCATGCGACACGTGACTCCCGTGACTCAAGGTTTGGTTCCCCCTTAGTGAGACATGGTTCTTCGGGTGGTTTTTGTGTATGTTTTCCAACTTTGAGGTCTAGGATCCTAGTAGAGTTACTGAGGTTTCACCCGTAGATAGTGTAAGGTTCACGATGGCGAGGTCGTGATTCTACCCTTGGACCGCGTGTTCCGGTTGGGCCTTTGTCAATGAGAACGGGCCTTCATGACAGAGGTGTCATGGTATTTCCTGGTAGTATGGCCAGGGTTTCTCGTTGGTTCGGTGATTCCCAACTGTGAGATCAGGGTTTGCTTTTCATTGTCGTTAGGAGTAACTTAGAGAGTCGTGGTTCCACCGACTGCCGTTGTTATTATTCTTGTTACGGCTGTTGCATCCGTTATTGCTATTACTATTGCTACTCCTGCTATTGTTGTTATTGTTATCGCTATTGTTACCATCGTTGTTTCATGGTGGGGATCCGCGGGACCCCTACTGAGCCAATGAGATGAGGCTCACCCCTTTCTTTTTAGGTGTTGTGGTTTCTCATCGAGGTTCGGAAGTGCATCGTAAAGGTCCGTAGTGCCAGCTTGCCAGTGTCGCGGGCATACCCAGCGATAGAGTACGTTTCTTTCCCTATAGACTGTACTTTATTGGACTGGACTCTATAGTTAGATTGTTAATTGAAAATGTAATTTTATTTCTTGTTATTTAAATAGTTAATTATATAGTTGTTTCTTACATTATTTTAAATTTCAATGTACCTCCCCACATCTAAATAACCCTTCCGAGCCTTTCGGCTCGTGGGTTTCGGGCCAAGATTCGAATGGTATCGAGTAATTCCTAGTATCCGGATCTTGGGTCATTACAGATGGTATCAGAGTGTGGTGTTGACGTACATGGGAATTTGAGATAATTACATTGTTCAGAGTCCATAAGGTCCAGTATTGTCGGTAGCTGGCATAGGATTCTGTGTTTATTGACCATGTTGCTTCTCGCTTGAGAGCTAGAGTGCGTTGTGTTGGCGCTATGAAGGCTGTTTTGGTCATTGTCGGGGTGCCGGCAGGGGCCTGAGGTGTAAGATAGAGAATCACCTTCTGTAGAAGTGGTGGCCACGGTTGTACTGAGTTGGGCATAGTTGTTGCTGGTAGGTGCGAGTTTATGGAGTAGCATCAAAGATATCAACAACAAGGCTAGGTGGCTGGCGGGGATACTACACTGCTAGATGGCCATGAGTGTGCTCCAGAGGAGTTAGTGTCATTTTAGCCACCCCAATGTGGGATTTAGTCAACCCTTGAGACGTCAAGCTCGTGGTTTGAGGTGGTAGAGCGAACGCCGTGATCAAGAGAGTGCTCGAATAAGTGGAGGATCTTCTTGGTGAGGTATTGTTGGTCGAGCCCGACATTCTCATCATGCTCTGTGGCATCAGAGATGACGTGCTAGTCCCGATTATTCTTGCGGATCTCGAGGCAGGTGCCGATTATGGTTTGTGTTATGGCTCTTGGCATGGTGGTCTGTGTGGTAGCAGCTCAGGAGGTGGATATTTTGAGGACCTGATAATTGAGAATAGGTCAATGTCAGCAAGGATAGATTCGAGGGAATAATGTCTTGAGGTTGTTAGTTTAGTAGCCTTCGAGCATGGCATCCTTAGTGATTTTCTTTCCTCCTCGATAAGTGTTTTGACATGTTAATGAGTCTAGGATCAGATACAGGTATAGGTAAGGAGCGTGTGGCAGCTGCTAGCTCAACCGTTGTGGTAGAGTGTGGCTAGTGATCAACAGGGTCAGTGCTTGAGGCATGGTCAATTGTAGTTCAATAAACTGCAATTGTGCCAAGAGATGTTCTGGAATGCGGATGCAGAGTTGTCTGTGATAATTATGCGCATTGTACAGAGTGCGCAGTGGAAGCGTGGTGGGCCCATAACCCACAGGTCCAAGATCGTAGGGTCAGAGTATTCTGACCAGTGGAGAGGGTTGCTTCCTCAATGTAAGATTGTTTTGGGTGTGTGAGCCATGTCAATTGCCATCCCATTGTTCATGGCATTATGGTCTATGGCACTGGCGGAATAGAGAGTTGGGAAAATATGACGGCAAGTGTGCCGGATGAGTACCCTATTCATTCATTGGTAGCGGTGCTAGGTGTTTGGTAATGGACCCAGTTGGGGGTCACAAAGGGAATAGCCTGGAATAGCCTGACAAAGGATGAGGATGCGATGCTCATAGTCGGTAAGCTTGGTGCTTGACTCATGTTGGAAGCAGTGTCCTCGGGATGAAATTGTGGTCCTAGAGATGCATTTTCTTGTAGGTCCCAGTTGGTAGCTGTGAGCGGCTGGTGAGGCTAGCCGAGTGGTCAGCTATGATAATGCCTAGAAGAGGCCTAGTTGAGTCCGAGAGTTCGGAATGTTGTAAGAAGGAGCCAGTTGTGGCAAGTGTGGGCGTCAAAAAAATGATGATGATGATGATCATACGGCATGCACATCTCAGCACTCGAGAGCGAGTCGAAGATGGGAAGGCCGAATAAACCCCATACCTCCTCCAAGTAGGACGAATATATGTACTCAGTGCTCCGGCACCCAATGAGAAGCCCTTTGGGCAGAAGAGATGGCCCCGGCTCTCTAGTCGGCATTGTCGAAGGCCGAATCAGAAGAAACGCGGAAATGCGAACACATGTGCGGCACGCACCGGATATCATTCAAGATCCCGAATCGGGATTCGGAGGCTCTGAACTAAAACACCCTAGAGGCGGTGCATTACAACTAAAGCAACACAAGAGGGCACGCACCCGCCTGAATCACCACTAAGCTAGGAAGATACCCTATGGGTCTTAAACTGGCATGGTTGTACCTATACAGCCTTAAACCGGCGCACCCCTTGAAAGAGCCTTAAACTGGCGCGCCCCACTAATGCTGCTAATCCGGCGCGCTCACCCCCCGCGCCGGTTTAACCAAGCTGCCATCCCATCCTACCTCCGGTCCCCTATTTTCTATAAACAGACTGGCCTTGGCTTGCCTGAAATGGATAAGTCTTCTGCATTAGACCGGTGGGCAACCGCTTACATGCCTTAAGCCTCCGAGAAAGGAAGACTTCGAGCCCCGCACCGGCCATCCTGTCTCCACCAGTGGCTGTCGACCAATCCGATGGAGGCAGCTTCCCTACTCTACGGATCCCTCTACCTGCAGGCCACTCAATGACGTCGGATGCGGAGAAGGAGAAGAATGAAAGTGGAGGTGCTTCTCCCCCCCCCCCCCCCACCTCCATATATATGCAATGAACACCCCACTGGAAGTTCTCTCGGCAGGCAGTCTCTCTGGTCGGTTCCCTCTGAAAGGTCTCCAACAGAAGAGAAGAAGAAGCTTTGTTCCCCTGCGCCCGTGAGGTGAAGAAAAGAGAGAGAGTGAGAGAGAGGAAAGGTGAGTTTGGAAGGGGGGAGCTTGTACTCTGTTCCCCTTCCCCCACCGATATATTTTTCATTTCTTTCTCTGATGTATTATCTCGCTTCGGGGTAGATCCCCTTCTGTATTTAGCCTCCTTCCCTTGTGGATGAATGAAAAGAAGAAAAGTCTTGCTGAACACTGTGTTCTACTTCGTTTGCCCTCCTTTCCCCTTCTCTTCATCTTCTACTCATCCAGGGCCCTTTGAAGCCTGCCTCTTTGTGGCATGGTCTTCGAGGGAACCCATGTGAGGGATGAACATTCATAGCCTCCCAAGGCGAATATCTATCCCGTCGGAGCTCTCATATAGGTACTACCCATGAACTGTTAGAACGCCTTGAAGGCTGGTCCTCGGGGCTTATCCGTTCAACTGTGGGTCCCCGGACTATCGTTTGGCCACTCCGAATATTGGTGGTCATCTCGGAGTATTCCGTTTGACGATCCCCCATTTGCCCCAGCAAATCTCAGTCCGGGAGAGGTGCTGCCCAATTTTCACCAGGAACATGAACAGCAGAACGAGCTTAACTCCCTCAAAACACGAACTAAACTTTGGAGTTCCTGAACCCCTTTGAACGAACCACTGAAACTTTGATCTTAACAGATGAATAAAACACTTTGAAATCTTCAAATCAACCTATTTTTGCTGGGTGAACAAACAACTTAACCATCTGCTAGCCTGCAAACATTTGAAAAGAACAAAACAACCTAATCTGGCGCCCTCCTAATCCAGCGCGCACTTATCCGGTGCGCTCCCCCCCAGCGCCGCTTTAGCCCCACACTCATAAACCATTTTTCCTCCTTTGGCTCCAAACCGGCGCGCCCCATGCGTGCCGGATTAGACCCCCTCACTCAAGCACCTCTCCACCCCTTCACTCACATCCAAAACCGGCGCGCCCTCCCTATGCCACATCCTTAACCGGCGCGCCCCCTCGCCTCTTGCTTGCCCACCAAAACTTGCGCGCCCCCCCATGCTGCGTCCTTAACCTGCGCACCCTCATGCTACATCCTAAATCGGCGCCCCCCCCCCCTTTTTGTTCCATCCAAACCGGCGCCCCCTTTGTTCCAATTAAAAAAATATGATTAACCAAATAAAGAAAACACTTGAAGCTAATAGATAAAACAATTGAAAGGAATATGAAGCCAATAATCAAAAGTTTCCCCCTGCTATAATCAAAATTTTCTTTCGGGGGCGCTGCCCCCTTGACCCCCGTGACCTGATCGGGCAGGTCGAACCCCGCGACCTGACCGCGCAGGTCGATCCTCGTGCGAGGGCGTATGTTGGCGAGTTCAGGCTTCACACTTAACAATTCACTCCCCCAGACTGTGCGTGAAGAGAAAAGCAATGATGCCCCGTGGTATCGGACGTGGACCACGGAACCCTGATATGGCCACGATCCGAACTCATCTCGGGCCAATAGTCCATCAGCTTGGCCCACTTCTATCGGGATCCAATCCCGTAATCCCATTAAACTTGTTGTACTCGCGGCAGACATTCGTATGATTTTGTCATCGTCTTTGATGCTTCAAATGCGGACTCTTGTCCGAACAATGAATGGTCCGTTAGTGACCGACATATATATATACCAGGATCTAATCCCGCACATGCATTAAACTTGCCATACTCACAGCAGACATTTATACATTTTGTCACCGCCTTTTATGCTACAAACACAGACTTCTGTCCGGATATGAAACGGTCCATGAGTGACCGACATATATGTATCAATGAACACTTACACCCCAATGCGGGTTTGTTTAAACGTGATCCGAGATCTTCGCTCTCGCTTGGTTACCATGAATTTCATGCCGTAGGGCCCTTATTCCCGGCAATCAATCAAGGGTGTTCCCCCGTATAGGGGATGTAAATAACTCCGTGGCCTTTATGGCACGGAGGGTTTTGGTCCCGACACAAACTACATAATCGTCTGATTAGTCAGATCGAGCACACAATAAATTGTCACCTTGGTGACTGGCACGCCCACGCACTTAATAAACCCAATAAACAAGTAAACAACGATCTTTAATAAAAAGTGCGTCCACAGCAAGGATATGCGATGTGTGGAGATCCGAGCAAATTGGTTGCGGCATCGTCGACCATGTTGCTATGGTAGCAGATGACACTTGTCTGTCTTGGAGATATATGCCGTGATTTGTTGAGGTTATGTCCTGTGGCTCTGTGCAGAGAGCGGAGCCGAGGTTGGAAGGTATCCAGTTACAATAATTGAGATGAAGATTCGATGAGACTGTATAATGGATGATGCCTGAGTACAGAGATCCCAGGTGGTATGTCTTTGAATTGGAGCCTTGGTCTCGTGGCCAACATGGGAGGAATTCCCTGGGAGTCTAAGTCTAGAGTTGAAATGGACCGACAATTGTAGAATCTTGTCGGTTGGTTTCGTCGAGCTCCCCTAAGATGGTAGAGTTGGTGTGAGGATCAAATTGGATGCGGTGTCCAAGAGAAGACAGACTCAAGAAGTGTGAATGGATAGTGTAAGAGTCAATGGATGGCCGTCAAGATATGGAATGAGCTTATTGGGCTTGATGAAGGATCAGGAAGATGGAAATTGAGCAAGTAAGAGTTTTCACGTTGACGAGTAACTGGTGACTGGCGAATGGACTTTTACAGTCAGAATATGCCAAGTGTGATAAGCTTAGAAGGGCGAGAGCCCTGTGCAAGCGAGGCCTTGGGTGGTTGATTATGATATACCTCTTTCCCAAGTTGGAAGTGGGTCCATAGGAGGCTTATGTTTGGACCAGAGTTGGTCCAGTGGTGTTTGGTGATCGGCTCGCTAGATATGAGAGTATTCATGGTGCAAAAACTGATGGAAGTGTGGCAGTCTGTTAAGATGACTGTGTGAATCAATTAAGGCTCAAGGATGGACGTCCCTTGTGAAGGGCATAAGGTCAGTCAGCTGGCAAAAAAGTTGATGTTTGATTGGTCTACCAAGTATGGGATTTTATCGGTGGCTGGTTTTTATGATGTGGGTTATGTCTCCTCGATATGTGCGATGGTGGCAGTGATGCCATAGTTAGAGTTCCATTGTAGCAGAGGTGGTGCCAGACTTGTATCCTTGTGTGCTAGGCTTGCTCTGGAATCAGTGCGAACTGTGATGTGAAGCGAGATGTTCCATTCCTGATCATAGTCTGGTTGTGTCCCTTGGGAGAGGTATTTTTGCAAGTATTGGGGTTTTAGCTAGAGCACTAGGAGCGTTGCCAACTAGATAAGTCATTCTTCCCCGTGGCATGGTGGTTGCCTCAAATTTCGAGGATGAAATTTTTGTGAGGAGGGGAGGACAATAACACCTAAGATTTTCGGATCAGAATCTGTGGGTTTCGGAGTGCTTTCGTGGGTCCCGGATCGAGTTTTGTGATTAAATAGGATTTTGGCTATCAGACTTTCAGATCCCTATGTCGGGTGAACAGTTGAGTTTTCAAGCTCCGGGACGTTACAAGCGCGTTATGCGTTTTTCTAGGATCGTGGGGGTGATTTTTTTCCCATTTTTCTTATTTTTCAAATTTTTGAAATTCCAAAATAATTCCTATAAATATAACCCCCACCCCCTTTCACCCTCATTCTCACCCTCTTTCCCTCTCTCCTCTCTTTTCTCTCTTTCTCTCCCTCTCTTCTCTGGGCAACGAAGGGAGTTGGAGGCGGCCGAGGCGGAGGCGACGTTGGGGTGACGAGTGGTGAGGATGGAGCGAGGAATGGGGTTGTGGCACGGCGTGTTGCCATTCGTGGATTCAAGATGTCAGCGTCGGTTCGAGTGCCATTTTTGCGTGGAATCGACATCCTCGGCGTGAATAATTGTCAGTGGAGGTAGGGGGATGGATCCCTAACCCTTGTACTTTGTTTCCCCGTGATTTTGTGCCTAATAGAGTGAGTTTGAGCGTGTTTCCTTTTGTTTGGGCTAAAATGCATGTTTCAAGGTGTGAGATGAATCCACCAATTTGGGTGGCGATCTTCGATTTAAATGCTAGATTTCGAGCTAATGGCATGTCGAGGTGTGATCCCCCTCGCTTTGGTTGAGTTTTTCTCACGATTTGAGGCTGGAATGTGGCTGAATGTGTTATGTGAGTGGCATGGGTGCGTGTTTGGGGTAGTTGATGAAATCGCCCATTTCTTTGGTCATTTTGTGGTTTTTTTAAGTTCTTCCGGAGTGTGGAAGGTAAAGGAGTCACTTTCTTGTATTTTCCCTTTCGTACGAGATGAATGGGGCATGGAACGTACGATTTTGCGTGGGTTGGCGAAGCGCCGGATCGTAAACGAGAACGCGGTCAGTTCCCCAATCACGTTCAGCTTCTGGATAATGAACGCGGCATGAACATACACTGTGATCATTTGAGAAGCCCATGGTAAGGCAGTCGTGGACGTGGTCGCCACTGTGTCTTTGGCAAATCACAGTCCTCATGTCAACTGTGATCACCTTAACACGGTTGACCCCCAACCACATTCCCAGCCTATTGACCAGCCCAAGCCTAGCCTGTTGATCGAACCAAGTCTTTTTGCCCGTTTTGGCCTCCAGTCAACCTGGTTGAGACCCTTTGGAAGACCTTTGGCTCCGTGGATGTCTGTGACACCCCGTGGGGACCGGATTCATATTTTTGGGCGTCCAGAGGAACCATTGTACCTCGATTTGCATGCTCGTGTAGTTTTGAGGGTCCAAGTGACCCCGTATGTTATGGGCTTCCTTGTTGTGCTAGATCGAGTCACCGTGTACCTGTGTAGGTGTAGAGGGCTGTCCTCACATGATGTTAGATTCTTCAGAAAGCGGTTTTCCGTGTGGACCATGCATATGGCTAGTGACAGAGAGTCTCGTGACCCAGTCGGGGGCTGGGGACTTCCTAGTCTCCCTTAGAAAGGGAATGGTCCCGACGGTTGTGAACCGCCTTATGAATTCTTTTAATTGTGGTTTCTGACTCTTAGACTAGTATGGTTTGATGGCATGGTGTTGTATGATACAACGGCCTTGGGATGAGTCACGTGACTCTATGGTCATTAGATTAGTGAGTCTACCTAGTCGTTCGGAGTTTGGTGGCACTGTGCCACCCTGAGTTCTGAGTTACTCGTGACGGGCGCGTGTGTAGCCTTTCAGTACTCCAGTGGTTTCCTTTTGAGAGTTTCTACGTCGAGTGACCCCCCACTAGTCATAGCCTTCTTACGACAGGCGGGTGTTGACCTACCCGGGAGTGGTAGAGTGGTTTTCCCAGGAGAGACCACTAGTGGGGGCTCGAGTGGAGGCCGGGAGGAAAACTAGCTAGAGGGTCTGACATAGCGTAGTAAGTTAGTGCGTACACACGTGGTTTTAGACACCTAATTTTAGATATCTCGTGGACATTGTCTAGTCATCATAGAAGCGACACTTTCTCTTGGTTAATTGGGAGTGTGGGGTCTCATCCTTTACTAGGTAGGCTCCACCCTATCCCTTCACAGATCCAACTTTGCGGTAAGTTGGCGGGGGGTTGTAGGGGGGCAGCGCCCCCCTGCTCGTATGGTCGGGGGTTCGGGGGCATGAGGCCCCGAGGTGAATTTTTTGAGGTGTTAATATATATTTTTGCACTGATCTCTAGGCTGCCAAACTACTGGCCACTCAAGCCTCAAGGCAGCCAGACTGCTGGCCACCCAGTTCCTATGGCGGCCACTACCTTGGCCGCCTAGCCTCCTTTGAACGGCCATCGACCTGGCCGCCTCCTGGCAAACGCCTATCAACTCCATGATCCGTCCACTCCGAGCATGTCATCCACACCTATTCCCACTTCGAGATATGAAGGCACGCGTAGTCTCACACATACTCGATTTTCGAATGTGGGGACGGAGGGAAAGCCCCCACATACAAAACCCTGTTACGAACAATCTCACAGGGGGTGGACATTTTTTGTGAGAGGAGAGACATTTCGAGAGGTTATGGCATCTCGGAGAGCCCTCCCTCACCTCTGTCTCGTCGAAGAGCTTCATCCACGGGAGAGAGCTCGTGTCCGCTACTGGAGGAGGCGAAACTTCTTGAAGGCGGCCATCGACATGGCCGCCCACAACCTCTGAACGGCCACGAGATTGGCTGCCTCCTGTTGGTCGACGGGCAAACCCCATCCTACTTCCCTTGTTCTCCATCTTGCTACATTTCTTTCTATTTTACTGCATTATAGCATGATATATTTTCCTAGATCCTATTTTAAAGAGGTTTTCTAATCCAAAACATAGGGAAGGCGGATGGTCGAAAGTCTCGGCCATCCCCCTTTCTACCCCCCTTCTCGGTATGATCGCCCCCAATTGCATGTTTTCTTTTTGGTTTGAACATATACTATGCTATCAAAGTCTAATGGGTTTGCTTTCTCTATTTGCTGGTTAATTTGTAGGAACTTCATCACCGACTCGTAGAGCCCCCCGTTCTTGGCCGGCCGAGAGTGAGGACAGGAAGAACCCACATCTCCCATTTCTAAGTGATGTGAGACAACCTAGGGGTGCAATGGGATGACCAAATGATCCTCGGACCTAGACCCGCAAGCACATACGTAAGATAATAGATTCAATTTTGATGGGTTCGCTCACATGGTGCGCACTCTTTCCCGAAGGCATCTCAGGATGGTGGTGAGGGTCCGGAGCGGGACCTTGCTGTTCCGAGGGCTGGGCTATGCCCGGGATGACCCCCGGAGGGGGCTGGGATTCCCGTGATTCATGGGCTGTCGGCACGCCGAGGGCGTGGGTTATGTGGTAGGTCTCTCAACTTACTCCGCGGTGGGCTCACAAATGGTGGAATATGGGGCGGGCGCTCTCCTCACCATCTTACGGGCATTAAGATGCGATACTAAACAAGCAAGAGTCAACCAGCAGTGGGGAGGGGACCAGATGCTCACTTGATTTGTGTGAAGACATCGATTCCGATCGGAGACGAAGGCGAGCGGGAAACGTGCGATGCCCGCACATGCATCGGTGCCGCTTGACCTGTGATAAATGACTACAGCACTACACCTCACGCAAGAGGTGTGATCGTTAGGTGGGGACGTACTTAATTATAACCAAAATTTACCTCCATGTAGGGAGGCGCTTTCATCCGGCCAGGCGAGGGGCTAGAATTGAGCGAAGGCCGGTTCTGTTCGATCGGATCCTACTGGACAACAAGCCGGAGTCGCGGATGCCACGGACTCCGCCAAACTCCGCCGGAGGTGACACAGGTGTAGAAACGTCCCTGGGTGGCCAGGGAACACGCCGGAGAAATTTGGCGTCGTCTCGTGACTGGGTTGGACCGCTGGAGCTCCGGGATCAGGCGAGTCCTGTGTGACCCCTGTCAGGCCCAACAAGGTAACCGCCTGATGTAGAAGGCGCCATGGGATGATCCAAGCTCCGATGGGGACGGGGTTAGCGTTGTCACGACCGTGGGCAACTTGCTTCGCACTGGAGCTGACGAGGACTCCAACCGAGATCGGAGATGACCGTGGTGAACAGATGAGTGGGGAGTTGTCCAACCTGGATTTGGCGAGTGTAGTCAGCGCACGCTGAGGAAAACAGCCGGAACGGGGTGCTCCGATATCCGAATGACCTTCTTCCCGATGATGAAAGAGGGCTGGAGGAGGATTGCCTCGACTTAAGGGCACACCAGGAAGCTCAGAAGAGTGACCGTGGGAGCTTCTGCAACTTGTCTCTACCTCCAGCCGGAGTCGACCTGTGCGGCCTGACGGAAACGGGCCTCCTGCCCAACTCCGACCTCGGATGAGGGGGCATGACCACTTGATTGAAAACCACTTCAGATTAGAATCTTCAGATGCTAGGTTGGATGCCAGAAGCTCTTCAGGGAAGGTGGGGGCGTCACTGCAATAGGGCGTCTGATCTGTTACTATGTCTGCCTGGGTGGTAGCAAGAGAGAAGATGGGAAATGGGGAAGATGAGAGTGGGAAATGGGGTGGAAAGGGGCTGGGGAGGTCCCTAGCTGAGAGGGGGTTAGGGAGGGGGCAAACCCAACTGTGGGAAGGGGGAAATGGGGTGTTGGGGGTGGTTCTACTAAGGGGTGGAGTTGAGTTACGAATTTTGGTGGTCGGAGGGTAGGTTCAAAGGGGTGGTGGTGTAGTTTGAATTCCTTGGTCCTAAAGTGGGAGTTGCTAAAAGAATCTAGGAAAATTTGTGAAGGGGTGTGATGGGAGGGGATAGAAAGTCTAAAATGTGGGTGGGGTGTTATGGGGAAGGTGTCGAAGTCTAAGTTGGGTGGTGGAAAGTGATGGGAGGGGGTGGAGAAGTCCAACTTGGGGGCTAGTTTTATACCTTGGGACTAGAGGGTCTCCTTTGGAGATTTGAATGATGGGATGGGAAGAAGATTCTTGATGAGGTGGAGGAGAGAGAGGGGGGGAGTGAGGTGGAGGGGAGAGGAGGAGAGAGATGGCCCCCATCTTGAAGGGGGAGAGAGAGAGAGAGAGAAAGAGAGGGAGAATGAGAGTGGAGAAGAAATTTGGCCAAGGAAATGCCTTCTTTCAATTTTCATCCAAAAGTGATCACATGGGGGAGAGAGGGGGCCTATTTATAGGCATCCACTCTTGTTCATGACCAAAAGGCCCCTTGACAAATAGACAAACGACCAAGACCATCCTAGACTTAATCTATGGACCCAAACTAAGGTACTAAGGTCCAATTAAACACAAACAAGGGAATTGGATTATAACTACATGACTCAATAAATGAAAATACATGAAATAAGACTCAATAATAAAGATAAAATATGAGAATTATAGACGGTCCTCCTCAAAGTGGTGCAGGCGACCCGAGCCAGAGAGAGCGGCGTGAGATGTCCTCATCAAATCCCCTAGAGTGGGGAGAACTCGACCCCATCGAGTATGGGTCTGCCCGACTGTGGTAGTGCTCCAGAATGTCCAGGTCAAGGCGCAGCAGGTCCTCCCGGCTCACCTAGGTATCCTCTGTCGAGGAACGATTCTTCCACCTCACCAGGTAACGCTCGTAAACCCTATTCCTGGTAATTGTGCTTTGCTCATCTAGTATCGCCTCCACTTGCTCACGTCGGCCTCTCAATCTAATAGGTGGAGTCCTTCCGGAGGTGCCTCTCACAAGAGATGGTAATGGCTCGAGCTTCTTACTGGGTCCCACCGCGGGGCCCTTGTAGGGTACAGGTCTGCCACATTAAAAGTAGGGTGTATCCCAAAGCTCTCAGGTAGTTTCAGCTCATATGCATTACTGCCTAGTCATCTTAGAACTAAAAAGTGCCACGACCTGCGTGCCCCCAACTTAGAGGAAGGCCCCGGAAGGAGCCGCTCTGTCCTCACAGTCACCGAGTCTCCCACTTGGAACTCATAGTTGCACCGTCGAGCATCTACCTACTTTTAGTAAGCCTCATTGCTCTTCCCTATATGCTTGCGGATGTCATCATGCAACTCTTTGACATGATATGCAAAAGACTCAGCTGAGACTGACACTCTAGCATGCGGGGGGTGGGGAATAAGATTCGAAGGCTTCCTAGGTCTATATCCATGAACAACTTCGAATGGACTCTTGCCTATGGACCTATTGATAGAATCATTGTAGGCAAACTTGGCCTAAGGTAAGAGGAGATCCCAATTTTTGGGGTGGTCCCTGACTAGGCAACGGAGTAAGTTCCCAAGTCTTCGATTGATGACCTCAGTTTGGCCGTCAATTTGAGGGTGATAGGCAGTAGATAATTTGAGGAGGGTTCCCATAAGATGCCAGAGGGTTTTCCAAAAATAACAAGTGAATTTCACATTCCGATCGGTCACATTGGTCTTAGCTAGTCCATGGAGTCAGACCACCTCAATAAAGAATAAACGGGCTACCCTAGAAGTATCCGAAGTTTTTGAACATGGGATAAAGTGGGCCATCTTGGAGAACCTATCAATGACCACAAAAATGGAATCATGTTTGCGAAGAGTCCTAGGTAGGCCAAGGATAAAATACATGCTCAAGTCCTCCCAAGGTCGATCCGGGATGGGGAGGGGTGTGTAAAGTCCAGTGTTTTGCTTCACCTGCTTGGCAGAAGCACAAGTGTGGCATTGACCCACAATGTTTGCTACATCCCTCTTAAGATTGAGCCAATAGAACTGTCTTTCAACTAACTCAATGGTCTTTTGGACCCCAAAGTGACCATCAATGCCACCACTATGTAGCTCCCAAACCAAGAAATCCCAAATTGAAGTTCGGGGTATGCATAACCTAGTTCCCTTCAAGAGATACCCCTGTTGGAGTATGAATCCCTCGTGTTCCTTGTGGGGCTGGGTGGAGAGGGTAGTGTAGTGAGTCCCAAAATCGGGGTAACTTGGGTATTCCTCTTTGACTCGCTCAAACCCCATGACTTCAACTTGGACGGTTGAAAGTAAAGCTACCCGCCTACTTAGCGCATCGGCGACGCGATTCTCACTACCCGCTTTGTACTTTAGGACAAAGGTGTAAGCCTGAATGTGTTCAACTAAGCGGACATGACAGGCATTGAGCTTTTATTGGGTGTTGAGATACTTCAATGCCTCATGGTCCGAAAAGATCACAAACTCTTTGGGTAGGAGATAGTGCCTCCAATGTCGAAGGGATTGGACCACGGCATATAGTTCCTTGTCATAGGTGGTGTACCTAGTCCTAGCCTCACAAAGTTTCTCACTAAAATAGACTACGGGGTGACCCTCTTGGCTAAGAATGCCTCCAATCCCTACCCCAGATGCATCACAAGTGACCTCGAAGACTTTAGAGAAGTCGGGTAGACAAAGGACTGGGGCTTGGGTCATCTTTTCCTTGAGCTCTAGGAATGCTTTGGAGGCCACCCTAGTCCATACAAATGTGCCCTTCTTAAGGCAATCAGTGATAGGGGCCGTTATGGTGCTAAACCCGCGCATGAATCTTCTATAAAAGGTGGCTAGCCCATGAAAGCTTCGGGCATCATAGAGAGTCTTGGGCTTGGGCCACTCAAGAATGGCTTGGATCTTCTCGGGGTCCATGGATATCCCTTGGGCTGAAACAATGAATCCTAGGAAGGCTAGTTGATTGGTCATGAAGTGACACTTCCCGGGGTTGGCAAATAGGCTCTCATTCCTAAGAACGGTACAAACTTGCTTGAGGTGATCAAGGTGGGCTTCCTTGGACTGGCTATATATGAGGATGTCGTCAAAGTAGACAACAAGGAAGATGCCAATGAAAGGGCGGAGGACCTCGGTCATGAGGCGCATGAAAGTGCTAGGTGCAATGGAAAGACCAAAGGGCATGACAAGCCATTCATAGAGGCCATCCTTTGTCTTGAAAGCGGTCTTCCACTCATCCCCGGGCCTAATCCGAACTTGATGGTAGCCACTTTTGAGATCAACTTTTAAGAAGATGGTGGCTCTAGCGAGCATGTCTAGCATATCATCTAGCCGGGGGATAGAAAACCTATACTTGACCATGATCTTGTTGATGGCCCGGCTATCCACGCACATGTGCCAAGTTATGTCCTTTTTGGGTGTAAGGAGGACCGGGATGGTACATGGGCTCTTGCTAATGCGGAGGAAGCCCTTCTTGATGAGCTCCTCAATTTGCCACATAAGTTCGGCATGCTCGGCGGGGTTGAGGCGATAGCGGGGGAGGTTGGGTAAGGTAGCTCCGGGTACAAAGTCGATGGCATGTTGCACATCGCGCATGGGTGGTAGCCTATCCTCAAGGATTTGTTGGATTTTTAATGGGTGTGTTTTGGTTGGGGTGGATTCCCCAAGACAAATGACAATGGCACACACTTGTGCCCCTTGGTTTACTTCCTCTTCAAGCTCTTGCTTAGTGATGAGGTGTATGCTCCTAGTAGTCCCAATGGTCACACTAGGGCTAGGATTCGAGGGTGTGGGGTTTGGCAAAGGGAGGGGTGGGGTTGGAGTGAAGGAAGGGGTAGGGGACCCTTCTAGGGAGGGAGTGTAGCACCCCGGATAAAAATAATAGAGAAATCAAACTTTTTCCTAAAATAAATAACTCTATATGAAGGCCAAATAAAAAGAAATATCATAGCCCTATACTTGATGAGGGTCACTATATATACATACATATATTTAAGCGGCCCAACATCACTTAAAAATTCACACATAGATGACACGTATAGGGGTTTTCCTATTTTTTCACACAGAAGGAATGGGCGCCCCTGTCTTGGGCGCCAATTCCATTGACTAGGTCAACCCAGTTAATGGGCACCCTCCACAAGGGCACCCATTACCTTTTAACTGGTCAAACAGATGAATGGGCGCCCTCCTACAAGGGCGCCATTTCCCATAATAGACGCCCTCTTGCAAGGGCGTAGATTAATGGGCGCCCCTTGCTTGGGCACCAATTCCTAACAGGGAAAAATGATGTTCTTCTAGTTGTTCTTCTTGAAGGGTTTGAAACACGAATAGCAAACTTTAGCTGGCAATGGACCCTTAGCATTGGCCTTCCCTATAATTATTTCCCTCCATCGGACAGGCAGTAGATTACTGCCGACATCTTGCTACTGTTCGTGTCTCCACCTGCAGAAGAGAAGGATCTTCCTTCTTTTCTTTCTCTCACGAAAGAAAAGAAGACATGAAGGGCATCTTTTTCATGCGTTCTCCTTCCTACTGTTGAAGCTTTGCTAAAGAGAACGTGAAGGGCTTGGCTTTCTTTATTCTTTCTTCTACTATTACCTGTACCTCGTTATTCAAGCCAAAAAGGTACGTGCTCTCAATATTTAGCCTAACTTGTAGCTAAAATAGGGTAACATGCATGAGTAATACTAGAATAGATCCATCCCCTACATTATAATAGCCTGATACACTATTTTACGGATTATAATAGCCTGTTACACTGATTTTTTGGAGACATGTGCCTACTTGTAAATGGTGCCCAAGAGGCTGCCATTAATTAAAGGGCGACCATCCCCTGGGCGCCCATTCTTGAATGTGCTACCCAGTGAAGGGCGCCCATTCCAATTCACTTTTTCATGTAATTAATAAACACCATGTTTAGATAATTAATATCTATGAAATGAAACCCTAATATTCTAACATGATCATGATCTTGGAATCCTGATATTTTTCTCTATCTATCCATGTCTTTACTTCATGATTTTCTGAACGTTAGAAATTGTGAATATTGTTTTGTGTCTCAGAACGTACCAGCCCAATGTGTAGCATCACACAACAATGGGCGCCCATGCCTTGGGCGCCAATTCCTTAAATAATGACCCGCCGCAGAGTCACCAATTAAATGATGACTCTGTGAGGGGGCGCCAATTAGTTTGGGACAAAAAATGAAAAATGGAATATTAAGTAATGGGCTCCCCTATCAACAGGCGCCATTTAGTAAAATGATGGCACCCATCAGGGCGCCATTTCATCAAATAATGGCACCCACCTGGGCGCCAATTCCTGAAGGGATGTTCCCTGTCTCAGAGAGGATTGGGTGCCCCTGTGATAGGCGCCATTTCATAAATTAATGGCACCTGTCTGGGTGCCAATTCATCAAATAAAGGCACCTGACTGGGTGCCATTTACTCAATAAATGGCACCTGTCTGGGTGCCATTTTTCTGAGTGATAGATTTCTAGATATTTTGAGCTTCTGTCTAACCCACACCGCAGGTTCTATGTGCTATTATTTCAGTCCGTAGATGCAGTCCCACGTTTCTGGCATTTCCCGTACACCCCTCAACTCTTGGTAATGTTTGAGCCCTCCGCGGGATATTCTTTCCTTCGGACTGGCGATTTCATCATTGGGACCTCCGTAAGTCTACGCTAGCCTTGGATTCCCTCAAGATAGCCGAATAGGTTGTAACTATAAAACCCTAGATCCTCTTGAATGCCATGTCACTCCAAGGAAACATGGTAGCATAGCCCTCACAGTGTGTTGTTTGACATATGTAAGCTTATTCTTCCCTGTACTTCTAGAATGAATGCCCCTCAGTAAGGGCAAAATTCCTGTAATAAATGGCTGCCAGATGGGCGCCAATTATGTAATCTGTGGCGGCCCTAGTGGTGCCAAGGCCACCCAGATTTCCGATATATCGTGCGTATTATGTGGTTTTGTCACAGTTCATCCTTACATGAAAATTAGTTCTTGAACTCTATTCCATGAAATCCACCTTATGTTCCTACGATGGATAAATCCTTGAAATTCTATATTGGCTATAAACTAGAGTGAATGTCGAAAGAAATACATGACGCAATGCTGACGTTAATGGGGCCCGATCTGGTCCTGGGAGGAGCAAGATTTCTTTCGTATCAAGATTTGGCCTAAATACATGACTTCCGTCTTGTCGTGCTTCACATCAAACGTCCGGAAGACTTTCCCATCACCCACCTTCTTGTCCCCACACATTTCTATACCCGAGGACGAGTCTTCTCCAACCGGAGACGGTTGACGAGAGTTGAAACTTATGACATTAAGTTGTGGGTCAATCTATCTTTACACATAGTGTATGTAGACGGTGTCCGACATTTGTACCGAGTCTTCCTTAGCAAGTCTAGGGTCATATGTGAGTTTTCTTTTTGATTGTCATCCAGTCTGTTGGGAGTCTACATACATAGAGTCGAGTCGGTCTGGTGCACACTCGCAGTGTCAGTCCCTTTCGAGTGTGAGGCAAGTCGGGTCTAATGCGTACGTTGTGGACTTGCCCGACGCATAATGGGATCAGCTCTATCAATGTGTCGGATCTAGTTACATAAAGGGACCAAGCGGTGATTCCTAGTGAGTCATTGAGCCGTCTCCTTCCGTTGAGAGTAACCCCACCCCGGAGTGTCCACCACTAGCCTCATTCCCATAGCAGCATGTGCATATCGAATATATACGGGATGAGCAGGTGACGATTACTAGGAGTGGAGCGTACCCGCGCTACCTGGTAAGGTGGAGAGCATGGTCCACATCCGACTGATCCGCAGGAGTGATACATGTGCAGCCGCACCACTTACTCGACGGGGTCGAGTTTCTCCAACCTAGGGAGAATTGATGGGGACTACAAAGCAAGACCACTATTTTTTTTATTTGCATCTATGTCCTTGACTAATTGGGTGTGCAATTGTATGGCATTATAAGCCAAAGGGGTAGTCCTTAGAAGTCTTTGGGTTTCTTTGTAAAAAAAGTCAGTAGGTCCAGCGGGGTCCCCCACCCTCTGTACCATTGGGCCACCTAGATGCTAGGACCCATAGCGGCTGGTCCATGGTCTACCTTGGACTTGGACCAAGGAGAAGAAAAGAAGAAAAATCAAATTTTTCTTTCTTTAAAGGGGGTGCCCCCTATTTTGTCATGTTATGTAGTTTTTTGTGTTTTCTTTATTTCTTTTGACCACATGGGGAGAAATTAAATATTCTCATCCCATAAATACCCCTCCCAACCCAAGATCTGAGGGTAAGATTGGTCATTTGTCTAGGGTTTCCAATTCATATAAAATGCTTGTATTTTTCATTTTCAAGGAATTAATGAGAAGAAAATTTTGAGAAATTCTTGGAGCCTTGGGCGCCCCCTCTCTCCCTCTCCCTCTTGCAGCTGGATTGCTATGTTTTCTAGGGTGGATTCTGTACAAAACTTGGTGGATTCCAAGTGGTATCTCATCTCTGGGTGTGAAGCTCAGCCGCTGCCGCCATCGAGTCGCCATCGCACCACCACCGCCTCGTCGTCGGAGTTCTATCCACCTCTGGACAGAAGCCTAGTGCCCAATTTTTCTCTCCCAATCAGGAGATCAGATCGAGCTGTAAATTGCAGTGTGAGTTCCCCACGTTGTTACCTCCTTCCACAAAAAAATTCACATCATTTCCCCCTCGTTTACCCCCGTTCCACTTTTATTTCCCCGATCTACAGATTCTGTCTCTCTGCAGAGTTGTGTTCCAGTAGCCCAACTCTTCTTTGTTTTGAACCCATTTCCTATTTCAGATCGATCTGAAATTTGGACTGGGATTTCTGACCACCAAAGCCCTCTTCCACTAATTTTTTAGAGATTTTATGAATTTGTTTACCTATCCAAAAATCCATTACAAAATCCAAAATTAGTTCTGTCTTCTATAGTCTAGATCCAACCACCCCCTGTTATAAAATCTATTTCCCCTCTCAAACCACCTCAGAAAATTATAAAAAAATTTATCGTCGTGTTCCTTACTTCCCCCTCCATCTCCCATGAAATCCCAACTTTCAGATCCATAGTTTGAGCCTCGGTCAAACCAAGTTCTCAGGCAGATCCCAACTTGCCCGGTCTGTTTTGAGCCATAGAAGTCCGCATGTTATAAATTCAGCCTTGGCAAATACAGAGAAAGGAAAAATCTTGTAATAATAGGTGGTTGAAGATCTCTAAGCTAGGTTCGCAAAGGCGCTGGTTTCGCGTCGATCTGACGTCGGAGTTGGTCGCAGCAAGTGTTTTCGTTAGGTAGCGCAGTGCTGAAACTGCACCACAGGTTCGGGGACAGCAAGCAACAACGTCCCACAGGCTAACCGTCTCGCCTTCCACAAGGTGAATCGGTGCGTCCCCCTCCTAGGGATTGTTCCCCTTGGGGTCCCCATCGCAGCGGTACTACTCCCGGCCCGATCGGCCGGCCGACCAAGACGTGGACCACACGCTTGTTGGCACGCGCTACTGCCGAAGCTGCCCAAAACGCTGCCCGTCAACCCGAGCCCGTTACTCCCGGGTCCCACGTGTAGCCCTTTACCTCCCTGCGTGGAGTGGGCACTAAATTCATTTATGTAATTTTTGTTTTTTTTTACTGTACCGGGAGTACGAGTCTCGATCGGGGTCATCTTCCCCACGCCCGGAGCATGGAGGTATTGTGTCCGCTCCCACTTTGGCATTTGCTTTCCTCATATATATTTCTATATGCCGCTGTGCATGTGCTAGGTCCTAGCTCGATATATTTTTATCACCGCTGCGAGAGTGAGTGAGTGGAACCCATCCCGTGACTCGATCCGAGCACATGGAAAAGTCGATACCCGAGACTCATTATTGGTTTCTCAAACGCGCAGATCCACGTGTTTCCCTCGCTTAGAAATGTCTGCGAGCTAGAATCCCAGGTTCACGTTCCATCCAGCATCAAATTGGTATCAGAGCCTAAGGTTGAGTCTAGGGTAGTCGGTTAGTCGGTCCAAGGTGTCGCATTGCATTCCTATATCCGATATATGAAAAGGTGTTCCCGGAACGATAGGTTACGCCTATTGGGAAGGTAGCACACTTGCGTGAGTTCGGTCTTCGGATCATACCTCCGCCACGTGCTAGATATTGGTTACGTCTAGGTTCATCACTTCGCCTTGGTCGGTGCATTCCAACCCCTTGTCATTCGCATGTCCACCTACCCGCCAGCCCCATGGCAGAACCCCAAGTCCATCGTCCTGATGAGCCATCTGTGGCCGACATGTTCCGAACTCTCATGGAAAAGTTGGATAGGTTGGATAGAATGTGTTCACGTATTGGCCACCGAGTCCCCCTAGCCCACCTCCGAGGCAGGATGAAGTCATACTCGAACCTAAGGAGGTTGTCGTTGGTAGTCCCAACCCGACGCCATCTCCGGAGTCCCCCGGTCCTCTCACCATCATAGAGGACACACATTCGGAGGCTGCTCTACCCAGGCTTATTCTAGCGAATTATGACACTGACCAAGAGTTGGCCGAGGAGTTCCTCGCTGATGTTTTGGGGATAGAGAGCGATCCAATAGAGGGCCAGGGTCTGTTAGTCACCCCAACCCCACCGGTCATCTTGGAGCAGTCTGTCCCACACACTTTATCCTCGGTGGATGAGCCATCCGCCGACCCCACGTAGTCAGCCATTCCACTTCTACTCGTCTCTCCTACGGTAGCGTAGCCATTAGTGCATACCGTACCATTGTCATCACCTTTTGTTGAGGCAGTATGGTTTGATTTCTGCCATGCGTACGAGAGACAGCATCCGGACTTCCTTCTTGTCGTGCTTCACATCAATCATCCGGATGACTTTCCCATCACCCACCTTCTTGTCCCCACACATTTTTATACCCGAGGATGAGTCTTCTCCAACTGGAGATGGTTGACGAGAGTTGAAACTCGCGACATTAAGTTGTGGGTCAGTCTATATTTACACTTAGTGTATGCAGACGGTGTCCGACATTCGTACCGAGTCTTCTTTAGTAAGTCTAGGGTCATGTGTGAGTTTTCTTTTTGATTGACGTCCAGTCTATTGGGAGTCTGCATAGGTAGAGTTGAGTCGGTCTAGTGCATGCTCGCGGTGTCAGTCCCTTTCGAGTGTGAGGTAAGTCGGGTCTAATGCGTACGTTGTGGACTTTCCTGACGCATAATGGGATCAGCTCTATCAATGTGTCAGATCTAGTCACATAAAGAGACCAAGCGGTGATTCGTAGTGAGTCATTGAGCCATCTCCTTCCTTTGAGAGTGACCCCACCGCAGAGTGTCAACCACTAGCCTTATTCCCACAACAGCATGTGCATATCAAATATATACGGGATGAGTAGGTGACGATTACTAGGAGTGGAGCGTACCCGCGCTACCTGGTAAGGTGGAGAGCATGGTCCACATCCGACATATCCACAGGAGGGATACATGCGCAGCCGCACCCCTTACTTGACGTGGTCTAGTTTCTCCCACTCGGGGAGAATTGATGGGGACATCAAAGCAAGACCACTATTTTTTTATTTGCATCTATGTCCTTGACTAATTGGGTGTGCAATTGTATGGCATTATAAGCCAAAGGGGTAGTCCTTAGAAGTCTTTGGGTTTCTTTGTAAAAAGGTCAGTAGGTCCAGCGGGGTCCCCCACCCTCTCTTCCATTGGGCCACCTAGATGCTAGGACCCATAGGGGCTGGTCCATAGTCCACCATGGACTTGGACCAAGGAGAAGAAAAATCAAAATTTTCTTTCTTTAAAGGGGGCGCCCCGTATTTTGTCGTGTTATGTAGTTTTTTGTGTTTTCTTTCTTTCTTTTGACCACATGGGGAGAAATTAAATATTCTCATCCCATAAATACCCCTCCCAACCCTAGATCTGAGGGTAAGATTGGTCATTTGTCTAGGGTTTCCAATTCATATAAAATGTGTATATTTTTAATTTTCAAGGAATTAATGAGAAGAAATTTTGAGAAATTCTTGGAGCCTTGGGCGCCCCCTCTCTCCCTGTCCCTCTTGAAGCTAGATTAATGTGGTTTCTAGGGTGGATTCCCTACAAAACTTGGTGGATTCCAAGTGGTATCTCATCTCTGGGTGTGAAGCTCAGCCGCCGCCGCCATCGAGTCACCATCGCACCACCACCGCCTCGTCATCGGAGTTCTATCCACCTCTGGATAGAAGCCTAGTGCCCTATTTTTCTCTCCCAATCAAGAGATCAGACCGAGCTGTAAATTGGAGGGTGAGTTCCCCACGTTGTTACCTCCTTCCACAAAAAAATTCACATCATTTCCCCCTTGTTTACCCCCGTTCCACTTTTATTTCCCCGATCTACAGATTTTGTCTCTGTGCAGAGTTGTGTTCCAGCAACCCAACTCTTGTTCGTTTTAACCCCCTTCCCTATTTCAGATCGATCTGAAATTTGGACTGGGATTTCTGTCCACCAAAGCCCTCTTCCAAAAATATTTTCGTGATTTTACGAATTTATTTACCCATCCAAAAATCCACTGCAAAATCCGGAATCAGTTCTATCTCATGCAGTCCAGAGCCGACCACCCCCTGTTATAAAATCAATTTCTCCTCTCAAACCACCTCATAAAATTACAAAAAAATTATCCTCATGTTCCTTACTTCCCCCTCAATCTCCCATAAAAATCCCAACTCCCAGATCTATAGTTTGAGCCTCGGTCAAACCAAGTTCTCAGGCAGATCCCAATCTGCCTGGTTTATTTTGAGCCAGAGAAGTTTTCCTATTCTAAATTCAGCCTCGATAAATATAGAGACAGGAAAATTTCTGTAATAATAGGTGGTTGAAGATCTCCAAGTTAGCTTTGCAACGGCGCTGGTTTCGCGTCGATCCGACATCGGAGTTGGTCGCCGCAAGTGTTTTCGTCGGGTCGCGCAATGCTGAAACTGCACCACAGGTCTGGGGACAGCAAGCAACAACGTCCTACAGGCTGACCGTCTCACCTTCCACAAGGTGAATCGACGCGTCCCCCTCCTAGGGATTGTTCCCCCAGGGGTCCCCTTCGCAGCGGTACTACTCCCGGCCCGATCGGCCCGCCGACCAGGACGTGGACCCCATGCTTGTTGGCACGCGCTACCGCCGGAGCTACCCAAAACGTTGGCCGTCAACTCGAGCCAGTTACTCCTGGATCCCATGTGTAGCCCTTTACCTCCCTACGTGGATTGGGCACTAAATTCATTTCAGTAATTATTGTTGTTTTTTGCTGTACCGGGAGTACAAGTCTCGACCGGGGTCGTCTTCCCCACGCCCGGAGCGTGGAGGTATCGTGTCCGCTCCCACTTTGGCATTTGCTTTCCTCGTATATATTTCTATATGCCGCTGCTTGCATGTGCTAGGTCCTAGCTTGATATAATTTTATCACCACTGTGAGAGTGAGTGAGTGGAACCCGTCCCGTGACTCGACCTGAGCACGCGGAAAAGTCGATACTCGAGACTCATTGTCGGTTTCTCAACCACGTAGATCCACGCGTTTCCCTCGCTTAGGGACGGCCGCGAGCTAGAGTCCCATGTTCACGTCCCATCCCGCATCACGGAATGGGCAAGTACTTGCTTGATTGAAATAGCCAAATTCTACACGTACTTGATATTACATGCTTGAACATTGGTTCTCACTTTCCTAGAAAAGAATTGTGCAAACACTTGATAGTACATTATTGATACCTTGAAATCATGCTATGTTCTTTTCTAAAAGTTCTTGATATCTTGCTCGTCCATCATACATAGTTATGCCTACATTGCACGTAACAAGTAATTACTTAAAGCATTGCTAGTTCTTGAGATATAATTCCTACTGGGTGATTCGCTCATCTAGTTTCATTCCAACATTTTTCAGGTAACTCGGATAGCGACAACCATATGGATGGGAATGAGATCGAGTGAATAGTGCTAGAGCCACCGATCGTCAAGCTATAGTCTAGTCGCGTCTCTTCTATTTCCTTGAGTCCTTGCCTTTGCACTTTCAGTTATGTTAGTCTAGTTGGTCATAACATGTTAAGGCTTGTAGCCCTATGATTTAATTTGGGTCATTATCATTATGGTTATTTGGATCAATGTCACCTTGGAATATGGGTATTATTTTGGAAATTTAAGTTTTGTTACCTTGTCTTTTGTGCACTCTGTCTTTATGTCAAAAATCTTATTGCTCTGATTGACTCGATCGCTATATAAACTCGTCGCGCACCAGGTCCCTTCCGCGCTCGGGGCGTGACAATTTTCGTGGTATCAGAGCCTAGGATTTCAAATTCCTAGGAAACCAAAGTCCAAGGATAGGTTTACACCTTATACCCAGTGAGAAGGGTAGAGCCATGGGTTAAGTCTTATGTTGACATCCAAGATTATAATTTGAAACACGAAACTAATTTGATTAAAATCTCTTGTAGGATTATGGCAGCTGAAATAGCACAATGGCACAAGATGCAGCGCACGGTGCAAGGTCTAACTCAGGCACTACAACAGGTGGCGCAAGGCGGAGCCAAGCGCGGAGCTGGTGATCTCTATAGGGGATTTTGTAACATGAACCCACCAAGGTTCACGGGCTTGTCTGACCTCGAGGATGCCGAGAACTTGTTGAAGGAAATTGAAAGAATTTTTCGTGTAATGCAATGCACGGATGAAGAAAAGGTCTTGCTGGCAACTTTCCAACTGGAGTGGGATGCTCGATGATGATGGAAATTCGTAGAAGCAACATTGCCAGGTGATAATGTCACATGGGATGAATTTGTTGAACATTACAACAACAAGTACTTTTCTGACCGCATTCAGGAGAAAAAGGCCGCAGAATTTGCCACACTGAAACAACCGACCCTGACAATGGTAGAGTATGAGGCCCAGTTCTCAAGACTGTCCAAGTATGCACCCCACTTGGTGTGTACTTAAAAGATGAAGGCAAGAAGGTTCCTGAACGGGCTTCGGCCCCAATACATTACCCAACTGGCATCGATGGACATCCAAGTCTATTCGGAAATGGTCCGACGTGCACAGTTGCTAGAGGACACCATGGAATTTTCTGATAAGATTAGAGGAAGGAACAAGAAGGAGCAAGTCACAAGTCCCGGAAACTTCAAACCATTATTTAACAGGAAGCGGTTCGACAATGGAGGGGAGTCCTCCAAAGAAAAGAATTTTAAGAAAAATGACAAGCCATTCTTCATCACCGCACCTTCTAAGGAAGTTTGCAAGCATTGTGACAGGGCCAGCCACAAGGCCAAGGAATGCTGGAGGAGACTGGGAGCCTGTCTCCGATGTGGGAGCCTAGAACATAGAATCCCTGATTGCCCATTGATGAATGAGCAAACCACTAAAGATGAGAAGCGTCCGGCAAAGAAACAAGGACGTCTGCAAGCTCTCCAAGAGACGGAACCAACAGAAGGAGGAATTGTGGAAGGTACAATAACTGTCTATTCTAAGACTGCTAAAGTTTTATTTGATACCGGAGCAACTCATTCATTTGTTTCCAAGAAATTTGCTGCTTCATTTTCTAAGGAACCTGAACTGTTAGACTTGGTCATCTCAACTCCTCTCGGGAGTGAATCCGAGATTACACATCAATACCCAAATCATAAGGTGATGGTTAAAGGAAACAATCTACTTGTCGACCTGATATGCCTAGATATGAAGGGGTATTATGTCATACTAGGTGCCGATTGGTTATCCACACACCAAGCAACTGTAGATTGCCGAAATGACAAGATAACTTTTGTGGATTACCCAGAACTGGTTTACATTAGCCCTCGTAATAGATCACCTCTTATATCAGCTCTCCGAGCTAGCAAACTTATAAGTAAAGGATGTGTGGCTTTCATAGAATTTGTGACTGCCACAGAAGTAGAGGAGTCCAAACTAGAAGACATCCGTGTAGTTCAGGATTTTCCCGATGTTTTTCCAGAAGAATTGCCCGGCTTACCCTCGGAGGGGGAAGTGTCGTTCATAATCGACCTTGTCCCTGGTGCTGGTCCTGTTTTCAAGGCACCTTACAGAATGTCCCCCGCTGAGCTGAAGAAGCTAAAAGAGCAGCTAATGGAGTTATTGAAAATGGGTTTCATCAGGCCGAGTACTCCCCATGGGGAGCACCTGTGCTATTTGTCAAGAAGAAGGACGGATCAATGAGACTCTACATCGACTATCGCCAGCTGAACCACCTTACAATCAAGAACAAATACTCGCTGCCGAGGATTGATGAGCTGTTCGATCAAATATCTGGAGCTAGATACTTCTCCAAGATTGATCTCTGATCTAGTTACCACCAACTAAGGATCAAATAAGAAGACATTCATAAAACTGCAACCCGAAGCAGATATGTGCATTATGAATTTATTGGTATGCCTTTCGGACTAATAAATGCCCCTGTAGTCTTTATGCAGTTAATGAACAACACCTTTAGGCTACATCTGGATCAATTCATTATGGTCTTTATTGATGATATCTTAATTTATTCAAAGTCTGAAGAAGACCATGAAGTACATCTGAAGAAGGCATTGCAGATATTGAGGGAAAATAAATTGTGTGCCAAATTTAGCAAGTGCATGTTCTGGCTCGAGGAAGTATCCTTCTTGGGCCATATAGTCTCGAAGAACGGAATTTCTGTGGACCCATCAAAGGTCAAAGCCATGAAGAATTGGGAACGACCAACTAATGCAACAGAGATTCAAAGTTTCTTGCGGCTAGCTGGTTACTACCGGCGTTTCATCCAGGATTTCTCAAGAATTGTTGTTCCTCTCACTAGGTTGACTCGCAAGGAAGTGCCTTATGAGTGAAATGAAGACTGTGAGAAGTGTTTCTAAGCTTTGAAGGATCTCTTGACCACTGCTCCAGTCCTATCATTACCAATTGAAGGAGAGAAGTACGAGGTATATACTGATGCTTCTGGTATTGGCTTCGGGTGTGTATTAATGCAAGATGGAAGAGTCATTGCGTACTCTTCTCAGTAATTAAAGAAGTACGAAGAGAACTACCCGATGCATGATTTAGAGCTGGCCGCGGTAGTATTCACCTTAAAGATCTGGAGACACTATCTCTATGGAGAACAATTCATAGTATACTCCGATCACAAAAGCCTCAAATATCTATTTTCCCAGAAGGAACTAAACATGAGAGAAAGGCGTTGGCTTGAATACCTCAAGGATTTTGACTTTACTATACAATACCATCCTGGTAAGGGTAACTCCATGGCAGATGCCCTTAGTCGAAAGCCGAGAGCAATTTTGGCCAATTGTATGATTCAAGAATTGAAGTTACTGGAGAAATTCTCAGAACTCAATGTAACCACGGATAAGAAGAACGGGTGTATTACTTTATCCCACACGAGTCTACATCCGGATTTGCTACCTGAGATCAAGAAGTTACAAGATGAAGATCCTGCACTAGTAGAGATAAAGGACAAGCTGGACGAGAGACTCGACTTCAAACTGGCAACCGATGGCAGATTGCTATTCCATGAACGGACATGTGTACCAGACTATCCTGAGTTGAAAAAGAAGATACTAGAGGAAGCTTATCGATCAAGGTACACAATCCACCCTGGAGTAACAAAGATGTACCAAGATTTGAAACGAACTTTCTGGTGGTCTAATATTATACGGGAGGTGGCAGACTTTGATTCTCACTGCCTGACATGCCAACAAGTGAAGGCGGAACACCTAAAACCCGCCGGAAAGCTGCACCCACTAGATATTCCCAAGTGGAAGTGGGAAGACATCGGCATGGACTTCATCATGGGATTGCCTAAGTCTAGGAGCAGACATGATGGAATTTGGATAATCATCAACCGTCTAACTAAATCGGCTCATTTCTGGCCCATCAAGAGCCGATAGTCATTTGATGTTCTTGCAGCCATATACATCAGGGAGGTGGTTAGATTGCATGGAGTTCCTGTGTCAATCGTATCTAACCGAGACCCGTGCTTCACTTCCCATTTCTGGAAAGGATTACAACACTCTCTGGGGACAAAACTCAACTTTAACACTACTTTCCATCCCTAGACATATGGTCATACTGAGATGACAAACCAAGTTGTTGAAGATATGTTAAGGGCATGTATTATAGATTTTGACGATAGCTGGCATGACCACTTACCCCTGGCCGAATTTGCTTATAACAACAACTATCAAGCCAGTATCCAAATGGCACCTTTCGAGGCACTTTATGGCAGGAGTTGCCAATCTCCAATATGCTGGGTTGAAGTCGGTGAAAAACAAATTCTAGGCCCAGATATGGTAAGAGATACAACAGAGAAGGTACACCTCATTTGAGAAAGACTCAAGATAGCATAGTCCAGGCAAAAGTCGTATGTTGACAATAGAAGAAGAGATCTGGAATTTCAAGCTGAAGATCATGTTTTTCTCAAGGTATCCCCCGATCGAGGTATTAGAAGATTCGGTGTTAAGGGCAAGCTTACACCGAGGTTTATTGGTCCATTCGAAATATTAGAAAGAGTGGGCGAGGTGGCTTATCGCATTGCCTTGCCTCCACAACTATCAGAAGTGCACAATGTATTCCATATTTCTATGCTGAAGAAGTATGTGCACGATCCTTTCCATGTCATTGACCACAATGACTTAGTAATATAGAAGGAACTTACCTACGAGCAAAAGCTGATGAAGATACTCGACGGAGGACTCCGAGTTTTGAGGAACAAGACGATCCCTATGGTGAAAATCCAATGGAATCGATGCTTAGAACAAGAAGCTACATGGGAAATCGAGGAGTCTGTGAGAAGGTGATTTTCGGATCTATTCTAGTATGTAAGAACTTCGCACCCTCCATGTCTCCATATATGCAGTTGAATTTGGGGACCAAATTCTTTTAAGTGGGGGAGGGTGTAGCACCCCGGATAAAAATAATAGAGTAATCAAACTTTTTCTTAAAATAAATAACTCTATATGAAGGCCAAATAAAAAGAAATATCATAGCCATATACATGATGAGGGTCACTATATATACATACATATATTTAAGAGGCCCAACATCACTTAAAAATTTACACATAATACACGTATAGGGGTTTTCCTATTTTTCCACACATAAGGAATGGGCGCCCCTATCTTGGGCACCAATTCCATTGACTGGGTCAACCCAGTTAATGGGCGCCCCTCCACAAGAGCGCCCATTGCCTTTTGACTGGTCAAACAGATGAATGGGCACCCTCCTACAAGGGCGCCATTTCCCATAATAGACACCCTCTTGCAAGGGCGTAGATTAATAGGCGCCCCTTGCTTGGGCGCCAATTCCTAACAGGGAAAAATGATGTTCTTCTAGCTGTTCTTCTAGAAGGGTTTGAAACACGAATAGCAAACTTTAGCTGGCAATGGACCCTTAGCATTTGCCTTCCCTATAATTATTTCCATCCATCGGACAGGCAGTGGATTGTTGTCGACATCTTGCTGCTCTTCGTGTCTCCACCTAAATTTTCTAAGATGGCCCATTTCGTCCATGTTTGGCCGAAGCACATGTGCGGCATTGACCCACTATCTTGGCCACGTCTCTCTTAAGACTTGGCCAAAAGAATTGACCCACAACTAGAGCAATGGTTTTATGAACCCCAAAGTGCCCAACTAGTCCCCCTGCATGTAATTGCCAAACCAAGAAATCACGGAGTGAGGTCCATGGTATGCAAAGTTTTGACCCCTTGAAGAGGAACCCATCCTCTAAGATAAAACCCTCATGTTCCCTATTAGACTGGATGGTCAAGGTGGTATAGATGGGTCCAAAGTTAGGGCAGCCAGGGTACTCATCCTTGAGCCTCTCATACCTGATAACCTCCACATGGATAGTGGACAACAAAGAGATCCTCCTACTGAGTGCATCCGCTGCGCGGTTCTCACTCCCCGCCTTGTGCTTGATCACAAAGGTGTAGGATTTGATGTACTCAACCCAGCGGGCATGTCGGACATTTTGCTGGGAGTTGAGGTATTTTAGGGCCTCATGATTGGAAAAGATGATAAATTCTTTGGGCAACAAGTAGTGCCTCCAATGTCGAAGGGACTGAACCACGGCATAGAACTCCTTGTCATAAGTGGAGTATCTTATCCTAGCATCACATAGCTTCTCACTGAAGAAGGCCACTGGGTGCCCCTCTTGACTAAGGATCCCTCCTATTCCTATCCCGGATGCATCACATGTGACTTCGAAGACTTTAGAGAAGTCAAGTAGGCATAGGACTGGGGCTTGAGTCATCTTCTCCTTGAGCTCTTGAAAGTCTTTGGAGGCTGGTTTGGTCCACACAAAGGTCCCCTTTTTGAGACAATCAGTGATGGGGGCGGTAATGGTGCTGAATCCTCGGATAAACCTCCTATAGAATGTGGCCAACCCGTGGAAGCTTCGGACCTCATGGAGGGTGTGGGGTTCCGGCAAATCAAGAATAGCTTGGACTTTCTCGGGGTCCATGGAGACACCCTTGGTAGACACCACAAATCTTAGGAAGGTGATGGACGTGGTCATGAAGTGACACTTTTCTAGGTTGGCAAATAGGCTCTCATGCCGTAGGGCGGTGCAAACCTGCCTAAGGTGGTCTAGGTGGGACTCTCGGGACTGACTATATATTAGGATGTCATCAAAATAGACTACTAGAACGACCCCAATGTAAGGCCTAAGGACCTCCGTCATAAGACGCATGAAAGTGCTTGGGGCATTAGAGAGCCCGAAGGGCATGACTAGCCACTCATAAAGGCCATCTTTGGTTTTGAAGACCATTTTCCACTCATCTTTGGGTCTAATTCTCACTTGATGATAGCCACTTTTAAGATCAATTTTTGAGAAGATAGTGGCTCCAGCTAGCATGTCGAGCATGTCATCAATCCTAGGCATGGGGAACCTATACTTGACAGTGATTTTATTAATGGCACGACTATCAACACACATTCGCCATGATCCATCCTTCTTGGGGGTGAGAAGGGCCGGGACGGCACATGGACTTTTGCTAATGTGGAGGAAGCCCTTCCTAATGAGTTCCTCTATTTCCCTCCGAAGTTCGGCATGTTCCATGGGATTGAGGCGATAATGAGGAAAGTTTGGAAGGGTGGCTCTCGGAACTAGATCAATTGCATGTTGTACATCATGTATGGGAGGAAGTTGGTCCGGGAGCTCCTCCGGGAACACATCATGAAACTCTTCCAAGAAAAGCTGAACTTCAACGGGATGGGGGTTGGACGGGGTGGGTTCTCCAAGGCAAATAACCACCACACACAATGGTGCCCCTTGAGCTATCTACTCTTCTAGCTCACTTTTGGTGATGAGATGAAGACCCTTGGTCAACCCCGAAGTCTTATCTTGGTTGGGGTTTTGGGGTAGTGGTTGGATTGGTGGGGTGGAGTTCCCTGAGACTTGGGGTGTGGTGGGGTGATGGCCTTGAGAGGGTGGGTCCTTTTTAGGCAAGGGACGAGGTGGGGACGGGTTAAGACGGATAGTCTTTCCCTCATGTTCAAAGGTGCATGTGTTGGGCCTACCTAAGATGGTGGCATCCATATCATAAAGCCAAGGCCTCCCTAGTAGGACGCTACCTACTTCCATGGGAATAACATCGCACCATACTTGGCCATGGTAGGACGAGAAGGTGAGGGGCACAAGGCATTGAGTGTTGACCAGGATGGAGTTGTTGTTGATCCAACAAACCTTGTATGGGCTAGGGTGGGTGATGTGACACAACCTAAGACCTAGATTGCAAGCAACGCAATGGACACGGCAATGTCACACAAGCGGACTCACTCGCATTTGGCACACTCGGGTCCGTAGGTGGACCGGCGATGGGGTGAGGGTCCGAGGTTGGACCCGGAGGTTTCCAAGGGTATGGCTAGGTTGGGGAGGACCTCAAAGGGCCTTGGGTTGCCCAAATTCACGGGCGGTTAGCACGCCAAGGGCATGGGTAAATTGGTCTCGCTCACAACTCACCCGCGGTGGACGCTCACATAGTAGCAATTGGAGTCCGAGCACTCCTCACCGACCGGCGGCACACTAGAAGCAATACTAATCAAGCACAAATAATCCAACATAGGAGTGTGGTCCAGAGCTCATCTGATCGGCGTGAAGACACCGATCTCGGTTGGAGACGAGGGCGAGCGAGGAAGCGTGGGCTTACCCGCATGCTGCGCCGGAGAAGCTTCAACCTGAAATTTAGAAAATTACACCACTACTCCCCATGCAAGGGGGTTGAACAAGGGGAGGGAAAGTCAATTTTACATTCAAACACTACCTCCCACAGGGAGGGGCGGTAAGCCAGCCAGGCGGGGAGGGGAAAAACTAGCTTAGAGGATTAAGACAAGAAGTCCGCCGAATATGTCCACTCTCAGGAACAGGGGATAGACTGTCACTGTCGGTGCTGCTGCGGACTCTCCCGAACTCTGATTGTGATGAAACCAGTGGCAAAACCTTCGTAGTTGACCCAGGAGGACGGCCAATTTTTAGAGGAATTTCTGAATGACGGCGTTGGTCGGGGTAGAGGCGCGAACAAGGTCTCTATTTGCTGGTTCTGGTAGCTTTTGCACCTTTACAGCAGGAAGATGAGGCCGCCACGGACGCACCGGAGCTCTGATTGTAGCACCCCGTATAAAAATGATGGAAAAAAATTATTAATATATATATACTTTTTCCCAAATAATAAAAACTCTAGATAACTCTATAAGAAGGTTAAACAAGAAATTAGAACATCCCATATGGGCCATTATACAAATATGCCACCCTTTACGTAATAGAGTTTACTATTTAAAAATAATATTCATTACTATTCATTTACTATTCATTTACTATTCAAAAATACTATTCACCACAAATAGTAGCGCTTTCACTGAGGCGCCATTTTCTTGAAGCACGACTGAATAAACAGTCGTGACTTCTAAATTAGTATATAAATCATCCATGCTAAAAATTTAATAAATGTGAATCATGATACCTAATCTAATGCATGAGCATACCACTAGATTCCTTATATTTTTCTCTACCTATCCACGTATCTGTCTCAAAAAATTCTTTTATTTGGAAAAGTGACACAATTCATTGAATAGTGACTCTTTACTATTTAACAAAATAGTGACTCTAAGTAACGACTCCACGTAAGGGCGTTATTTCATATGAACTATTCACCTATACTATTTCTTACTATTCACGTAAAATAAAGACTCCTTATATGGGCGTTATTTCATATGCACTATTCACTTACTATTCATAAATACTATTCATACCTGAAGTAACGACTCAATATAAGGCGTTATTTCATATGGCTAGACACGTAACATCAATGGACAGTACATAATAATGCACCCAGGAAAAAGGCCTAGACACGTAACATCAATGGACAGTACATAATAATGCACTCACGCAAAATCACGCCCATGACCCGGGTGCTATTTCCGAAAAGGGCGCCCAGGTCACATGCGCCATTTCTGAGTCCCTATAGTTATATATATATATATATATATATATATATATATATATATATATATATATATATATATATAAACTCAAGGATATGGCGCCACATAAATAATGACTGCCTAGAGAGGCGCTATTTCCTTGGAAAGGACTAGAGGATATAGCGCCCTACACTTAGGCGCTATTCACCTAAATGACGTCTGCTCAGAGAGGCGCGATTTCCCTAAGTCAACAAACAACCATCCCAATCATCCTATCCTGAACAACTCCGTTTTGCTGGCAACAGACCCTCTTACCCGACAGTGGAATCCATGGATTGAAGCATTAATTGCTTCCTTTTCCCTGGCAAAGGACCCTCTTGTCTTTCCTTCCCTATAATTATCCACAACCTCTTAGTGTTAGAAGGTGATTGTCAACAGAAGGGGGTCTTTCTAGGAGCATATGTGAAGGGGTTCTTCCTCTTGCTGCTGGAGAACCTTGTAGAGAAGCTTACCTTCTTATTCCTTCTATGTGTTTACGTTAAAAAAAGGTAGGTGTTCTCAAGATCTGGCTAAACTAGTAGTTAACGTAGGTTAACATGCATGCTAGTTAAACTTATCTTAGCTTAGCTACATTCTGTCAGGTGTATATCAAAAGGCTTAGTGGGAAAGTTAGGTTACGTCTATCTGGAACACGAACCCTTGTGTTGAGGAGATCCTCCGCCAACTACTCCTTTGTATAGCATACAGTTTAGTATAATTGTCATTAACCTATCCTAATTTATTACATATTGATATATGTTTAAAAATTAAAATCAATGAAATTAAACTCAAAAATTATTGCATGAGCTTGATCTTATAGTCCTGCAAATTTTCCATGTCTATCCATGCATTTATTTCTTGATTCTATGAACATGCTGTAATTCGTGAATAGTGAAATCACGTAATTAGTAGCTACCATGTTCAGACAATTATATCTTTTTAACCCAATCATGAAACTCCTGCATGAACATGGTTATGGAAACCTCATATTTTTCTCTATTTAACCATGTACTTAATTCTTGATTTACTGAAAGTATTAAAAATGAATAGTGTTTGAATAGTAACCCGTGACTCATACTGCCCAGCCACCATGTTCAGACAATTATATCTTTTTAACCCATTCAGGAAACTATTGCATGAGCATGGTTCTGGAAACCTCATATTTTTCCCTATTTAACCATGTACTTAATTCATGATTTACTGAAAGTATTAAAAATGAATAGTGTTTGAATAGTAACCCGTGACTCACTGTTTTAAAAACCCGGAAAAAAAAATCCAGCCCTCAGCTGAATAGCGCCCCCGGCCAGGGCGCCATTCACTGAAGAGGCGCCCCAATCGAGGGCGCCATTTAATTGAAGACACTTCACAGTGTCGTCAATTCAATTTCCAGAAATTTCTGGAAATTATTAAATCAAGACATTCAAAAATCGATATCTATTGAACTAAACCATGAAAATTCTGCATGAATATATTTCTGTGATCCTGACATTTTTCTCTACCTGCCCATACCCTTCCTGATTAAGAGAACTTTTCAACTGATGAATAGTAAACCACCTAGTGTAAATGGCGCCTCTGACCAGGGCGCCATTTACCAAAATGAAGGCTGCGTACAGGGTCGTCATTTAAATGAAGACCCCCTGTGCAGACGTCAATTCCTTTTTCCAAAATTTTTAAACACCGAGATAGAAAAATTAATATAAATGATACTAGTCCACAATAATTTTTCATAAACATGTTTTTGAGATCCCGAGAATTTTCACTACCTGTTCATGTCCTTACTTTCTATTTTCGAGAAACTTTTACGGTATGAATAGTGTTTGAATAGTGTTTTGAGTCACAGAATGTACCTGCCCGGTGGAAATCACCCCAATTTATTGAATAGTGAAACCCAACAATTTTGTATGAGCATGATTCTGAACTCCCGAGAATTTCCTCTACATGTTCATATCCTTGCTTTCTATTTCTGAGAAACTTTTACGATATGAATAGTGTATGAATACTGTTGTGAGTCACAGAATGTACTTGCCCGGTGAAAATCACCAAAATGTAAATGGCGCCACAAGCCAGGGCACTAATTACATGAATAGCGACTCTCCAATATGCCGTCAATTAATATATATATATATATATATATATATATATATATATATATATATACTGCCGGGGTGAAAATCACCCAAATGTAAATGGCGCCCAAAGCCAGGGCGCCAATTACATGAATAGCGACACTCCAGTATGTCGTCAATTACTCACCCTGTTAAAACTATTAGATCAAACAGCTTATAGACCTTGATTACAGAGCCTGGTAAATTCATATTCTGCCAAAACTTAGAGAAACCTGAAAGTCATTGCTAAACCCCCTGAATTGCATTTATGTCATGCATTCTTAAGAGGTTAAGTTATCATCCATCATTTTCATGTCCATTGTCCTTGATCTCTATTCCGGATTGATCCACCTTATATTCCTACAAATGAATGTTTTTTCTTAAAATTCTATATTGGCTATATGAATGAGAGTGGATGTCAAAAGTATACATAAAATGTTGTGCGTATAGGGCCCGGTCTGGTCCTGGGAGGAGCACCCGAAGGTACTTGTGCCCATGGGAGTTTATTGACCACAGTGTTTGGTATTGCACTGAAGTACTTGCTTGACTTGACTTGACATGAGACATTCCCACTCACTCTCTCGTGACATGCTTGACTTGAATTGTTTAGCCCGAAAAAGGGCAATTACTTGCTTGAATGAATTAAAGGAAAATAGCCAATTCCATTGTAGTACTTGAATACATGAGCTTGACATACATGAGCTTGAAATACTTGCTCGAATTACTCGAATGATAAATTCTTGAAATTTACTTGTTTGAATACGTTATCCTTGGAAATATTTGTGCACTTACTTGCAAATTACTTGAAATTTCTTATTGATACATCTTATTGAAATTCTTGTGATATTCTTTATTACAATTCTTGATATTCTTGCTTGATCCTATATGCATCATTATACCGCATGAACTTGTAATTAACTTAAAGATTGTTAGAACTTGAGTTATAATTCCTACTGAGCGATTCGCTCATAAAGTTGCAATTCTAACATTTTTCAGGAAACTTGGGTAGCGACCACCACCCGGATGGGACCGATACCGAGTGACGAGTGTTAGGGTCATAGTTGAACGTACCATCAACTAGGTCTAGTCCTTTGTATTCCAGGTCTTATGTCGTGTATTTCCAGTTGTTATTAAGGCTTGTAACCTATGATACAATTTTAGTCATTTATGTTTAAGTCAGTTTCAATTATTTCAAAATCTGAAGCTTTATGAAATTAGTTTGAGGTATTACTTAGTTTGTCATCTTGGACTATGGTGTATGTTCAAATTTTAAATTAGCAACGAATTATCCAATAATATGGGCACTCTGATCTTACACGAATAACACGATCGATATAGACGCGTCACAGATCCGAGTATCTTCCGCACTCGGGACGTGATAGTCTTCGTGGTATCAGAGCCTAGGTTTTCAAACATAGGAAATTAGAAGTCATGATCGAAACCTAGGATTTTAGTTTCCTAGGTAAAACCCGAGTCCAAGGATAGAATTAGACCTTACCCGGTGAGATGGGTACAGCCATGGGTTAAGTTCTATAATGAAATTTGACCTCCTATTAAAACTTGATATTCATTACACTTAAACTCTTTTATAGGATCATGGTTGTTGAACGAGCACAATGGTGCAAGATGCAGCGCACCATGCAAGGCCTTACTCAGGCGTTGCAGCAAGTGGCGCAAGGCGGCGCTAACCGTGGAGCCGGTGATCTCCACAGGGGTTTCTGCAACATGAACCCCCCAAGGTTCGCAGGATCATCCGACCCCGAGGATGCCAAAAATTGGTTAAAAGAAATTGAACAAATTTTTCGTGTGATGCAATGCACGGACGAGAAGGTGTTGCTAGCTATTTTCCAACAGGAGCGGGATGCTCGAAGTTGGTGGGAAGCTATAGAAGCGACATTGCCAGAAGACCATTACACATGGGATGAATTCATCGAGCATTTTAACAGCAAGTACTTCTCTGATCACATTCAGGAAAAGAAGGCCGCAGAATTTGCCCCGTTGAAGCAACGTGGCTTGAAATTGGCCGAATATGAGGCCCAATTTTCAAGACTGTCTAGGTACGCACTCCACTTGGTGTGTACGGAGAAAATGAAGGCAAAAAGGTTCCTTAACGGGATTCGGCCCCATTTCATTACCCAACTTGCACCGATGGACATCCAAGTCTACTCGGAAATAGTTCGGTGTGCACAGTTGCTCGAGGATGCCACCGAATTATCAGAGAGGATCCGAGGAAATTTCAAGGCAACACTTAACAAGAAGGAACCTGCCACAAGCCCGGGAAAATTCAAAGCAACATTCAACAAGAAGCTATCTTACACTAGAGGGGAGTCCTCCAAAGGGAAGAAATTTCAGAAGAATGACAGGCCTTTCACCGCCCCCGTACCTACAAAGGAAATTTGTAAATATTATGATAAACCCGGCCATAAGACCGAGGAATGCTGGAGGAAGCTAGGAGCTTATCTCCATTGTGGGAGCCGAGAACATCGGATCCCTAACTGTCCGCTGATGAATGAGCCAGCCGTTAAAGAGGAGAAGTTCTTGGCAAAAAAGCAAGGCCGTCTATAAGCACTTCAAGAGACGGAACCAATAGAAGGAGGAATTGTGGAAGGTATACTAACTATTTGCTCTAAGAATGCCAAGGTTTTATTTGATACTAGAGCAACACATTCCTTTATTTCCAAGAAATTTGCTGCTATATTCTCTATGAAACCCGAATGGTTAGACTTAGTCATATCTACACCTATCGGGAACAAGGCCGACCTCACACATCACTACCCAAAATGTGAGGTTATGGTTAAAAGAAAATAATTTACCTGCCGAACTAATTTGCCTAGATATTAAGGTGTATGATGTCATAATAGGTGCGGATTGGTTATCCACGCACCAAGCAACTGTTGATTGCCAGAATGGCAAGGTAACTTTTATGGATTACCGTGAATTGGTATACATTAGCCCTCGGGCGAGATCACCTTTCATATTAGCTCTCCGAGCTAGTAAACTGATAGGCAAAGGATGTATGGCTTTCATTGCAATCGTAACCGCCACGGACGTCGAGGAGCCTAATCTTGAAGACATCCGTGTAGTTCGGGATTTTTTCTGATGTATTTCCAGAAGAGTTGCCCGGCTTACCCCCAGAGCGGGAAGTGTCATTCACCATCGACCTTGTCCCTGGTGATGGACCTGTTTCCAAGACACCTTACCGAATGTCCTCTATTGAGCTGAAAGAGCTGAAGGAACAACTAATTGAGCTATTGAACAAAGGTTTCATCCGGCCGAGTACTTCCCCATGGGGAGCACCTGTGCTATTCATCATGAAGAAGGACGGATCGATGAGACTCTGCATCGACTATCGGCAGTTAAATCTCCTTACAATAAAGAACAAGTACCCACTGTCGAGGATTGATGAACTGTTCGACCAAATATTTGGAGCTAAATATTATTCCAAGATTGATCCTCATTCTGGTTATCACCAACTGAAGATCAAATAAGAAGACATTTATAAAACTACATTCTGAAGCAGGTATGGGCATTACGAATTTACTGTTATGCCTTTCGGACTAACAAATGCCCCCGCAGCTTTCATGCAGTTAATGAATAGCATATTCAGGCCTCACTTAGATCAGTTCATTGTGGTCTTTATCGATGATATTCTGATTTATTCAAAGTCCGAAGAAGACCATGAAGAACATCTTAAGAAGGCTTTACAAATATTGAGGGAAAATAAATTATATGCCAAATTCAGCGAATGCAAGTTTTGGCTGGAGGAAGTGTCCTTTTTGGGCCATATAATTTCAAAGGATGGAATTTCCGTGGACCCGTCAAAGGTCGAAGCCGTGAAGAATTGGGAGCGACCAACAAATGCGACGGAAATTCGAAGCTTCTTGGGGCTAGCTGGTTATTACCGGCGCTTCATCAAGGACTTCTCAAGAATTGCTGTCCCTCTCACCCGATTGACTCGTAAGGAGATACCTTATAGTGGAAAGAAGACTGTGAGAAGAGTTTCCAAACTTTGAAGTATCTCTTGACCACTGCTCCAGTCTTATCATTGCCAATCAAAGGAGAGAAGTAAAAGGTATATACCGATGCTTCTGGTATTGGTCTCGGGTGTGTATTAATGCAAAATGGAAGAGTTATTGCATATTCTTCTCGGCAACTGAAGAAACATGAAGAGAACTACCCGGTGCATGACTTAGAGCTGGGTGCGATGGTATTTGCCTTGAAGATCTGGAGACACTACTTCTACGGAGAACAATTCACGGTCTACCCCGATCACAAAAGCCTCAAGCTCCCAAAGGGAGCTCAACATGCGACAAAGGCATTGGCTCGAGTACCTTAAGGATTTCAACTTCACTAGACAGTACCATCCCGGTAATGGTAATTATGTAGCTGATGCCCTCAGTCGAAAGCCGAGAGTAATATTGGCCAATTGCATGATTCAAGAATGGAAACTATTAGAGGAATTCTCTAAACTCAATATTAGCACTGATGAACAAGACGGGTGTATTACTCTAGCCCACATGAGTCTACATCCGGATTTGCAACCATAAATTCAGAAGCTACAAGAAGAATACCCTGCACTAATGGAGATAAGGCAAAAGCTGGACGAGAGACCGAATTTTAAGCTGGCACCCGATGGAAGACTGTTACTCCATGAAAGGACATGTGTACCCGACTGTCCCAAGTTGAAGAAGAAGATTCTTGAAGAAGCTCGTCGATCGAGGTACACGATCCACCCTGGAGCCACCAAGATGTACCAAGACTTGAAGAGGATTTTGTGGTGGCCTAATATGAAAATGGAGGTAGCGTACTTTGTATCTTACTGCCTGACATGTCAGCAAGTGAAGGCGGATGTAGCACCCCCGATCAATACCTTTTCATAAATTCAAAACTTCTTCTTAAAAGAAATCATACATGAAGGTCTTACATAAAGAACCCAACCTCACGAGGACTATAATAAAAATATACAAGCCAACCCTACTTTATAACATATAGAATCATGAGGGCTTTGTGTAAAGAGCCAAACCTTAGGGGGGCTAGCATATAAAATTACAAATCATCACCTTATGCATATGTAACCTACTCTTCTTAATAGAATTCTAGGTTTTGTTTAAAGAACTAAACTATAGGAGGACTAGCATACAAATGTGCAATCCAACTTTATGCACATGGGTAAAGAATCTTACATGGGAGGTCTTATACAAAGAAACAAAACCATGGGAGGGTTATTCTAAAAAATTACAAGACAACTTTAAACACAAGGGGCCATGGGTTGTACGTAAGTGGACTTCCACCTTGTCCACTTAGTGAATTGACGCCCCTCCTTAAGGTGTCAATTTCCAAATTGAATACCATGTTGGAGGCGTCATTTTTAATAGGACCCTATTCCAATAAAATATTAATATATATATATATATATATATATATATATATATATGTATATCTTGAATGATAACACGTGAGTGGGGCAGAAGTGTCTAATAAATGATGCCCTCTTGAAGGGCCTCATTCTCATTAATAATCCCACAATAATGCCACCCAACCAAATGACGCCCTCATGCAAGGCGTCATTAACGTAAATAGTGTCACCTATATTAAATGAACGACCCCTTAAAGGGCGTCATTTAAACACATGATTCTAGAAGATTGCGACGCGAGCAACCCATTTTAGCTGGCAAAGACAATGCCCACTCAGCAGGACCCATAAGGCACTAAACCAATCTCTTACGATTCCTATATCTAATCCCATCCGTAGCACTGTCAGAGGCTACTGCTGCCCTCAGTGCTGAAGAAGCATCTTCTTCCTGAGCCTACGTCCTGCTGCAGCTTCTAAACCTCGTATCACACGTCAACAGGTAGGTGTTCTCAAATCCTTACCTAACCAGTAGCTAAATAGGTTAACTGATGCATGCTTAGAGTTCGATTAACTAGTCAACCATGCTATATATCATATGGCTTTACCGTAATCATGTATATATCATGTTATTTTAATAGCCTATTACATATTACCATGATCTTTATGAGTTTGAACTTAGTTTGTTAGCATGATATTTATGAGTTTTTGATCCTATTTTTATCACACTAGTTTTATAGTGTTAATAACCATGTTTTAAACCTTAATATATAGCCTTTGTTAACATAATACATTCATGGTTTAAAGACCCCAGCCCTCTAGTAAATGGCGCCCCTAACAAGGGTGCCAATTCCAAAATTGAAGACTGCGCAAGCAGTCGTCATTTAAATGAAGACTATCGAACTAAAGCACGAAATTTTTACATGAACATGTTTCTAGAATCTTGACATTTTTCTCAACATATTCGTTTTATTACTTCGTGATTCAGAACCTTTTTACACTGATGAATAGTAAATGAATAGTATACCACCCTCTGTAAGAGGCGCCCCTGACTAGGGGGCCAATTACAGAATTGAAGACTGCCCGAGAGGGCATCAATTAATTGAAGACATGAGCCATGTCATCAATTCAGTTTTCTGGAATTTCCAGAAATCAGTAAATCAAAGTATTAAAAAATCTAAAACTAATAAACTGAATCATGAAAATTTTGAATGAATATACTTCTGTGACCCTGAGATTTTTCTCCATCTGACCATGTCTTCGGATTTTGATTCGGAGAAACTTTGGAGAAATGAACAGTAACTTGTGTCACAGAACTTATAGTTCTGATGCGAAGCACAACTCACTTGGAAAATAACTCAATTGGTGTGTCGTCAATTCGAGTTGAACATGTACTTAAATTGAAGACACCCTGAAAGTCTTCAATTTGTTAAATGAAGACTACCCACAGAGTCTTCAATTTGTTAAATGAAGACTGCTTGTGGGGGCGTCAATTTCAAAATTGAAGACCCTCGACGAGTCGTCAATTAAATGAAGACTTGTGCAATGACGTCAATTCCATTCTCTGGAATTTCCAGTAACCAGTAAATCAACACATTCGAAAATCTATAACTATTAAACTAAACCATGAAAATTTTGCATGAATATAGTTCTGTGATCTTGAGATTTTTCTCTACCTTTCCATGTCCTTGATTCCTGATTTACTGAAAGAATTAAAAATAAATAGTATTTAAATAGTAAACTATTACTCATAATGCCTAGCCACCATGTTCAGACAATTATAACTTTTTAACCAAATCACGAAACTCCTGCATGAACATGGTTCTGGAATCCTCATATTTTTCTCTATTTAACCATGTACTTAATTCCTGATTTGCTGAAAGTATTAAAAATGAATAGTGTTTGAATAGTATTTTGAGACACAGAATGTACCTTCCCGGTGTAAATCACCCCAATTTATTTAATAGTAAAACCCAACAATTTCGCATGAGCATGATTCTGAACTCCCGAGAATTTTCTCTACCTATTCATATCCTTACTTTCTATTTTTGAGAAATTTTTACGGTATGAATAGTGTATGAATAGTGTTTTGAGTCACAGAATGTACCTGCACGGTGAAAATCACTCAAATATAAATGGCGCCCCAAGCCAGGGTGCCAATTATATGAGTAGCGACACTCTAGTGTGTCGTCATTTAATTGAAGACTCTGTAAAGGGTCGTTATTTAAAAAGTCACTATTTCAATGAATAGTGTCACTTTTCCAAATAAAAGAATTTTTTTATATAGACACATAGATAGGTAAAGAAAAATATAAGGAATCTAACGGTATGCTCATGCATTAGATTAGGTACCATGATTTACATCTATTAAATTTTTAACATGGATGATTAATATACTAAATGATTAATATATATATACAAACTTAGAAGTCACGACTGTTTAAGCAATCGTGATTCACGAAAATGACGACTTAGTGAAGGCATTATTTGGGGCGAATAGCATTTTTCAATACTACATGAATAGTAAGTGAATAGTAATGAATAGTAATCTGAATAGTAATTGAATAGTATTATTAAATAGTAAACTACCATTGAATAGTATTATTAAATAGTAAACTGCCATATTTGTATAATGGCCCTTACGGGATGTTCTAACTTTTGTTTAACCTTACTATAGAGTTATCTAGAGTTTTTGTTTAGGAAAAAGTATATATATTAATACTTTTTTCTCATTTTTATCGTGGTTTGTACCGACGCAACCCTAAGTCATTTTCTTGCATATTATGAGTCCTTGAATTCCATTCCATAAAAATCTACCTTGTATATCCTACTAAGGCAACCCTTGAAACTCTATATTGGCTATAAAATGAGAGTGGATGTCAAAAGTAATACATGAAATGTTGTGCATATAGGGCCCGGTCTGGTCCTGGGAGGAGCACCCGAAGCTACTTGTGCCCATGGGAGTTTATTGACCACGATGTTTAGCATTGCACCGGAGTACTTGCTTGACTTGAGACACTCCACCCCTACTCTCTCTTTACTCACTTGACTCGACTTGCGTGGCCTAGAACGGGCAATACTTGACCTGGCCCGAGAAAAGAGCCAATACTTGCTTGATTAAAATAGCCAATTCTACTGATACGTACTTAACTTTACTCTATTGAATTGAATGTTTACTTGTTCGTACCTGAGATATACTTATACATGAGTTCATTCTCGTACTTGAATTCATAATCAGACATGAATCCCTGCCTGCCCCGAAGTGGCATTTACATCTATAATTCTCGAAATACTGCTTGTCAAATACTTGAAATCTTGATATATTCTTTGTTTATAGCTCTCGATCTCTTATTGTACTTCCTGTTTAGATATACCTATATATCTGATTCTTTTATACGTACGTCATGCATAGCCATACTGATAATACATGTAAATTGTAATTCACGTAAAGATTGCTCGAATTTGAGTTGTAATTCCTACTGAGCGATTCGCTCATCCAGTTGCTTCCTAACATTTTCAGATGAATCGGATAGCGACAAGATTGGGATTGAGGCCGAGTGAAGAGTGCTAGAACGCCAACCATCTATCATCAGCTAGTCGTGTCTTGAATTTATCTGAGTCCTACCTTGTATTTCCAGTATGTCAGTCTACTTGTCCAAACCATGTTAAGGCATTTAGCCTAGTATCATCTTTTAAATTTGGAGTTTGTCACGGACTATCTTCAATTCCTTTTGTTAAATCAAATAATCCTCACTTGGACTATTGGAAGTTATTAGATTTTATTAGTCTTTTGCGCACTCCGAAATTATGTATGTCAACTATTTTATCACTCTAATGACACGATCTATATAGACGTGTCACGCATCCGGGTATCTTCCGTGCTCGGGGCGTGACAGTCTTCGTGGTATCAGAGCCAAGTTTTCAAACCTAGGGAACTAGAAGAAAAAAAATGTTAGAAATTGAAATCCAAGTAAAAACTTGAGTCCAAGGATAGGTAAAACCCGAGTCCAAGGATAGATACACCTTACCCGGTGAGATGGATGGAGCCATGGGTTAAGTTCTATAATGACTTTTGACCTTACAAGTAAACCCGATCATTATCATACTATAACTCTTTTGTAGGATCATGGTTGCGGAAAGAGCACAATTGCGCGAGATGCAGCGCACCGTGCAAGGTCTTACACAGGCACTACAGCAAGTGGCCCAAGGCGGAGCAAACCGTGGAGCGGGAGATCTCCACCGAAGTTTTCGTAACATGAACCCACCGAGGTTCACGGGTTCGTCCGACCCCGAGGATGCCGAGAATCGGCTGAAGGAGATGGAACGAATCTTCCGTGTGATGCAATGCGCGGACGAAGAGAAGGTTTTACTGGCCGTATTCCAACTGGAGCGGGATGCTCGATGCTGGTGAGAATCCATAGAAGCAATACTGCCAGAAGACCATGTCACATGGGATGAATTCACGGAGCATTTCAACAACAAGTACTTCTCCGACCATATCCAGGAGAAGATGACCGCAGAATTCGCCATTCTAAAACAACGGGGCTTGAAAGTGGTCGAGTATGAGGCCAAGTTTTCCAGATTATCTAGGTATGCACCCCACTTGGTGTGTACGTAAAACATGAAGGCGAGAAGATTCCTCAACGGGCTTCGGCCGCATTATATCACACAACTTGCCCCGATGGACATCCAAGTCTATTCGGAGATAGTTCGGCGTGCCCAATTGCTGGAAGACGCCACCGAATTGTCTGAGAGAATCCGAGGAAGAGACAAGAAGGAACCCATCCCAAGCCCAGGAAAATTCAAACAATCATTCAACAAGAAGTGGTTCTTCATGGGAGGGGAGCCCTCCAAGGCAAAGAAATTCCAGAAGAATGACAGGCCATTCTCCACCACCACACCATCAAAGGAAATTTACAAGTATTGTGATAAAGCTGGCCATAAGACTGAGGAATGCTGGAGGAAGTTGGGAGCTTGTCTTCGATGCGGGAGCCGAGAGCATCGAATCCCAGACTGCCCACTGATGAAGGAGCAAGACAGCAAAGACGAGAAGCGTCCGGTAAAGAAACAAGGCCGTCTGTAAGCTCTCCGAGAGACGAAACCCACTGAAGGCGGATATGTGGAAGGTACCATCACTATTCGTTCAAAAACTGCTCAAGTTTTATTTGATACAGGAGCAAGTCATTCATTCATTTCCAAGAACTTTACTGCTTCATTTTCTAAGAAATATGAACTGTTAGATTTGGTCATATCTACACCTCTTGGGAATGAGTCTGATATCACTTATCACTATCTAAACTGTAAAGTGATGATTAAGGGAAGCAATTTACCTGCTGACCTGATATGCCTAGATATGAAGGGTTGCCGACTGGCTATCCACATACCAAGCAACTGTAGATTGCCGGCATGGCAAGGTAACTTTTGTGGATTTCCCATAGCTAGTTTATAATAGCCCTCAGAGTAAATCACTTCTTATATAAGCACTCCGAGCTAGAAGACTTATGGATAAGGGATGCATGGCTTTCATAGCATTCGTGACTGCCACGGAAGTTGAGAACGTTAAACTTGAAGGCATCCGTGTAATTCGGGATTTTCCCGATGTTTTCCCAGAAGATTTAACCGGCTTACCCCCGAAAATGGAAGTGTCATTCATAATCGACCTTGTCCCTTGTGCTGGTCCTATTTCCAGGGCACCATACAGAATGTCCCCTATTGAGCTGAAGGAACTAAAGGAGCAACTAATGGAGTTATTAAAAAAGGGTTTCATCAGGCCGAGTACTTCCCCTTGGGGAGCACCCGTGCTGTTCGTCAAAAAGAATGACGGATCGATGAGACTATGCATCGACTATCGGCAGCAAAATCATCTTACAATCAAGAACAAATACCCGATGTCGATGATTGATAAGCTGTTCGATCAATTATTTGGAGCTTCATATTTCTCCAAGATTGATCTTCGTTCTGGTTACCACTAATTGAAGATCAAAGAAGAAGACATTCATAAAACTGCATTCCAAAGCAGGTATGGGCATTACGAAATTACTGTTATGCCTTTCGGACTAACAAATGCCCCCGCAGCTTTCATACAGTTAATGAATAATATATTCAGGCCCTATTTAGACCAATTCATTGTGGTCTTTATTGATGATATTCTGATTTATTCCAAGACCGAAGAGAATCATGAAGAACATCTCAAGAAGGAATTGCATATATTGAGGGAAAATAAGCTATATGCTAAATTCAACAAGTCTGAATTCTGGCTCGAGGAAGTATCCTTCTTAGGCCATATTATTTTGAAAAATGGAATTGTTGTTGACCCGTCAAAGGTCGAAGCCGTGAAGAATTGGGAACGACCCACAAATGCAACAGAAATTCGAAGCTTCATGGGTCTAGCTGGTTACTACCGGCGTTTTATCAAGGACTTCTCCAAGATTGCCATTCCTCTGACTAGGTTAACCCGCAAGGAAGTGCCTCATGAGTGGAATGAAGACTGTGAAAAGAGTTTCCAAGCTTTGAAGGATCTCTTGACCACTGCTCCAGTCTTATCATTACCAATTGAAGGAGAAAAATATGAGGTATATACCGATGCTTCGGGTCTTGGCCTCGGATGTGTATTGATGCAGAATGGAAGAGTTCTTCCCGATAATTGAAGAAACATGAAGAGAACTACCCGGTTCACGACTTAGAACTGGCCGTGGTAGTATTCGCTCTGAAGATCTGGAGGCACTATCTCTATGGAGAACAATTCACTGTGTACTCTGATCATAAAAGCCTCACGTACTTATTCTCACAAAAGGAGCTGAACATGCGGCAAAGGCGTTGGCTCGAGTATCTCAAGGATTTCGACTTCACTATACAATACCATCCTGGTAAGGGTAATTCCGTAGCTGATGCCCTTAGTCGAAAGCTGAGAATAATATTGGCCAACTGTATGATACAAGAATGGAAGCTGCTGGAGAAATTCTCTGAGCTTGATATCAACACAGATGAGAAGAACATGTGTATTGTTCTATCTCATATGATCCTACATCCAGATTTGCTACCTGAAATCAAGAAGCTACATGAAGAAGATCCCTCACTAGTGGAGATAAAAAGCAAGCTGGACGAGAGACTGGATTTCAAGCTGGCACCTGATGGCAGATTTCTATTTCATGAATGAACATGTGTGCCTGACTGTCCCGAATTGAAGAAGAAGATTCTTGAAGAAGCTCATAGATCAAGGTACACGATCCACCCTGGAGCCACTAAGATGTACCAAGATTTGAAAAGAACTTTCTGGTGGCCTAACATGAAAAGGGAGGTAGCAGACTTTGTATCTCGTTGCCTCACATGCCAACAAGTGAAGGCGGAACATCAAAAACCCACCAGAAAGCTACATCCGCTGGATATTCCCAAGTGGAAGTGGGAAGACATTGGCATGGACTTTATCATGGGTTTGCCCAAGTCTAGGGGCGGATATGATGGAATTTGGGTAATTATCGATCGGCTAACCAAATCGGCCCATTTCTTACCCATAAAAAGTCGATGGTCAGTCGACGTACTTATTGCCCTGTATATCAAGGAGATGGTTAGATTGCATGGAGTTCCCATCTCGATCGTATCTGACCGAGACCCGCGCTTCACCTCTCAATTCTGGAAGAGTCTACAGCACTCTCTGGGGATGAAACTCAACTACAGCACTGCTTTCCATCCCAAGACAGATGGACAGACCGAGAGGACTAATCAAGTTGTGGAAGATATGTTGAGAGCATGCATTATAGACTTCGGCGGAAGCTGGTATGACCACTTACCACTAGTCGAATTTGCATATAATAACAGCTATCAAGCCAGTATACAAATGGCACCTTTTAAGGTATTATATGGCAGGAGTTGCCGATCTCCTATATGCTGGGATGAAGTTGGTGAAAAATAAATTCTAGGCCCAGACATGGTACGAGATTCTACTGAGAAGATACACCTCATTAGAGAAAGGTTAATGATAGCACAGTCCAGGCAGAAATCTTATGCCGATAACCGAAGGCGAGACCTGGAATTTCAAGTCGGAGATCATGTTTTCCTCAAGGTATCTCTCGGTCGAGGCATTAGAAGATTCAGTGTAAAAGGCAAACTCACACCAAGGTTTATTGGTCCATTTGAAGTGCTGAAAAGAGTAGGCGAGGTGGCTTATCGCATCACCCTACCTTCACAATTGTCAGAAGTGCACAACGTGTTTCATGTTTCTATGCTGAAGAAATACGTGCACGATCCCCTCCATGTCATCGACCATAATGATTTAGTGGTACAGAAGGACCTTACCTACGAGCAGAAGCCAATGAAGATCCTCGATCGAGAAGTTCGAGTTCTAAGGAACAAGACGATCCCTATGGTGAAAATCCAATGGAATCGATGTTTAGAACAAGAAGCTACATGGGAAACTAAAGAATCTATGAAGAGGAGATTTCCAGAGTTATTCTAATTGTAAGTACTCTGCACCTTTTCTATTCCCATATAATGTAGTTGAATTTGGGGACCAAATTCTCTTAAGTAGGGGAGGGTGTAGCACCCCCGATCAATACCTTTGCGTAAATTCAAAACTTCTTCTTAAAAGAAATCATACATGAAGGTCTTACATAAAGAACCCAACCTCACAAGGACTATAATGAAAATATACAAGCTAATCCTACTTTATAACATATAGAATCATGAGGGCTTTGTGTAAAGAGCCAAACCTCAGGGGGGCTAGCATATAAAATTACAAATCATCACCTTATGTATACGTAACCTACTCTTCTTAATAGAATTCTAGGTTTTGTTTAAAGAACTAAACTATAGGAGGACTAGCATACAAATGTGCAATCCAATTTTATGCACATGGGTAAAGAATCTTACATGGGAGGTCTTGTACAAAGAAACAAAACCATGGGAGGGTTATTCTATAAAATTACAGGACAACTTTAAACACAAGGGGCCATGGGTTGTACGTAAGTGGACTTCCACCTTGTCCACTTAGTGAATTGACGCCCCTCCTTAGGGCGTCAATTTCCAAATTGAAGACCATGTTGGAGGTGTCATTTTTAATAGGACCCCATTCCAATAACATATTAATATATATATATATATATATATATCTTGAATGATAACACGTGAGTGGGGCAGAAGTGTCTAACAAATGACGCCCTCTTAAAGGGCGTCATTCTAATTAATCATGCCACCCAAACAAATGACGCCCTCATGCAAGGCGTCATTTACTTGAATAGTGTCACCTATATTAAATGAACGACCCCTTAAAGGGCGTCATTTAAACACATGATTCTAGAAGATTACGACGCGAGCAACCCATTTTAGCTGGCAAAGACAATGCCCACTCAGCAGAACCCATAAGGCACTAAACCAATCTCTTACGATTCCTATATCTAATCCCATCCGTAGCACTGTCAGAGGCTACTGCTGCCCTCAGTGCTGAAGAAGCATCTTCTTCCCGGGCCTACGTCCTGCTGCAGCTTCTAAACCTCGTATCACACGTCAACAGGTAGGTGTTCTCAAATCCTTACCTAACCAGTAGCTAAATAGGTTAACTAATGCATGCTTAGAGTTTGATTAACTAGTCAACCATGCTATATATCATCTGGCTTTACCGTAATCATGTATATATCATGTTATTTTAATAGCATGTTACATATTACCATGATCTTTATGAGTTTGAACTTAGTTTGTTAGCATGATATTTATGAGTTTTTGATCCTATTTTTATCACACTAGTTTTATAGTGTTAATAACCATGCTTTAAACCTTAATATATAGCCTTTGTTAACATAATACATTCATGGTTTAAAGACCCCAGCCCTCTAGTAAATGGCGCCCCTGACAAGGGTGCCAATTCCAAAATTGAAGACTACGCAAGCAGTCGTCATTTAAATGAAGACACCCCCAGTCTCGTCATTTCAATTTCTGCAATTTTAAATTCAACACATTCAAAAATCCATAGCTATCGAACTAAAGCACGAAATTTTTATATGAACATGTTTATGGAATCCTGACATTTTTCTCAACATATTCGTATTATCTCTTCCTGATTCATAACCTTTTTACACTGATGAATAGTAAATGAATAGTGTACCACCCACTGTAAGAGGCGTCCCTGACCATGGGGCCAATTATAGAATTGGAGACTGCCCGAGAGGGCATCAATTAATTGAAGACATGAGCCATGTCGTCAATTCAATTTTCTGGAATTTCCAGAAATCAGTAAATCAAAGTATTCAAAAATCTAAAACTAATAAACTGAATCATAAAAATTTTGAATGAATATACTTCTGTGACCCTGAGATTTTTCTCCATTTGACCATGTCTTCGGATTCTGATTCGGAGAAACTTTGAAGAAATGAACAGTAACTTGTGTCACAGAACTTACATTTCTGATGCGAAGCACAAGTCACTTAGAAAATAACTCAATTGGTGTGTCGTCAATTCGAGTTGAACCTGTACTTAAATTGAAGACACCCTGAAAGTCTTCAATTTGTTAAATGAAGACTACCCACAGAGTCTTCAATTTGTTAAATGAAGATTGTCCACAGAGTCTTCAATTTGTTAATTGAAGACTGCTTGAGGGGGCGCCAATTTCAAAATTGAAGACCCCCGAGGAGTCGTCAATTAAATGAAGACTTGTGCAATGACGTCAATTCCATTCTCTGGAATTTCTAGTAACCAGTAAATCAACACATTGGAAAATCTATAACTATTAAACTAAACCATGAAAATTTTGCATGAATATAGTTCTGTGATCCTGAGATTTTTCTCTACCTTTCCATGTCCTCGATTCCTGATTTACAGAAAGAATTAAAAATGAATAGTATTTAAATAGTAAACTGTGACACATAATACCCAGCCACCATGTTTAGACAATTATAACTTTTTAACCCAATCACGAAACTCCTGTATGAACATGGTTCTGGAAACCTCATATTTTTCTCTATTTAACCATGTACTTAATTCTTGATTTACTGAAAGTATTAAAATGAATAGTGTTTGAATAGTATTTTGAGTCACGGAATGTACCTTCCCGGTGTAAATCACCACAATTTATTTAATAGTAAAACCCAACAATTTCGCATGAGCATGATTCTGAACTCCCGAGAATTTCCTCTACCTATTCATATCCTTACTTTCTATTTTTGAGAAATTTTTACAGTATAAATAGTGTATGAATAGTGTTTTGAGTCACATAATGTACTTGCCCGGTGAAAATCACCCAAATATAAATGGCGCCCCAAGCCAGGATGCCAATTATAAGAATAGAGACACTCTAGTGTGTCGTCATTTAATTGAAGAATCTGTAAAGAGTCGCTATTTAAAAAGTCACTATTTGTCACGCCCTGACGCGGAATATCGGGACCGACAGTAGAAAACGCTATTAAAGATAACATGCTAAGCTAAGAATTAACATAACGCCACAAACAGAATAACTCCAAGTCTATTACAAATACCATCAAACTGACTTGAACATAATCAAACATAATCTCTACTCGACTCCGTTATAATAACTAACACAAGTTCTAAGGCATAGCTAGATGTAAAACAACTATAACAATCTCAACATAACGACTAGCTGATACACTCCAAGTCATCACTCTTGCCCATTCCCATCCATCTATGAATCTTCACCCGAGCTGCTTGGAAGGGGGGAAATAACTATATAAGCGAACGCTCGGTAGGTAACCACAGGCAAGTGTAAGTGATTAACCAATTAATTACATGTATGAATCAGAAAGAAAAGAAATAACGATCGAATGTAATAACCTAATAAAAGAAAGTGCTAAAGAATGGAATGGAATGACAACATGGTAGAATGATATAACTACAAGAATTGCATGTTTAAGAATAATATATATAACAGGAAATTGGCCAACAAGCAAGAATATAACCAAGTAGAACACGATTCAAGTAAGAGATAAGAGATCATTATCATAGACATCACGCTAGTCATGCACTCGGTGCAATGCCTCACCATGTCATTACAAACTCCCATGGGTACAAGTACTTTTCGGGCGCTTTTCCCAGGACCAAACCGGGCCCCTATGATGCGTTGGCATTGATTTATTGGATCCAAGATCCCAAGTTCCTTCTAGACTTTAATCAAGTTAAAATGGCCAATTATAATCAAGTATAAACTTACCTCGGAACATCCCAAGGCTAAGCTGAATAGATACTGTCCAGAATTTCTGTCTAGGAATTCAAGTTATCAAGAACCATCATGTTCTTGGATTCAAAACCATAAAACACGGAGAAAACTAGCCTCTAGAAGATATGCGGTCAACACTGGGCCGCTCAAGACTTGTGCGGTCTACTCTGGACCGCACTAGCAGGAACTGGGCTGAGGTCTAGCCCTCGGGGGTAAAGGTTGAACGGCTAATAAAAGGCCACTCTTCTATATGAACGGTAAGTATTGGACCGCACAAGGCCAGAAGTTTACAAAATCGAGGACAGGATATATGGTCCTGACAGAGCCGCTCATTTGTTGAACGGTCCTTTATGGGCCGCCTGTCAAATGTACGGGCCATTAATGGCCGCACAACACAGGGCCTAACCAAAATCTAGAAATTCACCCAAGTGGGCTCCCGGGCTGCCATAGGCAGGGTGGAACTGAACCAGAGTCTAGCCCACTGTCTGCTGGTCGGCCTAGGGTCTACTGGGCTGATCAAATCAGGATTTAGCCGAAGATGGATCAAGGATAATCGGCCAAAACTAATTGGCATTAGCCAGGGATGAACGGTCGCCACTGGCCCGTTCAGGGGTATATGTGGTTCATAAATGGCCGCTCAAGTCTCTGTTAGTCCAATTCGGACTAACTCAAATCACAGCGGTTCGATTGAGTCCAATTCAATTCTAGGGGATAATATGGTTCAAGATTAGGTTATAACAAGTGTAAACCTAATAACCATTTCAATTATAAAGGATGCACAATTAAAATTGACATTCATTGGAAAGATGAATCAAGATCAAGCTCAAATTAAATAATCAGCAAGAATTATTTATTGTCATGAATTACAGTTTATTAGGTGTGTTGCTAACACGCCATTAACCACTAATCTACTAACATAACATGCTGTAATGACAATTAATCTGTTTTGTTTTAGATGTGCGGTCAGTTCTGGACATTACATCGCCATATACAGTCATAGACAGGCCACTCATGCCCCCTCAGGTCCGAAGACCTGCTGGAGATGGACGGTCGGTAGGGTGCCGCTGGAAGGGATGTGCGGTCTGGAACTGGCCGCAGGATAGACATGTGGTTAGGGTTCGGCCGCACGTTCCAAGGAAACGATCAGAGGCAGAAACATATAAACGGTCAAGAGTGGGCCGCCTGTCTTGGATGTGCGGTCTATCGTGTTGCGTCACAAGGCCAGACAGGTCGCTGCCCCTTCGCCTTGCCCGACTCCGGCGAGGTTTCTAGGGTCAGAACTAAAACATGAAATTCACACGATATAAAGCATGAAATTTGGTGCTTTTACTACCAAAAGAAAGAGCACGAAAAACTATACAAGATGCACGAATCAATTTTATGTTTACAGCCTGAAATTGTTACTTAATCGAAAGGGAACAATTATAACCCTAGTTCTGACATGATTCTACTAAAATCAAAAATTCTCGTAGCACACTTGATAAAATTTAGGGCTTTCTATATCAATGAAAAGCTGACACAATGATGCTTCCAACCATATATTACTTCTAGGGTTTGGCTTGCTATCACCTACTTGAATCGGATGAAGAAGAAAGGACAAAGAAAACCCAAGACGTCGGTACACGCAACCACTAATCGCTGGAGATCTTTCTCGATCTAGCTCCCCTGCAGCCGCCGCTAGTTCTAAACGATTCTAGGGTTAGAGAGCTTCATTTTAATAGGTCACACACCTTCTGGAGGGTTCTATGCGCGGAGTATTTATCCACGCAAGTCGAGTTGATGTGAACGCCGCCGTAATCGTTGACTCGATCCAATCTCCGCCGAATGCATCTCCTAGGGTTAGGGTTTCGGGAGATTAAGAGAGGGGAAATGATCCTCTCATCCTGGCCTTTCATTTGCCACCAGTTTTGGCTCAATTGATGGAGTATTGGGCACGAATTCCGCGTTTCAAGGTAAGGTTAACTAAGTGTTCAATTTGGGCTTTATCCACTAATTCGGTCTACATACAAATTTTATTTGGGTTGGCCACAGAAGACAAGTTTGTTAAACGTGTTATTCTCTACAAGAATATAATTTTTCTGAATTTTTATAAAATGGTCGAAATATAACTCATTCTATTTATTAAGGAATTATTCTAATAAATTTCTAATTAATTTCTCAAAAATCGGGGTATTACACTATTTCAATGAATAGTGTCACTTTTCCAAATATAAGAATTTTTTTATATAGACACGTAGATATGTAAATAAAAATATAAGGAATCTAACGGTATGCTCATACATTAGATTAGGTATCATGATTCACATCTATTAAATTTTTAACATGGATGATTAATATACTAAATGATTAATATATATATACAAACTTAGAAGTCACGAATGTTTAAGCAGTCGTGATTCACGAAAATGACGACTTAGTGATGGGCGTTATTCGGGGCGAATAGCATTTTTCCATAGTACATGAATAGTAAGTGAATAGTAATGAATAGTAATTAAATAGTATTATTAAATAGTAAACTGCCATTGAATAGTATTATTAAATAGTAAACTGCCGTATTTGTATAATGGCCCTTATGGGATGTTCTAACTTTTGTTTAACCTTACTATAGAGTTATCTAGAGTTTTTGTTTAGGAAAAAGTATATATATTAATATATTTTTTTCTCATTTTTATCGTGATTTGTACCGACGCAACCGTAAGTCATTTTCTTTCATATTATGAGTCCTTGAATTCCATTCCATAGAAATCTACCTTATATATCCTACTAAGGCAACCCTTGAAACTCTATATTGACTATAAAATGAGTGTGGATGTCAAAAGTAATACATGAAATGTTGTGCATATAGGACCCGGTCTGGTCCTAGGAGGAGCACCCGAGAGTACTTGTGCCCATTGGAGTTTATTGACCACGGTGTTTAACATTTCACCGGAGTACTTGCTTGACTTGAGACACTCCACCCCTACTCTATCTTTACTCACTTGACTCGACTTGCGTGGCCCGGAACGGGCAATACTTGACCTGGCCCGAGAAAAGGGCCAATAGTTGCTTGATTAAAATAGTCAATTCTACTGATACATACTTAACTTTACTTGCTTGAATTGAATGTTTACTTGCTCGTACCTGAGATATACCTATACATGAGTTCATTCTCATACTTGAATTTATAATCATACATGAATCCATGCCTACCCCGAAGTGGCATTTACATCTATAATTCTCGAAATATTGCTTGTCAAATACTTGAAATCTTGATATATTCTCTGTTTACAGCTCTCGATCTCTTATTGTACTTCATGTTTAGATATACCTGTATATCTGATTCTTTTATATGTACGTCATACATAGCCATACTGATAATACATGCAAATTATAATTTACGTATAATACATGCAAATTATAATTTACGTAAAGATTGCTCGAATTTGAGTTGTAATTCCTACTGAGCGATTCGCTCATCCAGTTGCTTCCTAATATTTTCAGGTGAATCGGATAGTGACAAGAATGGGATTGAGGCCGAGTGAAGAGTGCTAGAATGCCAACCATCTATCATTAGCTAGTCGTGTCTTGAATTTATCTGAGTCCTACCTTGTATTTCCAGTATGTCACTCTACTTGTCCGAACCATGTTAAGGCACTTAGCCTAGTATCATCTTTTAAATTTGGAGTTTGTCACGGACTATCTTCAATTCCTTTTGTTAAATCAAATAATCCGCACTTGGACTATTAGAAGTTATTAGATTTTATTAGTCTTTTACGCACTCCAAAATTATGTATGTCAACTATTTTATCACTCTAATGACACGATCTATATAGATGCGTCACGCATCCGGGTATCTTCCGCGCTCGGGGCGTGACAGCGGAACATCAGAAACCCGCTGGAAAGCTACACCCACTAGATATTCCCAAGTGGAAGTGGGAAGACATTGGCATGGATTTTATTTTGGGTTTGGCCAAGTCTAGAGGTGAACATGATGGAATCTGGGTAATTATCGACCGCCTAACTAAATCGGCTCATTTCTTACCTATCAAAAGCCGGTGGTCGGTTGATGTCCTTACTGCCCTATATATTAAGGAGATAGTTAGATTGCATGGAGTTCCCGTCTCGATCGTATCCGACCGAGACCTGTGCTTCACCTCTCATTTCTGGAAGAGTCTACAACACTCTCTTGGGACGAAACTCAACTTCAGCATTGCTTTCCATCCCTAGACAGACGGACAGACGAAGAGGACCAATCAGGTTATTGAAGACATGTTAAGAGCTTGCATTATAGATTTCGGCAGAAGTTGGCATGACCACTTACCCCTAACCGAGTTTACATATAACAATAGCTATCAAGCTAGTATCCAAAAGGCACCTTTCGAGGTGCTTTATGGCAGAAGTTGTCGATCTCCAATATGTTGGGACGAAGTCGACGAAAAGTAAATTCTAGGCCCAGATATGGTGAGATATCCAACTGAAAAGGTACACCTCATTCAGGAAAGGCTAAAGATAGCACAGTCCAGGCAGAAGTCATATGCTGACAATAGAAGAAGAGATATGGAGTTCCAAGTTGGAGACCATGTTTTCCTCAAGGTATCTCCTGGTCGAGGTATCCGAAGATTCGGTGTTAAGGGCAAACACCGAGGTTGATTGGTCCATTTGAGGTATTGGAGAGAGTGGGCGAGGTAGCTTACCGCATCGCCTTGCCTCCACAACTATCAGAGGTGCACAATGTATTTCATATTTCTATGTTGAAGAAGTATGTGCACGACCCTCTCCACGTCATCAACCACACCGACTTGGTGGTACAGAAGGACCTTACCTATAAGCAGAAGCCAATGAAAATCCTCGATCGAGAAGTCCGAGTCTTAAGAAGCAAGACTATCCCTATGGTGAAAATCCAATGGGATCGATGCTTGGAACAAGAAGCTACCTGGGAAACCGAGGAGTCTATGAGAAGGAGATTCCCACAATTATTTTAGTCTGTAAGTATTTATCACCCTCCTTGTCTCCATCTATGTAATTGAATCTGGGGACCAAATTCTTTTAAGTGAGGGATGGTGTAGCACCCCGTATAAAAATGAGAAATTTTTTTTTATTAATATATATATATACCTTTTCCCAAATAATAAAAACTCTGGAAAACTCTATAAGAAGGTTAAACAAGAAATTAGAACATCACATAAGGGCCATTATACAAATATGCCACCCTTTACGTAATAGAGTTTACTATTTAAAAACACTATTCATTACTATTCACTACTATTCACTCACTATTCATTTACTATTAAAAAATACTATTCACCACAAATAGTAGCGCCTTTCACTAAGGCGCCATTTTCTTGAAGCACGACTGAATAAATAGTCCTGACTTCTAAATTAGTATATAAATCATCCATGCTAAAAATTTAATAAATGTGAATCATGGAACCTAATCTAATGCATGAGCACACCGCTAGATTCCTTATATTTTTCTCTACCTATCAACGTATCTGTCTCAAAAAATTCTTTTATTTGGAAAAGTGACACTATTCATTAAAATAGTGACTCTTTACTATTCATCGAAATAGTGACTCTAAGTAACAACTCCACGTAAGGGCGTTATTTCATATGAACTATTCACCTGTACTATTTCTTACTATTCACGTGAAATAAAGACTCCTTATATGGGCGATATTTCATATGCACTATTCACTTACTATTCACAAATACTATTCATATCTGAAGTAACGACTCAATATAAGGCGTTATTTCATATGGCTAGACACATAACATCAATGGACAGTACATAATAATGCACCCAGGAAAAAGGCCTAGACACGTAACATCAATGGACAGTACATAATAATGCACTCAGGCAAAATCACGCCCATGACCCGGGCGCTACTTCCGGAAAGGGCGCCCAGGTCACAGGCGCCATTTCTGAGTATATATATATATATATATATATATATATATATATAAACTCAAGGATATAGCGCCCACTTGAAGGGGCACTATTCACATAAATAATGACTGCCTAGAGAGGCGCTATTTCCTTGGAAAGGACCAGAGGATATAGCGCCCTACACTTAGGCGCTATTCACCTAAATGACGTCTGCTCGGAGAGGCGTGATTTCCCTAAGTCAAAAGACAACCATCCCTATCATCCTATCCTGAACAACTCCATTTTGCTGGCAACAGACCCTCTTACCCGACAGTGGAATCCATGGATTGAAGCATTAATTGCTTCTTTTTCCTTGGCAAAGGACCCTCTTGTCTTTCCTTCCCTATAATTTTACACAACCTCCTAATGTTAGAAGGTGATTGTCAACAGAAGGGGGTCTTTCCAGGAGCATACGTGAAGGGGTTCTTCCTCCTGCTGCTGGAGAACCTTGCAGAGAAGCTTACCTTCTTATTCCTTCTATGTGTTTACGTCAAAAAAAGGTAGGTGTTCTCAAGATGTGGCTAAACTAGTAGTTAACGTAGGTTAAGATGTATGCTAGTTAAGCTTGTCTTAGCTTAGCTACATTCTGTCAAGAGTATATCAAAAGGCTGAGTGGGAAAGTTAGGCTACGCCTATCTGGAACACTAACCCTTGTGTTGAGGAGATCCTCCGCCAACTACTCCTTTGTATAGCATACAGTTTTGTATAATTGTCATTAACATGTCTTAATTTATTGCATATTGATCCATGTTTAAAGATTAACATCAATGAAATTAAACTAAGAAATTATTGCATGAGCTTGATCTTACAGTCCTGCAAATTTTTCATGTCTATCCATGCATTTATTTCTTGATTCTGTGAACATGATGTAATTTGTGAATAGTGAAATCACGTAATTAGTAGCCACCATGTTCAGATAATTATATCTTTTTAACCCAATCATGAAACTCCTGAATGAACATGGTTCTGGAAACCTCATATTTTTCTCTATTTAACCATGTACTTAATTTTGATTTACTGAAAGTATGAATAGATTTTGAATAGTAACCCGTGACTCATACTGCCCAGCCACCATGTTCAGACAATTATATCTTTTTAACCCAATCATGAAACTCCTACATGAGCATGGTTCTGGAAACCTCATATTTGTTTCTATTTAACCATGTACTTAATTCCCGATTTACTGAAAGTATTAAAAATGAATAGTGTTTGAATAGTAACCCGGGACTCACTGTTTTAAAAGCCTAGAAAAAAAATCCAGCCCTCAGCTGAATAGCGCCCCCAACCAGGGCGGCATTCACTAAAGAGGCACCATAATCCAGGGCGTCATTTAATTGAAGACACTTCATAGTGTCGTCAATTCAATTTCCAACAATTTCTAGAAATTATTAAATCAAGACATTCAAAAATCGATGTATATTGAACTAAACCATGAAAATTCTGCATGAATATATTTATGTGATCCTGACATTTTTCTCTACCTACCCATACCCTTCCTGATTCAGAGAACTTTTCAACTGATGAATAGTAAACCACCCAGTGTAAATGGCACCTCTGACCAGGGCGCCATTTACCAAAATGAAGGCTGCGTATAGGGTCGTCATTTAAATGAAGACCCCCTGTGCAGACGTCAATTCCTTTTTCCAAAATTTTTAAACACCGAGATAGAAAAATTAACATAAATGATACTAGTCTACAATAATTTTTCATAAACATGTTTTTGAGATCTCGAGAATTTTCACTACCTGTTCATGTCCTTACTTTCTGTTTTCGAGAAACTTGTACGGTATGAATAGTGTTTGAATAGTATTTTGAGTCATAGAATGTACCTGCCCGGTGTAAATCACCCCAATTTATTGAATAATGAAACCCAACAATTTTGCATGAGCATGATTCTGAACTCCCGAGAATTTCCTCTACCTGTTCATATTATTGCTTTCTATTTCTGAGAAACTTTTACGGTATGAATAGTGTATGAATAGTGCTTTGAGTCACAGAATGTATCTGCTCGGTGAAAATCACCCAAATGTAAATGGCGCCCTAAGCCAGGGCACCAATTACATGAATAGCGACACTCCGGTATGTCGTCAATTACTCACCCTGTTAAAACTATTAGATCAAACAGCCTGTAGACCTTGATTACAGAGCCTGGTACATTCATATTCTGCCAAAACTTAGAAAAACTTGAAAGTCATTGCTAAACCCCAAAAACCCCTGAATTGCATTTATGTCCTGCATTCTTAAGAGGTTAAGTTATCATCCACCATTTTCATGTCAATTGTCCTTGATCTCTATTCTGGATTGATCCACCTTATATTCCTACAAATGAATATTTTTTCTTGAAATTCTATATTGGCTATATAAATGAGAGTGGATGTCAAAAGTATACATGAAATGTTGTGCGTATAGGGCCCCGTCTGGTCCTAGGAGGAGCACCCAAAAGTACTTGTGCCCATGGGAGTTTATTGACCACGATGTTTTGCATTGCACCGAAGTACTTGTTTGACTTGACTTGACTTGAGACATTCTCACTCACTCACTCTCTCGTGACATGCTTGACCTAGTTGACTTGAATTGTTTAGCCCAAAAAAGGGCAATTACTTGCTTGAATGAATTAAAGGAAAATAGCCAATTCTATTGTACTACTTGAATACATGAGCTTGATATACATGAGCTTGAAATACTTGCTCGAATTACTCGAATGATAAATTCTTCAAATTTACTTGCTTGAATACGTTATCCTTGGAAATACTTGTGCACTTACTTGCAATTTACTTGAAATTTTTTATTGATACATCTTATTGAAATTCTTGTGATATTCTTTATTACAATTCTTGATATTCTTGCTTGATCCTACACGTATCATTATACCGCATGAACTTGTAATTAACTTAAAGATTGTTAGAACTTGAGATATAATTCCTACTGAGCGATTCACTCATAAAGTTGCAATTCTAACATTTTTCAAGAAACTTGGGTAGCGACCACCACCCGGATGGGACCGATACCGAGTGACGAGTGTTAGGGTCATAGTTGAATGTACCGTCAGCTAGGTCAAGTCCTTTGTATTTCAAGTCTTATGTCGTGTATTTCCAGTTGTTATTAAGGCTTGTAACCTATGATACAATTTTAGTCATTTATTTTTAAGTCAATTTGAATTATGTCAAAATCTGAAGCTTTATGAAATTAGTTTGAGGTATTACTTAGTTTGTCATCTTGGACTATGGTGTATGTTCAAATTTTAAATTAGCAACGAATTATCCAATAATATGCGCACTCTGATCTTACACGAATGACATGATCGATATAGACACGTCATGGATCCGAGTATTTTCCGCGCTTGGGACGTGACACTGATTTAGGCGTGGTTGGAGTCGTTGGATTCGTGGTTGAGTCCTCTTCGATCGGAGACCAACGGGGATGCCAGAGGAGGTGGGAGCAGATGGCGAGGACCCGAACAGTGCCAGGGTATCAGACTGGTTCCAGAGGAAACTGATCGACACACCGGAGGGAGATAATTTGGAACTCACAGCTTCGGATGCCAAACGGAGTGCCGCTTCTTCGTGGTGGCAGGAGACTTGTAGTAGAAGATCACAGGTGAGCCCCGCTTCAAGAACTTCTGGGGAATGGTCGTGGGAGCCTCTGCAAGCAGCTTCTGGAAGACTATCTAGAAGAAGTTGCGCAGTCCAGCGACGACGGCTCCTCCGGGCAGCCACGAGCTCAGACGGGTACGAGACCACCACAGTTGCAAAGAGGACTAAGAGATGCTTCCGACGGTGCCTTTTGTATTTCCAGAGCCGCTGGGATGACATCGTGGTCAGCTCTTCAAGTTGATGGTTCTCTACAACACTCTCAGCCGCGAGCAGATCCGCCGGTGTAGCTCGAAGTGGGCATAAGAAGAGGGTGAGGAGTTGTAGAATGGTGAAGGAGAATGGAGGAGTGGTGGGAGGGGTTGTGAGGGAGGTGTGGAAGGTTGCTAGGGCAGTGTTGGAGGTGGAGGAAGAGAGAGGGATGCAGGATAGGGGGCTGTTGGTCTCTGCAATAGGTGTAGAGGGAGGGGTGGTAGAGGATGCTCAAGGGAGGATGGAGGGGGTGAATGGGGCGGCCAAACCAGGTTGGCTCCCTCCTTGGGGCGCCCTAGGGTTGGGGGGAAGATGAAAGGGAGGTAAAATGAGATTCAAATTTGGCCTAGGGAGGGGTGGGTTCAGCCTTGGGAAGGTGGAGGCTTGCTTGGGAAGGGAAAGTGGGTAGTTGGGAGTTGGATGGTGGAGCTAGGATTGGGTGGGGATCTCTTGGGGTTGGGGGGAGTAAAGAGAGGGGTGTGGGGAGTTGGGGTAGCTTTAATGCAAGGGGAAGGAGAGAGAAAGTAGGTGGGAGGGTGAGGAGAGAGAGTGGGGGGTGCCCCCCTTAGAGAGAGAGAGAGAGAGAGGTTAGGGGTGGGGAGCTTCTTACTCCTCTCTAAAGGCTTCTCACCAAAGAAATTCAAATTTCTGCACTGAAAATAGTAGTTTTTCATTCATTAACTAAAAATGGAGAGAGTGCGGTCCTATTTATAGGGATCCCATAATTTATAATAAGTCCATGTGTTTAGGAACAATGACAAATAACCAAGGGGGAAGGGGGCGTCCTTGGGTCTAGCCCATTGAATTGGACCCATTAACTAATCTAATCAACCCTATGACACTTAACTTAGGTAGATGGCTCATTAACCTAGGTACTGGACTCAAATAAAAGGAAAAATACAATGATATGACTCAAATAAAATAAGAAAATTACATGCCAAGACTCAAAAAATGTGACGGACACAATGGAGTACTGCCAATGAGCAATCAGAGCTGTGGAAAAATGTGAAGGGCGAGAGATGCCCCCATCATACCCCTGGGGTGCGAAGAACTCGACTTTGTCGAGTATGGGTCCGCCGTGGAAGTGGTCCTCTAATGCAGCTACGGGCGAGCCATGACCTCCAAACTCAACCCTGTGTCCGTAACCAAGGGACGGTCCTTCATCCTCTCAAGGTGGCTCTGGCACACTCTCTTGCCGGTGATGGAACCATGCTTGCCTAGTATTGCCTCCGTGTGGACATGTCAGGCCCTCAGGCATGATATGTGATGGCTCTCCGAGTGTGTCTCTCACAAGGGTAGGGGTAGGCCCGAAACTCTCACTAGGATCCACCGCGGTGCCCATATAGGGTGCCGGACCCGCCACGTGGGAAATGGGGTGAATCCTAAAACCCATTAGAAAGCCCGACCCATAACCCGGATTGCCAAGGCCACTCAGAACTAGGCAATGTCCAAGTCCTCGTGCCCTCAAGTTGGAGGTGACCCGAGGGTAGAGCCCCTCCAAAGTCACCATCTCCAAGTTGCCAACTTGGAATTCAAAGTGACGTTCGCAAGGTTTTGCCCACTTCTTGTGATTATCACCGCTCGTTGTTTGTTGCTTGCTTAAATGCTCATGCCAAGTACTACGACGCGATGTGAGTGGGAGATGCATGATATGCAAAGGGGGGCCAGGACAACCATATTTAGACCAATCATGCAGTGATGCCATGGAGACTTTGAAGGGTGTGGGAGGGCCGGGGCATCTATAGGTCTCCCTCTCATGCATTAGTGTGATGAGTGCCGGAGGACCCGGACATCCATGAATGCTCCTAACATGCTTAAGACTCATGATGAATGAAGGTGGACCATTACATCCGAATATAGACCACTCATATTTTCTACTTGACATGTGGGTGATATGAATGAATGTACCCGACTTATGAATCATGCCAAGTGGTTCGAGATGCCAAGACATATGTTTTCCTAACCCAAAAATGACTTTGATGTGTTGGGGTATGGTTTGACATTGGAGTTTCCATTCAAAAGGGTCGAAGGGGTCAAAGAAGGTGGACATCATGGGGAGAGGAACCTCCTTGTTCTCTAGGTGTAGATCTTCCTTGGTCATAGCTACCCTTGTGTCGCCCGGGACTTGGAAGAGGTGGGCTTGGCCCAACATGGTGGGTGAGGGTAGGAAGGAGTGGGTGATAAGTGATGTGGGATCACATGGGTTCCCAGGTTCCCATTGGGAGGGGTCAAAAGGATCAACATAAGTGTACCCGGGGGAAAGGAGCTCTAAGTTCATCTCAACATCCTCAAGGTCCTCACAATATGGTGGTGGATCATCCTCCTCTAATGAAATGATTGGGCCGAAGTTCTTAGTGGGTGGGTTGGCCATGAGAGGAGGGCTTGGCTTTCTGCCCGATATGAGGGACTCCAATTTGAGGATAAGGTCGGGCACATCGGGTGTGGGGAGAAATAGAAGGAGATCGCTAGTGTAGCAACCAACGGTGCAAATCGAGGTGATAGATCTAACACATAGGTGTAGGAGATCAAGGCTCCTAGGTTGGTTGGCCACTGTGGTCAACATGCCGGTAAACTTCATTTGCCATGCTAAGTCCTTGAGAAGTTCCCCTAATGTGTCCACTTGGTAAGATGATTGGATGGTGGTGTGATAGGAGAGGGGCACTATAGGGACGTTTTGCTCCATAGAAGGAAAAACATGGGCCGTAATCTTTCTAATTGGGCTCTCCTTTAGCCAACTATCAAGGGGTTCTCCTAAAATGAGATCGGCCCCAACTAGAGAGGGTGGTGTAAGGTGAAGGCCACCGTGCGAGGTTTCTTCTTCTTCTTAGACATGGGTGGTCTCCATGGGGGGAATAGGGTCCGGAGTGTTCACCACTATGGGGTCGGGTATGGGTTTCTCTACCAAGGAGGTGAGAGGGTCTTTTGAGGGTGGGGTGATGAGGGTTGGTGTATGGCGTACCCGGGGTGGTAATGGGAAACTTGGTTTGAGATTGGTAGGTGAAGTAGTGGAGGCCTAGGTTGGGGTAGGATTGGAGTTGGAAGTGGAAGATGGGTTGGGTGGGCCTCGGTGGGGGTATCCTTTATGGGGGAAGGTGAAGGGGCGGAGGTCAATTGGGTGTAGGTGTGGGTGTGAATTGGATAAGGGAGAGTGGTTTTGGGGGTGGTGGCCGTCATGGGCCTAGGTGGATGGGTGGACACGGGGTCCACTTGGGTTTGAATGGTGAAGGTTGGGTGAGTGACTTTGGACGGGGGAGTGGTGGTCATCATTGGGGAAGCTGGGTCGGTTAAGGGTCTCTTGCCCTTGGGATCGGCCGGTTGTGGAGGGGTGGGGGCCAATTTGGTTTGGATATTGAGGGTTGTGGAAGGGGGTTTTGGTTGGGGTGTGGGGGCCCTCATGGGGTTAGGTGGAGAGGTGGATGCTGGGATCATTTGGGTCTTAATGGAGAGGACTTGGAGCGAAGTGTAGTGATGATGGTTGAGAGGAGATTTGTTGGAAGTGGTGGGGGTAGAGACCGAAGGGTGGTCTCAAGTTGGCCGGGTGGGGATGGAGGAGTGGTAGTGCTCCTCAGATAGGAAGGGGAATGTCGGGGCGCATAGGTCTTTCTAAGTTCCTCTTTCATATCATCCCATGAGTGAATGGGCTCTTGCCTCCTAACCCTTCTTAATCCCTCTATGTGCTCCCACTTACTCTTAGCTTGACCCCGAAGTTGTCCCTTGGCCTTGCGGACTCTCGCGGGTCCATATACCCAAGTCTTTTCAAAGTAACTTTCCATGGTAGCCTCCCACCTAACATAATCACTAGAATGTGATCCGTCAAAGGTAATGTCCTTATCTAGAATGATGTCCATGGGTGGCGAGTAGACTAAGTAGGAAGTGGCCATGATGAACAGGGGGAATAAATGCAATGGCCCTAGGACAATACTTAGTAGAGACAAGTCCAGAACCTGCACTGATACCAATTGATGTGACACAACCTAAGACCTAGATTGCAATCAACGCAACGGACACGGAAATGTCACACAAGCGGACTCACTCGCATTTGGCACACTCGGGTCCGTAGGTGGACCGGCGATGGGGTGAGGGTCCGAGGTTGGACTCGGAGGTTTCCAAGGGTATGGCTGGCTTGGGGAGGACCCCTAAGGGCCTGGGATTGCCCAAATTCATGGGCGGTCAGCACGCCGAGGGCGTGGATAAATTGGTCTCGCTTACAACTCACCCGCGGTGGACACTCACATAGTAGCAATTGGAGTCCGAGCACTCCTCACCGACCGACGGCACACTAGAAGCAATACAAATCAAGCACAAATAATCTAGCATAGGAGTGTGGTCAGGAGCTCACCTGATCGGTGTGAAGACACCAATCCCGATCGGAGACGAGGGCGAGCGAGGAAGTGTGGGCTTACCCGCACGCCGTGCCGGAGAAGCTTCAACCTAAAATTTAAGAAATTACACCACTACTCCCCGGAAGTCAATTTTACATCCAAACACTACCTCCCATAGGGAGGGGTGGAAATCCGGCCAGGCGGGGAGGGGAAAAACTAGCTTAGAGGATTAAGACAAGAAGTCTGCCAAATATGTCCACTCTTAGGAACAAGGGACAGACTATCACTATCGGCGCCGCTACGGACTCTCTCAAACTTCGATTGTGACGAAACCAGTGGCAAAACCTTCATAGTTGACCCGGGAGGGCGGCCAATTTTTGGGGAAGTTTCTAAATTGCAGCGTTGGTCGGGGTAGAGGTGCGAATAGGGTCTCTGTTTGCTGGTTCTGGTAGCTTCTGCACCTTTGCAGCAGGAAGATGAGGCCGCCACGGACGCTCCCGAGCTCTGATTCAGGCGTAGCTAAAGTCGTTGGATTCGTAGTTGAGGCCTCTTCGATCGGAGACTAGCGAGGATGCTGGAGGAGGTCGGAGAAGATGGTGAGGACACAAACAGTTCCGGGGTATCAGACTGGTTCCATAGGAAACTGATCGGTGCACCGGAGGGAGAAAATTTGGAACTCACAGCTTCGGGTGCCGAACGGAGTGCCGCTTCTTCATGGTGGCAGGAGACTTGTAGAAGATCACAGCCGAGCCCCGCTTCAAGAACTTCTTGGGAATGGCTGTGGGAGCCTCTGCAAGCAGCTTCTGGAAGACTATCTGGAACAAGTTGCACAGTTCGATGATGACGGCTCCTCCGGGCAGCCACGAGCTCAGACGGGGACGAGACCACCACCATTGCGAAGAGGACTGGGAGACGCTTCTGATGGTGCCTTTTGTGCTTCCAGAGGTGCTTAGATGACGTTGTGGTCAGCGCTGCAAGTTTTTGGTTCTCTGTAACACTCTCAGCCGTGAGTAGATCCGCCGGTGTAGCTCGAAGTGGGCATAAGAAGAGGGTGAGGAGTTGTAGAATGGTGAAGGGGAATGGAGGAGTGGTGGGAGGGGTTGTGAGGGATGTATGGAAGGTTGCTAGGGTAGTCTTGGAGGTGGAGGAAGAGAGAGGGATGTAGGATAGGGGGCTGCTGGTCTCTGCATTAGGTGTAGAGGGAGGGGTGGTGGAGGATGCTCAAGGGAGGATGGAGGGGGTGAATGGGGCGGCCAAACCAGGTTGGCTCCCTCCTTGGGGCGTCTTAGGGTTGGGGGGAAGATGAAAGGGAGGGAAAATGTGATTCAAATTTGGCCTAGGGAGGGGTGGGTTCAGCCTTGGGAAGGTGGAGGCTTGCTTGGGAAGGGAAAGTGGGTAGTTGGGAGTTGGATGGTGGAGCTAGGATTGGGTGGGGATCTCTTGGGGTTGGGGGGAGTAAAGAGAGGGGTGTGGGGAGTTGGGGTAGCTTTAATGCAAGGGGAAGGAGAGAGAAAGTAGGTGGGAGGGTGAGGAGAGAGAGTGGGGGGTGCCCCCCTTAGAGAGAGAGAGAGAGAGGTTAGGGGTAGGGAGCTTCTTACTCCTCTCTAAAGGCTTCTCACCAAAGAAATTCAAATTTCTGCACTGAAAATAGTAGTTTTTCATTCATTAACTAAAAATGGAGAGAGTGGGGTCCTATTTATAAGGATCCCACAATTTACAATAAGTCCCTGTGTTTAGGAACAATGCAAATAACCAAGGGGGAAGGGGGTGCCCCTGGGCCTAGCCCATTGAATTGGGCCCATTAACTAATCTAATCAACCCTATGACACTTAACTTAGGTAGATGACTCATTAACCTAGTTACTGGACTCAAATGAAAGGAAAATTACAATGATATGACTCAAATAAAATAAGAAAATTACATGCCAAGACTCAGAAAATGTGACGGACATAATGGAGTACTGCCAGTGAGCAATCGGAGCTGTGGAAAAATGTGAAGGGTGAGAGATGCCCCCATCAGTGGGGAGTCATGGTAAGCCCTAGGAGTTTAACGGTGTCGGGGGACACGGCATTGACACAACTCCCATTATCTAGGATCACTTTCCTCAAATGACCCCCTATCTTAATGAAAGTGTGGAAGATTGAGGTTCGACGCCAGTCCTTCTCTTGGGGTTTGGTGAGGGTGCACCTAATTACTCCTAGGTGGGAGTCGGTGGATTGCATGGTGTGGTCTAGACCCGACTCATGGTATTGTGCCTCGTACTCATCTTCCCAATCTAGTCAGGCTTCATGGACCTCTACCATACCCTCAAGTTCCACTTGGGGTGGTGGCGTTTCTCCCTCAACAAGTAAACTAGGCAATCCTCTAGAGGGGCATTGCCCGGTGAAGTGTCCAAACCCTTGACATCTATAGCATTGTTGGTGCCCACTACCCGGGGTGGTCCCTCCTACACTTGGACCCTTGGAACTCTCTTCCCTCCGTGGAGGAGGATGGCTAGGGGCAGCCTTGGTTGGAGTGATGGTGGGAGGGGGATTGTAAGGCCGTAACGGGGCATTCCTACTTGGGCTAGGGGCCTTCATGGGGAGGGCCGGATTGGTTCGGGGCCCCATGTTTTTGGGAAAGGCTGGTCGAGGAGGAGCAAACCTAGGGATTCTAGAGAATCTTTCAACATCCCAAGATATTTGGTAGGCTTGTTCAAGGTTGTTGACATCTCTCATGAAGAGTTCTCTCTTGATGTGATTTTGGAGCCCATTTCTAAATCGGGATAGGGTGACAGTCGGGTCCTCGTGAACTCCACACTTCAAAAGATAGGAGTCAAAATTTTCAATGTATTCAACCATGGTCTACCCTTCTTGGGTGAGACTTTGCCACTCATCTAAGAGCATTTGGTGGTAGGATAGGGGTAGGTACTTATTTCTAAGTTGATTCTTCATGCCTTCCCAAGTGTCAATATGCTCTTCCCGTCTAACCATTCTTAATCCCTCTTGGTTAAGCCAATAAGTCTTGGCTAATTTGGTGAGGTGCATCTTGGCCAATCTCACACTCCTTTGTTCGGACACAGGGTACCATTCAAAGTATTGGTCCATGGCAGTCTCCCATTCTAAGTAGGCACTTGGTTCATGGTAACCGTCAAAGTTTGGGGCTTCCACATTGATCATTCTTAAGAAATGGTCATCCGAGTCGTCCCGTGGACGCCTTTCATTATGTTGATGGTGGCGAGGCCTCTCATAGCCATGGTAAGGGTCAACATTCTGGTCCTCCCTATCAATTTCAGCTCGTGGAGGATGAGCTCTTGGACCATTTTTCCTAGGGTGGGGATCATTTTCTTCTAGCCGAGCAAGTCGAGTGGAAAGAGCCTCTAGTCAGTCAAGGATGGTGGCAAGGGTAGCATCCACCCGGTCTATTTGGCCTTGGGGTTCCTCCCTATGGGCATCTTGGTTGATTTGGGGATTGGGATCCATGGGGGGAACCAAAGAGGATGGATCGGGTCGGTAAACGGCTCCACTACGGGTGGACATGCAAAGGAGGGGAGAGGATTGATGAACAGATGACTCAATGTAATGGTCCTAGGACTTAGACTTAGTAGAGACAAGTCTAAACTTGCTCTGATACCAATTAATGTGACACCACCTTGGGGTGATAGTCACTAGACCAATGTGCCTTAGACCTAAAAAGTAAGCACAATTCGCAAGTAGTACGGACTGATATCGGCGGCTGCTCACCCGGCACTCACCGAAGACCTGGGGGTAACTTGACGATGCCGAGTCGAGGTTGTGAGGGCTAGACCCTTGCTGGGAGAGGGCCACCAGGGCCAAGGGTTCTTCCCAAGGGGGGGGATGAGGGCCCAATTCAAGGAGGCGACCGAGTGCCAAGGGCACGGGTGGCACTCTCTTCCCACGGTGGGCTCTCGAAGGCGAAGGTGCCAACGGGGCCGGGCACTCACTCTTCCTCCCAGTGGAACTATGAACAAATATTGATTAAATAAGCACAAAATGAGGGCAAGGAGTAGATCACTTACTTGACCGGTTTGAAGAAACCGGTCCCGTTCGGAGACGTGGGCGAGCGGGATAGTGTGGGTTTCCCACACGCTACGCTGGTGAAGCTTCCACATGTTTAAGAAGTTACACCACTACTCCCCATGCAAGGGGGTTGAACAAGGGGAGGGGAAGTCAAAGCTACATCCAAACACTACCTCCCACAGGGAGGGGCTATAAGCCAGCCAGGCGGGGAGGGGAAAGCTAAGCTAGAAACTAATTGCAAGGAGGTCATGGGTTCTGTCCACTCTCTGGAACAGTGGACAGACAGTCGGTGTTGGCACCGCTGTGGATTCCTCCGAACTCCGGTGGTGACAAAACTAGTGGCAAAACCTCCGGGACTGACCCAGGAGGATGTCAGAATTTTTGGGAATTTTCTCATTGACGGCGGTGGTCGGGGCAGAGGCGTGAACAGGGTTGCAGGCTTTTGGTTCTGGTAGCATCTGGGTCACTATAGCAGCAGGGCGAGGCCACCACGGATGCTCCCAAGCTCTGATTCAAGCGAGGCTGGAGTCGTTGGATTCGTGGTCAAACCCTCTTCGGACGGAGACCCACAGGGATGCCGGAGGTGGTCGGAGCAGATGGAGAGGACCCAAATAGTGCTGGGGTGTCAGATCAGTTCCAGAGGGAACTGGTCAGCGCACCTGAGGGAGAAAATTAGGAACTCACTGGTTCGGGGTCCAAACGGAGAGCCGCTTCATGGTACTGGAAGAAGACGTGTAGTAAAAGTTCTCAGCCAAGCCTTGCTTCAATAACTTTAGGTGGATGGCCGTGGGAGCCTCTGCAATGTGCCAGGGAGATGATGCGCAGTCTGGCGATGACGACTCCTCCAGGCAGCCACGAGTTCAGATAGGGGCGAGACCACCACCGTTGTAAAGAGGACTGGGAGACGCTTCCGACGATGCCTCTTGTGAATCCTGGAGCGCCGGGATGAAGTCATGGCCGGCTATAAAAGTTTTTGCTTCTCTGCTAGGTTCTCAAAAGTGAGCAGGTCTGCTGGTGCAGCACCAAGTGGACAAAAGATGGGGTGGGGGTGGTGTTGAAAGGTGAAGGGAGATGGTGGGTTGGTAGGAGGGGGATGTGGGAGAGGTGTGGTGGAGCTAGAGTGGGGCTGGAGGTGCTGAGAAGGGGAGGGACGCAAGGGGGAGGGGGCTATTCCCTGCACAAGGTGTGATGCGGGACAGACACGGGACTCGACTCCAAATGGGTATGCGATCCTCGAACTCTAAGCAAGATCATGATCATCCCTAACGAGGGAACCGTCGGACGTGCGCGGTTGAGAAATCGACAAAGAGCTAGGGTGGTCAACTCACAAATTCGTGCCCGGATTGGGTAACGGGACGGACTCGCTCTCTCTCGCAGCAGCGGTGAAATAAATATATCGAGCTAATGGCCCTAACACATACTCTCTAGCAGCGGCATAAACAAGTATATACAAGAATAGCAAATACCGAGTAATGGAGCGAACACGATACCTCCACGCGCCTGGCATGGGGAAGACGATCCCGGCCGATCTCGTACTCCCGGAACAGTAAGTAATTAAATTACAGCAATGAATTTACTGCCCACTCCACGCAGGGAGGTAAAGGGTGACACAGCGGGACCCGGGAGTATCGGGTTTGGGTTGACGGGCAGCTTCTTGTGTAGCTTCGGCAGCACACATACTCACAATCGTGGGACCCATGTGCTGGTCAGTGGGGCCGTATGGGCCCGGAGCGACACCGATGTGATGGGGACGTCCAGAGGGGGGCTCCCTAGGAAGGCGGCGCGCTGGTTCACCTCGTGGGCGACGAATCGGGCGGCTCCGATCTTCACTCATCGGAGTTGCTACCCACGGATCTGAACTGCTGTTTCAGACCCGCGCGTGCCGACAAAATCTACTACTGCGGTCACTCCCGACATCGGATCGATGCACAAGAGGTACCGATGGAAAGCTAACTCAAAATCCTTCAATCTATAGTGGGGGAAAGAAATTTAAATTTCCCGTTGATGGCCTTTGTCGAATATTCAAGCTGCTGGTTCACATGATCAGAAAACTCAGGGTAGAAGTGCTTTTTCCTGAGAGTTGGCGTTGACTGAGATGTAGACCTTCGATTCAGGTGTTGAGACCTTCAAGAAAGTTGTAGAGGCCGAAGAGAGGAAAACAGAGATATATTTTATGAAAGGTTTGGTGGAGATTTGACTGGGGAAAAGTATTTTATGGTACCGGGTGGTCGGATCTAGACAGCAGAAATAGAACTGAATTTGGGAGAAAGACATAATTTCTAAAAATAGGTAGAGGGCTTTTAAAATTCGACGAAACTTTTTTGTGGATGGGGATGGTAGACAGAACCTCCAATAAATATGGGGATTCAAACAAAAATCAAGAAGTGGGTCGAAACCTAGGAATACAGAGCTGCTGTTACACAGATCTGAACTGGGACAGAACTAGAAGGTTGAAAGACACCAAAATGGAGAAATATAAAACGAAAAGTAAATGATGGGATAATTTTACTGGTGGTTGGTAATCAAGAGAGGAACCAACCCTGAAAATCTCAGCTCCAGATGATGTCGGAGTTGGGAGATAAAATTCCCGGAGTGAACCTCTATCCAGCAAAACAGAACCTGGACAGCACTTCGGAAGCGGCTTTGCGGCGGCTCGATGGCGGCACGAATGGCGGCGGCTGCAGCAGAGATAGAAATTAGAGATAGAGGGGCTAAGATAGAAGGGTTCTATACCCTAAAATACTGAAGGAGGAGGGAGGAACCAGAGGGAGAGAGGAGGGGGCGCACCAAGCTCCTTGCTTGCACAAAATTTTTCTTCTCATTAATTCTCATTAATTCTAACAAAATGTGGAAATACAAGTATTTATGTGAAATGGAAAATGACTCAAATTGCCCTCAGATCTAGGGTTGGAAGGGGCACTAAGGGGATAGGAGAAAGTATTTCTCCCATGTGCTCAAAACACATTCACATAATCTATTCAAACTTCACCTACCTTGCCTAATAAGACAAAGAAGGGGGCGCCCCCCTTCATGGGCCATTAGAAGAGAATATGGGCCAAGGCCACATACTTGGCCCATGAACCCATTGTTACACTATGGACCTTCCAATCTAGATAGCCCATGAGAGGGAAAGCCCAATTGGGCCTTATGTGATGTAAAGGTCCATAATGAAGGCCTTAAGTCCAATATGAACTAACCCCCCTTAGTGGACCTAATAAAAGAAACCTAGTAATGGACTCTTCATAGAATGTGGCCCAATGGCTTAAAAAAAGCCTTACAAAGGAGCCCAAAGGAAAAAATATCAACAAACACACAATTACAAGCCAATACAACCCATAAGACACACTAATACAAGCCAATACACACTAATACAACCCATTAGCCTTTGATGTCCCATCAATTCTCCCCGGGTGGGAGGAACTCGACCCCGTCGAGTAAGGGGTACTGCTGCTCGAATAACTCCGACAAATCCGTCACCATACCGAGTAGCGCGGGTACGCTCCACTCCAAGTGATCATCACCTGCTCATTCCGTATATACTCGATATGCGCATGCTGCTACGGGAAGAGGCTAGTGGTGGAACACTCCGGGGTGGGGTCACTCTCAAGGGGAGGAGGAGGCTCGAAGACTCACTAGGAATCACCGCTAGGTCCCTGTAGGTGACTAGATCCGGGGCATAGATGTAGAGCCGATCCCATACTCCTCGAGCAAGTCCACCTACTTCTCACTCAGAAGGGACTGCCATCGAGCTTGCACAAGACACATGCAGACTCACCATGTACTAACACACATATGCAAACCACACAAATAAGCCACACAAAACAAACCACACAAAGAAGAAACAAACTGACTCATGCATTACCCTAGACTTAATGCAATGACATCACCCACCAAGTGGCCATCATCCAAGTGCCGCATCCTGAGTGTCGGAAGGCTCCTCCAGACTTTCGTACTCATCAGCTAGTTCCGGGTCGGCCTCATAGCTGACATGTACAAGCCCAGAAGGCGAGGCTTCTCCTACCCCTAGGGCTAGAGTGGCATGAGAGGGGCATTGGTTGGCGAAGTGGCCAAACCCATGACAGTGGAAACACTGTAGTCGAGACTTACTACTCTCTCCGAGAAGTGGGACCTTACCCTTATCCTCCCGACGGGCAGGGGGTGTAGGCAACAAGGGTGGAGCTGTAGGTGCCGTGGGCAATAGGGGTGGGGGTGCCGGTGCCAGAGAATGGGCAATGGGTGCCGGGGGGCGAGTTACGCGTGCCTGTGGTTGGGGTGGAGGTAGATCCCATGGCGGGGGAGGACGAGGTCTAGGAGTGAAGTGCTCCTGACGGGCGGGCTCGTGAGGTCGAGTCATGGGACCCCTCGGGTATGGGCCTAGAGAGCTACGTGACTCGGCACTACGGAGAGGAACGGGGCCCAACCGTTGGATAGACTCGAACTCTCCCTCGAATTGCTCCATCTCGAGAGCAACTTGGTATGCATCCTCCAACATGTCCACCTTGCGGTGGAGAAGCTCATACCATAGGTGTGGTCGTAGATCACGCCGAAATCAGGAGACAGTAAAGGAATCCAACCTCGTGGCATCACATCACAAATAGTATTCATCAAACTCGGAGATGTACTCGGAGACAGACCGATCTCCTTGGGTAAGACTCTGCCACCTGTCTATGAGACGCTGGCGGTAAGTGGCAGAGACGTACTTCTTCCTAAGTTTGGACCTCATCTCTTCCCACGTCTCTACCTGGGGTTCCTGACGGTGAAATAGCAGGTTCTCCATGTTTCTCCAAAAGGTTTGAGCTTGCCCAACCAATATCATTTTGGAAAAATTGGCCTTCCGTTGGTCCGACATCTCAAACCACTCAAAATATCGGTCCATACCGGCTTCCCAATCAAGATATACCCTTAGGTCTAAGGACCCGTCAAAAGTGGGAGGGTCGGCATGAACGGTCCTGAGGGCCAACTCATCCTCATCATGATTTCATCGTTGAACACAACGGTCACGTCTGTATCCCCTATTTTCATCTTCGGACTCATAGTCTAGCACCTCGGGGATTTGACGCCTCCTAACATCTACCCCTTGATCCCTTGGGGCAGCAGGTTGCTGAACCGGTTCTTGTTGACCATGTGTAGGTGGAGGGGGTGCCTCAACTGGGGCTCTCGGGGGTACCTCGACTAGGGCTCCCTCTAATGTGGCAACTCTCCCTACCAGGCCCTGAACGGACTGGTCTGACTCAACGGCCTTATCCTCTAAGGCCTTCATCCTTTCTTCCAGATGGGTGCCTAGGCCATCCATCCGCATACTCAACCCGTCCATTCTATCCATTCGAGTACTTAACCCGTCCATGCCATGCATGTATTCAACCCTCCCATTTCCCCCATAAGGGCTTGGAATATTTCGGCCACCGACGACGCATCGAGACTAGGGGCTCGGGGATTCGCCATAGGTGGTGGTGGTGGTGAGTATGGGGTGCCTTGACGGGTGGGCATGCAACTAACACACGGGCTAGGAGACACCGACTAATGCAAGCACGGACATCAAAGATGATGCACCTAGACTTAACCAAGACTCGGTATGTGGCGGAGTTAATCGATCCGAAGATCACTCGCACAAGTGTGCGGCCTTCCCGATAAGCGTATCCTAATGTTTGGACAACACCTTTTGATATACCGATTAATGGTATGTAAATATGACACTTAGACCGACTTAGACTTAGACTCTCTTTTTTGGAGTTTTGCAAATGACTACCCTAGACTCAACTGGCGCTCTGATACCAAACTGATGTGGGATGGACACGGGACTCAACTCCAAATGGATATGCGATCCTCGGACTCTAAGTAAGCTTGCGATCATCCCTAACGAGGGAAGCGTCGGACATGCGTGGTTGAGAAACCGGTAAAGAGCTAGGGTGGCCAACTCACAAATTCGTGTCCGGATCGGGTCACTGGACGGACTCGCTCTCTCTCGCAGCAGCGGTGAAATAAATATATCGAGCTAATGGTCCTAACACATGCTCTCTAGGAGCGGCATAAACAAGTATATACAAGAATAGCAAATGCCGAGTAATGGAGCGAACATGATACCTCCACGCGCCTGGCATGGGGAAGACGATCCCGGCCGATCTCGTACTCCCGGAATAGTAAGTAATTAAATTACAGCAATGAATTTACTGCCCACTCCACACAGGGAGGTAAAGGGTGACACAGCGGGACCCGGGAGTAGCGGGTTCGGGTTTACGGGCAGCTTCTTGTGTAGCTTCGGCGGCACACGTACTCACGATCATGGGACCCACGTGCTGGTCAGTGGGGACATGTGGGCCCGGAGCGACACCGCTGTGATGGGGACGTCCGGAGGGGCGCTCCCTGGGAAGGCGGCATGCTGGTTCGCCTCGTGGGCGGAGAATCGGGCGGCTCCGATCTTCACTCATCGGAGTTACTGCCCACGGATCTGAACTGTTGTTTCAAACCCGCGCGTCCCAACGAAATCTACTACTGCAGTCACTCCCGACGTCAGATCGACGCACAAGAGGTACCGATGGAAAGCTAACTCAAAATCCTTCGATCAATGGTGGGATAAAGAAATTTTAATTTCCCGTTGATGGCCTTTGTAGAATATTCAAGTTGCGGGTTCACAGGATCAGAAAACTCAGGGTAGAAGTACTTTTTCCTGAGAGGTGGCGTTGACCGTGATGTAGACCTTCGATTCAGCTGTTGAGACCTTCATGAAAGTTGTATAGGCCGAAGAGAGGAAAACGGGGATATATTTTATGAAAGGTTTGGTGGAGATTTGACTAGGGAAATGTATTTTATGGTACCGAGTGGTCGGATCTGGACAGCAGAAATAGAACTGAATTTGGGAGAAAGACACAATTTCTAAAAATAGGTAGAGGGCTTTTGAAATTCGACAAAACAATTTGGTGGATGGGGATGGTGGACAGAACCTCCAATAAATTTGGAGATTCAAACAAAAATCAAGAAGTGGGTCGAAACCTAGGAATACAGAGCTGCTGTTACACAGATCTGAACTGGGACAGAACTAGAAGGTGGAAAGACACCAAAATGGAGAAATATAAAACGAAAGGTAAATGACGGGATAATTTTACTGGTGGTTGGGAATCAAGAGAGGAACCAACCCTGAAAATCTCAGCACTAGGGGGAGCTAAAATTTCTGGAGTGAACCTCTATCTAGCAAAATAGAACCTGGACAGCACTTCAGAAGCGGCTTCGCGGCGGCTCGATGGCGGCACGAACAGCAACGACAGCAGCAAAGATAGAAATCAGAGATAGAGGGGCTAAGATAGATGGGTTCTATACCCTGAAATGCTGAAGGAGGAGGGTGGAACCAGAGGGAGAGAGGAGGGGGCGCACCAAGCTCCTTGCTTGCACAAAATTTTTCTTCTCATTAATTCTCATTAATTCTAACAAAATGTGGAAATACAAGTATTTATGTGAAATGGAAAATGACTCAAATTGCCCTCAGATCTAGGGTTGGAAGGGGCACTAAGGGGATAGGAGAAAGTATTTCTCCCATGTGCTCAAAACACATTCACATAATCTATTCAAACTTCACCTACCTTGCCTAATAAGACAAAGAAGGGGGCGCCCCCCTTCATGGGCCATTAGAAGAGAATATGGGCCAAGGCCACATACTTGGCCCATGAACCCATTGTTACACTATGGACCTTCCAATCTAGATAGCCCATGAGAGGGAAAGCCCAATTGGGCCTTATGTGATCTAAAGGTCCATAATGAAGGCCTTAAGTCCAATATGAACTAACCCCCCTTAATGGACCTAATAAAAGAAACCTAGTAATGGACTCTTCATAGAATGTGGCCCAATGGCTTATAAAAAGCCTTACAAAGGATCTCAAAGGAAAAAATATCAACAAACACACAATTACAAGCCAACACAACCCATAAGACACACTAACACAAGCCAATACACACTAATACAACCCATTAGCCTTTGATGCCCCATCAAGGTGGAGGTGGAGGGAAGGCGGAGGATGTGCTAGGGTGATGGAGGGGGAAGAGTGGATGGGGCGGCCAGAACAAGGGGCTCCCTTTGGGGGGCGACCTAGGGTATGGGGGGTGGTGAGAGATGAGGGAAAAATTTCAAATTTGGCCTAGGGTTTGAGCCCCTTCAGCCTTGGGGAGATGGAAGGGTGCTTGGGAAAGGGTAGTGGGTGGTTGGGGGTTGGAGGGTGGTTTGGAGATTGGTGGATCTCCCTTGAGGCCAGGGGTGGAGTAAAGAGGTGTTGTGGGAAGTTGTGGAGACTATTGAATGAGGGGAGGAGAGAGAGAAACTAGGTGAGAGGGGGAGGAGAGAGAAAGGGGCGCACCCCTCTTGGAGAGAGAGAGAGAGAGAGAGAGAGAGAGAGAGAGAGAGAGAGAGAGAGAGAGAGAGGATGAGGTGGGATTCTCTATCTGGGCTTCTCACCCTCACTAAAGGATTCACTCCATTAGAAAATTTGAATTCTGGAATCAAAATAGGCCAATTTTATTAACCTCCTCAAATGGCGTTGAAGAGGGGCGATCTCGCGCTACTCCTGAGCGGGGAGGAAGATGACCACGTATCCTTGAAGTATGAACTGCGAGAAGGGAAACAAGTCAGAGGTGCCCAGGGATGAATCCCTGGGGAAGACCCTCCGATGCTTAAGTTAGCGACTGTAGTAGAGCACTGGTGCAAAGGGGGGAGTTAGGAGAAAGATGGGAGCGCGAGATCCCTCTCCACCAAAAGGTGAAGTGATTCCTGCTAAGGGTTTTTGGCATACCTTCTCACAGGAGGGTTCCTCCTATTTAAATAATGGCTCGTCGAGTGAATGATCCTTGTAAGCTGAGAGGTTTTAGGGGGTTTACGTCCTCCTTGCGGGCTCTTTATAGCATGCAGACTCTTGATCTCCTCTATCCCCTTGAGCTCCAAGCTTTTAAGGGACTCGCAACGGACGTACAGTTAAGCTTCCATCAGTTGGCCCGAGCAAAAGGCACTGGCCTAGGAGTGGTCTCCCGAGCGATGAGTGCATGGTTGGGATAGGGAATAGGCGGCTCCGAAGGAGCTTTCTCGATCGAATTGATGCTCGGACTTCCCAACCCGAAGGCCGCCTAGGAAGTGCTTGATCCGAGTGAGTTATTAGGCTTATATTTAGTGGGCTCGGGGGCTACCACTTCTAGAAGCTGGGTCTTGTTGGGTCAAATTGGACCTCGTTTGGCCACTCCGTTCGGACGGTTAGATTTCTCCTCTCCACTTGTCCCCCTCCTACTCCCGAGCCAAAATTAGGCTCGGACGAGTAGCATTTGGGCTGGACTTTTTGTGGCTCTGGTGGGGTAGAGATCTCTCTCTGGTAGGGGCCATATGATGCGGCTTGTCCTGAAAATATGCCCGTCATGATGATAATTTTGAAAATTATTGCAACAAGGCCCCTCTACGGAAGATCGCAATGCCGCGCCGCTTCCCGCTAAGGGTTATAAGCATTGCACGTTGTTTGCGTCCCTTTATCTCCTGGGTTTAGGGTTTTACCTTCTATTGCATTTATATTTAGAGGGGGGCTCATGCGCCGGGAGAGTAGTTCGGAGGAGCGGAGAATCGCAGCGACTTTCGTGGAGCTAAGAGAGATTACTGCAGCGGCGATCCGTCAACTTCCTTCTCCTCCGGAGTCCTCTGATCTAGAGCTTTCCCCCTTCTTCTTCCAGTTCTTTTGTCTGTTCCATGGCGGACCAAAATCATGAGGCCGAGGGGCGGGGGGAAGGACAGGCCCTAAGGCCTTTCTTGGTACCGTCGGAGCCTCTCCGCAACGAGCTAGGAAAGGCTGATGTGGAGCGACTGGAAAACTAGTATGGGCTGCCTTGGCGATTCTAGTTCCTCATGCCTGAGCCTCATGAGTCTAGTCTGGCAACTCATTCTGGCCTCTTTTGTTCCTTCCTCTTGGCCTGGAAGTGTGGTTTTCGCCTGCCCCTTCATTCCATTGTTGCCGAGTTGCTTAGGTTCTACCGGCTGGCTCCTGTTCAGTTGGTCTCCAATTCTTATACCCTCATCTTCTCCTTCATTTTCCTTTGTGGCCAGTGTGGGGTGGATACCTTGCAGGACCTCTTTCATTATTTTTTTTGAGTTGAAGGAGAACCATTATGCTGGGAAGGGCTTCTTCTTCATCCAGGCGAAGCGAAAGAGGAGTTGTGTGTCCCTTTCCATGAAGGATTCTTCTCATAAGGGGTGGAAGACCCAATATTTCTGGGTGGGCGCATCCGCGGTTAGTGTAGTTTGGAATTTCTCGACGGTGCCCAACTTTCACCTGAACATCCCTTCGAAGCAAACAGAGGTCTCTCCAGAGGTGGAGAGGGATGCTGCTATTCTTCAGTAGAATCATCGGGCGAGTGCTGAGTTGGTGACCCAATCCAACATCGAAGAGTACCTTTCTCGAGCACTGCTGCCGACAGGTAAGGGTATCAGGGGCTTGTTCTCTTCTTACCAGGTGAGTGCCTTCCTTCTCACAATTTGCTCTCCTTCGTTCAGACCCGAGGTGAGCGGCTGAGGAGGAGGCTCCGCCTGCCGAGATGGAGGTCATTGTCGTGAATGATACGTCGGCCCCGAGTGATCTTCAAGCTTCAGAGGGCACCTCCCTTGCCCGAGACAAGGGTAAGCGGGTCGCCCGAGATGACACTCCCGAACGCCAGGGGGTCAAGCGTAAGGATCCCGTGGCGAAGCTGCTGAGGTCTTCAATGCAGGCTCAGTCTGTCGAGATGAAACGGGCGAGGAAGGCGGAGGTCGCCTGCCCGGCCGATGAGGCTCTTCTGTTGCCTTCTCTCTCTCTAGAGCAAGAGAAGGCAGAGGGCGAAGGGGCCGCAGCTGATGTCACGGCACCGAGCGGAACAAAGGGGGCGCCGGACGGAGGAGTCCAGTCTGAGTCGGTCGAGGCTAGAAGGTCGCAGGATGAAGTGACTTAGACGCAGCCGACCGAGGCCGGGGAGGTACACAGTGAGGCTGCCCAACTGGAGCTAACCGGTGGGGCCCCCGAGTCCGGGTTGCTCGGACGAGGTGCCCCAATCCCGGCCGCTATGGAGAGGGTTTCTTCTCCCTCGACCAGTGCCTTCAGCATCCGGGCCTCTCTCTATCGGAGGTGCTATTCCATAGCTTCAGGAGCCGTGCGAGAGAAACTCTGGAAGGGTCCCCCCTTCACGCTTTTCGAGCAACTCATGGAAGGTGGCTTGGTCTTGGCCCAGCTTGGAGCGGAGGCAGTGGATGCGCACGCTCGGGTGGAGTCGGACCGGGAGACTCTTTCATGGGCCTGTGGTTCGCTTGATCAGAAGGTCGAGCGTTTGACCCTCGATCTTGGGGACCTTCGTCGGGAGATTGCCCCGCTCCGGGCACAGGTGCAGTCGAGCCAGGCGGAGGCTCGGTCGTTGGCAGAGCAGCTGGCCCAGGCTCATCGTATGGTTGATCGGAAGAATGAGCTCCTGGAGGCGGAGCGTAGGATTCAGATCGAGCGCGGCAAGCAATGGAGGGCCGAGCGGGAGGTGCTCGAGGGCCGAGTCCGGGGGGCCGAGGATGCGCAGATCGAGGCCGAGAGGAAGCTGTTCGAGTCAGAATGGAGGATAGCCGAGCTTGAGAGGAACGCGGAGCTGGCCGGGGTGGAAGCGCTCGAGCAACATAAATGCTCAGAGGCTTACCACGTGGCTCTTCAGCTGACTGCCTTCCCCTATTATGAGTCGGGCTACCATTGGGGCCTTCGGAAGGGCTTCAAACGGGCCATCATAGAGGCTGAGGCCCAAGCGAATGGGCTCATTTTTTCTTTCCGGGCAACGCTATGACTCAGACTGGGGTTCCACCGACTCTTCCCATTATACATCGAGCGAAGAGGGGAGTCGAGAGTCTTCGGCCTCGTCCGAGCGGTTGCTAACTCCAGTAGCCTCAGGAGGGCGCACGATCGAGACAGTTCCCACGCAGGTGGGGTCAGTGCCTGGGTCGACCGTCTCCGAGAATACTGGGGGTAGATCGTCTGGTGCTGAGGGGGCCTTGTCTACCGAGCCTGGAGATGCGCCCGAGGCCTGATGTACAAGCTTTTTCTTTCTTTCTCTTTTGTATCCGTGTAAGACCTTTTTGTGTTTTTTGGAAAGTATAGTAGCGGCAATATTAAGTGCTGAATTGATTATTTCTTACCGCTTTTGGTGTGATTTCACTACCGTATCTATAGTCGTTGGGGGAGATGCCGATTTACTCTGCAGATATCGTGCGTGCCAATCTGTCAGATAACTGATATGGCACTGGCACCTTTCCACTTTTCCATGCTGCCATAAATGACTTGCTGCTTCACGCGTCCCGTTGAGGGGGATGTTGGGAAATGAGGTAACCGATGGGGACATCAACGACAGCCCGCTCACATTATGTTTGCATTTACGTCCTTTCATATTTGTATGTATACCCTTGTGTTATATGGGTACGCAATTGTAAGTCTTAGTGGGTTTATATGTAAAATTCCAGTAGGCCCAAGTCAGGGGGACCTCACCCCTTTCCCATTGGTCCACCTAGACCATGTGGGGCTGGTCAACCAGCCTAGGTGGCCTTCTAGATGAGTGGACTAGTCATATGCCACATGGTAGACAAGTGGCTCATTTTGTCCAAGGTAGGCCACCTACCAAGTCAAAATTCCATTCACCCATTAAGCTAGTCAATAGGCCGCCCCCCCCCCCCTTTAATATTTAATGTTTTTTTTGTGTGTTTGTGGCATGCAATCCCAGCCCTTCAATCCTCTTCCCTAGATCTAAGGGTCCACATTGCATTTGATGTAAGTCATATATAATGTTGTATTTTCATGAGAAAATCAATGAAAAATCAAAAAAATTGTGAGTGTTCTTGGAGCTTGGTGCGCCCCCTTCTTCTCTCCCCCTGGTTTCCTCTTCCCCAACCCCAGATCTAGAGTGTATCCCCCTTCTATCATCCCCTCTCAACCTCCGGTGATCGTTTGTGCCGCCGCCGCCGCCGTTCGTGCCGCCTTCGAGCCGCCACGGGATCATCTTCGGTTTTCTGTCCTGCTGGACAGAGGTGCAGTTCGTGAATTCCTGAAGCCAGCCACGAACTCATATTGATTTGAAATTTTGAGGGTTGGTTCCTATCTTCTAGCCCATTCTCCACAAACAAATCCAGGTTCAAAAGCCACTGTTTCATATTTTTACCATTTCGTTCAACCCTCTATCTCAGATCTGTTCTGTCACTGTATACAGTGACAGTAGCCCTGAATTCTCCACCTTCGACCACTCTTTTGATTTATGTTAGACCTCCCAATTTAACTGGGTGTTCTGTCCATCGTCCCCTACCACCACAATTGCTCTTACATTTTTATCATCCTTCTACCTATTTTTAATAATTCATGTTCTACCGGAGCTACAGTACTTTCAGTCAGATCCTAGATCTGACCGTTGTCCAGTAAACAAATCACAGAAAATCATAGACACATCCAAAAGTGTCCAAACCAATTTTTCTATCTTCCCAACTCCATTTCCAACAACTTCTTTGAAGAACACAACCCCAGATTCGGACGTCTACCTCGCGGTCAAAGGCAATCCATAGTCAAGTTCTCTGCAGGTCTGAGTCTTCAGTTACTATACAACAGGAGATTGAAAATTCCATAAGTCAAGATCCGAGCAGATCCAAGCCAGATCTTTGGGCCTAGGTTGAAGAGCTTCAAGCTAGCTTTCCAACGGCGCCAGTCTCGTGTCGATCCGACATCGGGGCTGATCGCAGCGCCCATTCTCGCCGGAGCGCGCGCCGAAATACAGAACCGGCAGATTTCCGATCGGGTTTTCCGACCGGTGCTGAACGGAGCCGCCGGGCCTCCGGCCGGCGAACCAGTGTGCCGCCATCCCAAGGAGCGACCATCTGGGCATCCACCACTACAGCGGTGCCACCGGGTCCCACACGGCCCCTCCGGACAGCACGTGGGCCCCACCGTCACGTGTTCGGGTGTTGCCAAATCAACGCGAGAAGCCGCCCGTCAACCCGAATTCGGTCCTCCCGGACCCCATTGTGTAGCCCTTTACCTCCCTGCGTGGAGTGGGCAGCGAGTTGCATTTCTGTAATATCCGTGTATAATTGTTCCGGGAGTACGACTTCGGCCAGGTCCGTCTTCCCCACGCCGAGCGCGTAGAGGTATCGTCTTCGCTCCTACACTTGGCATTTCGCTTATTTCATATATGCTTGTTTATGCCGCTGCTAGAGAGCATGTGTAGGGATATCTAGCTCGATATATTTCCATATCACCGCTGCTGCGAGAGAGAGTGAAGCCGTCCCGTGACCCGATCCGGGCACGAAAGTGCGAGCCGACCACCCTAGCTCTTGCCGGGTTCTCAACCGCGCACGTCCGACGCTTCCCTCGTTAAGGAACGATCGCGAGCTTGTCGTATCCGTGTCTCGTCCCGCATCAATTTTAGGGATGGCTCCTTTAGCGTGTTTTTAAGGGGAGGGTCATTTAAGGCGATCAGCTCCCCCTTCGGCCTATAAAAGGTCCGAGGGGCGTCTCCACTTCCTTTCATCGCTTAAGGCTATCCCTGACGGTTTCTCCTTCTTCCCTTTCCGCGAAACGTTGTGCAGTCGATCTCTGCGGGGCCTGGAAAGCGCTTCAGAAGATGATGATGTAGACGACAATAGGAGGGAAACTCCTGCTACTCCAGTTTGGAAGAGGGTTCGACAGTCGGAGGTCAGTTTTGGAGAGGGTTCAACATGCTGGAGCATGTCACCTTCCTCTCCCTGACCTGCCGACGCCATCCTTGGGGGGAGGGGAAGCTCTTTAAGCTTCCTCCTTTCTGATCACCCAGCCCCTCCTTTCTTTCCGCCGTCGACCCCATTGCTAAGAAGGGGGGCTCTTCAAGTCTCCTCTTCATTTGTCTTGGGTCGACTTCTCTCTTTTTGTTTTTGTTGTTTCCCCTCTTTTCCTCTTTCCTTACTTGCACCACTCGTGGGTGCTTGCTTTCTGTTCGGCTTCCATCCTCCTTCCAGAGAGTTGGCAAGGGAGGCCTTCTCTTGTTGTCCTTCCAATCACTCTGGCACCTTTCCTCCGAGCTTCTCAAACCAACGGGGCTGGCTATCCCTTATCCGAGCCAGTTTCCGCACTAGGCAGAGTCAGTGGCTGGACGTAGGAGTGCTTACCGAGTTGGCCTAGCGCTCTGCTCGCATCATAGTACCAGTGGATGTAATTTTTTTGTTTCTTGAACTATATATTGTATTGGCTGTGGCCTTCTTGATGTACACCAGAGTTTAATTAAAAGAGAAGAATGGTGTTTATTTTACTTTGCTTACATGTGTATGCTTGCCAGATGATCAAAAGTAGAACTTGTGAAGTGTTGTCGTGTTCCATGTCCGAGGGATGGGTGTTCCTTCCATGGTGGACAATCAGCACGCCCCTTTCCCAAGCATCTCGACCACTCGGTAGGGGCCTTCCTAGGTAGGGGCTAGCTTCCCCGCCGCCTCCAGTGGTCGAGAGGCTTCGGCCTTTCTCAGGACAAAGTCCCCTGGTTGGAAATGTCTGTCTCAAACTCTGGAGTTATAGTATCGAGTGATGCACCGTTGGTATTCCATTGCTCGGATGTTAGCAATCTCTCGGGTCTCGTCCATTAAGTCAAGGTTTTTGAGCTGTTTCTACTCGTTCACCTCGGGTTGGAAGTGGACGACTCGGAGATAAGGATTGCCGACCTCCAATGGAATCACGGCTTCCGTGTCATACACCAGCTGGAAAGGTGTTTCACCGGTGGCCATTCTTGGAGTAGTTCGATGCGACCATAGTACGCTCAGTAGTTCATCGAGCCAACTTCCCTTGGCCTTGCCGAGCCTGGTTTTGATGCCTTTTAAGATAGTTTTGTTGGCATTCTCGACCAGTCCATTAGCTTGAGGGTGGGCTATCGAAGTGAAGTGGTTGCGAATGTTTAGGTCGACACATTTGTCTCTAAAGTAATGAGAATCAAATTGCCGACCATTATTGCTCACGATCACTCGGGGGACATCGTAATGACAAATGATCAACTTCTAAACAAAACTCCATATGACTGATTCGGTGATCCTGGTGGTGGCCTTAGCCTCGATCCATTTGGTGAAGTAGTCGATGGCGATGATGACATACTTCTTCTGAGCCTGAGCCGTGGGGAACGGTCTGAGAATATTGATTCCCCACCGAGCGAAGGGCTATGGCTCAGCAAGGGTGTTGAGCTCCATGGCGGGCTGGTGGATTAGATGGTCGAAGCGCTGACATCGGTCGCACTTCTATACGTAGGTCGCGCAGTCCCACTGAAGAGTGAGCCACCAGTAACCCTGTCGAAGCAAGATCCTGGCGAGTGATCTTCCTCCTTGGTGCACGCCGCAGATGCCTTCGTGTACTTCTTGAATCACTCGGCTAGCTTCATCGGCGTTGATGCACTTGAGGAGGGGATCGGAAAAAGATCTGTGGTACAAGGCATCATCCAGCATGACGAAATGCCGAGCTTGATACTTAAGCTTTCGAGCCTCCCGAGGGTCGGGGGGCTCTTGAGAATCCCAAAGCCAGGATATGTAGGGGGTCCGCCAGTCGTTCGGGGGTGCCGGGTCAATGGTCATATGCTCAGATTCAATGCTCGGTCACTCGAGCTCTTCGAGGAAGACAGACCGAGTACCTTCGGGGTCGAGGGAGGAGGCCAGGCGTGAGAGGGCGTCTGCTCAAGAGTTTTCCTCCCGCGCTATCCGGACTACCTCAAAGCTCTCGAAGAGTTGGGCCATCCTCTTGACCACCTGGAGGTACTTGATCATTTGTCCTTCCCGAGCTTCGTAATCACTGTTAACCCGACTAGCGACCAGTTGGGAGTCGGTGTGGATCCTGACTCGCTCGGCTCCTAATCGTCGAGCCATCCTTGCTCCTGAGATAACGGCTTCATACTCAGAGGCATTGTTGGACGCCTGGAAGTTGAATTTCAAGGCATACCATAGCTCCGCTCCTTTGGGGGACTTGAGAAGGACACCAGCCCCGCTCCCGGCCGAGTTGGAGGACCCGTCGACCAACATGTCCCAAGTGGGCCCAGGCGCAGGTGGAGGTACCTCCTCAATCGGGACGGTGCTTTCGACGATGAAGTCCACAAGGGCCTGTCCCTTGATGGCCGAGCGGGGGCGATACGAGATATCGTAAGCCCCGAGCATCATTTGACGAGGCGCCCCGAAGTTTCTAGGTGAAAGGTAATCTTCTTCAGGGGTTCACCGGTCAATACGACGATGGAGTGTCCTTGAAAGTAGGGTCAGAGGCGCTTGGCTGAGGTAACCAACGCTAGCACGATTTTCTCGGTTGCGGGGTACCTTCTTTCAGCCTCATTAAGCACCTTGCTAGTATAGTAAACCGGTCTCTCCACCCCTGCGTCGTTCCTGACTAGGACCGAGCTTACTGTGGAAGGGGTCGCTGAGAGGTACAGGTGTAGAGCTTCACCCGGGGTTGGCTTGGACAACACCGGGGGTGAGGCCAAGAATTCCTTGAGTTCGGCGAACGCCTTCTGAAATTCCTCATCCCAGGTGAACATAGCAGATGCCATTTTGGGTTCTCTCAAAAATTTGAAGAAGGGTAGGCATCGTTCGGTCGCTCGGGATAGGAAACGGTTGAGCGCAGCAATGCGCCCGTAAGGCGTTGAACGTCCTTGATGCAGGTGGGTGGCCGCATGTTCGGGATGGCCTGAACCTTATCGGGGTTGGCCTCGATCCCACGCTGAGTTACCAGGAAGCCTAGGAACTTCCTGGATCAGACTCCGATGGCGCATTTAGCTGGGTTGAGCTTCATGTTGCACCTCTGGAGGGTGTCGGAGGTCTCGGCTATGTCGGCAAGATGGTCTTCGACCTTCGGCATTTTGACGACCATGTCATCAATGTGGGCCTCGACGTTTTGACCAAGCTATCCCTCAAAGATGTGGTTGATCAGTCTCTGATATGTTGCTCCAGCGTTCTTCAACCCGAACGGCATTCGGGTGTAGCAGTGTACACCGAAGTCAATGATGAAGGCGATCTTCTCGATGTCCTCTGGGTCCATCCTGATCTGATGGTAACCGGAGTAGGCATCCAGGAAGCTGAGTAACTCGTTGCCAGAGGTTGAGTCGACCAGTTGATCGATGCTTGGCAGCAGGTAGAAATCTTTCGGAGTGGCTTTGTTGCGGTCGATGACGTCTACGCACATTCGCCATTTTCCCAAAGTCTTTGGTACCAGGACGATGTTGGCGAGCCACGTAGGGTACAGGACCGGTCGAAAGAGGTCAGTCTTCTGTCCCTTGATGACTTGCTCTTTGATGACAGCTTGCTTCTCCGGGGCGTGCTTTCTCCTACGCTGCTGGACAGGTTTCACCATTGGGTCGAGGTTGACCTTATGCATTACGACATCTCCCGGGATCTCGGGAAGGTGCTCGTCAGACCATGCAAAGACTTGGATGTACCAGGCAAGGAAATCTTTATATTTTTCTTGTTCCTCAAGTGGTATATCGGCTCCGATCTTGACTCCTAGAGTCGGGTCTGTTGGATACGGACTGAATACATCTAGAGGGGGGGTGAATAGATCTTTCCCCCTTTTTGATAATTTACTAACTATCGACCAGATGAGCTACTGGTAATTAATGAATTATAGAACTAATGCGGATAGTAAAGATGCAAGCATACGTATAGGAAATCAAACACACACAAGCACACCACAAGAGAGGATTTTTAAGGTGGTTCAGTCTCTTCCTGAGACTTACATCCACCCCTTGCTTAACTCAAGCAAGGCTTCACTATGAGAATCTCTGATCTCAATCAAAACACAGCTGACACACAGCTTGTACCTGCTGACACACAGCTTGACTCTGCTGCCTCACAGCTTGACAATAATTGTAATCAGAAATGAAAAGATGATAAGAACAGGTGATGAAAGACAGGACTGAATATTGGCGTGTGTAGAAGAATAGGTGTTCAGCCTGGGACTTGATCACGCTTATGAAGAAGCCTAGACTCCCTGTTGATCTTCCAGTCAGTTGCCTTCGATTGTTCTGCTGCTGGAGATCGCACAGTCTTGAGCTAAGTCTTCCTTCTGCAGCAACGAGATTGCCTTTAACCTTTCTGCAGATTTTTTGATTGGTGGAGAGCTCCTTTTTCCTCTTCTGTGTATATCTTCCTTGGCTTCTATTTCGTGCTCTCTCCCTGCTTGCTTGTTCGTGATTTGTTGCCTTATATACAGCTCTTTTTATTTTCAAGAATAAAGTTCTTCCCGCTCAATTTTCAGATCGAGCGCCAATCTGCTAGAAAACAGGGATCGGTTTAAATCCAATCGTTAGAACGAGTTTGACCACTTCTAAGCAAGATTGTTTCCTTGATTCCCGTGCGGAATCTTATCTCCTGAGCAGCCCAACAACCTGCAACAACCATCTGCAGGTTTTAAGGAACCAAAACAGAATTCGGTTAGAGTTCGGTTTTGGACGATATATAAACCCGTGGTCGACCATGACCTTGTCGCTGGTCGACAATGGGCAGTCCCCAGACGGCCGGTTCTTCTGGCTGAAACTCACGTCGCCCGTTGGTCGACCACAGCCTGGTCGCTGGTCGACAGGGGGCAGTTTCCAGATGGCCAGCAGTTCTGTCTGTTGTTTCTGTCTTTTCTGTGGTCGACCAGAGGTGGGGCTTTGGTCGACAGCCAAGGTGCTTCCAGAAGACAGATGATCTGATGCTTTTCTGGTTGAGTTCGTTGGTCGACCATAACCACTTCCCTGGTCGACAAGCGGCCTTTGACACTTCTTCTGATTTGTTGATTCCACTTGGATTTCAGTGGACCTGAAATTACTTAACTTATCAGAAGTAAATTGAACTATCAGATTTATATTGAGTTGATCAGAAACATTGTTTGTCATCATCAAATAGTCATGAGTCCAATACTTTGAAGGAACAATCAAACCACTTGTATTTGTTATGAAACAAGATAGAACTTGATTAATCAAACATATCCTATTGTCATCATCAAAACCAAGGGATGCACAACATGGTCAACGTTGAGGAAGACCGTTAGCAACTCGCCACCAGGCTTAGATGTTGTTGGTCCTTCCTCGGCTCCCTTTACTCCTTTGTTTTTCCCTTCCGGCTTCGTGGCTTCAACCGAGATTATATAGCACCGTCTAGCCAATCCCTGGTTACCCCGGACCTACCCCACGCCATACTTGGTAGGAAACTTCATTTTTTGGTGAAAGGTAGAGGGCACCACTTTCATTCGGCTGAGGATACCTTGGCCGAAGATGGCGTTATATGCCGCCATCCCCTTAATCACGATGAAGTCCACCATAACCATAATGGTTTTGGGTGGGGTGCCGATAGTAACTGGCAGGCTCAGGGCTCCCTCGGGATAAGTTGCCAGGCCGTTGAACCCACAAAGGGGGGTTCGGATCGGGCGGAGTTTAGATGGATTCTCACCCATCTTGAGGAAACATTCATAGGATAATACATCAGGGGCACTACCATTGTCAACTAAGATCCTGTCTATGTTACAATGGTTTATTGTAGCCGATACAACAAGAGCGTCATCATGCGGGGTGGTTAGCCCTTCCAGGTCCTAGTCAGATAATACCAGGGCTTGCGGTTCGCTCGTCTGCAGGGCCTTAGGGTGCTCAATAGAGGCTCGGCTCGCCCGCTCGGTGTGACGCTTTCTTCCTCGGCTGCTATCTCCTACTGATGCCACACCGCCCGCGATGATATTGATGTAGACTCCACGGGGGGCATTGTCAATTTCTTCAGGGGCACCTCGGTCTTCTTTCTGCCTGGCCACGTATCGGGATAGGTGTCCCTAGCGGACGAAGCGCTCGATCTCGTCTTGAAGTTGATGGCAATCGCTGGTGTGATGCCCGTGATCACTGTGGAATAGGCAATGCTTGCGGCGATTACGGTGCTTGGCCTTCATAGGCTTGGGCTGGTGGAGGAGACCCGAGCCTTTGATGTCTTCATAGATTTCGTAGACGGGAGCGGTAAGGGGGGTGTACCGCTCATACTTCTTGGGCGGCTCTTTCTGGTCTCCGTCCTGGTTCTGCCTCTTTCCTTGGCCCGTCCTTTGTTCGGACGATCACTTCTTGTCCCCCTCCTGACCCAAGCATGTCATGCCTCAGCAGGCACTGAGGACTTCCTCGCACTCTGCGTGGCGTAGGGCCACGGTCACTAGCTCGGCGAGGGAGGTGGGAGGATGAAGCACTAGCTCGCGCTGTAAGTTCTCATCACGGGTACCCCGGATCAGTGCGGTGATGGCCGAGGCTACATCCAGGCAGGGGATGCGCAGGGCTTTCGACTTAAATCGGTTGATATAAGCTCGCAACATCTCCCCTTATTCCTGCTTGAGGGCCAGTAATCCCGCTACTGACCGGGGTGGACCGCTGTCGGCGAAGCTTTCCTTGAACACTCGCCCGAACTGCTTGAAGTTGTGAATGCTGCTGGGGCGAGGGCCCTGAACCATGCCTGAGCACCCTGGACAAGAGTGGTCACGAACGCTCGGCACTTGATCACGTCTGACGCCCCATGCAAGGTCATCAGGGTGTCGAAGCTGTCATAATGATCGGCCGGGCCTCCCTGGCCATCATACGACTTGAAGGTCGGAAGTGAGATCCTAAGGGAGATCTCGGCCTTTGAGATATAATCGGAGAACAGGGATCGCGCCTCATCCTCCATAGGAGAGGTATTCTGTAAGGCGCGGAGGGCGCGCTCTTGCTCTGCGAAACGCCTCTCAAAGTCTCACAACCGGAGGGATAGTTCTGATTGTCGCTGGCCCGAAGGGCTGGGGGGGCGCACTTGCATGCTATCCTGGCCGGCGCTCCTCAGGGGCCTCGATCTTCGAGAACTATCGGTGTGCTCCGGAATTCTCCCTCCTCGGGGTAGAGGAGGCTTCTTGCTCCGGGGGAGGGGCATGCGATGGTCCTCCTGACTGGTTGCGGATGAGCCGCCGCCCCTGGAGGGTAAAACGTCCTCCAGCGATTTGCTGGGAGGCATCTCCGTGGGGGGTCTCTTCCAGGGGAGATGTGACTTCTCCTCCCTGGACGCCTGGGCCCTCATGAGATCCACGAGGATATCCAATTTTGCATTGAGGGTTTGGAGGGCGTCGGTACTCCTGCCAGGAAGCTGTTCCCCCACCACCGATTGAGGTATCTCATAGGCGTGGTTGCCTGACGGGGAATTTTTCATGGGGAGGGAATGTGCGCCTTCTTCCATCGCTAGGGCCTTTTTCTTGTCGCCGACAGTCCTCCTGCCAGAACTCCTTCGCACCATGATGGCTCTTTGTCCGTTTCCCACAGATGACACCATATGAAGAGGGGCGATCTTGAGCTACTCCTGAGCGGGGAGGAAGATGACCACATATCCTTGAAGTATGAACTGTGAGAAGGGAAATAAGTCAGAGGTGCCTAGGGATGAATCCCTGGGGAAGACCCTCCGATGCTTAAGTTAGCGACTGTAGTAGAGCACTGGTGCAAAGGAAGGAGTTAGGAGGAAGATGGGAGCATGAGATCCCTCTCCACCAAAAGATGAAGTGGTTCCTACTCAGGGTTTTTGGCTTAACTTCTCACAAGAGGGTTCCTCCAGTTTAAATAATGGCTCGTCGAGTGAATGATCCCTGTAAGCTGAGGAGTTTCAGGAGGGGTTACGTCCTCCTTACGGGCTCTTTATAGCATGAGGACTCTTGATCTCTCATATCCCCTTGAGCTCCCAGCTTTTAAGGGACTCATAACGTCCGTACAGTTAAGCTTCCATCAGTTGGCCCGAGCAAGAGGCACTGGCCCAGGAGGGGTCTCCCGAGCGATGAGTGCATGGTCAGGACAGGGAATAGGGGGCTCCAAAGGAGCTTTCCCGATCGAATTGATGCTCAGACTTCCCAACCTGAAGGCCGCCTAGGAAGTGCTTGATCCGAGTGAGTTATTAGGCTTATATTTAGTGGGCCGGGGGCTACCACTTCAAGGAGCTGGGCCTCGTTGGGTCAATTTGGACCTCATTTGGCCTCTCTGTTCGGACGGTTAGATTTCCCCTCTCCAAGGGTTGGGGTCCTATTTACAGTGACCCAACCTTTTACATGACCAAACTATCCCTGGCTTTACATGTAATGACAAAAGCAGTCCAATAAGCCAACCAAGAGGATAATGACTCAAACAGAGGGAAATAAACCAAAGACATAGGGAAAAGACTCAAATAAAAGGAAAATTACATCAAAAGACTCAAATAGAAAGCTCAAAATGGATAACTGGGCCCTCATAGAGTGATACCCGAGTGACGGAGGCATCTCTCACCCTTCATATTTTCAAAATCCCGGTTGTTCACCAGCATGGTTCCATTATGTCCATCACATTTTCCTGATTCAGTTCATGTAATTTTCATATTTTATTTGAGTCATAATTATGTAATCTTCTTTTTATTTGAGTCATGTCCCTAGGTCTTTTGTTATTTCCCTAAGTTTGTGTGTCATTAAGTTAGTTTGATTAAGTCATTGGGCCCAATTCTTTGGGCTAGGCCCATGGGCGCCCCTCCTCTTTTTGGTTCTTTGTCATTGTGTCAAGAGTCAAGGGCTTTTTGTAAAATGTGGGTTGCCTATATATAGGACCCCATTCCCCTCATTTTGAGTAATGAATCAATCAATGAAAAATTTGCCAATTGAGAGTTCAAATTTTGAGTTTCTTTGGAGAGAATCCATTGGAAGGTGAGAAGCCTTTAGGGAGAGAATCCCACCCTCTCTCTCTCTCTCTCTCACCACCCAAGGGAGGGCTGGGCCCTACCCTCTCTCTCCTCCCCTTCCCAACCACCCCTCTCCCACCTACCGCATTTAAAGCCATTCCCCTTCCCCATAGCCCTCTTTACTCCACCCCCTAGTCCCAAGGAGACCCATCCAATCCACACTCCACCCTCCAACCCCCAACTACTCCCTACCATTTCCCAAGCACCCTTCCCACTACCCCAAGCACCCCTCCACCTCCCAAGAGAAGATTCAAACCTTCCCTCCATCTTCCCCAAGCCCTAGGGCGCCCCAAGACCCCTCCCCTTTGGTTAGGGTCGCCCCCCTCTCATCCCCTCCATCTTCCCTTGTTCATCTCCATCACCCCACCCTCTACCATCTAGAGTAAGAGAACCTGCAACCCCCCTGCGCCCCCCCCCCCTCTCCAGCCCCTCCACCACCCCTAGCCACCCTCCACACCTCCCCCACATTCCCCACCTATCACTCATCCTCTCCCCTTCACCATTCATCAACATCTCCACCTCAACTCAAGGTCAATTGGAAGCTTCTTCGATGAACCAGGTTGCAGCTGGCGACCTGTAGAGGACCACCTGCTAGCAGCGGCGACTCTAACCATGTCCCAGTGAATCTGAAGGCCCAAGAGGTACCCACGGAAGCGTCTGCCTGTCTTCTTCGCAAAGACAGTGGTTTCGTCATCGTCCGAGCACTGTGCTGCCCGGGAGAGCATTTCTCCCCCGACTGCGCGAAGCTTCCCTAGCAGAGCACCTGAACCTGATGGGAAGCTTCACTGCGACGATCCTGTTGGAAATCTAATCGAGCATTCTTATTCAAAAATCGTCTACTACGAGTCTTCTATCATCTCCAAGAAGCAGAGCCCAGTTTGGCGACCATAACTGAAAGTTATCAATTTTCTTCCCCGGGTATGCGTTTCTGCTTCCACTCAGTCTGCACCGACCCTCCCTCAGTGTTCATAGTCTATCGGCCGACTCTGACAACAGTCGGCATCCCCGTTGGTCTTTCTTTGAAGAGGACTTGTCAACTGTTCCAACGACTCCAGCGGCACCTGATTCTGAGCTCGGGAGCGATCGTGGCACCCTCTTCTTCCTGCTGTTGGGATCCTGAAGCTGTCAGAATCGAGAGTCTGCCACCCTGTTCAAGCCCCTACCCCGACCAGCAGCGGTGCCCGAAGAAATCAAGAAAATTCTGACATCATCCCGCTCCAGTTACGAAGAGATTCCCACTGGTCCCGTCTTCAGAAAAATTCTTGAGTGGCCGCTATGACAGCATCTTCAGCCGTCTGTCCACTGTTCTAGAGGGCGGGCTGATCCGATAATGTTCTTTCAAGTGGCTCTTAGTTCGCATTTCCCCCTTCCCCGCCTGGCCGGCTGAGCGCCCCTCCCTGCGTGGAGGTATATTTTGGTTGTAATACGAACCCCCACCCCTAGTCCAACCCCCTTGCAAAGGGCGTAGTGCATGTAATCTGAAATTTCAGGTTCGAAGCTTCACCGGCACGGCGTGTGGGGAACACACGCTTCCCCGCTCGCCCACGTCTCCGACTCGGGGCCGGTGTCCTCACACCGGTCAGGTATATGCTGAACTCTCCCTGGATATTTGTGTTTAATTAGTATCAATTCTAAGTTCAACCGGCGAGGAAGAGAGTGCCCGGTCCCGTGATTCCCGATCACGAGTGGCCACCGCGGATTGAGTGAGGAGAGATCCCCGTGCCCTCAAGGCACGGCGTCTGCCCCACTGATGTGGGTGCTCTAATCCAAGGGAGGGGAACTCATTGGCCAAGTCATCACCCCAATAAGCGTGGTTTAGGCTCTCGAATCCACCCTACCATCACTTAGTCACCACGGGGAAAGGGTTGTGCTGCGATATCGGTCCGCCAACATCGAGTCCGCCAATTGTAAGTGGGCTTGCAAGTCTAGGTCCGAGGTTCATTTGGTTGATACCATTGCACCCTTAGGTCGTGTCACATCAGTTGGTATCAGAGCAAGTCATTGACTTGTTCTCACAAGTCAAGTCCATGGGCACGCTTGCATTAGAGTTCTCATCGGATCGCTCCATGCATTATCCACCTCCCATTGTCATTGAGTCTACGGATCAAAAGGCCACAATTCCCATCATATCCCAAGCATACCTACCTAGTGGGAGCCCCACAGAAATTGACTTCATCGACATGGTAGAAGATAATTGGGTATCCCCCGAAATTGTAGCCACCCTCACTACGACCGGACAAATTGTGCACAACGGAGACCAAGTCTTCGTTGAATTCCATAAATGGTTTGGAAAGACCAAATACTTTGATGAAGCTTGGTGTCAAATTGGTACTTTGGAAGGCCCTTGCATAATCCTAGGGAAACAATGGCTTGATGAACGGAATACCACCTTCCACCCATTACGTTGGTCTTGCCTAGTTCATCCCCCACATCTCCCGGGAGCCTATGGTTTCAACAACCTTTTGTTCCCTCACCCACCGGAGCCCCATACCCGGCCACCATGCCCTCTCAACCCACTTCAAAGAATGAATGAGGTCATGAGTGAACATGAGGAGAACCCGGCCCACAAGACCAAATCCCCGGGATTGGACACCAACCCAAAGCCCTTCCCCACCTTTAAGGAAATCCATACTCCTATCAATAAGGAGGAAGGACATCAACTCATCCCCGTCAAACAAACACATACCTCCCCAAACCACTCAATCTCACCCAAAAAGTGGTGACCATAGGAGAACTCATCATCAAATGGCTCAAGCAAAATTCCATCCCTCATGCCTTGTACTTTCAAACCCCAACCATGGAGCACCCTTTCCAATTAGCACCCGTTAACTCCTATCACACCGCATTCCAATCCTACTATGAGGTAAATGGTTGGGATGATCTCCTCAAGGGTTTAGAATGGCAACTAAAGTTGACTTGCTTATTGACCTTAGGAGCGGTCCACCCAAGAAGACTTAGTCTCATCCACCCATGTGATGGTTCTATCACCTCAGTCTTCACCATTGGTTGCTACACTAGTGACCTCCTTCTCATTCTCCCCATGGATGAAGAACCCATGATGGTCCACTCCACTCCCATTAAGATCCCAAGTACCTTGATCGACTGGCCCACTAAAGACCTTGGTCCAATTACCTTGGGGAAGGATGACCCACCGTGCGTAGACCATGTGGACATAGAGTTCCTTCCTCTAGGAAGCCCAGTCCAGGACCCCTTTGATCCCTTCCAATGGGAGCCTAGTTACCCATGTGACATACCCACCTTACCCACAACTCACCTTTCCCTACCCCAACCAACCATGTTGGACCAAGATCACCTCTTCCAAGACTCGGGCCACACAAAGGGAACCATCGCCTTAGACAACATATGCCTAGGAAGCAAGGAAAAGCCCCTCTCCATAATGCCCACCTTCCTAGATCCTTTTGACCCTTTTACATGGAAGTTCAAAGGCCACCCCACACCCATACACATGGAAGTCATCTTTGGGATAGGAATGCATAAGTCTTGGCACAGCACATCACTTGGCATGATTCATAAGACGGGTCCATTCATTCACATCACTCACATGTCAAGTAGGAAGTATGAATGGACCATTTTCTGATGTAATGGTCCACCTTCATTCATCATGAGTCTTAAGCATGATAGGTGCATTCTTGGATGTCCGGGTCCCCCGGTATTTGCCACCCCTTTGCATGATAGAGCTACATTTGGAGGTCCAGACCCTCCTATCCTCACTAACCTTCATAGGGAGTCTAGACATGCTAGGTCCACATTTGGGTGCCCGGGACCCCCAATATCCAATAGAGTGCTAGCATTCACCAACTATGTCTCGGGATTGCATACTTGCAAGCACATCATCAAAGGTAATAGGATTTGTCAAAGGCGAATCGATACCCGCAAAAGAAATCAAGACTTCCAAGAGGGTGACTATCTGATGGTCAGGATGAAGAGGCTCTTCCCTAGAGTCGCCTCTACGCTCAGGGATCGAGAGACTGGACCCTTTAAGGTCTTGGGGCGATTGAGCATAAATACCAATGAGTTGGTCCTTCTGAAGGAATATGGGGTCAACCCTTATTGTAGTGTGACGGATCTTGTGCCCTGCAAGGGCCCCGCGGTGGCACCTAGCAAGGATATTGAGCCCATACCCCCTTTTAAGAGTGACCCCACCAATGAGAATTCACTTCTAACCTTGAGAGCCCGGCATGAGCACAAAGATTTGATACTAGTTGAACATAATGACACCATCAGGAGCAGGGCAATCCAGCAGTATCTTGTGAGGTGGAAGGGCCGGCCACGATGGTGGACACATGGGCGAGCCAGGAAGGACTCTTACTTGACGGAGTCGAGTTCTTCGCACCCCGGGAGTATGACGGGGGCATCTCTCACCCTTCATATTTTCAAAATCCCGGTTGTTCAGCAGCATGGTTCCATTATGTCCATCACATTTTCCTGATTCAGTTCATGTAATTTTCATATTTTCTTTGAGTCATAATTATGTAATCTTCTTTTTATTTGAGTCATGTCCCTATGTCTTTTGTTATTTCCCTAAGTTTGTGTGTCATTAAGTTAGTTTGATTAAGTCATTGGGCCCAATTCTTTGGGCTAGGCCCATGGGCGCCCCTCCTCTTTTTGGTTCTTTGTCATTGTGTCAAGAGTCAAGGGCTTTTTGTAAAATGTGGGTTGCCTATATATAGGACCCCATTCCCCTCATTTTGAGTAATGAATCAATCAATGAAAAATTTGCCAATTGAGAGTTTAAATTTTGAGTTTCTTTGGAGAGAATCCATTGGAAGGTGAGCAGCCTTTAGGGAGAGAATCCCACCCTCTCTCTCTCTCTCTCTCTCTCTCTCTCTCACCACCCAAGAGAGGGCTGCGCCCTACCCTCTCTCTCCTCCCCTTCCCAACCACCCCTCTCCCACCTACCCCATTTAAAGCCATTCCCCTTCCCCATAGCCCTCTTTACTCCACCCCCTAGTCCCAAGGAGACCCATCCAATCCACACTCCACCCTCCAACCCCCAACTACTCACTACCATTTCCCAAGCACCCTTCCTACTACCCCAAGCACCCCTCCACCTCTCAAGAGAAGATTCAAACCTTCCCTCCATCTTCCCCATGCCCTAGGGCGCCCCAAGACCCCTCCCCTTTGGTTAGGGTCGCCCCCCTCTCATCCCCTCCATCTTCCCTTGTTCATCTCCATCACCCCACCCTCTACCATCTAGAGTAAGAGAACCTACAACCCCCCTGCCCCCCCCCCTCTCCAGCCCCTCCACCACCCCTAGCCACCCTCCACACCTCCCCCACATTCCCCACCTATCACTCATCCTCTCCCCTTCACCATTCATCAACATCTCCACCTCAACTCAAGGTCAATTGGAAGCTTCTTCGATGAACCAGGTTGCAGCTGGCGACCTGCAGAGGACCACCTGCTAGCAGCGGCGACTCTAACCATGTCCCAGTGAATCTGAAGGCCCAAGAGGTACCCACAGAAGCGTCTGCCTGTCTTCTTCGCAAAGACAGTGGTTTCGTCATCGTCCGAGCACTGTGCTGCCGGGGAGAGCATTTCTCCCCCGACTGTGCGAAGCTTCCCTAGCAGAGCACCTGAACCTGATGGGAAGCTTCACTGCGACGATCCTGTTGGAAATCTAATCGAGCATTCTTATTCAAAAATCGTCTACTACGAGTCTTCTATCATCTCCAAGAAGCAGAGCCCAGTTTGGCGACCATAACTGAAAGTTATCAATTTTCTTCCCCGGGTATGCGTTTCTGCTTCCACTCAGTCTGCACCGACCCTCCCTCAGTGTTCATAGTCTATCGGCCGACTCTGACAACAGTCGGCATCCCCGTTGGTCTTTCTTTGAAGAGGACTTGTCAACTGTTCCAACGACTCCAGCGGCACCTGATTCTGAGCTCGGGAGCGATCGTGGCACCCTCTTCTTCCTGCTGTTGGGATCCTGAAGCTGTCAGAATCGAGAGTCTGCCACCCTGTTCAAGCCCCTACCCCGACCAGCAGCGGTGCCCGAAGAAATCAAGAAAATTCTGACATCATCCCGCTCCAGTTACGAAGAGATTCCCACTGGTCCCGTCTTCAGAAAAATTCTTGAGTGGCCGCTATGACAGCATCTTCAGCCGTCTGTCCACTGTTCTAGAGGGCGGGCTGATCCGACAATGTTCTTTCAAGTGGCTCTTAGTTCGCATTTCCCCCTTCCCCGCCTGGCCGGCTGAGCGCCCCTCCCTGCGTGGAGGTATATTTTGGTTGTAATACGAACTCCCACCCCTAGTCCAACCCCCTTGCAAGGGGCGTAGTGCATGTAATCTGAAATTTCAGGTTCGAAGCTTCACCGGCGCGGCGTGTGGGGAACACACGCTTCCCCGCTCGCCCACGTCTCCGACTCGGGGCCGGTGTCCTCACACCGGTCAGGTATATGCTGAACCCTCCCTGGATATTTGTGTTTAATTAGTATCATTTCTAAGTTCAGCCGGCGAGGAAGAGAGTGCCCGGTTCCGTGATTCCAGATCACGAGTGGCCACCGCGGATTGAGTAAGGAGAGATCCCCGTGCCCTCAAGGCACGGCGTCCCCCCGCTGATGTGGGTGCTCCAATCCAAGGGAGGGGAACTCATTGGCCAAGTCATCACCCCAACCAGTGTGGTTTATGCTCTCGAATCCACCCTACCATCACTTAGTCACCACGGGGAAAGGGTTGTGCTGCGATATCGGTCCGCCAACATCGAGTCCGCCAATTTGTAAGTGGGCTTGCAAGTCTAGGTCCGAGGTTCATTTGGTTGATACCATTGCACCCTTAGGTCGTGTCACATCACCGAGCTCACAACTCCGGGGTGTGATGATGACCCGAGCCAGAGGGAGTCATGGGTGATGCCTCCATCATGCTATGTTCTTCTCTTGATATCTTGCTCATCCATAATACATACTAATACCTGCATTACACATAACATGTAATTACTTAAAGCATTGCTAGTTCTTGAGATATAATTCCTACTGGGCGATTCGCTCATCTCGTTTCATTCCAACATTTTTCAGGTAACTAGGATAGTGACAACCATATGGATGGGAATGAGATCGAGTGAAGAGTGCTAGAGCCACCGATCGTCGAGCTGTAGTCTAGTGATGTCTCTTCTGTTTCCTTGAGTCCTTGCCTTTGCACTTTCAGTTATGTTAGTCTAGTTGGTCGAAACATGTTAAGGCTTGTAGCCCTATGATTTAATTTGGGTCATTATCATTATGGTTATTTGGATCAATGTCACCTTGGAATATGGGTATTATTTTGGAAATTTAAGTCTTGTTACCTTGTCATTTGCGCACTCTGTCTTTATGTCAAAAATCTTATTGCTCTGATTGACTAGATCGCTATATAAACTCGTTGCGCACCGGGTCCCTTCCGCACTCGGGGCGTGACAGGGAGGTATCCTTTTGGGGAGGGGACGGGGTGGCGAAGGGTTGAGTTGGATCCTCTTCCCCTCATGGGTGAAAATACAAGTGTTCTTCCTCCCAAGAAAAGTGGCATCTACATCATAGATATAGGGCCGCCCTAGAAGTATGCTTCCTACTTCCATAGGTAGAATATCACACCATACTTGGCCATGGTAGGATTGGAATGTGAGGGGGACAAGACATCGGGTGCTAACGGGAACGGATGTGGCATCGATCCATGCTACCCGGTATGGGTTCGGGTGTGGGGAGACGGCAAGGCCTAGAAGCTTGACGGTGTTGGGGGACACCTCGTTCACACTACTTCCATTATCTAAGATGACCTTCCGGACACGGTCCCCTATTCGGATGTAAGTGTGGAAGATGGTGGTTCTTCTCCAATCATGCTCTTGGGTTTGAGTGAGGGTGCACCTAACCACTCAAAGGTAGGGGTCGATGGATGGGGGGGTTGCTCTTGGTTGGACTCGTTGTAGTGGGCTTCATACTCCTCCTCCCAATCAGGAGAGGCCTCGTGCACCTCAACTTCTTCTTCAACCCCAATTTGGGGTAGGAGATTAGTCTCCTTAATGAGCAAACTGGATGCTCCCTTGGTGGGGCATTGGTTGGCCCATACCCAAGGCACCTAAAGCATTGCTACCCGCTATGGTGGCTAGGGGTAGCTCTAGTGGGAGGGTGAGATGGTCCCGGGTTAGGACAATTGGGAGTGGGGTTGGTAGGGCAACTTGTGGGCCAAGAGGGAAGGGTCCCACTAGGAGGGGCTGATCGGATGGGAGGAGTTCCCATGGGAGTGGGCAGGTGCCCCGTTGAGCGGGCAGTGTGTTGGTCCGAGGCACTATGGACTTGGGGTCCGTCACACAAGGGTGAACCATTCGGGGATATCGAGAGAATTTCTCAACGTCCCGAGCTATTTGATAGGCCTATTCCAGGGTGGTCACATGGCGCATGAAGAGCTCCTTCTTTATGTGGAATTGAAGCCCATTCCTAAATCGGGATAATGTGACCGTGTGATCCTCTTGGACTCCGCACTTGAGAAGGTAATAATCAAACTTTTCAATGTACTCCATCATGGACTTCCCTTCTTGGGTCAGGGCCTGCCATTCATCTAGGAGGGTTTGGTGGTAGGAGGGGGGAACATATTTGATTCTGAGTTGCTCTTTCATGCCCTTCCATGTGGTGATGGGAGCTTGCCTTCTAACCATCCTTAACCCCTCAACATTCAACCAATAGGTCTTGGCCAATTTGGTAAGTTGCGTTTTGGCAAGCCGGACCTTCCTATCCTTGGTCATGGGATACCAATCAAAATATTGATCCATTGATGTCTCCAAATCTAAATAGACACTAGGGAGGTAAGACCCATCAAAGGTGGGGGCATCGACTTTCACGAGTCTCATGAGGTGGTCGTACGGGTTGTCCCGGGGGTGTCTATCATTTCCCCTCGGGGGTGGATCCCTTCCATGCTCGGGTGGATGGTCGGGGTTAAACTCTCCCATGGATGGTCCCTCAAGTGGAGGAGGTGCCCTTCTATCACCCGCCCTTGGGGCGGGCCTATTTTCCTCAATATGGTCGAGTCAGGTTGTTATGTCATTAAGCCGCCCTAAGACATTGGTCATGGCCTCCATGAGGAACTTGTCGTGGTCAGGGAGTTCATGCTCGTTGGTAGTGGGGTTCCCTTGGGGATTGGGATCCATTGGGGGATTTGAAGAAGAAGGATCAGAGTGATAATGGGTTCCTGTACGGGTGGACATGAAATGTCGGGTGGGCTATGCACGGGTGTGCACCTATGTGCGACCTAGCGTGAAGCGCCCAAGGACCAGGCTCCTAAGAACAAACCTATAACTTACTCTGATACCACTTGATGTGAGACAACCTAGGGGTGCAATGGGATGACCCAATGATCCTCAGACCTAGACCCGCAAACACATATGCAAGATAACAAATTCAATTTCGATGGGTTCGCTCACGTGGTGCGCACTGTTTCCCGAAGGCATATCGAGATGGTGGCGAGGGTTTGGGGTGGGAGCTTGCTTTCCGAGGGCTTGGCTATGCCCTGGCTGACCCTCGGAAGGGATGATTCATGGGCGGTCGGCACGCCGAGGGCGTGGGTTATGTGGTGGGTCTCTCAACTTACTCCGCGGTGGGCTCACAAATGGTGGAATATGGGGCAGGCACTCTCCTCACCATCTGACGGGCATTAAGATGTTATACTAAACAAGCAAGAGTCAACCAGCAGGAGGGAGGGGACCAGATGCTCACCTGATCGGTGTGAAGACACCGATTCCTATCGGAGACGAAGGCGAGCGGGGAATGTGCGATGACCGCACATGCGTCGGTGCCGCTTGACATGTGATAAATGACTACAGCACTACACCTCACACAGGAGGGGTGATCTTGGGGTGGGGATGTACTTAATTACTACCAAATTGTACCTCCACGCAGGGAGGGGCTTTCAGCCAGCCAGGCCAGGGGCTGGAATTGAGCGAAGGCCAGTAATGTCCGGTCGAATCCTGCTGGATAGAAAGCCATAGTCGGGAATGCCACAGACTCCTCCAAACTCTGCCAGAGGTGAGACTGGTGCAAAAACGTCCCTGGGTAGCCAGGGAACATGTCGGAGAAATTTGGCGCCGTTCGGTGACCGGGTTGGACCGCTAGAGCTCCGGGATCAAGCAGGTCATGTGTGACCCCTATCTGGCCCAACAAGGTAACCGCCTGATGTACAAGGTGCCACGGGCTGATCCGAGCTCCGATGGGGACGGGGTTAGCGTTGTCGAGACTGTGGGCAAGTTGGCTTTGCACTGGAGCTGACAAGGACTCCAACCGAGATCAGAGATGAGCGTGGTGAATAGATGAGTGGGGAGTGGTCGAACCTGGATCTGGCGAGTGCAGTCGACGCATGCTGAGGAAAACGGCCGGAACAGGGTGCTCCGATATCCGAATGACATCCTTCTTCTCGGAGATGAAAGAGGGCTGGAGGAGGATCGCCTCGGCCGAAGGGCAAGCCAGGAAGCTTAGAAGAGCGACCGTGGGAGCTTCTGCAACTCGTCTCTGCCTCCAGCCGGAGTCGATCTGTGCGGCCTGACAGAAACGGGCCCCCTGCCCAACTCCGACCTCGGATGAGGGGGCACGACCACTTGCTGGAAATCCACTTCAGAGTAGAATCTTCAGATGCTAGGTTGGATGCCAGAAGGTCTTCAGGGAAGGCGGGGCGTCACTGCAACAGGGTGTCCAATCTGATACTATGTCTGCCTGGGTGGCAGCAAGAGAGAAGATGGGAAATGGGGAAGATGAGAGTGGGAAATGGGGTGGAAAGGGGCTGGGGAGGTCCCTAGCTGAGAGGGGGTTAGGGAGGGGGCAAACCCAGCTATGGGAAGGGGAAAATGGAGTGTTGGGGGTGGTTCTACTAAGGGGTGTGTAGACACTCCAAAATTGACGTTACTGTGAGTACATCTCGTATTACCTTGTAATGCCCCAATTTGACCCTCAAAATAACTTTGTTTGAGTGATTTTTCCCACTTTTCTTGGATTTCTCCCTTTTTTCTCTCTTTTCTTATTTTTCCATATTTTCCTAAATTTTCTAGGTATTTTTCTCCATTTTTCAGATTTTTCAATAATTAACGGCGTAAAAGGGGGCGTCATTTATTTTTTAAGAAAATTTAAGAAAATAAAAAGGAAAATGACGCCTCTCTGAAGAGGCGTCCATTACACTCATTTTCCCATTTTTCTGGATTTTTCTGAGAATGTTTCGGATTTTTTTATAATTGACGACATGTAAAGGGGCGTTGTTTTAATTTAAATAAAATAAAAATTTGAAAAAAATAGAAATGACGACATTCCAAATGTGGTCAATTTTAAATTGAAATATTTTAATATTATTTCTAGCCCTCTTCCAGGGGTGATTTGGTGGCCTTCCGGGTGTCAAAAAAATACGAAAAAATAGTAATTAGAATCAGCACAATTAGATACACGTCCACCTAAAAAATGGAAAAATAATAATGAGAAATGAAAAATAACCCTATTTTGCCTATTTTGGAATAACGTCTCTCACTCGGGCGTCATTTCAATTGACGCCCGAACGCGCGGTCGTCATTTCCTTTTGGCTCTTTTATTATTTTGAATCACGACGGGGTGCATGTCGTCATTTTCAATTGACGTCCCTAGTCACGTCGTCATTTTCATTGCTATATTTTGATATTTTAAATCCGCCCAAAATTCGTATTAAATTATAAATAGCGCCCCCGTCAAAGTCGTCAATTCTTTTCAAATTTCGGAAAGTCCGTATCTGTCTCGAAATGCCTCCAAATTGACGGCGCCTCCGCGGGCGTTATTTTAAGAAGCGACCATCTGTCCGGTCGTCAATTCTTATTCAATTTCGAACTCCGACAGAACCTCCTTCTTTCCCCATTTTGAGCCCCTTTTCACTTGGGAAAGGACTCCTAAGGCTTTCTAATATTGAGGGGACACTTGTCTAATGAATATCTCCCTCCAAATTCCACAAAAACATGTTTTCCTAATTTCTCTTGGAATTAACTCCGAATTTTAGCCCTATAAATAGGACCCCTCCCTCCCTTGTGTAAAGGGCATCAATATCAATTCAAGGGGAGGTGTTGTTGGACCAAAGGCTCAAGGAGAAGACTCCCACATGCCTAATAGCTTCATCCATGGAGTTCTTCTTCCCCTCTTGAAGATTTGGAGCCTCTTCTTCCTTGGAGCAAATTGAAGATATAAAGCCCCTTTTGGAGAAACACATCAATAAGCTTATCCCTCCCTTAATCTCTTTTGTTTCTTTCATGAAGTAGTTTGCATGCATCATGTTATTTTCTCTTCTTTCATTATTTTTATCATCTCAACCATGTTGAGATCTCCTTAGTGCAACACTTGCACCCTCCTTTATCTTATCATTCATCATAATCTCCCATACCCTTTGCATAGGGGTTTAAGGGCCAACACCCAACAAGGTGTGTTCTTATACATGCTATTCATGTTTATTTCTATTATGAATTTGATACTACACTCACCTTGATTTCTAATCCATATTCTTTTATTGGTTGTTGTCTTTGATCTTTGCAAGGGTAATCAACAAAAAGAACTCTCTTCATCGGCCGGCCGATCGGAAGAGAAAGGTGCACTCACAATCCCCCGCATCATTTTAAGTTATTGTTCGCGATCCCTCCATATTGTTATTGTTTATATCCTTTGAGGCCCTCGCGTCTCTAGCGATCACATTCCCCTTAGCATCCTTGCATGCTCCCCTTTTCTCCCTCCTTTCCCATTCTTCTTTCCTTCTTTTTTCCTCTTAATTGTTCTAAGTGGATTTCTTAGAATCTACAAATTGGCGATCACGGTGGGACTCCTTTTATTTTTCTTTTTGATTACTCTTCCCCCTGGGCACCCACGTGTGCCATCTCCCCATTTGCACCCACGGTGCACCTCCTTTTGTGCTCCACGTAGCACTCTCCCTATGTGATTGGTTAGTTTGATAGATTTTTAGAAATTCCATTTATCCATCTCTTAAAAAAAAATTGATGAGCATGCTATATCCTACTTCATGTTTTTATTGATTGCCATGATTCTTATCTTGTGATTGTGAGTGTTTTCATTCCTTCCTATTGGTATTTTTAGCACCGTTTGAGCTTTCAGGCCGCTGGAGTGTTACAGAAGGAATTAGCGCCCCTCACAGAGGCGTCATTTCAGAATATAGCGACCGTTTGAATAGGCGTCGCTTCCATTTTATTAGCAAGATTTTTTTCATCATTTTATAATTAACACCCCTCACAGAGGCGTCATTTTCCAGTATAACGCCTCATACCAAGGCGTCATTTTCTTTGACATTACATTCTGACGCCCCTGTCAGAGGCGTCTTTCACTCGTACAGCGCCTTACTGGAAGGCGTCATTTTGATTATCATTGTTTATTCATGTTGATTACTGCTATTTGACGTCCCTGTGCACAGGCGTGCATTCTAGATACATCGCCTCACTTTAAGGCGCTATTTTTTACTCTGCTTGCACTGTTCACTGTGATTAGCGACTGACACTCAGGCGCTGCTTCTTGATATAGCGACCTTTCCCAGGTCGTCATTTTGTCCTGTGATGTTCATGCTGATACTGTCTGCTTGATATTGCCTGCTTGCATTCATCTTTGCATTTGGTTTGGGAGACCTCCTCTCCCCACACCTTTTAGGAGTCACACCCCCCTCTTGGTGAAGGAAGGACCCTCCTTTGAGTATTCCGTCTCATTGGACCGGAAATTTCTAAACCAAGCCTTCGTAAGTCCCCGCACCCGTGGATTCCCTCACGGATGCCGGGCAGGTTGTACCTTTGAAGTCCCGGGTTTAGTTGGCCTATGCATGGTGAGAGAGTGTTCTTAGTTGGCATCGAAGTAAACTTACATTGAAACTAGGTTCCTCCCTTGTGTGAATCACTCTGAAGTTTGTTAAAAGTCATTAATTCACCAAGGTTCAAATAAAAAAAATCAACGGTAACCATTCCAACTTGTGTGCTTCTTTGCAAATTATTTTGCTTGAACTTTGATTGCATAATGACTTACCTTGATAGACAAAATAACATGTTTAATCTTAATTATGTTCATGAGGATGCACAACCTAGTATATCCTATACTCCTCAATCTCAACATGTTCATCATAATTCTCACCATATTTTCAAGGGACCACGTCCATGGGCAATGTCCAATCACATGGTCCCTCGCCTCAATCGCGAGCCACTATTCCTTCGGGACCGTCTCCTCCCAACGACGAGAAGGTCTCTCAATTCATTCGTGCATTAGATTATCTCACCCCTCAAGAAATCTAAGCCCTTAAGGCTATTGTCGAGGGCACATCCTCTCCTCATCCTCCTTCCAATCGCACACGGGTGGCCCATCACCCATCTCCTTCATCCACACCTACTCTTATTCGGGTGGCCCATCACCCGCCTCCTTCATCGACACATACTCCTTTTAGAGTGGCCCATCACCCGCCTCCTTCTATTTCTCATCCTTCACGGCCCCAAGGTCCATTTATTCCTTGTAATCCGGCCCGTCCGGGTCCTTTAGCGGGTCGTCCTATTAACCCTCCTCCACGGCCGTCATATCAAGCCACCCCTCCAAGGCAATCATGCCAACCTTCCAATGTTCATGTTACACCCCTCCAGCAAAGTATCTTTGATAGAATTGCTTCCATGGAGGAAAAACTTAAGAGGCTCACCAGCCCGCGGCCCACTCCTCCTCCATCTCAAGTCAATCCTCTTCATGATTTCATGAATAACATCGCTAAGTTAGAAAAGGATTGGAAGGAGATAAGAGAGAATGGCATCAATAACACGTGTGAGCAAGATATCAAAAATCAAGTGGACGTTGTTCACACTCCACTCATCCACCCTGCTCATTTATCTGGCCCTCGGTCTCCACCTTCGCATTTACCTCCACAGAATTTTCCACAATATCATGACCATCTGTCTCCACTTTCACATGATCCTCCACAAAATCCTCCACCACCTATTATTATGCCTCCACCACGGTGTCCACTTGATGTTTTTGAAGATTTGGAGACAGCACGAAATGTTGAAATTTCACAGGCACCCCTTTCAAGTTTCCTTAGTTTCCCACTCCCTCCATTGCCACCCGATGAACCCCTTGCTCAGGATGAAGCCACTATCCCTAACCCCATTTATGATATCAATTGGTGCTATGATGATGGGTCGATACTCCAATCACCCACACCGGTGCATCATGCGCCTTCTCCTGTACCTAATACTTCTCGCATCATCCGACCCTCTCCTTTTACACCTTCGACCTCTACTCCATCGGCCTCCACCGAACCTCCACTAATCTCCACTCCACTAACTTTCGCCAAGCCATCCAAGCTTATCTCCACTCCAACGGCCTCCGGCGAGCCTTCCACTAAACCTCCACCCAATCCGCCATTAGCCTCTACCCCATCGGCTTCCACCAAGCCCACAATCAAACCTTCCCAAATTAACCTTCCATCACCGCCACCTCAGCCCTCCATTATCCCTTTAACCCCAAAACCCACTTTACCTATTCCTTCATCTATCCATTCACCCTTCCCCATGGCTAGTCCTGAGCAGGATCCACCCTTTTTTGCACTCGAGCCAACCCCGACTACTTCTGGGCAAAGGGAGAAGCTTGACGTGTTTGAACCTCTGTTTCCACTCACCCTTTCTCCAACACCTTCCATTACACCTCCACCATCCATGGAGCCTTCCACCTCCACTTCCTCTACCACTCAGAATAGGAGTGCTTCTGCAAGTACTTGTGTCGAAGATGGTCAAGAGCCGGGCAAGAAGGATTTGGCCACGGCCATGCTATTCAAGATGCAAGAATTTATCTGCCGGATGTCGATCCGTGTTGTCATGCCGAGCATGGTTGAAGAGGCCGAGTCCCCGCCACTGCTCTCCAGAAGAGAATGCCAAGCGTTGATGCGGCCCAAGAGCCGGGCATGGCACCCCTTGTTCCAACTTTCAAATCTTGAGCCTTTTCTTCCATACAAGGGGCGAACGCCCATCTTGATCAATATTCTTCATATGCTACAATCCCTGGGCAACACGACGCTTCCTATCTCAACTTTCCAACTCTCTCACATTGTTGCTCTTCACTCTCCAAGGGAGTTGTCATTTACTATTGAAGCTTCATCATGGGCTCTTGCTTTATCCATTGGGCCAATTGGCCATACACTTTCACTGCCATGGAGGGGCAGTTATCTTGGTGCTAAAGTGCTTTCCACTATTTTACCCACCTTCCATTCAACGCCATCCATATTCCTGTCTATCACTAATTCTTCATGGGCCACTCCAGGGGTAAGGAGGAGGATCTCATCCTCTCGCCCTTCATGTTCTTTACATTATTTGCATTTCATGCATCCATCGCATCCGTTGCATTGCATCCACGTGCATTTGCACTTCTTCTTTCCCGGGTTTCCAAACCCATATCTTCTCCGCCTTCCAAAACCTCCGAATCCTCCAGGCATCTCACTAATTTTTCTTGGGTGTCGCACCCTTTTCTACCTTCTTCCTCCAGAACCTCCGGATCCTTCATCCTCTTCTAATCCACTCCCTCTAGGGCATCGCGTCCTTCCAAGTTTTTCCTCCCTAATTCTCCCGGGGCATCGCGCCCCCTTTCCTGCTATTTCCCTGGAACTCCCAGTTGTTTCATCCCTCCTTTTAGGGCATCACACCCTTTCTGATTCCACTCCTCCGAAACCTCCGGATCTTTCTCTTCTCCATGGGCATCGCGTCCCTCGATATTTGCTTCCTCCGGAACCTCCGGACCTCCCTTTTAGGGCATCGCGCCCCTCTACACCTTTATATCCGGATCCTTTGGATTTCTCTCCCGTCCTCCCTGGGCATCGCGTCCCATGGTGTCTTCCTCCTCCGGATCCTCGGGATTTCTTATCTCCCCTCCTAGGGCATCGCATCCCTTCTTTCGCTATCCCTCCGGAACCTCTAGACCCTCCTGACCCTTTTCATCCACTCTTCCCAGGGCACCGCGTCCCTCGACATTTTTCTCCGCCGGAACCTCCGGACCCTCCATCTTTCCTCCAATTCATCCTTCTGCTCCTCCGGGACATCACGTCCTTTATCCTCTTCTTCCTTTTTCATCATTTTTTTCATATCTCTTCCCAGGGCACCTCATCCCTCGATATTTTATCCCTCTGGAGCCTCCGGATTCTTCTTCCAATTATGGTTTTCCTCCGCGGCCTCCAGACCCTCCGGAACCTCCGGATTCTCCTTCCCATCATGATTCTCCTCCTTCACCTCTGGATGATTCCTCCTATCAGGATTCTCCCCCTCCGGATCCGCCTCTTTCCATCTATCAATTTCTTATTCTAATTCCTCCTGATCCCGAGTCCGACCCAACTTCTTCCACATCCACTACCTTGGGCATCTGCCCTTTCTCTCACTGCTTTCGAAGCTTTAGTCCTCACCCCTCCTTCTAATTCTCCGCTTCTTCTGTAAACCGTTCCTTGTGATCATGGTCTCTGCGCCTTAGCGAGGGAGTTCTAGCCCTCACCTCTCTTCCTTTTCTCCTTATTCGTCTGAGTCTGGTCTAAATACCACTCCTTCTTGTTAAGCCACTTCAAACCTTTGCTTCCAATTATTTTGTCTGCTACTTGAGGACAAATCCCATGTTGATCAACCTCGCCTCTACAGCTGCTTAAACAAAGATCGCAAGGTAACATATTGGCGTAAGTACGCATTTTTATGATATCATTACTTCATTACTTCACCCACGGTTTTCAAAATGAAGTGCTTCTTAACAAGATTAAAAGTGGTGTTTTAGACATTTATCTTAGGCTTTTGTTTAATTAAATCATCATCAAAAAAGTCTTTAGGCTTGCTTTTGCATCACCTTTGGTTAATAAGAACCCCGCACTGGGAGTATGATGTTCTCTCCCCGCTTGTTAAGAGAAACCCTTAGCTGGGCATTCCACACACTTCACGGCGCCCTTTAGCTGGCTCCTTAATAAAACACCATTGCTACTTTGGCCATGCCATGAGTATATCTGAAAGTCTTTTCTCTTCTTTGCTCGACCGCATGCAGGAGCAAGAGGTTGATAGATGAGATGACCAACCTAGGTAATCCCCAATACGAGAGGAGTCTCTTGAGCATCTGCCCTTTCTCCCACTACTTTCGAGGCTTCAGTCCTCACCCCTCCTTCTAATTCTCCGCTTCTTCTGTAAACCGTTCCTTGTGATCAAGGTCTCTGTGCCTTAGCGAGGGAGTTCTAGCCCTCACCTCTCTTCCTTTTCTCCTTATTCGTTTGAGTCTGGTCTAAATACCACTCCTTCTTGTTAAGTCACTTCAAACCTTTGCTTCCAATCCTTTTGTCTGCTACTTGAGGACAAATCCCATGTTGATCAACCTCGCCTCTGTAGTTGCTTAAACAAAGATCGCAAGATAACATATTGGCGTAAGTACGCATTTTTATGATATCATTACTTCATTACTTCACCCACGGTTTTCAAAATGAAGTGCTTCTTAACAAGATTAAAAGTGGTGTTTTAGACCTTTATCTTAGGCTTTTATTTAATTAAATCATCATCAAAAAAGTCTTTAGGCTTACTTTTGCAGCACCTTTGGTTAATAAGAACCCCGCGCTGGGAGTATGATGTTGTCTCCCCGCTTGTTAATGTTGGATATTATGTTTTGATGATGACAAACACTATGACTCTCATATGTTTGATGTCATATGTGTTGACTTATGTTTTGATGATGACATAGTTTACGTGTGTTCTGATGATGACAAATTGATGTCTTATGTGTTTACTTCATTCAGAACTTGGTACATTGATTAACTGTGAGCATGGCATAGACTGTTCACTCATCTGTCTGCGTGAGTCACCAAGTCCACACGTTGCTTCTTGTGCTCTTCGTAAAGTCTATACAACGCCATTTATTCATGCATCTTAGCAAGTCTGTACAGCCTGTGTTTACAACACAAAGTCTGTACTTCGCATGCTCACACAATCACCAAGTCTATTCACCGGGTTGCTCATTAAGTCTTAAAGTCTGTACAGGGTAGTTCATACATCACTCTATTTGATAAGTGTCTACATCAGTCAGCATTGCATCTTGTTCATGAAGTCCATACATCCACATGCTAGCACACACTAAGTCTGTACAACCCATGTACAAGGTCTCATGCATATTGAATGTAAAGTCTATACATCGTCCAGTGTATTGCTGCATGCCATGAAGTCTGTATAGAGTCTTTGCATCGTGTGCTTCGCATTTGGGAATCAAAGTATGTACATTGGCAGAGGAACTGCATCAAGTCTATACACTGCCTTTGGTTTTTAAAGTCGATACATTGCCTTTGTTTCAAAGTCTACACATCACTCCACATCTTTTCCTATGCTTGGCCAAGTCTATACACTCATACCTCTTCCTACGTTCTGGCCAAGTCTACACAACGCTTGCCTGACTTCTGTTTCAAGTCTATACATTCATTCATCTGAAGCTTCATCAAGTCTGTACAACGCTGCTTTGTCAAAGCCTGTACATCGCAGCTGTGTTGAAGTCTGTACAACCAATCTCTTGCCAAAGTCTATACATCCACAGTGGATCTTCAAAGTCTGAACATCCGTTCACTACACTCAAGTCTATACATCCACAGTGGAATGCCAAGTCTGTACATTGGCCTCAAGCTTCACAAGTCTACACATTCTCTTCGGCTTCAAAGTCTGTACAGTGGGTCAACCTGCCAAGTCTATACATTGGACTCTGTTTCACAAAGTCTATACATTGGAGTGTGCTCTGCCAAGCCTATACATTGGGTTCGGCTCTGCAAGTCTGTACACTGGTCCTCAAATGTTCCAAGTCTATACATTGGCGTACTGTTCATGCATCAGTTATCAAAGTCTATACATCGCTGATTGGGCTAAAGTCTGTACAGCCATTTGGAAAGCCTATACTTTGTGAAGTCTGCATATTGGCTTCTCATTTGCATCAAAGTCTATACACTGGTTCAAGCTGCAAGTCTATACATTGGCGATTGGGGATCCAAGTCTAGACATTGATTTACTATACAAGCCTTGATTTGAAGTCTGTACATCCGATCGCCTCAGTCAGCGTCTCATGCTTTCAAGTATATACAATGGCATATGCATTCACATGTAAAGTCTATACAGCATATGCGTCTCATTCAACGTCTCTCTCAAGTCTATACAATGTTGCATTGCATATGAAGTCTATACAACCTGAGACTTGTACATCAACTGAACGTTCTTCAGCAGAGTATACACTCTTCAGAGGTTAAGTCTGAACATCCATCCTTGTAGACTGTACACACTTTAGCACATGTTCATCCCCTTCAAATGAAGTCTATACACTCGTTCCCTAACATGAAGTCTATGCATTCGTTTGATAAGCTTCAACTATATACACTCGATATCAAGCTTCAAGTCTATACACTGTGTTGCATTACATGCTTCACCCAAAGTCTGTACACCCGATTCCCTCATGCATTTCACAGAAGTCTACACATTCCATCTTGTTATGATAATGCATTCATCAGCAAGTTTATACACTGAGAGCGCATGTTACAAGTCTATACACTCTCTCAGTGTACATACTTGATCATTTGATGTTCTAAAGTATATACATTCGATTGCTTATCACGCTGCATCTTTTAAGTCTGTACACTGCTGCTTTTACATTAAGTCTATACATTCTGCTGATCGACTGAAGTATTGTTTCATTAAACCTACAGAGTCTGGGCACGTGACACTAGGCTGGCATCTGGCATGCAATCCAAGATGCTGAGAAGTTACCACGTGGACTGAAGCTTGGGCGGGAATCGAAAAGAGCACACCCTAGCACATGCTGAACCTGATATAAATAGAAGCCTTCGTCCATTGAAATAAGATGATGAAGAAGAGAGAAAAAGATCTGAAAGAGAAAGAGTGATCGAGTTAGACAGACAGTGCAGTAGAGAGGCTGTGAGCAGAAGAAGAAGAAAGAAGAAAGAAGAGACAGAGAGAGAGCCTGCGAAAGAGAAGAAAAAGAAGAGTGAGAAGAAGAGAGAGCTAGAGCAAAGGAAGCTTCAACTGAAGATCAGTTCCTACTGGACCGTGGATCAAATCCAGGCCAGCCAGCTCCTGCGAGAGCCTTTGTGCATTTTATTCTTCTAGCTTTCTGTTGCTGCATTTTTGTTTTTCCTTTTAAACCTTCAACAGTTGTTCTTCCGACTCTCTTGTGTGAGGTCGGGTTCCCTCCGGTTGGGAGGAAGAGAGGTCCGAGACCTCTGGTTTGCAGGTGGCTTGGTGTCACCTGTGCTTCCCTCTGGGTTTCAGAGAAAGAGAGACTTAGGTCTCTAGGTTTCCCTCCGGTTTGGAGGAAGGGAGGATTGATCCTCCGGTTCTGGTCTTGTGGTTGCAAGACTAGGTGTTCCCTCCTGGTCTGGAGGAAGAGAGACTTGCGTCTCTGATTTCCAAGTGGCTGGGAGTCACTTGGGGTGTCCCTCCGGTTGGGAGGAAGAGGGGAGGTTGTTCCCCTGGTCAAGCTGTGTGGCAGCAATTTGTTGCAGACTGAGTCTGCAGTTTCTAGCCTAGCTAGTGGAAGCCTCACTCCGATTTGGAGTGAGGGGTGGACGTAGGTCTTTGGACCGAACCACCTAAAAAATCTTGGTGTTCTCTTGTGGTGTGTTTTTCCTTATATGTTATTTTCTCTGCTGCGATCTTTAGATGTTTGCTTAGGAGCGTGTGAGAGCTAATAGATTTGTGTTGTCTTGCTGAGTTGCTTCTAAGCATTTTCAGCACATTTCATAATCTGCTTTTAATTCCGCATACTTGAGCATTAGAGTTTTAATTGGGCGATTTTTAGAGCAGGATACATTCACCCCCCCTCTGTATCCAGGCCTTGCAACCTATCAATTGGTATCAGAGCGGTTCTCTGATTGATCAGATCCAACGATCTGCAGAGGATCATGTTGTCCCTTGGTGCATTTCTGAATTTACTCTCTGCTGCATAAATCTACTTGCCAATTTTAATCCATGGGTTCTCCATCGGTATACAATGGTTCTAACTTTAATTCATGGGTTAGCAGTCTACACAATTATGTGGAATTGATGGATCCGGATCTGTGGAAGTTAATTTCACATGGTCCTCACAGACTGCCAAAGGAAGAGTCCAAATGGACTAAAAGTGATAGATCAAGAAATGGAGAGAATCAGAAAGTTTTGAGATTAATGAAAGAAGCTACTGACAAGGCTCTACACTCTTATTTTTATGACTACAGGTCCGCAAAGGACATTCTGGATCAGTTGAAGCTAGCTTAGAGGATGAATGAGGACAGCTGCCTGATGGCTGATAAGAGCGACCATAGCACTGATCAAGATAAATTTGAAGATGCTGAAGAGGTAATCAATCCTTTCGATAGTTTCACTTTAGGTGACTGGGAGGATGCCTATGCTAATCTGTTAAACTCCCATGAAAAATTGAGGAAGAAGAATAAAAGTCTGATAAAGAAATTAACAAGTCTAGAGGATCTTATTTCTGGAACTGAAAATTTTGAAAATCCTGAAATTCTGAAAATTGAAAATGAGATACTCAGAAGACAAGTGTCGAAACGAGATGGAATCCAATCAGAACTTGATCATGTTAAATCTGAAAACACTAAACTCAGAAACCAATGTGAAGAATCTAAACAAAAACTAATCAGTCTTGAGAATGAAAACAAATTGATCAATGAAGAGATCAAGGCTGTTAGTGTTGCAAACTTAAAATTTCAGGAAAACTTTGAAAACTGTAAATCAGAATATCCAAGTTTCCTAACTGATGTTTTGTTTGATGATGATAAACTTGAGCAGGAGAACACTAGTCTAAAGGAGGAAATTGAGAAACTAAAACAGTTGAACTCCACCATGTCAGAGAGATTGCTGACATTTGAAAAAGGAAAATATGTTGATGAAAATCAAAATGAGCTCAAAATGAAATCAGAAATTGATACCCTTAAAACTTTGAATGATGTGATGCATCAACAAATTCTGGTCTGTGAAGAAGATATAGTCAACTATGAACATCAGGTCTCTTCCCTTCAATCTGAAATAAATGATCTGAACAATACTTTGTCAAAATTTGTAAGTGGGCAGAAAAACCTAGACAAGCTACTAGGTGTAAAAATCAACACTAGGAAGGAAGGGCTGGGCTACAATAATGGTAACAAGAAAGAATTTCAGAGCAAGTTAATGACATCTTTTGTAAAGGCTTCAAATGTAGCCACCACTTCAAAAGATAAACAGTCCATTGTTCAGAAAACTGAAGAACAGAACAAAAATCAGAAAAAGATTGGAAAACAGAAAATAAATAAAAGGGTTCATTAGGGCATGTTGATCAAAGTCCATACACACATTCACATGCATCTAAAAAGAAAATGTCATGCCATTATTGTCATAAATTTGGTCATCTGATGCATGAATGTAAATTGATGGAGAAGGATGATATGACTGCTAGGAACCTTCATGATAGAAATCCTTCATTTCAGAAAAAGAAAATTGAATGTTTTCACTGTGGTAAATTAGGACACACAATTGCACAATGCTGGTTTGCAAATGATAAGAAAACATCTCATTCATATCATGGTAAATCTCCTGCAAGCCAACATGGTCCTAATAAGAACAAATTTATTTTTAAAGATAAGCTCATTACATGCTTTGAGTGTGGAAAGACAGGCCACAGGGCTATTGAATGCTAACTGAGGGCTGGTGGAAGAAATTCTAATTCATGCTTTCACTGTGGCAAGATGGGCCACATTGCAGCCCAATGTTGGCATGATCAAGGAAGGAAGTTTAACAATAAATCTGGTAAATTCCCTATCAATAGAAATATTTCTGATAGAAATGAATTTATGTTTGAAAAGAAAACACTTACATGTTTTGAATGTGGGAAGCCAGACCATAGAGCTTCTGACTGTTGGCTGGCTTATGTTGATAAATAGAATCTTAATTCTGTTAACAGAAAATTTCATGTATATGCACATAGAACTCATACTAATCAGAATGTGCATAAATCAAATCTGAAATCTGCTACCTCTTGCTATTATTGTGGTATATTAGGTCATTCAATGAATAATTACCAACTGATGAGATCTGATGACCTACATGCTAAGAGGTTGTTTAGAACACCTACCAAAGGTGTCACTATTAACCATGCAGGACCCAAGACTGTTTAGGTACCTGCCCATGCAAAATAGTGTGCTAACTTGCAGGTGTGCCTTGGAAGCTGAAGAATAAAAAGGGGGAAATAAACCAACGCACCCAAGTTGATAAAACCCCATTCAGGTAAATTTATCAAATCTGTTCAAATGAAAATTATGGTTGAGCTGAGAAGTCATAGCTTCATGCATACATGTTTTATTTTTAATTGGTTTGACTCTTGCATTGATCTTTGTGGGCTTTCTTGTTTGTACTGTGAGCTGTGTGCATATATGAGAATGGCATAAACATGCACATGACATACAATCATTGAAAATCTGATGCATATAGGACTGTCTGTATTGCATTGTCATGCATGACCACTTGGTATATAAATGGAAAGCTACTAAAGGGCAGAGGAAATCTGTCTAGAGGTTCTTACTATGTGTGAGATGGTCTTTTAGGCCAAGTTCTCCGCCAAGTACCAAGGGTCAAATTTGCATATCAGAGAATGTCTGCATCTTCATGTGAATATTTTAGTTCATGCCCCTGCATACATGAAGTTAATTGCATTGCATTTCTTTACATTGAAAATGCCAAAAAGATAGATTGAATGCATACATTTAGGGGGAGCATTATTCATACATCTGAAATCACTCAACTGTTTTTAGATTTACTGCATAGCATGTTAAATCTATTGTTGCATAGTCATTCATCATCTACATTGTCTGCATGACATATAGGATGATTCAGTGTTTTTAGTTAGAGGGAATCATTGCATAGCATATCACTTCTTTGAAAAATCAAAAAAAAAATAAAAGGGGGAAGGGAAATGTCACTGCATATAGATAGGGGGAGCATGCTTAATCCGTTCCTCTCCAGCTATATGATTCATCTTGTCATATCTGAAGTGTCAGTGATTCCATCATTTAAAGTGGTATCAAATGATTTCTTGACTACTTCTGAAGTTGTTCATAATCTGAATGCATACCTTATTGGTATCTGTTTGTCTCTCCTAAATCTGCTGAATGAGAGCTTTTCTTCTATTCAGTCAACTTTGAACCTCTTTGCTCCAGAGCAGCTCATTTGCTACAATTCTTCAGAATCCATGCTGTTTAGTGAATATTCTCACTTGAATTACTCTGCTGAGATATGAAGTAAACCTTCAGCCTGAATACTACTTCATAAAAGTTAAAATATCTTTAATGAGGAACCTTCCATTATACATGCTTAAGAACATTTGTTAACTGGAAGTGGTTTAAGTCTTATGTACTCTTGTTTGGTCACAAGAAACTTAAAAATATATTTTTTAACCTCTTAATAAATTTTAACTGTCTGCTTCATGTAAATTCATGTAAGACTTTCTGAAATCTGAAAAGTTGATATCCATGTCTACGTTGACTGAGATATATAGTGTATGTGGTTGTTCCTAAACAACTAACTTGTTCTGAATCCTGTTTAAGTAAAAGTGTGGACAGAGCAATGACTGTGGTTACTGAGAAACCTGTCCAAAGGATTGTGTCATGAAGTACCATGGTTAACTCTGTTTAAAGAGATGATTGGAAGCTAGTGTGAAAATATGGCAGAGCAATGGCATATTAGTATTGAGTAACTGGGGATTCTGGCCTCTGATCAAGGTGTATCCTCATGCCAAAGACACTTTTATTGCTACCTCTATTCTCTAAAATGGGAGAAGCAATACGGTTATCACACTGAGTAACTGGGGATTCTGACCTCTGATCAAGGTGTCTCTTCACGTCAAAAGGTGCTGATAAACCAAAATTGTTCTTTAAAGAAAGATATGAACAAGTGTAAATCAAATTCTGAAAGAACACGTAAAATTCAGGAGCATTCACTTATGTTTCTCTTAAAGCTGTCTTGGAAAGTAAACTAATTAAGATAGAAGTTGGTTGAACTAGAATCTTATATGAGCTTGTAGTTCCTTTTTATTAAGTGTTGGTTCAGATATGAGTACAATTTCTTTTGAAAAATTTCAGTTTACATCATTCTTAAACCATATCTGACAATCAAGGTTTCATAAGCTTTTATGATGGAGGAATCCAGAACTTAAAATCTTGATTTTATGAAGTTGGTATCTTGCTGAAAAGTTCAATATCTCAATTTTCACAAATTGTTGAATCTGCTCATCCTATTGCTCTTTATCACTGTGTTTTGATTCAGACTGGTTGTCATATATGAGAGTTGCAGTCTTTGGATAACAAGAGTTCATCCCTGTAGATTTCTATTGCATCATGGATAATAAGGGCAGAATTCTCTGGTCTGGTTGAGAGACTATATGCATAAGGGGACAATGTGCTAGATTGTCTGCATTAGCTCTATATCTTCTGCCATGTCAAAGGGGGAGTATTTGTTGCATATACATGACTGCATAAGTTGTTTGACTAAGGGGGAGAATTGATTTAAATGCTTCTGAAATTATGTTGCACTCATCTGCTGAACTAGATTATCAAAGTATTATTTTTATTTTTGATGAAGTCAAAGGGGGAGAATACTTGTATGAGTCTAGTCTGAATATTCCATTTCCTTCATTCATAAGACTCATAGTATTGCCATCATCAAAAAGGGGAAGATTGTTGGATATTATGTTTTGATGATGACAAACACTATGACTCTCATATGTTTGATGTCATATGTGTTGACTTATGTTTTGATGATGATATAGTTTACGTGTGTTCTAATGATGACAAATTGATGTCTTATGTGTTTACTTCATTCAGAACTACTCATTCAGAACTTGGTACATTGATTAACTGTGAGCATGGCATAGACTGTTCACTCATCTGTCTGCGTGAGTCACCAAGTCCACACATTGCTTCGTGTGCTCTTCGTAAAGTCTATACAACGCCATTTGTTCATGCATCTTAGGAAGTCTGTACAGCCTGTGTTTACAACACAAAGTCTGTACTTCGCATGCTCACACAATCGCCAAGTCTATTCACCGGGTTGCTCATTAAGTCTTAAAGTCTGTATAGGGTAGTTCATACATCACTCTATTTGCCAAGTGTCTACATCAGTCAACATTGCATCTTGTTCATGAAGTCCATACATCCACATGCTAGCACACACTAAGTCTGTACAGCCCATGTACAAGGTCTAATGCATATTGAATGTAAAGTCTATACATCGTCCAGTGTATTGCTGCATGTCATGAAGTCTGTATAGAGTCTTTGCATCGTGTGCTTCGCATTTGGGAATCAAAGTATGTACATTGGCAGAGGAACTGCATCAAGTCTATACACTGCCTTTGGTTTTTAAAGTCGATACATTGCCTTTGTTTCAAAGTCTACACATCACTCCACATCTTTTCCTACGCTTGGCCAAGTCTATACACTCATACCTTTTCCTACGTTCTGGCCAAGTCTACACAACGCTTGCCTGACTTCTGTTTCAAGTCTATACATTCATTCATCTGAAGCTTCATCAAGTCTGTACAACGCTGCTTTGTCAAAGCATGTACATCACAGCTGTGTTGAAGTCTGTACAACCAATCTCTTGCCAAAGTCTATACATCCACAGTGGATCTTCAAAGTCTGAACATCCGTTCACTACACTCAAGTCTATACATCCACAGTGGAACGCCAAGTCTGTACATTGGCCTCAAGCTTCACAAGTCTACACATTCTCTTCGGCTTCAAAGTTTGTACAGTGGGTCAACCTGCCAAGTCTATACATTGGACTCTGTTTCACAAAGTCTATACATTGGACTGTGCTCCGCCAAGCCTATACATTGGGTTTGGCTCTGCAAGTCTGTACACTGGTCCTCAGATGTTCCAAGTCTATACATTGGCGTATTGTTCATGCATCAGTTATCAAAGTCTATACATCGCTGATTTCGCTAAAGTCTGTACAGTCGTTTGGAAAGTCTATACTTTGTGAAGTCTGCATATTGGCTTCTCATTTGCATCAAAGTCTATACACTGGTTCAAGCTGCAAGTCTATACATTGGCGATTGGGGATCCAAGTCTAGACATTGATTTACTATACAAGCCTTGATTCGAAGTCTGTACATCCGATCGCCTCAGCCAGCGTCTCATGCTTTTAAGTATATACATTGGCATATGCATTCACATGTAAAGTCTATACAACATCTGCATCTCATTCAGCGTCTCTCTCAAGTCTATACAATGTTACATTGCATATGAAGTCTATACAGCCTAAGGCTTGTACATCGACTGAACGTTCTTCAGCAGAGTATACACTCTTCAGAGGTTAAGTCTGAACATCCATCCTTGTAGACTGTACACACTTCAGCACATGTTCATCCCCTTCAAATGAAGTCTATACACTCGTTCCCTAACATGAAGTCTATGCATTCGTTTGATAAGCTTCAACTATATACACTCGATATCAAGCTTCAAGTCTATACACTGTGTTGCATTACATGCTTCACCCAAAGTCTGTACACCCGATTCCCTCATGTATTTCACAGAAGTCTACACATTCTATCTTGTTATGATAATGCATTCATCAGCAAGTTTATACACTGAGAGCGCATGTTACAAGTCTATACACTCTCTCAGTGTACATACTTGATCATTTGTTGTTCTAAAGTATATACATTCGGTTGCTTATCACGCTGCATCTTTTAAGTCTGTACACTGCTGCTTTTACATTAAGTCTATACATTCTGCTGATCGACTGAAGTATTGTTTCATTAAACTTACAGAGTGACACTAGGCTGACATCTGGCACGCAATCCAAGATGCTGAGAAGTCACCACGTGGACTGAAGCTTGGGTGGGAATCGAAAAGAGCACGCCCTAGCACATGCTGAACTTGATATAAATAGAAGCCTCCGTCCATTGAAATAAGATGATGAAGAAGAGAGAAAAAGATATGAAGGAGAAAGAGTGATCGAGTTAGACAGACAGTGCAGTAGAGAGGCTGTGAGCAGAAGAAGAAGAAAGAAGAAGAAGAAAGAAGAAAGAAGAGACAGAGAGAGAGCCTGCGAAAGAGAAGAAAAAGAAGAGTGAGAAGAAGAGAGAGCTAGAGCAAAGGAAGCTTCAACTGAAGATCAGTTCCTGCTGGACCGTGGATCAAATCCAGGCCAGCCAGCTCCTGCGAGAGCCTTTGTGCATTTTATTCTTCCAGCTTTATGTTGCTGCGTTTTTGTTTTTCCTTTTAAACCTTCAACAGTTGTTCTTCCGACTCTCTTGTGTGAGGTCGGGTTCCCTCCGGTTGGGAGGAAGAGAGGTCCGAGACCTCTAGTTTGCAGGTGCCTTGGTGTCACCTGTGCTTCCCTCTGGGTTTCAGAGGAAGAGAGACTTAGGTCTCTAGGTTTCCCTCCGGTTTGGAGGAAGGGAGGATTGATCCTCCGGTTCTGGTCTTGTGGTTGCAAGACTAGGTGTTCCCTCCTGGTCTGGAGGAAGAGAGACTTGCGTCTCTGGTTTCCAAGTGGCTGGGAGTCACTTGGGGTGTCCCTCCGGTTGGAAGGAAGACGGGAGGTTGTTCCCCTGGTCAAGCTGTGTGGCAGCAATTTGTTGCAGACTGAGTCTGCAGTTTCTAGCCTAGCTAGTGGAAGCCTCACTCCGATTTGGAGTGAGGGGTGGACGTAGGTCTTTGGACCGAACCACCTAAAAAATCTTGGTGTTCTCTTGTGGTGTGTTTTTCCTTATATGTTATTTTCTCTGCTGCGATCTTTAGATGTTTGCTTAGGAGCGTGTGAGAGCTAATAGATTTGTGTTGTCTTGCTGAGTTGCTTCTAAGCATTTTCAGCACATTTCATAATCTGCTTTTAATTCCGCATACTTGAGCATTAGAGTTTTAATTGGGTGATTTTTAGAGCAGGATACATTCACCCCCCCTCTGTATCTAGGCCTTGCAACCTATCAGTTAAGAGCAACCTTTAGCTGGGCATTCCACACACTTCACGGCGCCCTTTGGTCGGCTCCTTGATAAAACACCGTTGCTACTTTGGCCATGCCATGAGTATATCTGAAAGTCTTTTCTCTTCTTTGCTCGGCCGCATGCAGGAGCAAGAGGTTGACGGATGAGATGACCAACCTAGGTAATCTCCAATACGAGAGGAGTCTCAAATAGGGACAGTCTTGACCCAAAATAATGAAATTAGTTTTCATGATATAAATCTAGCCAAAAAGGGCTATTATTAAAATCAAGTCAAAATTTTGATAATTGCAAAATTATGAATTATGGCATGTCAAGAGTGGCAAAGTCCCCGCAAGGAAAACCCTGATCGTATGCATGTCAAGGGTCTAAAAATCAAAGGCACAAAGCTCCGGCGCAACAGACCACCTCTTTGAGGGGAAATACCTTGGAAGGAATTCAAGTCCCGACATCTCTCATCATGCATAAAGCTTATCCTCAATTATTCTTCTCTTCTCCCTCCAAAACCAAATGTTTCTCAGGTATGACCTTAGTAGGGGCACCGTTAATCAAGGGTAGTCGATTATAGGGCGTCACCCTTCAATGCACGCTCAGCTTTGGGCAGTTTTAGCGAAAGGGGAAGGAACGAGGACCCCTAGCCAGTGGTTCAAAAACACCCTTTGATGCTGCATTAACAAAGTCTAAACTAAAATCCAAAAAACTTGAATATTTCCTAAGCCAAAATTCAAAAAAAATTGAATAATTCCCAATCAAAATCCATAAAAATTTGAATATTTTCAAAATCCATAAAAAAATTCAGATATTTTCCAAAAAAAATCCACATAAAAATTCAAATATATTCAAAACTCATAAAAATTTGCATATTTCAAAAATCCAAAAAAAAATACATTGTACTTTCTGATGGTGCTTTTGCAGGAACAACAATTTTGTAAGGATCAAGAACACGAGATGAGTCCTCTCCATTCACCGCTATCAATCTTTTGATTCTTCCCAATATCATCATGATTTGTCACTATGGGCACTCCTGATTATCATCTCTCCATTCATGTCATACTGGGCATTAATTGATCATTCATCTCCAAAATCTTTTAATAAACTCCTGCTGATTTCACTTGATCACTCTGCCACTGGGCATTACTTGATCCTGATCATCCAATCTCAATCTCACATACCAAGATTGTCATCCTCATGACAAACAACAAATAATGATGCTTTCCAATGCTATGATTTAACTCATGCTATTCATGCTAAACATGCTTCGCCTTGCTAATACATGCTTGAATGCTATCCACACCAAGCTTTGATTGCTTTGATGTCTATGTTGTGATTGCTTATCGATGCTTTGATTCATGCTATTCTTGCTATGCTTAACTACCTTATTCATTGCTTGTTACCTTCCTTATATCTTGGCTAATAAAATTTTGAGTACAGGATAAGAAGCTCTTGGTCCCACCGACTGGGCATCATCCAAGCCCCACGGTGCTTGCACCTCATCCCAGTTCCCTCATGCTCATTGCTATCACCATCTTCTTGTAGGCATTCTACTATATGTTACATACGCTATTAGATTATATCAAGGACCTTGTGGCTTTGGTAAATCTGGAATTTGAGTTCCCCTTCATCAAAAATAATGATGATTCAAGAGGAATCTTAGACATACGGATAGGTCGTTGAGCCGTCCAAGATTGGGGACGATGGTTCCCTTTTACGAGTTGTTGAGCAGATAAACGGGCTTCGGCTTAGTATCAGCTCGCGAAATCAGTTTCTTGACCCAGTCTTGGCAGTTTAACAATATTATCCTTGATTATCTTCTTTTTTAATTTGTTTTAATTTTTTCTTTTAACCCAGCATGCATTCATATAAGACTTTGAATCAACAGTGAAACATCATTCTGATAAGCTGATTTGGAGAGTCAAATTGATCTTAATCTTTCCAGATATGAGATATTCATTACTGAATGGAATCCTCAGTTCGTTTTGTCGCTGTTTAGGGTTATTTTATCGAAAGCTCCTTGTTTGGATTTCTATCATCTTATTTCAATCCTTTTCCTTTGATCCACCTTGGCTGCAGCACATCCACATTGGCTGGTAACCGCTCCCCAATGGTGAAACCTACAGGTTTGTGACCTGGGGTACTTCCACCGCACTGGAAGTTGATCATTCCTTTATCTCATTCGTGCCCGCGTGCACACTCCCTCTTTTATCCAAACATGGTTCATTTCATTGAATTTCCCGAGATTGCTTCGTCTCGAGCTTTTGATTCAATTCTCATCAGGTGATGTTGATCGCGTGTCTCATCACACCTTGGCATCTACTTTTCAGTTCACTCTGTTCCCTTGTAAAGCAGACGCCAAGGAGGGGCAGCTGTAGACACGCCAAAATTGACGTTACTGTGAGTACATCTCGTATTACCTTGTAATGCCTCAATTTGACCCTCAAATTAACTTTGTTTGAGTGGTTTTTCCCACTTTTCTTAGATTTCTCCCTTTTTTCTCTCTTTTCTTATTTTTTCCTATTTTTCTGGATTTTTTTGGGTATTTTTCTCCATTTTTCAGATTTTTCAATAATTAACGGCGTAAAAGGGGGCGTCATTTGTTTTTAAGAAAATTTAAGAAAATAAAAAGGAAAATGACGCCTCTCTGAAGAGGCGTCCATTACATTCATTTTCCCATTTTTCTAGATTTTTTTAGTAATTTTTTAGATTTTTTTAGAATTGACGACATGTAAAGGGGCGTTGTTTTGATTTAAATAAAATAAAAATTGAAAAAAAATAGAAATGACGACATTCCAAATGTCGTCAATTTCAAATTGAAATATTTTAATATTATTTCTAGCCCTCTTCCAGGGGTGATTTGGTGGCCTTCCGGGTGTCAGAAAAATACGAAAAAATAATAATTGGAATCAGCACAATTAGATACACGTCCACCTAAAAAATGGAAAAATAATAATGAGAAATAAAAAATAGCTCTGTTTTGCCTATTTTGGAATAACGTCTCTCACTCGGGCGTCATTTCAATTGACGCCCGAACGCGCGGTCGTCATTTCCTTTTGGCTCTTTTATTATTTTGAATCACGACGGGGTGCATGTCGTCATTTTCAATTGACGCCCCTAGTCAGGTCGTCATTTTCATTGCTATATTTTGATATTTTAAATCCTCCCGAAATTCGTATTAAATCTTAAATTGCGCCCCCGTCAAAGTCATCAATTCTTTTCAAATTTCGGAAAGTCCGTATTGTCTCGAAATGCCTCCAAATTGACGACGCCTCCGCGGGCGTTATTTTAAGAAGCGACCATCTATCCGGTCGTCAATTCTTGTTCAATTTCGAACTCCGACAGAACCTCCTTCTTTCCCCATTTTGAGCCCCTTTTCACTTGGGAAAGGACTCATAAGGCTTTCTAATATTGAGGGGATACTTGTCTAATGAATATCTCCCTCCAAATCCCACTAAAATATGTTTTCCTAATTGCCCTTGGAATTAACTTCAAATTTTAGCCCTATAAATAGGACCCCTCTCTCCCTTGTGTAAAGGGCATCAATATCAATTCAAGAGGAGGTGTTGTTGGACCAAAGGCTCAAGGAGAAGACTCCCACATGCCTAAAAGCTTGATCTATGGAGTTCTTCTTCCCCTCTTGAAGATTTGGAGCCTCTTCTTCCTTGGAGCAAATTAAAGGTATAAAGCCCCTTTTGGAGAAACACATCAATAAGCTTATCCCTCCCTTAATCTCTTTTGTTTCTTTCATGAAGTAGTTTGCATGCATCATGTTATTTTCTCTTCTTTCATTATTTTTATCATCTCAACTATGTTGAGATCTCCTTAGTGCAACACTTGCACCCTCCTTCATCTTATCATTCATCATAATCTCCCATACCCTTTGCATAGGGGTTTAAGGGCCAACACCCAACAAGGTGTGTTCTTATACATGCTTTTCATGTTTATTTCTATTATGAATTTGATGCTACACTCATCTTGATTTCTAATCCATATTCTTTTATTGGTTGTTGTCTTTGATATTTGCAAGGGTAATCAACAAGAAGAACTCTCTTCATCGGCCGGCCGATCGGAAGAGAAAGGTGCACTCACAATCCCCCGCATCCTTTTAAGGTATTTTTCGCGATCCCTCTATATTGTTATTATTTTTATCCTTTGATGCCCTCGCGTCTCTAGCGATCACATTCCCCTTAGCATCCTCGCATGCTCCCCTTTTCTCCCTCTTTTCCCATTCTTCTTTCCTTCTTTTTTCCTCTTAATTGTTCTAAGTGGATTTCTTAGAATCTACAGGGTGGAGTTGAGTTACGAATTTGGTGGTGGGGGGTAGGTTCAAAGGGGTGGTGGTGTAGTTTGAATTCCTTGGTCCTAAATGGGCGGGTTGCTAAGGGAATCTAGGAAAATTTGTGAAGGGGTGTGATGGGAGGGGATAGAAAGTCTAAAATGTGGGTGGGATATTATGGGGAAGGTGTCAAAGTCTAAGTTGGGTGGTTAGTGATGGGAGGGGGTGGAGAAGTCCAACTTGGGGGCTACTTTTCTACCTTGGGGCTAGAGGGTCTCCTTTGGAGATTTGAATGATGGGATGGGAAGAAGATTCTTGATGAGGTGGAGGAGAGAGAGGGGGGAGTGAGGTGGAGGGGAGAGGAGGAGAGAGATGGGGGGCACGCCCCCTTCTTGAAGTGAGAGAGAGAGAGAGAGAGAGAGAGGGAGAATGAAAGTGGAGAAGAAATTTGGCCAAGGAAATGCCTTCTTTCAATTTTTATCCAAAAGTGATTACATGGGGGAGAGAGGGGGCCTATTTATAGGCATCCACTCTTTTTCATGATCAAAAGGTCCCTTGACAAATAGACAAAAGACCAAGACCGTCCTAGACTCAATCTATGGACCTAAACTAAGGTACTAAGGTCCAATTAAACACAAACAAGGGAATTGGATTATAACTACATAACTCAATAAATGAAAATACTTGAAATAAGACTCAACAATAAAGATAAAATATGAGAATTATAGATGGTCCTCCTCAAAGTGGTGCAGGTGACCCGAGCCAGAGAGAGTGGCGTGAGATGTCCTCATCACTAAGGCATTTGTGATCATCCTACCCTTGTGAGGCTCAGGTATAAGTCTCTAGCGATCACCCTATTTCTGTCTTTCTAATTCGTGCACTGTAGGCCCAGCAGCATAATTGGGTAGAGGCCAACACACGCAGCCCCTTCTGGCGCCTACAACCTTCTGGCGATCATGGTGGGACCCTCTTGCTCACTGTGAGTCTTTAAATTGAAGCTTACTGGATTTATTTCCTAGTAAATAGTCTTTTCCTAATTTATATTTGATTTGTAGCTGCTCACTGCGCCTGTTCTGCAGTTGGTTCACCTGCGGGGCCAAAACAGGTGGCGGCCAGGTTTCTGGCCACCTAGGTCCCATGGTAGCCAGAGACCTAGCCGCCCACCATTCTAGGAGGCCAAAGACCAGGCCACCCAAGTCCCAATACCTGGCCGCCCAAGTTCTCTGAGCGGCCATTGAGTTGGCCGTCTCCCGTTCGCGTTTCTTCTTTCGTTTGCATCCTATCTGCGTAGTTTAGCTTATGTTTTGTGTATTTTTGGCTCTGTGTGTTCTAACATTGTAGGTTTGAGTCCGGGGTGGGCTTAGGAAGAGTCGACATCACATCAATTAGGAACACCCTCCCTTTGATTTGGACTCTTCACCCGGGGATTCCCACTCAGGTGTAACTAGTCCTTCTCAATTGGGAACCTCCGTAAGTCCCCGCGAACCATGGATTCCCACATGGTCATCGAGCAGGTTGTAACTTAAAGTCCTATTAGATTTCATAAAGGGGTTTGAGTGAGATCATCCTTAGGATTGTCCCGGAGTTTGGCCATTAATTCCCCTAGAAAATTTCATTCTCATCTTAAAGGGAACGAATTCAAAGTGGACTGATCACAGGATTAACCTATGCTAAAAAAATTTTAGGGCACATTGTTTGAATACATGCTTGCTGTTTGATATAATTAATTTGATCCTAATTGTCCTTAAAATTCCACTTGAATTTTTAAAACTAATTAGGTTGAGTTACAATGGACCGATGTTATTCTAAGGTGCATGTTGTTGATGAGGATGATTTTGAATTTTATGACACACAAACCCGGCTTGATGCTGAGGAAGATACACCCAATGCTTTCATTGGGATGTGTCAAAGTTCACAAATTGATATAGGCCAAAGCACAAGTAGTCAATAATCATCCTCTAAAAGTCAAGAGTCCATCAATGTCAAAACCCCATCAATCTCCCCGAAGGAAGACCAAGAGCTAGCTAGGGTGCTATCTCGATATTCCCCTAACCATTTGATCGCTCTAGCTTCCCAAGGAAGATCACATTTCGCTCCTCAATCCATTCCTAGGAGATCTTCAATTTCAATGCCAAACTCATTCAATAGGACTCATTTTCCTGTTCCTACTCAACCTAACTATCCGCTTCACCCTCAAGGGGTTGCATCCTCTCCAATACCTCATGTGATGCCTAATGTTAATGCACCCCTTAGGCAATCCAATCTCATATCCCGACAAAAGGTAGAAAGGTATGTTCGGCAAGTGGTTGTCGAAAGTCTCTCCAAACCTCAACCTCACTCCTTCACTAGTTACTGCAAACTTGCGAACGCTTATTCTCCCCTAGGTTTTAAAGCCCCCAAATATCGGAAGTATGATGGTTCCACCGATCCACATGAACATCTTTCTTACTTTCTAATGGATTCTCATCAATGGCTTTACGATCGGGTCCTCCTAGTTCATCCCTTTCAAAAATCTCTAGAAGGAGTGGCCTTTAGGTGGTTCTCTCCACTCTCGGCCATTGATCTTATCAACTTTGACATTGTGTCTGAGTGTTTTATCGCTCAATTCAGCCACATGGCTAGTGTAGCTCCCACTCTCACGGACCTTTTCATGGAAAAGATGAAGCCCGATGAGGACTTCATTCAATTCACTAATTGGTGGAGAGCTATGGCTTCTAGGTCTGGGATCGCCATCCCAGAATCTTAAGCCATCACTATTCTAGTCAATAACACAACTCCTCAACTCCATGCTATCTTCATGCTTAGCGAATTTCACACATTCGCTCAGCTATACAAAAGAGCTCGTGTTGTCCAAGCTCAACTCAAGAATTCATCATTTCCCTTCTATCTACATGATGATGATGTCCCAACATCGGAAGGGGCAAGTTCCTATGAGCATATCAATCCCTTTAACTGGCCTTCTAATCTCACCAACCAAAAGGTTGCCACTACAAACTGTAAGGCGCCTGCAAGAGGAGTGGAGAACATCTCCAACTCCTTTTCTTTCCATCAATCATCTCATGTTCCATCCTACACTCAGGAAAGGTTAGCCATAGTTAGGGACAATCAAGAATCTAGGCTAATGGAAAGAGGACAACATTGGCAATATGATGAGGAAGAAGTGGCGAATGACCAACCCATAGTGCACTCGGACACAGGGAACATGATTGGCCATGGACAAGGGACAAGACCTTTGGTCTTGATCCGACCCAAGAGTGAATCACCTCGACAAAGCCAAGACATCCCTCCTTCCACTCCAACTCCACCTGAAGGGGCAAGGCCATTGGTTCTCATCCTACCAAAGGGCATATCATCTACTCGGCAGTTAAATCAAGATGTCTCTTCTCCGCTCATGGTGGAGGATCACTCAACTTCATCCGCTTTTCACCAAGACACCTCGCGGGGAGAGCTGCTATCATCTCTTGATTTAATCAAACCAGCTCCTACCCCAACCATGCTGCAAACTCCATTTGAACCAGCCCCTATTGTTGATGAGTCATTTGTGACCCCTACCCTAATCGATTTAGCCCCAACATGAACCCATCCCTTTTGATGAATCAGATGTTGGACTTGCTCTCCCAAATCAAGATGTCACTCTAAATACCCAATCAAGCTCTCCACATATCCCTAACCCTCATATTGCTCATGCTTTAGAAATTTTGGCTGACATCTCCATGGTGTTGAACCCGGCCATGATCATGTCATCAAAGGACAAGGAGCCTATCATCTCCACCTCGGATGCCCATGAATCTACTCCATCCTCCGAATCCTTAGAGTCACCCATACCTAAGGAGAAACCTCAAGATATAGGATGGCACATAATGTCCAAGATGGGTTATACATCTGGCACATCATTAGGAAAGGAGGAATAAGGAATTAAAGAGCCGATTAAGGAAAATGGAATAGTTGAGAGATATGGATTAGGGTGTCAACCAACTAAGGTCAGCAAAAATGAATCAACCAGGTGGAATTTGCATGATCATTTTGTAAAGGAGTCCCATCCACTAGAAGAGAGAATCTGGAATGTGGAAATATTCCATGAAAGTGAACATGTGGATCCAAAAGAAAAGCTAGATGACGTAGACATAGAGGATTTTGATTTATCAAAACTATTCTATGAAGAACCATTGTCCCACCCGATAACCCAAAAAGAAATTCATGTAACAAAAGGATAACCAACATTGTTAGTCTTCCTCCCTTTTCTATTCCTCTTGTTCACGTCCTTCAAAGGTGGTTCCATCTTTAAAACTGATCAAAAAGAAAAGCCTAAGGCTATGATTGAGAAGCCCACTCTAGGGGCAAAACTCTCAAGCCATGATTCCCCAGCTCAGGTATCTTCACCCTCCATCCTTAATCACACAGTTCCAATCAACAGCCCTGCCAGGGGCATTTGCTTTGTATGTAATAGATCAGATTTAGAAGAGTCAAAACCTTCGTTTACGCCACACAAGAAGGGTAGGGTCACCTTGTTATGGGAGCTTTTGTGGAATAATATATTTCATGTCATGTCTCCTTTGACTTAATTCTGTAAATTTAATTTCCTATTTTGTTTTGATGATTGGAAACAATACATTTTGTTTTTCACCTCTTGGATTTTGATAAATAATGATTTTCAAAACTGTTAGCATTTTATAGCTTCATGTAAATGCATTTCATACTAAGGTCAGTGCATGATAGACTTTGTTCATAATAATGGTCGATGCACATTTCATGGTAAGCAGAGGCAAGGTCGGTGCACATCATCTCTTAGTCTCTAAAGTCGGTGCATATCTTATAGCACGCATTTAAGGTCGGTGCACGTCTTGTATGACTCTATACAAGGTCGGTGTACCTCTTTGTAGAAGTGCGCATAAGGTCAGTGCAGAATTTGCCATGCGTATCTAAGGTCGGTGCACATCGGCCTTAGTCATTGATAGAGTCTGTGCACGTCTGCATTGTGCTTGCATATAGTCGGTGCATGTCTCTGTAGAAACATGCTTGGATATAGTCGGTGCACATTTCTGTAGAAACACACATAAAGTCAGTGTATGTTTTGCATTGTACACAACAAGGTCGGTGCACATTTTTATTCATGCACAACAAGGTTGGTGCACTTTAACAGTTTGCATCATACACACATAGGTCGGTGCACATTCCCTTGTGCATATAGGTCGGTGCATACATTGTGAGTCTGCGTACAAGAACAAGCATAGAGGTCAGTGCACCTTTCTATTATGATATACAAGGTCAGTGCACCTTTATCTTTTATGCATATCAAGTCCGTGCATGTTCTGATTGGTTAGCATATAGGTCCGTGCATATTCCACATATCTACATATAAGGTCAGCATATAAGTCGATGCAAGTTTGAAGGTATAAGGTTGATGCTAGTCCTTTGACTCGTATATAAGGTCGATGCTAGTCTCGTGTCGCATGCATATGTTTGCGATGGGAATTTTGTTTTTATTTTATTTTATTTTATTATTTCATTTGGGTTTATTTTATTTATTTCACTTGTCGATTAACCAATTAACTAACTGGTAGCTAACTGGCTAGTTGACTACGCAGGCGTGCCAGTCACGTACGTGACGAGTTTATTATGCGCTCGTTCTGACCCGTGTCGGGCGAGAGAGAGGTTCGGTCGGGACCAGCAGTCCGACATACCATAAAGGCTATGGCGTTAATTACATCCCCCACAAGGAGGAAAAACCTTTGATTAATTACCGAGATGGTGGGCTGTCGAGGCCGAAATAAAGATGCAAAGGTATAAACGTGACCAGGTCACGTGAGGTGCTTCTATATGTCATGCGAAAGAGGTATGGTTCATTAAGTTGGGTACCCTCGATACGTGGCGGAGGACATAGGTCCAAAGACCACCATCGCGCATGGCAAAGACTTCCAATCGAGAGTGACCCAGACCTTCGTCAATGCCATTTAATATATCGGAGGGAATCCATGCAGGCATGCATGCATGATGCTCATGACAACGTTAAGCATAGTCGCAGAGTTGCAAAGATGAACAATGATCAATCAATTTTAATAGACTCCGCTAAGGGGACGAAAGTGGCAACGTAAGCATGATGATGAAAGTAAAATGCTAACAAACATGGTAGTAAAAGCAAGATGGCTCGGGCTTGCATAGCCCCTTTTTTATTCGATTTGTTATTAGTTAGGGTCATTGATCTCGACCGCGGGAGATGAGGATCGCTCCGAGGGCGGGGGAGTGATTAAAACAGCATAATGGTTCAAAACCGGCGCGGCCACACGTAGGGATAGGTTTTCCCGGCGCTGCTAAACATAGGTAAATGGTCTTAATCTGACGCGACCTTAACAAACGTTAAAATGGCGTGGTGGGCTTGGGGCGCACTGGTTTAGGGCGCGCCGGGAACGAGCCACTTGAAAACAATTTTTTATGAGTGTAAGGTTATTCCGGCGGGGGGGGTACCGCGCCGTATTAAGGCGCGCCGGATTAGGACCGCGCCGCTTTAGCTGATTTTTGATGAATTTTGAAACTATCTAAGTTTATTAGGATTCTGTTAAGGGTTTTGAAGTTAACTAGGCCGATTGCTTGTTTAATTGAAGTCCAGAGCCCTTCCAGAATGAACTGATGAGCTAGTGCGAGGTCCATACTCGAGCACTAGGGTCCTTTATCTCAGAACAAGTGTTTTATTGGAGCCATTCACACAAGTGCTCTTATAAGCTAAAACAGTTCTGCCAAAAATTGGGCAGCATCTCTCCCGTCCCTGAAGGACTGCAGGGGAGAAATAGGGTCATACTCACTCGTGGAGTAAGCCCCTAAACAGCCGGTCTGCATGGTGGCAGCCAGCAAAACCCCCATCGGACAGGATACCCTGTAGACAAGCCTGCGAGGGGCACCATAGCTCCATGGGTGGAAACAGAGGAACGAGGCAGCTAGTGACGGAAGCAACACCCCGAGGACTGGCCTACAAGGGGTGGGCAACCTACAGCATGCACTGCATCCGCTAGAGAGAGACCATTAGGGAGAGAGGCTCCGAGGACTAGCCTACTAGGAGCATTTGTCCCTTAGTCACCACAGGGTCCCGAAGGACTGTGGGTTTGGAACTGTTGGGCTGGGGCCCCAATTGTTGTTAGCTCTGTGACTCATAAGAAACATCCATCACTCAAAAGTGGAGTTCCCTTGGCCGATCGGCAGTTCTTTGAAACGGTGGGGAATATCCCCCTCCCCGGGTGGCTGAGACCAAAACAACGGAACTTGAATGGTTCAGTGGCTGTAAACCACAGACGAGAGGAATGAAGACATTCGGCATTGATAGATCACCACTCACAGGGCTAAGGTGTTGATGCTCGCGAGACTGGGTTGCCATCCACAGAAGAGAATGCAAACAGTAGTCACGGAGAAAGGCAGTCGATATGCAGCTAGGACAATTTGCCTACACACGCATATACACGAATGGCTGGAACGCAGTAGTCACGAGGCGGACTCCACTATCCCAGAAGCAGCACCTGCCTCCTCTGAGCAACAGATAAATGCAAAGAGGGAGGAACACCAAGGTTGGATCTCGTATCAAAACGGGGAGAAGCATATGCACTGGCACAGACGCAAAAGACCCGGGGAGGGGTCATCTTTGTAGCCCATGGCATCCCAGGGCGTATGCGAAATCGGAGAAAATCAGAATCGTAAAATAATGCATGGGAAGACGCTAATATATATCCTCCGAATGAAACAGCGGTGGAAGAAGAGAACAAGGCATTGAGCATTCAATCCACCAATATATTCATATACGCATGTCATCACCCCATCGAGGAAACTGCACATATGTTACAAGTTCGGCGCCGGCATCGCGGCACGGCCACCGTTTCACTTACAGGGAAGCTCACAGGAGAGCAACAAAGAGAAAAGATGGCGAAGAAGGGGGGAGGGGTTGGCTCATATCATCGCCATCCCTCACCCCTCTCGCTTACATTCGACGGAGAGAAAACAAGGCGGAGAAGAAATAAGAAACGCAGACGCCCACCTGTTCCGAGAACAGAGTATCGGGACACCTTCTTCTTCTCTTGGCTCCGGAGGGCTTCAGGCTGAGGATGGAAGACGGCGGCGAAGGGTGCTCAGAGGAACCCTACTTTGCTCGTAAGAAACCCCCTCTCTCTCGCCGGTGATTGGTTCTCAGACCCTTTTCTCTTATCTCTCGATTTTCTTCTTACGAAAACCTCTTCGCCTCTCTCCCTTTCTCTTTTCTGGTCGAGCAGCCCCATATATAGGAGCGGGCTCGAAACTTGATCCGACGCGAGAAATGGCGCGCCGGGAAAAGGCTTCACAATCTTCAGCACGCCGGGATAAAGGGGCACCGGTTTAAGGGGGCGCGCCGGATAAGGGCGCTCCGTATTAACATCCTCCGCACGTTGCGGGTCAGCCGGTGAGTCATGAGATGGTTCCAGAAGTCACCGTGAACATTCATCTTGCCGCCGTTCCTCGAACCCTTTGACAAGAAGTCTCGTCGAAGCTTTCAGGATGATGTATGGCCCTTCTTAGAACCTTGAGTGCCTTTTGTTTGAGCACGCGGGTCTTTCACTGACACGGCTTTCCGCGCTACGACCCGTGTTGCTGGCTCGGTCCGGCTTGTACTCAACGCTTCTTGGAGGGTGGGGTGACACCCGGGATAGTTCCGCCCAGGCTGGGCGATCATTCGGCCACTAATGGACCCAACTTGGCGAGAAGTCGTACTGGTGCTGGGTAGCCGGGATCTTCCGCCGACAGAGCCCCCGGTCTTCTGTTATGAAGAGCCAAGGGAGTTTTTCATCTCAAGAGAGTCTTCATTCAGGTGGTGAGCAACCGGGTAGACCGTCGTCCTTGATCGATGACGGGTGCAGGGTAGCAGCACGACGGAGTCGATGCCGGATCACTAGGCAGGCTTGGTCGCACTGCCGGTTGGTTGTGGATTCATCTCAACTTTTCCTGAGGCGAAGTCCCCGATGCTCATCCCAGGTTACTCGGGGCTCTGGCAGCTTGAGAAGTCTTCAATATGTTGATACTTATCGGCTTCTGTGCTTCAGTGGGCCGTGTCATTCGTCTTTGAGGCTTGATTGCCGTGAGTGATATTTTGAGTGCCAACAAATGCCCCCCAGCCGTGGGTGTTGCAAGCAAGGCACGAGTGTAGCAAGGCCGACGGATGTGCTTCGCCTGGAATGATCTCCTCTTCAATTGACGGAGGCTCGGAATGGCCCTTAATCCGGCACGGATGCCAATCCGATGCCGTTTGAATATTAATACGGCGCGGGGTTATTCCGGCGTGCCCCAGGGCTTTTAGACGCTAATCCGGCGCGGCCTGATGCTTGGAGGAGGTTAATCTGGCGCACCTTAAATCGGTGCGCCTTTTGGTTTGAGGAAGCGTTAATTCGGCGCGCTAAATAGCGCGCCGGATTAACATCCGAACCCCCCCCCTATATAAGGCTTTCGCCCCTCATTCTTCCTTCACCACTGTTCATTTGCAAGATTTCTTTCTCTCTCCTCCCTTTCTTCTCTTCCCGCGGCGCCGAGTGAGCTGAGGGCGTGGGTGAGTTTCTCAGGGGTGAGTGGAGTGTTGTTCATTTGGGTTTTAAACCCATTCTTTGGGCCCCGGGAGGCTTCTAGTAGGGCTTGCCCTTGGAGCTATTTCCCCGGGTGTCCCCTTTGGCCTCGGTGTAATGCCGATGGCTGCTTTTAGGGGTTGTTTCCTTAGTGGATGTGTTCCCGCTTCTCTTTGGCAATCTCTCGTGCTGGGGAGACTCTGCCGAAATTTTATCAGAAATTTGTCTTGATCAACTATTTTCTGACTTTGTTTATTGTTTGATGCGTTTCTTTGCAGCTAACATGGCATCCGGTTCTTCTTCTTCCGCCTCCCGCGCCGTGGTGATGTGGGAGAATGTTCATTCCCTTGATCGGGGGCGCGATCAACTTGCTGTAGTTGCAGAGTCCTCGGATTCGGAGACCGATACTGTGGACACTGGTCGTCTCCTCATCCTTGGAGGCGATTCTTTTCACTATGACCGGAAGGCGCTGTCAGGCGGGATTACCCCAAGGACAAACATCTGATGTCCTTCCTTCGGCGCTTCAACCTTCAGGGGAAGAGAGACCTATTCCTCGTCCGCAAAGCCGAGCAGGCCTTGTTAGTGGAGAGGGATAGTCTAACAGACTGTGTAGTGCGGGGAAGGCCTATTTATCTTCCCGGAGAAGTCAGGAAATGGAGCGTCGTGCTCGGGCTGCAAGATCTGGCTCCAGAAGATGGGCTGCTGACCAGGGCCCCTGAATTTGTACCCGCTCGGTGGAATGATTCCGCAGGCAGGGTAGACCGGGAGAAGCCGATCTTTGGCTTGTTTCTTGCCCCGTTGAAATGGGGGTATAGAGAAGAATCTTTTCTGCTGGACTGCCTGGCGGTCCGTTTTAAGCATCAAATATCCGTGGGGTGGTTTGCCGAGTTGAGAGCCACTGACGCCCATGCATTCAGACCTGGAGCAGTGAAGTTCACAGATTATGTGCTACAGCACTACGCTCCCCTCCTGACCAGGGCTGGCGTCTATCACAGCGTGTACCCCTCGAGATACCGCTACCCCATCTCCCGAGGCTTATGCTGTGGCATGATCGAAGTATTTTGTCCCAAGTACAACACTTTTTATACTTCGGAAGGAGAAACTTCTCTGGATTTATGGAGCCTCTCACAGCTTATGTCTACCCATCGATGGAGAGCCGTACGAGGAAGTCTACTGGCCTGACTGGCTGAAGGATCAGACCGATGGTGAGGGTCAATATCTGGCGGGCCACGCTTATCGCTATCTGATGAAGGCATACCGCACACTTTACCACTTGTCACATGACACGAGGGAAGCTAGGAAGCTGGGCGAGAAGCGGAGGGTGCGGATGGGCACCTGGCTCCAATATTTCTTTGGTGGGAAGAAGAAGTACGAGGACTTCCCCCCAATAGCGTCGATGGCTCCGAAGAGGAAGAAGAGAGTCCGACTGCAGGCCGCAGCATCATCTTCAAGAAGAGGGGAGAGGGAGGACCCGAACCCCACTAGCGTCGACGCAGTCACACACTGTGCCGCCTACCTGGTCTATTGGATCTGCTCCTTCGCTCTCCCGCAAGGCGATGAGAGCGTGATTAGAGCAGAGGCTATCTATCCCGCCTGTCTCATGGCTTGTGGTACTAAGCTGTCCCTCTGCCCAGTGGCTTTGTGCCTCACTTACAAAATGCTGGGAGACCTACACAAGACGCGTCTTCCCAGGAATTTGCGGACGGTTGGTCCGTTACACTTCTTCAATGCTTGGGTTTGTACCCTTTTTCCGGAGGCTGCCCCTCGGGCATTACAGTCAGCTCATCTTATCCCGCGAATGATAGAGTTCGCGAGTGTCGAGCCGTCCTCACTAGCGGAGCAACTCTTTGCCATTCGGGGCAAGTTGGCCCGGATTCCCACAGATTCACCCGGGGTCCTTCACTTCTGGAGCTTAGCTGCCCACTCCAGCCGGCTGGTGAACAGGACGAGGCAGTGCAAGCTCTTCGAGACAGAGGAGTATATCCATCCAATCTCTGGGGCCAAGTGTACAAGGCCCATCCTTGAGCAGGAGTTGGTTGACTGGGCGCTGGCTATCAGGCCAAGCATCCTTGCATTCCGAAAGAGCGGCATTTTGTGGCTGGAGCCGTATTATCCGTTTCACTTCAGCCGGAACTTTGGCTATGACCAGCACATTCCTCATTCCTTTTCACAATTTGCGTTGCCCAATAGGCACAGAGCCGGGAAAGTTTCAAATGATGATGCCCGGATATGGTGGGACTTCTTCCACCACCTAGAAAATGTTTCTTTCAGGGTGCCAACCCCTGCCCGTTTTCCCCGCGTCACTCCTGAGTATATCAAGTGGTGGAACACGCGGATGGGGTTCTACAGGAGCTCCCGGCGGGAGTGTTGGGCCGTAGCAGAGCATAGGTTTCTGGACTTCCAGCCGGAGCCAAACCTTGATTTTGAGCCCTCCTATTTGAAGAAGCTGAAATCTTGGACCAACACGGAAGTGAGGGCCTATCTTGAGGCCCAAAAAGCCGCAGGACCAAAGTCGACCCGAAGTTGCCCACAATCAGCAAGGATGACTATGTGAAAACGCTTCGGGGTCTATGCCGGGTAAGCAGCGAGAGGGTGGTTCTTCAGCAACTCCCTCTACCGGTGGAGGAACCCATCTCGGCGGTGGCTGACTGGCGCCCCGAGGTTGACAGGCTACACCCCTATCAGACTTTCATCCGTAGGGAAGACAGGCGGGATGCTCTATATGACAACACTCCTTGGCTATTTGCGCTCCTCCGATCGCATGGTCTTTCAGTGGGTGATCCTAGCGAAGCCATTCTGGACCGGCCCCTTCATATCTCATTCAAATATGGCGACAGATGGGGGCTGGACCACCTGAGCTTATATCATCACCTGTCTTCACGTGGCCACGAGGACCTGGCGCTACTGGCCGAGCCGAGTGAAAAGATAGGAGATTTATGTTGGCTTATTCGCGAGGCAGCTTCGAGAGACAAAGTGCCCTCACTATATTATTGGCATCTCTTCCCCTTCTACACCAGGCCAACAAGTATGTTCTATTTCTTCATTCAGGCCCTTCGTCCAGCCTCTTTTCTCCATTGTGGTGTATTATTCTCACCTTCGTGCATGTGCAGTCTGACCAACTTCGGAGGAGACTCGGCACTTTAGGGAGCTGATAATAAAAGCTCAGAAGCCAGCATACTTCGAGGCTCCCGAGCCGGCCCCGACCATGACGCCACTGCCTCCTGGTGATTCGAGAAAGCGGACCCGATCCCAGTTGAGGGAGGCCGTTGGGAAGGCCAAAGCGGCAGTAACCCGAGTGACACGGGCACGCCGAAGGAAGGCCGCAGAAAAGGAACCAGCAACCGTTCTTCCTCCGGTTGTATCCTTCGAAGAGTTCGAGGCTTCCCGCATGTAAAGGCCAGAAGATGAAGGTAGGCTCTTCATCTCTCCAGAATTCATTGGCTCACTTTGGCTGCCTTGGCTAATCCATGCTGACAGTTGCCGACACAGTCACTGCGGTCGTCGGGCTGGAGGCGACGATAGGTGCCGTGGTTAGGGAAGGGGCAGAGGAAATCCTTACTGCTCCCATAGAGAGAGATCTGCCTTCTCCAACGCCCAGACAGGAAATGGAAGGTAATTTATAGTTTAATCGCGACGCCACCGTGAGTCTTCATGCCTTCAGTCGGCTTGACTATTTCTTGCCGTAAATTTCAGTTGATATGCAACCGTCATTACTCCCGGGCGCAGAGGGTGCAGAGGAAGTGATTGCCCGGGGGCAGGGCGAGCTTGCCCCTAAGATCCCATCAATTGTTGCTCCTGGTGTGGAGTGCATGGAGGAAGTCCCTGCTGCGTGTGATGCTCCTCCTGACGAGGTTCCTGCTCCGATGGTGGAGCGTCCCGAAAGAGCAGAGGAGTCCTCTTCCTCTGAGCAGGTCGATTACGGTGGCGGCTCCAGTGATGAGGAGTTCCCACATGTTGACACAGAGACTGAGGATGCTGGGGCATCTTCGGCCTATGAAAGTGATCACCTGACTTTCAGCCCGCCCCGGTTGTCATGGAGTGGTCCTGGGCCGTCAAGTTCACTCGTGAGTGAAGGGGCTGGGGCCGCAGAGGTTGCCCTTGGAGATTTGAGCCTAGTACCGGCTGAGGTGAGGACCCTCCCGTGGTCGGCGCTTGCTGCCCTTCCTTTCTTTTCTTTTTAACTTTCTGATGTACATATTTCTGGTGCAGACTGAGGTGGTGCTGCCAACCATAACGGTGCAGATACCCCTCCCGGCTCTAGGCACGGGTCACGTAACTTTCCCGCCCGTCTTGCGGTCTATCGCACTGCGATATCCCAAGGACTATGCAGCGGCAGTGGGTCCAGCGGGACCCGGAGTACTTTTGAGGGTTGATGAGTTGGTAGCAGTCGAGGACTCCCAGCCATTGGAAGTCGCACAACGGTCGGCTTCGGAGAAAGGTGGCCCCTCCGAGGTAGAGGCGGGAGAGATCGTCGAAGAGGAAGCCGGGACTACTGGGGCCTTGGCTCTTATTGCTGAAACTGGCCATATGGGGGTCAGTCGAGTTGCAGGCGAGGAGTAGATGTCTTGGCTCTTGATGTTCCTATTGCAGCTTCATCCCAAGGGGCTGGCAGGGAAGTCACCGTCATCGAGACTCCAGCTACCATATCAGTCACCGCGGTTGTTCCCCACACAAGTGCACTGTAGATCATGCCATCGTCATCTTCTGGGATGAGCGACGATATCTGGGCCACCGTGGACAGCAGAGTGGAGTTCGAACTACCCTAGACGTCACTGCTCGGTCTTCAGTCATCGAGTGACCTTGTGTGGCAGTTCTTAGGGACCCTTCAGCAGACCATAACGGCCAGAAGAGATTTGACTTATGTTCAGCTGAGGGGCTTGATAGAGCACTTGTCCCGCTCGTTGTTGGCTTTTGGTTGCCCCATGGACGACTGGACTCCATGGATGATTTTGCTTCTGAAATATGTAAACAGAAGGGAATTCTTAGGCCGGGAGGTAGCTGACCAACTGGCAGCCATAACACTGGAGCGAGCTGAATGCCGAGTAGCTCTCATCTCTTTGAAAGGGACTACGGCGAGGATGAGGAATGATGCTAATGCCTCTTTGCAGCGCCGAAGCTTCCTTACGGCCTGGATAGCAGAGCTACAGGCTGAACTTTCAAGGGCAGAGGCTGAGCTTCAAGAAGTAGAGTGCTTGGAATTCCGGAGGATGGAGGAGGCAGAGATGGCCGAGGGACAAGCTGCTTCCCTCGAGGAGAAACTATCTCAGCTGGAGGCCACTGAGTTCAGACTGCAAGAACTAACCCGCCATCCTTCCTTGGGCATTCCAGAGCTGGAGGACATCTTCCGACGCCCTCTGCCATAGTCTTTTCTATTTGCCCCTTTTTGCTGGACTTCATGTATTCCAGGGAATGCCCCGCGTAACATGTATCCCTTTGTTTTACAGAAATGAAATATCCCCATTTGCTGCTAAATGCCAACTCTATCTTTGCATTGGCCCTTCCTCCCCTTTTATTCGCCAACTTACTCTAGTCCGAGTATATGAGTTATTAGGGCAGGAGAGCGCTCACGCCTTCAGGGAAGGGGTGAGGTGTTTGCTCCACCGCGCCGTGACCATTCTCGGGACCAGGCAACGGCTAGTGCAGGCCAATAGTTTGAAGGACCAAAAGGGTATAGAGGCCCCTTTAGGGCTAGGAAATAAGGACATACGGCTTGTCAGCCAGATTCATTGATGCTGACAGAAATTGAGGGTAGGGTTTATTCATTAACAGAGTTTATATGGAGCAAAAGTAGTTTACTGCTTAACGAGGACGAGGGGTCCAGGTTAGGGGGGAAAGTTGACCGATCCTGTCGATGGCGACAAGGGTCGATAGAAAGTCGGTCAGTCTAGTAGACGGTGACAAGGATCGATAGGCAGTAGACCAATCTTGCCGATGGTGACAAGGGTCGAAAGAGTAGCCAGTCTTGCCGATGATGACGAAAACCGAAAAAGGTAGCGACCGATCTTGCCGATGTTGACAAGGGTCGGAATGGTAGACGGTCTTGCCGATGGTGACAAGGACCGAAAAAGGTAGCGACCCATCTTGCTGATGGTGACAAGGGTCGGAATGGTAGACGGTCTTGCTGATGGTGAAAAAAACCGAAAAAGGTAGCGACCGATCTTGCTGATGGTGGCAAGGGTCGGAATGGTAGACGGTCTTGCCGATGGTGACAAGGACCGAAAAAGGTAGCGACTGATCTTGCCGATGGAGACAAGGGTCGGAATGGTAGACGGTCTTGCCGATGATGACAAAAATCGAAAAAGGTAGCGACCGATCTTGCCGATAGTGACAAGGGTCGGAATGGTAGACGGTCTTACCGATGGTGACAAGGACCGAAAAAGGTAGCGACTGATCTTGCCGATGGTGACAAGGGTTGAAAAAGGGTAGAAGGAAGTGGAATGATGAACGAGGATAACCTCGCTACTACATTATCATTTCATCATTTTTTATTCATTGATTTTTTTTATTCGTCATCATTTTTATCACATTACTGACACAAGCGCCCTTTCGGGTTTTCGCCGAAGTCAGCCCCCTCTTGCTTTTGCCAACGCACCCTTTCGGGTTTTCACGTGGCAGGGTACCCGATTTTGCCTGTAACGCCCTTTCGGGTTTTCGCTACAGCCGGGTTATAGTCATTTTTTCCCTTGCCCTAATATAGGAACAAGGCCGGCGGTGTATCTCTATTTTTAACCCCATCTTTCTTTGCACTTTTTTTTGTAGAAGAAGCCGGGACATAGGAGAGCCTGCCCGCTAGCACGCCGATCGGCCTTGTCGATGATGACAAGGGTCGGATCCTAATTTAGTTCGTCGACATTGGTTAAATGCCGAAGCAAAGGATATAGTTCTTAACAGGGACGGAAGGTCCAGGTTAAGGGATAGAGGCTGACCGATCCCACCGATGATGACGAGGGTCGAACATAGATTTATTCATCGGCATGGGTCACATGTCGAAGTAAAGATATATTCATTAACAGGGACGAAAGGTCCAAGTTAAGGGTAGAGATCGACCGGTCTCGCCGATGATGACGAGGGTCGAACATAGGTTTATTCATCGGCATGGGTCACATGTCGAAGCAAGGATATATTCATTAACAGGGACGGAAGGTCCAAGTTAAGGGATAGAGGCTGACCGATCTCGCCGATGATGACGAGGGTCGAACATAGATTTATTCATCGGCATGGGTCACATGTCGAAGCAAGGATAGATTCATTGACAGGGACGAAAGGTCCAAGTTAAGGGTAGAGATCGACCGGTCTCACCGATGATGACGAGGGTCGAACATAGGTTTATTCATCGGCATGGGTCACATGTCGAAGCAAGGATAGATTCATTAACAGGGACGGAAGGTCCAAGTTAAGGGATAGAGGCTGACCGATCTCGTCGATGATGACGAGGGTCGAACATAGATTTATTCATCGGCATGGGTCACATGTCGAAGCAAGGATAGATTCATTGACAGGGACGAAAGGTCCAAGTTAAGAGTAGAGATCGACTGATCTCGTCGATGATGACGAGGGTCGAACATAGGTTTGTTCATCGGCATGGGTCACATGTCGAAGCAAGGATAGATTCATTAACAGGGACGAAAGGTCCATGTTAAGGGTAGAGATTGACCGATCTCGCCGATGATGACGAGGGTCGACAGGGTTTGTTAGGAGATCTCCGATGGGACTCTTGATGATTGTCCTTTGGGAGTCTCATTAGGAGGAGAATAAAGAGAAACTTTTTAGATTACCACTTTACTGACCCGAGCGCCCTTTCAAGTTTTCACCGAAGTCAGCCCCCTCTTGCTTTTGCCCACGCGCCCTTTCGGGTTTTCGCCGCAGCTGGGTTATAGCCATTTTTGCCCTTGTCCCAATTTAGGAACAAGACCGGTGGGGTATCTCTATTTTTAACCCCATTTTGTCTTTTCTTTTTGCTCATGTAACAGAAGGACGTCGAGAGAGTCGGCTAGGACACAAAGTCTTGCGCTGAGAAAGAGGGTTTACTCGTCAGCACGAAGGCAATGCTGACGCAAGGGATAGATTTATGCCGATTCGAGCGTAAGGCCCGCAATGGCAATGTTGTATAAAGGTCGGCTAGGATACGAAGTCTTGCGCCGATAAAAGGGGTTTATTCGTCAGAAAGGAGACAATGCTAACGCAAAGGATGGACTCGTGCCAACTTGCGCGTAAGGCCCGTAATGACAAGGATGTATAAAGGTCGGCCAGGACACAAGGTCTTGCGCCGAGAAAATGGTTTATTCGTCAGCAAGAAGGCAATGCTGACGTAAAGGGGTAGATTTGTGCCGATTCGGGCGTAAGGCCCGTAACGGCAATACTGTAGACATTATGCGAGTCTGGTCAGGGCCGACCATCACTGGACCGAGGTGCGGGTAGCTCGGTTAGGGCGGAGCGCCACTGAACCAAGGTGAGGGTAGCTCGGTTAGGGCGGAATGCCACTGAACCAAGGTGAGGGTAGCTCGGTTAGGGTGGAATGCCACTAGACCAAGGTGAGGGTAGCTCGGTTAGGGCGAAGTGTCACTAGACCAAGGTGATGGTAGCTCGGTCAGGGCGGAGTGCCACTAGACCAAGGTGAGGGGAGCTTGGTCAGGGTGGAATGCCACTAGACCAAGGGAGGGGTATCTTGGTTAGGGTGGAGTGCCACTAGACCAAGGTGAAGGTAGCTCGGTCAGGGCAGAGTGTCACTAGACCAAGGTGATGGTAGCTCGGTCAGGGCGGAGTGCCACTAGACCAAGGTGAGGGGAGCTCGATTAGGGCGAAGTGCCACTAGACCAAGGTGAAGGTAGCTCGGTCAAGGCGGAGTGCCACTAGACCAAGGAAAGGGTAGCTTGGTTAGGGTGGAATGCCACTAGACCAAGGTTAGGGTAGCTTGGTTAGGGCGGAGTGCCACTAGACCAAGGTTAAGGGTAGCATGGTTAGGGTGGAGTGCCACTAGACCAAGGGAGGGGTAGCTTGGTTAGGGCGGAGTGCCACTAGACCAAGGTGAAGGTAGCTCGGTCAGGGTGGAGTGCCACTAGACCAAGGGAGGGGTAGCTTGGTTAGGGCGGAATGCCACTAGACCAAGGTTAGGGTAGCTTGGTTAGGGCGGAGTGCCACTAGACCAATGTGAAGGGTAGCTTGGTTAGGGCGGAGTGCCACTAGACCAAGGGAAGGGTAGCTCGATTAGGGCGGAGTGCCACTAGACCAAGGTGTTGACACCCGTTTTATGACCAATAAGTCAGGTCATCTCCTTATTCATTCTATATGATGCTCCAAGTTGTTCATTCTTCATTAAGCTCTCTTGATCAGTTGGAGGCTTATTTCATGGGTTTTTTCTCTTGGTTGAGTCTGATTCCTTGTGACTTATCGTTTGGATGAAGTTTAGCAAGCTCTTATTGTCATTTTGATCTTGATTGTCTCTAACGGTCCACACCAGGGGCGTTACATCATTCTGACGCATCAGCCCTGGGCCGTTACATCTTGAAGAGTCCTACAGCTTAAGGCTTCTTTTTCAATCCTTATCCTTTGGCCTATCCGTTGATTCTAACGGCCTGTCGTGCAGCCGTTACGTTCCTCTAACGCGTCAGCCCATGGCCGTTACATTCATTCAAGAGTCCAACTACTTTGATCTTCTTCCCGTTGATCTTATCTCTTTATAGATAAGGTTAGTGTGACGGTCTCTCCCTGAGGCGTTACATATCTGTGACGGTCTATCGTGCAGCCGTTACATCCAACAGAGAGTCCTGGCTGGTCTGGTCTTTTCTCTGCCACTCCGTGGTCGAATTGAGAGTTTGATCTTGTGATTTCTCTTCCAAATCTGATCCTCAGAACCTTCTGTTTGATTCTATGGACTCTTAGGAGTATTATCTTCAAGAGTTTGTTAAGTGTTATCCTCTTTTCTTGCTGGATTATCCTCTGCTCGAGCAGAGATTTTGAGGGCCTATAAATAGCACCCTTAACTTCATGGCAAAAGAGGGAGAATTCTGGAGTTTGCGTCTAAGTGCTGTCGCATTCTGGAGTCATATTCATCCAAGAGGAGCTTGTTTCTACGTCCATCTGACTCACAGTCAAGGGAGTACTTCGGTTTTGGGTTTTAAAGTTCATAGTTTGCACACTTGTGTTCTTCCCTTTCTCCTTTCATCATAGCATTGTCCCACTCCTTTCTCCCACGTTCTATCATCTGTTTTCATCATCTAAACATCCTTCCCACGTTTTAAAACGCCCAGAGGGGTTAAAAAACCAAAACTTCCCCGGTATTCCCCTTTCCTTTTGAATGAAATTAAGTCCTTTGATTATTGATACTACACTTGTTTGAAGGGCTAAATTGGGATTGTTTCCTTGTGTTTCACGTTCTTTGGCAGGTTTACAGAGTTCATAAGACGAGGCCCAAGCATTCTAGCCGACTGGAAGGTTTGGAGTTCGAAGGATTCATAGGTTGTTTCTGCAGGTTTTCTGACGGTCTTCATCAGGTGCGTCAGGCTTCTCTAACGGTTCATTGTTCGACCATCACACTTCTATGACGCACAGGCTATTGACCGTTATATTCAAACAGATATGCAGATTTCATTGGTTTCTCTCTCCCGTGGGCGGGTGCATCATCCTCCTATTTCTAAGGTATTATTCAAGTCTTTTGCTTGTTTTACTACCTTAGTGGCGATCACGTTCTTTCCTTAGTGTTGGGCAGTGATTCTCTCTCATATCTCTTATTTCCTTTGCTTGTTCCACCCACGAGTGTGTTTTTATTTACTCTTTGCTCCACGCTCCGGCGTGTGTTTTTCTTTGCTTTCCTTAGTTTAGTTCGATTGAGATAGCATTGCCCATGCTAGAGCTTGTTCTGATTGCCTAGGTTCATGGTTCACATGTCCATAGGTTGATTGAGATCATTGTTTTTTTGCTTATCATATCATTCATCACCATCACAACCACATAAGAGGAGGAAAACAAATCAACAGATAATTTTTTGGTGATCACGTTGGGACACCAATGCCCATCACGTTTGTTTTAATGCTCTTTTGTAAGTTGGGTGTGTGCATATGCATGTTTAGGTGATATTTTGTCCATTCTTCCACTGTTTGGGGTGTTTTAAGGGCTCTGGTCGTGTGACGGCCCTGTAGTAGACCGTCAGAGAGTGTAACGGTCATTTGATAGACCGTTACATGTTCTGGCAAGTCCTGCGCGCATGCTCACGGGGCCTTGTTCGTCGTGGCATAACTTTTGATCCCGGAGTCCGATTGTGCTGATTTTTCTTTCGTTCGATAGCCCTTCATATTGTCTTTCCATCCATATATCATTTGTATCATTTGGTTAAAATTTGCATATTCTAATATTGTCCAACTTTTTGAGTTTTGTGCATAAGTTCTGCAGGCAGGCTCAAGGACAGGTTCACAGGTACATCTTTACTCAGTGATTTGACTACCTTCCCGGTGTCTGATTGCACTGATTTCTGTTCCATTGGATAGCCCTTTGTATTGTCTTTCCATACATTGCGTATTTGCATCATTTGGGTCTCATTTACTTACTTAAAAATTGTCATCATTTTAGTATTTTGTCCATAAAATCTGCATGTGGTCTGCGCACAGGTTCACGGGGGTAACTTTGCTCAGTGATTTGATTGACCTCCCGGGGTCAGATTGATCTGTTCTTGGGACCCTTGTGCAGACCTTTGTATTGTCTTTCCATCCATATACTATTTGTCTTATTTGGATCATGTTTGCATAGTTTAATCTAGTCTTGATTTTCTAGTTTTAAGCTAGAATTTGCATGCACTCCGGTGCACATAGGGCCATACATTGCATATCATAGTTGCATTTCCTACCTTGGTAAGTGATCCTCTCGCCTCCATATTCCTTGGGGTCGACTAGGTGATCTTATCCGGGACCTCCATAAGTCCCCGTGAGCCGTGGATTCCCACACGGACGCTGGGCCGGTTGGACCTTTTCCACCCCTTAGGCTTGCATTTGCATAAGTGTGAGGGAGTTAACCTTAGTCAACCAAAAGTTTGGACCTTGTTCCCATAGGATTTCTATCTTGAGTGAATTATCCTAATTCAAATCATTAAAAGGTCCATTAAAACCCCTAAAATATTTCCTATCATATCAACGTGTTTGACTTGGGTGCAAACTCTCACATTGCATTGTTTGTTTTATTTGGGCTTGTCCAAGCCCATTAGTGGTGTTTTATGTTGCATCCACATGTTTTGTCGTTGTTAGGCCCACTTAAGTCAGTCCATTTTATGGGTTCATTGTCCAGTCCATCGTCCCTTGGTCCATTGTCCATCGGTCTTTGCATTAGTGGGTCAGTCCCCTATTGTCCTCAAGCCCATTGAGCCCTTGCTTCCCCATTTGTATTGTCCTTGATATCCTTGTATTAAGTCTCCATTTGCCCTCATGGAGTATCATTCTAACCCCTTGTATCATTCTTCTTCCTATTCTTCTTGCCATTCTCGCGTGGAATCCTCTTCCCACGCGGGCCCATCTTCCTGTGGTCTCTCTGATCCCTCCGAGGAACAGGCTAATCTCATGGCCCATCTTTCAAGCCGTGTTTGCCAAATGGACCCGGCCCCGGCCCAACGTCTTATTGCATCTCATCTTCATGGGCCTCCTTCTCTTAATGGGCCATCTTCTGTTCGTGGGCCACTTTCTTCTCCTTCATATGCTACTGGCCCGATTTCTAATGGGACTCATTCTTCTTCTCCTTATGCTGCCAGCCCAATGGGTCCTTATGCTCATGCTTCTTTCAGGCCCACATATCCTTCCATTCCCGGAATGGGCCCTTCTTCTCTCAGCCCGGATCCTCTTATCCGGCCTAATACCATGCTCCTGGTCAGAATTCACATCCTCTTGCTCAAGCTGGCCCATATCCTTCTCGATCTCTCCCTGCCCAGGAGATGATTACTCAAACCCAACGCCAGCTTGATGAGCTTCAATGTCGGATTGATCCTAAGTCCTCCTTAAGTATTCATTACATTTCAAGGTCTTCGGCTTCCGCCATCTTCACAAATTCCCGCATATCGCCGTTATGGTGGAGTTGGTGACCTGTATGTGCACTTAAAGGAGTTTCTTTATGAGTCAGCCCAGTTTCGGCATGACCAATGCTTGATGGCTTACTTGTTCGGTCTGTCAGTGGAAGGCCCGGCTCGAGATTGGTTCTTTTCGTTGCCACAAGAGAAGATTGTAAATTTTCAAGCAGTTCAAGAGAAATTTCTTCAGCAGTTTCAAGACCAGGTTAGGCCCAAGTATTCTATCACGGATCTGGCCCATGAGAAGATGAAGCCCGAAGAGGATTTCTGCACCTTTGCCGACCGCTGGCGTCGCCTTACCGTGCAAGTCTCGAGACACATTCCGGAGGGAGAGCAAATCAAGATGAAAATTTCTAATGCAACGCCCGAATATCGGTTCATCTTAGCCCTCAACAACATTACCTCCTGGCAACAACTTTATAGCCGAGCCCGCTTCATTCGCCAACAAATCCAAGATTCCCTTGACCCCGAGTCTCCACATCCACCTCCACATATCGACCTTCACCCTCCACGTGCCAACCCTACGCTCCCATGAGTCAGCCTTCCGCCGCATATCCCTCCTCGAGCCAACCTCTCGCCTCTACATACTCATACACCTCCGCATATCAACCTTCCATGAGTCAGCCTCCTGTGTCCACATACCCGTCTCCGTCTCCCCTTTCAGTCAAGGGAACACCACATCCTGAGCAGGTGGATGCCGTCTACATACCACATCACCCCGTTCCACACATGCCATCACCAAAGCCCTCCACCACTAGCCACACACTCTTGCCTACGCAACCTCCACTTCCGTCTCCACAACCTTCTCCACCATTACATATCCCTCGTCATCCACCTTGCCCGAAGCAGGCTCCTCGCCTTCCATTGCCAGAGTGTTTCACCGATATATTTTGGGCTTTGATGGCCACTCACGCGTTGCCGCTCTCTCCGGCTGTGCCTTGCTGACCCGCGGTCGGGGATATGCTCTAGTTCTGTTATTTCCACCGCCAGCAGGGGCATTTGGTTGAGGATTGCCCCGAGTTCTGGGATTATGTTTATGATCTGGAAGCTAAGAAAAGGATTGATTGGGCCGCTATTCACAAAGTCATTTTACATCTCCGCAGCCAACAACAGCAGCAAGAAGTGCCACCCGGGCAGCCGTCTCCGTTACTTCAAGGCCAGGGGCACCCCTGTGATTCCTCATCTAGTGCTGCACTCGCTCCGTCACCTACTCCGTTACCTCTGCCATCTCCTACCCCGGCTCCATCGTCGCCACAAACCCAACCCTCTGCTCATGCTAGTGCCTCCCCTTCTTCTCCCACCGCCACTACCACCGCTTCCATTCCCAACACCACTTGGCGCGTTGTGTCGACACGTCGATGGTGGACACCACAACCTCCCTCTTCACCCTCTCCACCTCCATGTCCACTACCCCCATCGCCTTCATCACTATCCTCACCATCTCCATTGCCATCACCATCATCTCCGTCTCCACCACCAGTGCTTCCATCACCACCTCCATCTCCACCCTTGCCTCCATCTCCGCCATCACCTTTGCCCGAGCCTGAGCAAGCCACACATTTTCCTTTACCTTTACCCTTAGCCATGCTTTCACCTTCGCCTTTGTCGCCACCCGAGCCTATCATCGCCACATCGCCTTCGCCTTTACTTTCCATCACCACTCCCGTTGGAGCCTCCATGCCTTCCAAACCATCGCCTAAGCCACCCAAATATATTCCCTCTACTTCTCCATCCACTTCCACCCCACGGAGTGGGTGTGCATTACCTCCAATGCCTCTTGGGTCAGGTCCCCATGATGATGATGAGCCAATCCAGGTTTCAATCGTGCATTTCAAGATCCAGGATGTTATTTCCCGCATGCCGATCCGAGTCCTAGCCCTTGGCTGTTTTGGGGATGATGAGCCTACATATTCAAAGACGGTTGCTAAGAAGAGTTCCCTCACACTAGTGCCAGTTTCTTCTCGAGTGAGGCCGGTGGCAATCTCATTGCTCACCGGAGGATTCACCATTAATATTGTTATTACTCCTCGCTCGATTGCTGTTCAGTTCACTGGCCAAGAAGGGTTCTCTACTCATATTGTGTTAACCCATGCGGCTGCCAAGAGCCTGATGGATTCCAAATTCAAGGGGCAATTGGCCATATCTTCTGCATTTTCTAAGAACATTTTGCACATCTTATGCAATCTTCCTCGGTTTATTGGTGAATCGGCCACGTCAACGCCGCGCATTACTCTCCCTCAGTATTGTCCTGCTCTTCTGGTAAGGGAGTTATGCTTCATGCCCGATTGCCGAGTGAAGATGCCGAATCTTATGCTGCTAATACCGAGTGATGAAACTCCACAGTTTTCTGATGTTCATCCGAGGGAGTCATCTATCCGAGAATGTCCGCCTATGGTTAGCACTGGGTGTCTAGGGGCAACCGCCCCGATGAAGCTACATATTCATGACCGGGCTAGGTCGTCTGCCAGATGGGCCCGTTATTTGAGGAGACATTGCATATCAAGAAGGTCGAAGGTCCGGGTCAGCATCAGGCATACCCGTGTTCAAGAGATTTCTCCTAAGAAGAAGAAGCGGGCGTAAGTTTAAGGGCCGTCGATTGTGCACTAAGGGGTCCACTTCTTCCTCTTCCTTTCGTCCATCCTTTATATTACTCAGCTCCCACCCTTGGGTGGTGTACCTCCCTTCTTCCAATCCCACATCTATGATCTTCTCCTCTCTTTTCAGATATGTAAACCCCCATTCTTCTTTCCCCACTCATCCACAGTCTCCGGATCCTCCGTTCACTCATGATTTTAGGCCTCAGCCTATGTCATCCTTTCATCCCATTTTCAGGACTTCTTCTGATCCTTCCCTTCCGGTATCCCGGGCTCTGCTTCTGATCTTTCCCCGACCCTTTCGGGTGACCATCAGTCTTTTTCCCCGACCGTGTCGGGTGTCAATCATTTTCTTTCCCCGACCTTGTCGGGTGATTCTAATTCCTTTTCTCCGACCATGTCGGATGATTTTCCCTTTCACCCTCCTATTTACTCCTCCTCACCTTTTCAGGGTCATTGCCATTTTTCATGCTATTTTTGAGGATTTAGTCCGCCTTGATCTCAGTTAATCTGGTTTATTATGTATCTGGTTCCTTGTTATTAGGGCCTCAGTGCCTTGACGAGGGAGTTCTAGCCCTCGTCTCTCTTTCCTTTTTATCCCTTCTTCGTCCAGTATGATGTCTGCCACTCCTCTATGTCGAGAAATCTTTCAATCCTTTGCTCTCCTTTCATCCTTTATCCTGGCAAGCAAGGAATACAAAGCTACTCGCGCTCCTCGAAGCTCGATGATCGAGATCACTTCAGGATGCCGGTTTCCACGCCATGGATTTACAAAGGTATCTTTATTTTAAGCAAAGAAACATGCTTTCATTTCCATTATTTCTATTGTTTCTGCACATGGTTATAATGTTATTCCTCAACATGGTTAAGTGGCTTTTAGAAATTTGCTTAGTTCATTTAGAATGAGTTCGCTTCTACAGCATCCTTAGGCCGGTGATAGCTCCGCGCTGGGAGTCTAGTTCTTTCCCCGATCGTTGAGGGTGACCTTTAAGCATGGGTTTTTCACACACTTCACGGGGAGCCATAGCCGATCCCTCTGAGCAACACCGTTGCTGCTTTGGCCATACTTTGGGTAAGCATAAAGGTCATTTTCTCTTCTCTGCTTGGCCAAGTGCAGGGGCAAGAGATTGATGGATAAGATGACCAACCTAGGCACTCCCTAATACGAGAGAGGTCTCAAATAGGGGTAGTCTTGACCCTCAAAAATGAGCTTTCATGCTATATCTAGCCAATATGGGCTATCAAAATAAGAATGAATAAATATGCAAAATTATGAATCAAAGGCATGACAAGAGTGGCAGTAAAGTTCCCCGCGGGACGTCATGAGCCCGGTCGCATGCGTGCCTAGTAAATATGGGTCTCAAAATCAAAGACACAAAGCCCCGACGTGACAGACCTACTCTTTGAGGGGTAGTGCTCTGGAAGGAAGTCGAATCTTGATATCTCCCATCCTGCATAAAGCTTGTCTCTAATTTTTCTTCTATTTCTCCCTCTTAGGCTGGGTTGTATCCCGGGTATGGCCTTAGTAGGGACACCGTTCTTTAGAGGCAGTTGGTTGTGGTAAGTCACCCTCACATGTATGCCTTGCTCAAGGGAAGTCTTTAATGAGAGGGGAGGGACGGCGATCCCTGGCCAGTAGTTCGAGCCTATCTTTGGGTGCTGTGGATTGATATTTTAAAAAATCTAAAAAATGAGATATTGTCAAAACTCTAAAAAATGAGATATTGTCAAAAAAAATGAGATATTGTCAAAAATCTAAAAAATGAGATATTGTCAAAAATCAAAAAAATGAAATATTGTTAAAAAAATCAAAGATTTTAAAATCTAAAAAAATCAAGAAAAATAAAAAATCTAAAAATATTTATCTTTGTATCAATTTGTTTTGAGAACAGATACATAATCTGTTTGCTAAGTGTGCAGGTTGCAGGTACTCAAGCTTTCCTTGCTCCATATTTTGTGCTCTGTCTCCTATCCACATCTTCTAATCTGTGCTCTTCTTCAATCATATCTCTCGATCTATTCTGAAGCTTGTATCCTTCTCAACTTTTGTTTACAATGATTATATCTATGAGAGGGCTTTTACCTCACGATTATGAACCTGGCGGTTCTGCTTCATTCTGATCTTGGGTTTTGATTGAAGGGCGTATTTGTTTATGTCCCTTGTCCCGCCGTGTCCTTGTCTCGCCGTGCCTATGTCCCATCGTGTTGTCTTACACATGTTATTTTATTCTTCACCACGTGTTGTTAGTTGTCTTGCATATGTTGTTAGTCGTCCTTCTATATCTCGTGTGTTGTCCCAACCGTGTGGTCATCCCTCATATTCTTGTCCCAACCATGTGTTGTCTCACTGCATTGTTGTCTTGTCTCCCACGTTCACTTTACATACGTGTGATTTGTTCATGCCATTGCATATGTGCTTGTTCGTCTTGTTGTGCTTGTTCCATTCATTTTATCGTTATGTTTTGTTGTGTTGTCGGTCATTCAGTTGAGCGTTATCTTATCGTCGTTATGTTCATGCTTGTTTATCATGGTTATTCATGTTGTTGTTGTCTTATTTGAAAATCCATAAAAATTAAAAAATCAGAGAATATAAAAAAATTCAAAAAAAAAGATGCTGCTTCGCTTTGCAGGTAAGTCAGGTATGGCTCCCTATCCCTTATCATTGTTGCATTACTATATGGTATCTACATTATTATAAACTCTCAAGGACCGGCTGGTTGGCTATGTGTTCTGGGATCTAATGTTCCCATTTAACAAAAACGATGATGATCTATGAACATACGGTTAATCGTTGAATAGACCGCTCGGTTGAGTCGGGTGGCGGACGATGGACTCTTTCTCGCACGCCGTGGTTGCAAGAAGACTCTTGACCCCGTCCTGGCTCAGTATAGCAATATTATCCTTGAGTATTTTCTATTTTTTCTTTCTTTGCATTCGTTTTGATGATTTATTTATTTTAGCCCAGCATGCATCATGTCATTTTGAGCATTCATGTATCGTGATCCGTTCAAGATTTCTCCTCAGCAATGGTTAATTGCACTTAAGCTCTCTTGGATAAGAGAATCACATTCCACTCTGAATTTGAATGATTTCTCTGATCTTGCCGCTCGATCTGGTTGGCCAGCGTGATTCCTGTCTGGATTATATCTCAGCTTTATCTCTCCTTTTCCAGGTCTTATGCTGTGTTCCTTCCGACCCACTCATTGTCCGTAGATTATGTCCCCGATAAGGCTAGTCGTGTTTCCTTTCCTCCCTTAGTTAGTTCTCCAGACATGTCTCATCCTTGTCATCATTCTAGGTGGTTAGTTTGGCGTTTTCGGGAGAATTCCTGTCGCTTGTTGGTCATGACGGGTGTCTTTTTGCTTGATGCCCGCTTATCAGTTCTCTCCGTTTCATCTCTGCTTCATCTCCATTTCACGTCGCTATCACTTTCGCTCCATCTCCTTTCCATTTCGCCTCTGCGCCGCTTTCGCTTGTTCCCTTGCAAAGCGGACATCAAGGAGGGGCATCTGTTGACACCCGTTTTAGCCCACGAGTTAAGTTACTTCTCTTATTCATCATTTTGATGTCCCGAATTACCCAGTATTTTGGGAACTTCCTTGGATGGATTTCGAGCCCATTTTTTACCATTTCATATCCTTTGAGTCTTGGAGATCATGATTTCCTAAAGTCCTGGAGCTTATCTTATCAAATTCTGACTTCCAAGTCAACTTACGGCCCATTTAGGTCGGCTTCCTTCAAGCATTCAGCTCTCTCTCACTGCATATTCTAAAAGTGGTTCTTTTTCACCCTCTTCCAATCCTCTATTCAAAAAGTTGTCTTCATCAAAGTTGTTTCTCTTTTAATGATCTAAAATTGCTTCTTCTACGCCGTCCGCTAGTTCTGCCCCGATTGTGAGCTATTTGCATTTTTCTGGCGTGCTGTGCTGTTCACCTATTTTCCAGAATTTTCCTCTATGTTCTAACCCCATTTTCTCCCTCTTCCAATCTTTTTCTCAAATTTCTTTCTTCATGAAAGTTGTTCCTCTCTCAGTTATATACAATTTCTTCTTCTACCACTTTCACTAGTTCTGCCCCGTTTGAGAGATACGTTTCAATTTCTAAAGTCATGCGCAGTCTTCCCAGAATTTTTCCTCCATCAGTGTGACGGCCCTACATAGGTGCGTTAGAGCAGTGTGACGGTCCTACGATAGACCGTCACACCGAAACATGCCCGAAATGACCCTGTTCAACCCCTAGAGCGTGGCGATCCTACCCTAGACCGTTAGAGCCATGTGACGGTCTAGTATAGGTGCGTTACACCGAAACTTATCCGAAATCATCCCGTTCGACCCCCAGAGTGTGACGGACCTACCCTAGGCCGTTACATAACTCTGACGGTCCTACGATAGACCGTTACACATAATTGAGAGTCCAATTTATGCTGGACTCTGCCCCGAAAACTGCACGGCGAGCCTATCTTACAGAGCCCATAACTTCTTCAATTCTTATCCAAATTGATCCCCGTTTTTTCCTACTTCTAGCCCTTTATATTATCTTGAATTTGGTTCATAGAAATCAAATTTTCATTGGCTATATCTCTCAGGATCTGGGTCGTAAGATTTGGATTTAAGCATCCTGGTTCAACTAAAACTCTGCAGATAAGGCTCCGTGGCTACCTTCCAAGAGCCATATCTTCTAGAATCCTCCTCTGAATTGATCCCGTTTGTTCCTATCTCTTGTCCTTAGTATTATCTCGAGTTTGATCTAGAGAACTTGATTTATCTTAGACTCTATCTCCGAGAATCGTGATAAGAAGATGGGGATTTCACCACTTTTCTATAAAAACTGCCCAGCTCGCAGTTGCAAAGGGGGGCTCTTTTCGACGTGGGGCGAAGCCATGCTGCACTGCCAACTCACAACTTCGACCTTAACTTGAAGAGGGAAGTATTGACTTTCCATTGCATCCTTCTGGGCTTGATTTCATGGTCTATACTCTTAGTTCTAGTCCTCTCAAAATCACAAATCATCACAGTTTTCTACACTTTCTGCTGCACATGCATTTTTTCCCATTTTGCATCAACGATTTCTCTCTATTCTCTCAATCAAATTTCATGATTTCAAATCCTATGCATGCACAACACACACACCTATCTCTTCCACCCTTCCACAGGGGTTAAAAACCTCCCCCCGAGCGTTCTCCCTTAATTTCTACTCCTATTTTGTCACTGCGGGATTGATGCTACACATGCATGTTCTAATGGGTTTTTTGCCTTTGTGTTTTGATCTTTATTTTGCAGGAGAGCATGAATACAATGTGAGGCCCTCTTTCTCTAGCCGGCTAGAGGGAGAGGAGGTTTGAATCCACAAAGTTCCCCGCACCTCGTTTGTCAAGCGCGATCAAGTTTTCTTTCCAAGGTATACGGCGGCGTTCTTTACACTTCTTCATCCTTTGGCGTTGGAACCTTGGTGGCGATCACGGTTAGTATTTCTCATCTTTTCATCCCCCTTGTCTTTGATTCACATGTTTATGCATGTATGTATTTAAAGGGGGCGGGATAGGAATCTAATTAAAATAAATCAACAGTTTTTTGGCGATCACGGTGGGACAACTTGTGCCAATCGTGCTTTTGATCTCTGTTAAACCTGCCATCATTTCCTTGTTTGGTTTCCCCCGGATTTCCCTTTTATTTTCCTACTGTTTCTAGTTCTGGCTCCTCTTACTGTCTCCTGCCCCTGCGTTATACTGCTCCTGACGGTCTGGTCTTCGACCGTCACCTACTTCTGACGCAAGTCCCCTAGACCGTTACACACTCCAGATAGGTACGCATCCCGAGGTGCATCTTAGTTTGCAGTTTCTGCTGTGATATTTTGGCTTGGGTGATATCTGGTCTCCTCCCTCATTATTATACTTATTCATATTCATTGTGTGCATACTTGTTTGCTAGATTCTAGGCTAGAATTTGCATGCACTCCGGTGCGCATAGGTTCATGCATATTTTCATACATTAGATTGCATTTTCCTACCTTGGTGTGCGGATCTCTCGTCTCCATATTCCTTGGGGCCGACTAGGAAATCACACCAGGGACCTCCAAAAGTCCCCGCGAGCCATGGATTCCCACACGGACGCCGGGCCGGTTGTACCTTTCCACCCCGTGTCTAGGATTGCGTAAGTGAAGGAGTGGTTACATTTAGAGTCAAACCAAGCCTTACACCCTCTCCTATCAGGAACCTATTGTTGAGAGCACATCCTAATCAATCTACTAAAGTTTCAAAGGAGAAATCATAAGAATCTTAAGGCATCATCCTATGCAACTGGGTTGACTTGAAGTGTCTTCATTACTTTTTCACTTATATCTTTGCTAGAAGTCCTAAGTTTGGTTGCTCATTGTGTGATTGTTTGTTGTCTTGTGTGCATCTTGTTAAGGTTGTCCGTTGCATGTGGAGTCATCTCCATCCATTAGGAGCATCATCACCCGGGGGCGAGTCCCTCTCCTCATCCTATTTCAACCCACACTTCGAATCTACCATGGCTTCCTTCGATCTTCCTCAGTCCCAAGAAGAGTCTCTCCCTCAAGGGCTTCAAGAGGATCCCTCTAGAGTTGTCTCATTCCAGCCTCGCGAGGGGCCCGTTCTTCCTTCATCTTCCGTCCCCATGGAGAGTGCTCCGTCACCTCAAAATCCTCCTCTCCCTTCCGCCAATTCTATCCTTCAGATGATGGCCCAATTAGACCCGGCCCAGCTTCAGGCGGTCTATCAAGCTATGCAGGGGTCCAACACCCCGCCTTCTCCGATTGTCTTTGGTCATTCCAATCCGTCGTCGCTCAACCTAGACCCGACGGACCAGTTGTGCAGCCCATTGATCTCACCCCGGTCCAACCTAGGACCCTCTGCTTCTCCAATCTTGAAATGGGCCAGTCTTCTAGTTCGGTCCAGCAGTTCCTTGATAAGCGCAATACCTTCGTTCCTCCTTTCCCATCGGATCATCACACCTCAGGCCCAGCTGTGCCGCAAGTTCTTGTTGGTCCAAATGATTTTATGCGCCCTCAGCAAGGGGCAGCCCAGGTCCAATCTAATATGGGTCATCTTCGATCCAGCATCCTTCTTATGGGCCCTCTCCTCCATCTGTTTACCCTTCCGTTCCTCAAAATCCATCTTTTACTGTCCCTGCTCCCTCCCGAGAGCAGGAGTTGCTTGATAAGTGGGCCGCCATGCAACACCAGCTCGACTTCCTTCAAAAGCGGGTTGGCCCTCAATCTTTGGCAGACGTTCCAGTCCCGAGTTTTCAGAACATCCGGTTCCCTCCACAGTCTGAGCTCCCCAATTATAGAAAGTATGATGGGAACAGCAATCCTTTTGTTCATGTGAGGGACTTCTAATATGAGTCGGCTCAATTTAAGTATGATGACCACCTCATGGCGTATCTATTCCGCCGATCACTAGATGGTGTTGCGCTGGAATGGTTCTATTCTTTGCCATTAGAAGATGCCGAGAGTTTTAAGATAGTGAAAGAGAAGTTTATTCAGAGGTTCCAAGATAGAGTCAGCCCGGAGTATTCATTCACATATCTGGTGGCCGAAAAGATGAAGCCATATGAGGAATTTGCCACCTATGCTGACCGATGGAGACAGATGGCCGCTAGGGTGCCCGGCCACATTCGGAGGAAGAGAAGGTCAAATTATTGATTTGAAATGCCACTCCGACCTTCCGCAATGTTCTGGCCATGAATGGCATAGCCAACATGCATCAACTTTACAGCCGAGCGCGCTTTATTCAAACTCAGTTCAAGGATTCCCCCATACACTCGCTCTTTGAAAACCAAAAGCCCAAGTATCATAAGAAGCCTCAAGGGCCTGTTACCGAGGGGATCCAGACGAACGAGCAAGTTCAAGCCGTTGCTTTTCCATTCCAAGCCGCACCCTTCTGCTTCCCACAAAATCCCCGCACTCCACAGAACCCCGCTCCTCAAAACTTCCAAGCCACTCCACAAAATCCTCTGCCCGCCTTCACCATTCCACAAAATACCTTTGCCGCACCACAGCAACCACCACAACCTCCGCAATACCACAACATCCCTCCACCCAACGGCTATAGAAACAACAATAACAAGCGCCCGGCTCCTAAAAGGGCATAGTACCCACCCTTGCCAGAAACCCTCACAGATATCTTCTCGGCTCTCATGTCAATCAATGCTAAACAACTTCCTCCGGAACGGCCCAACTGGAACCCGGCCGTTGATCAGACCAAGTATTGCATGTTCCATAGGCAGCCAGGCCACACCATCGAAGGATGTTTTCAGTTCAGGGACCTGGTATATGACCTTCATGAAGGACAGAGAATCGATTGGGCTGAGATGCACAAGGCCATTGTTGAAATTAAGGAGAAGAGAAGGCAGCCGCCGAGGCAGCAAGTGCAGCAGCAACAAGCACCGTAGCCGCAGCAGCAGCCACAGCAGCAACAGCAGCCGGTTCAGGACTTGGGGATCCACCAGAACCCGATGCCGAACCACCTTCCCGCTCCACAGCCTCAGCCGCAGGCACCGGCTCAGGTGAACGCAGTCCAACCCCCGGTCCCCAATGCCGGGTGGTCTTTTGATGATGACGGCACCACGCCGCAAGTAATGGCCCTCCACCATAACTACCACAATCCCCCTACCCCCTCTATCGTTTTACCTATACACCCAACATCTTCCCCACTTGTCCGCCCATTCGCCTTCGCTCCAGTAAATGCGCCGTCACCCGCGTCTCTGCCACCCACAATTCCATCACACCCGCCACCAGTTACCCCCGCTACCATCATTACGCCATCACCCAACCCTTCGCTCATCACTATGCCTCCACTAGTCCGTCCTCCCTCTACACTAGCACCCATCATCACCACCCCACCTTCCACTAATCCCTCACTCATCATCCATCCATCACCGCTTATTACCTCCACTAACACCACTTCCCACCAGATCCTTTCCCCCACACCACCTATTCCACTCATCCACGCCACCGGGCCAATTATACCGTCTCCTGATGCCGTGCCGGCACAAAACCTCACCCTACGGAGCAGGGGATTGTTCCACCGAAATTATCCCACTACTTCTAATCCCCAGTCTTCCCAGCCGGCTGCCGAGCAGGAGGAAGCCGAACCTCTACCAGGTACCCAGTACAACCTGCTGCATCATTTGGACAGGGTGCCCGCTAAGATATCAGTCCTGGAGCTTATCAAGAGATCCACCCTTCAACAGGATGCTCTCAGAAATTTCTTGCAAAAGGTGATGGTCAGTGAGGACATGGCAGTCGACAGTCTACCAACAGCACTGGCAATAATTTCCAAAGGGCCGGCAATCACATTTTCTGAAACCGAGCTAGCTCCTCTAGAAGCTCGGCAAATGCCGCTTTGCATTTCAATCACCTTGAACAAAGTCAATATTGACGCAGCACTGGTAGATACAGGGGCATCTATTAATGTGTGCCCGCTTAGTACCCTCCGAGCTTGCAACATATCTGAAGAACTACTACGGCCTACCCCCACCACCATAGCTGCATATGATAATTCAAGAAGAGCATGTCACGGGGTGGTCACCATTCAAGCAGAACTTGGACCTCTTACTATGCCCGTGGAGTTCTATGTGCTGGACATTGACCCTATGTTCAAGGCTATCTTGGGTCGTCCATGGATTGACACCCTCAGCGCCGTACCCTCCACTGCACATCAATGCATTAAATCCCTTTCCAAGGGAGGGTCGTCAAGGTAAAGAGCTTATCCACAGTCCAATCTATGAAGGCTATTTCAGAAAAGGTCCTTCCCACCTTGTGGCCAAGCAGCCGGTCAGTTATCTCAGTGCTAGATCTAGACTTCCCTTGGGCTTATGCACCCCGCAAGCCCGTCACTGCTACGGTTAATATCAAGATGAAGCCCCAGATCTGAGATTCCAAGGGCTGGGACATTATACTGAAGCTAGGCTACCAGCCGGGGAGAGGCCTCGGTGCTCAATTGCAGGTAAGGACCAAGCCCATCCCCAAGGGAAGAAAATTGAACAGGAGAGGTCTGGGCTATCGAGAGACCGCATTATCTATGATGGGTGATTCTGGGCCACTCACCTGGGACTACCGTCAGCATTTTGTCAGAGGGCCTCTCCAGCCAGGCACATTAAGCCCACAGCCAGTTCTGCCAGAAAGAAAAGATTCAGTTTGTCCAGTTGCCGATCCGCCCCTACCACCAAGGGGGCCAGTTGATGATATGATTGACTATGGTAAGGCCCTTCAGGGGCTATTTCATGAAGAAGACTGCCAGAAGCATCAAGAGGTTCGGCTCGTCCAGTGGAGGCCGAAGAAGCAGCCAGTCAATGATCCACGGGAAGAGGGGAACTCGTCGATTGTCCTTTCTTGGTCTCCCTCCCGCCTTCAATCTCTTTTTCAGCAATGGGAACTCATATCCCATCCTCCCCTGATCATGATCAATCCCTATTTCTATGATCCATTTGAAATCATGTTCATTCCTTGCGCCTGTGGGCGTTGTCCTCCTATCAATCTGATCGATCTATTTACTCCTCCGTCCTCTACCACTCCGCTTCACGAGATGTGGTTTCGGTCTTCCGATCCATTGTTCGATTGCATCTTCCCAGAATTGTTCCCCATGCAACTCCCGCCTCCTCCATCATGTTGTGTGGTCTCCACTAATCTCTAAAAAAAAACGTCAAATTTGAAACGGAGATTTCAGTGGAAGATTATGCTACCTTGTCTCCATCCTCCTCCCAGGGGCATGAGTCCCCTGCTCCTTCCCTTCCACTAGATTTTCTTTTCCCCATGTTAGGATTAGGGTCGGTCGAGTCTAGGGAAATAGAGTTAGTTAGGTTTAGAGAAGTAGGGTCTTGTTCTAGCTCGTCCAACCCTTCCTCCCCTGAGCCGCGCCCGCCTGCGCGTCCTTCAAAATCCGTTCCTGATAGATTCCTGCAAGATCTAGCTCAGTGATGTCATGCTCTTTTGAAGTGTACGGAATTTGTTGCCACGACAATCATGATTGAAGGTGAAGAGGAAATAGAAGGGGTGTGGAGCGATGATGGACTCGGTGTCTATGAAATCCTGGATGAAAAAGACCCGATTGAGGATAAGGACGGCAACGTAGACGACACTGCCGATTTGTATGCGCAGGGATTAAAGAGATTCGACGAGCCATCATCGGCAGTGGATGAACCTATGAAGGAAATAAATTTGGGAACCGAAGAAGACCCAAGGCTCATCACTATTGCCGCTAACCTCCCTCCGCAAGTAGAAGAGGATTTGATCAAGGTTCTGAGAGAGTATAGCGATTCTTTCGCCTGGTCTTATGAGGACATGCCAGGTCTTGACCCCTCCTTAGTGGAACATCGACTCGTGCTTAAACTAGGGGCAACACCTGTGAAACAACGGTCAAGAAGATTTCACCCCCACATGGCCTTGAGGATTAAGGAAGAAGTCGACAAGTTGTACAAGGTCAGATTCATTAGAGTGGTTCTATATCCTTAGTGGGTGGCGAACATAGTCCCTGTTATCAAGAAGGATGGGAAGGTGCGTATCTGCATCGATTTCAGGGATCTCAATAAAGCATGCTCCAAAGATGATTTCCCGCTGCCTCACATCGACGTCCTGGTTGATAACACTGCCGGATACGAAGCTTTGTCATTCATGGATGGTTACTCAAGCTATAACCAGATCCGTCTCGCTCCGGAAGATCAAGAGAAAACCTCCTTCACCACGCCCTGGGGCACGTACTGTTATGTGTTCAGTCTGAAGAACGCGGGTGCCACCTACCAAAGGGCGATGATGGCTATTTTCCACGACATGATGCATATCTATATGGAAGCATACGTGGATGACATTCTGGTGAAGTCAAGGACTAAAGAAGAACACCCCTCTATTCTGACTAAGGTACTGCAAAGAGCCAGGGAGTACAAGCTTAAAATGAATCCAAAGAAGTGTGTATTTGGAGTCTCTTCAGGGAAGCTATTAGGCTTTATAGTAAGCAAACGGGGGATCCAGATTGATCCTAACAAAGCAAAGGCCGTCATGGACATGCCTCCGCCGAGGAACATTACGGAACTTTGAGGATTGATTGGCAGATTGCAATTCATCAGAAGATTCATATCCCAACATTCTCAAAGGTGCCGTCCGTTTTACGAATTGCTAAAGGCAGGGGTCAAATTTGAATGGAATCAAGACTGTCAGAAGGCCTATGAGGACCTAAAGGAATATCTATCCAATCCCCCGATTTTGCAACCTCCTGTCCCTGGGAAACCCCTAATCCTATACATATCGGTCATTGAGGACTCCCTAGGGGCGGTCTTAGCACAAGTAGATGACGAAGGGAAAGAGCGGGCTGCTTATTACCTCTCTCGGTTGTTTAACCTAGCTGAGGCCAAATACACCGCTATGGAGAAGACTTGTGCCGCCTTAGTGTGGGTAGCTCAGAAGCTTAAACATTACTTCCTTGCCCACCCAGTTAGGTTGATCTCTAGAATGGACCCGATCCGCTATCTCTTAGAAAAGCTTGTCCTTTCTAGTAGGTCAGCTCGCTGGCAGAGCTTCCTCTCTCAATTCAATATCACGTTTGTCGTTCAGAAGGCGGTCAAAGGGTACGCCATCGCTGAGCATCTTGCCCATCTCCCCATTCATCACACCGACTCTATTCAGGATGATTTCCCTGATAATCATCTCTCTGCTATCTCTCATCATCCCTTTTGGTCTCTGCACTTCGATGATGCACTCAATTCTCAAGGCCGAGGGATAGGCGCTGTTCTGCTCACCCCAGAGGAATTGACGATTCCCTTTGCTTATCAACTTCGATTTCCTACTACCAATAATATCGCTGAGTATGAGGCTCTCCTAGCCGGATTGAAGCACGCGCTATTTGAATATCATAGGAGACTCTCAGCTCATCCTGTGGCAAGTTCTGTCCACTTACCGCACTCGTTACCCCAAGCTCAAGCCTTATCATGATTTGGTCACGCTCCTTGCTAGACAGTTTCGTAAGCTGATCTATATCCATACTCCTAGGTCTCAGAACATCCTAGCTGATGCTTTAGCTTCGCTCGCTTCCTCTCTATCTTTCCCTCTCAGTCGGAGCACTGAGACTATCGTCGTTCAGAGATTGGACGCACCCTCTCCTCAGGATCCTTGGTACATCAACCTTAGGAAAGCTGTAGAGGCGAGGGCTGAGAAGGAAGACCTCAAGGAAGTATCTTTGATGGAGCTAGAAGAGATTCTGGACGAAGAGGAATTACCTTGGTATCATGAGATTGAGTTGTTTTGCAAGGACGGATCGTTCCCAGAAGGGGCAAATGCCGAGCAGCGCAAGTCAATAAGGAGAGCCGCCTCAAGGTATACCATCGTTGCAGGAGAACTATACAGGCGCGCTACTAATGGAATGCTCATGAGATGCTTAGATGATGAGGAAGCTTGGAAGGTGGCTGAAGCAACCCATTCTAGTGAGTGTGGAGGTCATATCAATGGCCAGGCTCTAGCGAAGAAGATCCTTAGGCAGGGCTACTATTGGCCCACTTTAGAGGAAGATTGCTCCCTCTACGTCCGGAGGTGTCTTAAGTGCCAACTCCACACTGATAAAATCCATGCTCCAGCTTCATCTCTCCATCCTCTTTCCGCTCCTTGGCCGTTCTCTATGTGGGCTTTCGACGTTGTCGGCTCGCTCGGTGATCCTAACTCTCAGATCAAGCAGAAATCCTTTATCCTTACCGCCACTGAGTACTTCACCAAATGGGCCGAAGCGGAGGCGTATGCAGAGATTAAAGCTTCAACGGTGTGCCGCTTTATCATGAAGAATATCATCTCACGATTCAGAATGCCAAGCAGCATCATCACCGACAACGGACCCCAGTTCGTCTCTCAAGAGCTTAAGGACCTATGTAAGAAGTTTAATATTGCACTGCATCATTCATCTCCATATTATCCTCAAGGCAACGGTCAAACCGAGGCCACTAACAAAACCCTTCTTAAAATCATAAAGAAAACATGTGAATCTCATAAATTTTTCGATTGGCCAGAAAGATTAGTGGAAGCTCTATGGGCTTACCGTACCTCCGTCCGTACTCCTACGGGATAAACTCCCTACGCTCTTACCTATGGGATGGAGGCGGTGCTCCCATATGAGATCTTGATTCCTTCCCTTAGAGTGCAGCTCGATAAGGAACTTAATCTCGATGAACGTCGAGAGGCGTTGCTCATCCAGCTGGAACTCTTGGATGAGAAGACGATGAATGCGGCCGATCACGTATCTGTTTATCAAAAGAGAGTTTCGCGTTATTTTCAAAAGAAGGTGATTGAACGTAAATTTCAAAAAGGTGATATGGTTTTGAAACATAAATTCATTCGGTCTACAGGTCCTAGGTCTAAATTGCAACCTAACTGGGAAGGGCCGTTCGTTGTAAAAGAGGCTTATCCAGGGAATGCTTATCGTTTTGTGAATGCGGAAGGTGAGGAGCTCTCTCACACGTGGAATGGGTTGTATCTTAAGCGTTTCTTTCCTTAGAGTCTAATCAGTGCCACCCTGGCAGCGAGGTGTTCTTCCTTTCACCGTGAAGGGAGTCCCGAGTACGGCACTCACACACTACACGACATCCCTGGTCAGGTTTCCTACTTTGTAGGCACCATTTCTCTTCGGCCATTCTTTGGGGGAAAGTCGAAGTCCATGTCCGTTTCTTTCCTCGGCTGAATCCAGGGGCAAGAAGTGAATAAGGAGGCGATGACCAATCTAGGCACCCTGACGAGAGGAGGTCTCAAATAGGGGCAGTCCGTTATGACCTGATGCCACAAGCAAAGAAATATACAAGAAAAGAAGAAAGCCAAAGGAGCGATCTTTGTGACAAAAGCAAAAGCATTATCTCAAAAGTCTACCCACCAAAAATTCAAAAACTCCGAAAAAAGAAGGAAAGCTAGGCATGACAAGAGTGGCAGTACAATTCCCCGCGGGACGTCATGAGCCCGGTCGCATGCGTGCCTAGAGTGGACTAAGGTTCGATGACGGACACAAAGCCCCGGCGCAACAGACCGAATCTCTAATGGGTTGTCTGGAGAGGAACTCAAGTCCTAAAAAAACTTCTATGTCTGGCCTAAGCTTACCCCGTATTCTATTTTCCTTTTTAGGATCAAGACTAGTACCCTGGGTATGGCCTGGTAGAAGCACCATCATGCAGGTTGGGTCTTGGCCAGGGGTTGTCACCTTATTGACACGGCAACCTCGGGAACTCTCATTATAATAAGAAGGACCCACGTTGTCAGGGGAGCACTGATTTCCAAAATCCAAAAAATCACGTATATTTCAAAAATCCACAAAAATCACATATTTCAAAAATCCAAAAAAAATCATATATTTTCAAAATCAAACAAAAAAGTCATATATTTCAAAACTCAAAAACATCAAATATTTCCCAAAATCTCACAAAAATTCAGATATTTCCAAAAGCTCCAAAAAAACACCATCATATGCATTGCATGCATCGCATTATTTTTATTATGTCTTCCGCCTATTTAATAAGGCTCCACCCCTTGACCAAATATCAAGAAATGGTCATTCTCTAACTTGCTTTAAGGCAAGGGGTTGAGTCTATGAACAGATCTAACTTGTCTCCGTTTAAGTATGTGTAGAACGCAGGTTAAAGCTCAGGGGTGAAAACTCACAACTTTGCAGGTTCAGGTCTGTAACGCGCCAACATCAGACCGTCACAGTCATGTAACGGTCTACTCTCTGACCGTCACATTGTCTTCAGGGCCTTGGCTCTATTCTCTCAACAGGTCCATTCCTGACGGTCTTCATTCCGACCGTCACATCATTCTAACGGTCTGACGTTTGACCGTTACATCCTCCAGAGAACTAGATTCTCAGCTCATTCCCCTGACGGCCTATCGCCAGACCATCACATCCTAGTGGCGGCCATTTTCGGGATCGTTACACTCTCCAGAGGCTCTGTTTTACAGATCATTCTAGCCAAGTCAAGCCACAACTCGTGCTCACACAACTAAGGCATTCCCATCTCATTCAAATGAGCTTCATGAAACATGAGATTGATAAGATTTCAATTCCCGTTGTCAATTTACATCTTTTATCTATCATCCATTCAATTTCCTATCCGCAAGAGGGCGGATCTTCCTCAACGCTTTCACGTAGCCACGGCGTGCCTCGTCATTCTCTTCCACTTCTTCTTGCCATGGACGCACTTTGCTGATCTCCCACATGGTCAGCGCGTTCCGGACCGCTCTTTCATCCTCCTCGGTCCCCATCTTCCTAGATAGAAGGGGAGGGTAGTGTGATAGTGCAGGAGCTTCAATCCGGGGTAGTCCGATCTGAAGATGGCACCGGTGCGGGTTGTAGATCGCCATGGTAGTATTTCCCACTAGCTGGAGGTCCAGGCCTTGACGCTGCGGTATTCTAAGCAAAGTGCTCCGAAGGATTCTTGGCCGCATGATGAATTTCTCTAATGGCAAGGTGTTGAAGAAGAGGTGCCATTCATCCCGTGTTTTCTTGTCCGCCGTCTTGCATTCAACCTATGGAGAAAATCCAGATGCACCTCCAATAAAGAACAAGGGGTGGCTCCCGAAGATCCGGCTAGCAGAAGTTACATCTTCCTTGGGTTGGAATTTGATTCTCACTCCCATCCAACACTCAAGGAGTACCATAGAACCGAATAGTGGGCCTCCTAAGCAAGCGGAGCTTAGTCCTTCATAGAGATATGAGAGGATCGCTTGAGAGATGGACATTCCCCGCCACAACCCGCTGATAATGCTAAGATTTTGGGTATCTAAGAGGTGGTCGGTAGTTGTGAAAAGGAAGACTCCACATAAACAAACCGACACCGCCTTGGCTATGGCTTCATATCTCTCCCACTTGTTTTTATAATGAGAGACTATCCATTGTGCCATGGGTATCAAATGAATGTGGTGTGGGCTAATCATGGTCCTCATATCCTTTGGATTATGAATGAAATCGCTCAGGATCAAGGACGGGTCGATAGGCTCCACCGTATAGCAAACTAGATCTTCATCCCCTGCCTTAGTCTTAGGAAGGGTTAGGTATGTTTCTACCTCCTCTAATAGGACTATAGCTTCAAAGGAATGGAAGATGAAGGTGTGTGTTTGTGGATGCCACAACTCTATGAGGGCTGAAATGCTTGGCCAATCTAATGATAATTTCTGAAAGTTCTTGCCTAAGACCAATAGAGGTTGGAGGTGCCATGCCCTAAGGATTGCTAAGACTTCTAAAGGGAGTTCCTTGACCATGGGAGCCACCCACTTCAGATTGGAATAGCATCTTGGACCAGGAAGAGGCTAGAAGAAGAAGAGGAGATCATGAGGACAGATGAAGTGCAGAGAATTGATGAACTTGGTGAAGGTATAGAAGCTTACCGCTCTTTGAGCATTGGAGCTCAGATGCTTAGGGATTGAGGTCAGCCTTTATAGCTCTCCGTGTTCTTTTCTCGCAGCCTTGGGTCCGGTGTAGATCTTCTCCTCCATGGCCATCACCTCGAAGCTTCTCTTCATGATGTTTCCTGCCCTTAGGAGAGGTTCTTCAGCTCTTCTAGCAGAGAATTCATAAAGCTACGAATTTTGGCTAAGTTTCCAAGTTTTAAAGGCTTGCTTTTGGCTTTGGAGTGATGAGATTTGAGTTGGAAGGCCTTATCTCAAGTTTAGCAGAGTTCTAGTGGGGATTTGGGTAGTCATCCTTCGAGATTGGCCTCTCGCGGCACAATCCGTCTCGGAGTACAGTTCATTCTCTGACGGTCTATCGTAGGACCGTCACTTGGCTCTGACGCCCCATCTCTGGGCCGTCACGTTTTCCTGTGAGTTTCTTTTGGCCTAATTCTATTCTGTCAAGCGTAACAGTCTAACACTGCACCGTTACATATTGTGACGCATGGACCTTGAGCCGTCACGTTTTCTGCCGTTCAGTCTTGGCCTTTTCTTACTCAATTCTCCCTAACGGTCCGATTACAGCCGTCACTTGGCTTTAACGCCCACATCTGGACCGTCACATTTTCTGCAAGCTGCTTTAGTATAGTAGGGTTCTATCATCTTTAACGGTCTGAATTTGGCCGTTACACCATTATGACGCTCCCTAGTGGACCGTTACGTTTTCTGCTGCTTAATGTTGCAGTTTGGCCTCTGTCATCTCTGACGGCCTCAATCTGATGCGTTACATGAGTCTGACGATCTAGACTTAGACAGTCACTTTGTCTGCTGCTATTTTTTGTGCTATTCCGTTCTGCCTATGATTAGACCTGGCGGTCTTACACGCTTTCCATCTCATTCATTCTGTCCAGTTAGTTTAGTCACACATTACATCTCATTCACACATATTTCATCCGTTCTTTTCCACATGTCCACATGCATTTTTTTTCACACATGGATTCCTGCATTCGCCATTCATCATCCACATTCATTCCGGTATTTTCATTCACGTTTTCACATATCCATTTCCTGCATTCACATTCATATACGTGTTCATTTGCATTTACACATCCATTCATTCACATAAAAACACAACAAAACACAAAAAGATTTTTCATTCATTTCCATTCATAAAGTCATGTACAAGTAAGAAAAAGAAAACACAAGCTCATTCGGCCAGCTTGTCCGCCGGGCCGCCATCATCATCTCTGCCCTCGGGTCTCCTCGCTGGTGGCGCTTTGGAGGCACTCTCCTCCTGCTGTCCTCTCTCTGCCCTCTCATTCCTCCGCTGACCGGAGGAACTGACAAGGTAGTCAGCCGCTGAGCCGGTACGGGCAGCGCTCCTCGGTGCTCCACTCTGAGAGGCACTCCGCTCTGATCCTCGGCCCCTCATCCGTATGGTCCTCTCCAGGGTTCGTACCTCGACCTTCATATCTTGTGCCTGGAGCCGCGCCGCCCATGCCTCGGTCCGGTATCTCTATAGGTCCGCCGTCTGCGTGACCGACCGCTCAAACTCTCCTTTCCATCGGGCCACCTCTGCCCGCAGCAGCTCTGTCTCTGCCTGAGCCCGCTCAGTCTCGACACGGTTCCTCTCTGCCTCTGTCCGAGCACGCTCCGCCTCGGCCTTCGTTGTGGCTAGCTCTCTCGCCTACATTTTGCATTGTCAGGGTATTAAGCATTTGAATATTGCATAAGCATTTAGGTCTAAAAAGGCATTTAGTTTCTTACCCGCTCCGTGAGGGTGCTCTCCGCCTCCTCGGCCCGAGAAACCGCTCGGGCGAACTCGGCGTCTCGCTCAACTCTGCCCCCGACAGGCTATGATGAAGATGACGGGGCGTCCGATCCCGCTCTTTGGGCTCCTTCAGTCCGCTTCATTTAGAAATCATTGGTCAGTCCATCATTCGCATAATCATAAACATGAATCATTTAAGTCCTAGGTTTTGGGAATCTTACCAGAAGCTCCAAGGCAGCTCGGTACTCGTCCCGCTGCTGGACGGTGGCATGGAGAAGCCCTTCGAGCTCGGCTATCCTTCCCTCGGGGTCTAGCTGCATTTAGAAAGCATATGAGGCAGTGCATATAGGAATTTTCATGTAAAAGCATTAAGAGTTTAAGTTTAGAAATGCATACCGATCGTCGGGTACCTCGGTACACCCGGTCCCCATACCGCCGAGCGAAGGCCTTCAAGTACGCCTCCTCGCTCACGTCCCGCTCCTTTACCGCTCTGCCCCGCTTGTTCCAGTCGTGGACGAACTTCGCCTTTCGGGCGCACCAATCCACGTCGCCGCTAATGCCCTTCGATGACTTGCCCGGGCGCTCGTCACCGCAGCGTGGAAAGGTCACCTCGGGCTGGTGTAGTCCCCGAGTCCACAGGATCAGCCGGTAGTGGAGTGGCTCGATGACATTGATGCAATGAAGCCATATGTCTCGTCCCCGATACGAGAGGGCTGCCTCCACCCATGGCTGTCCCTCGTAGCTCTCGCCTCGGTATGAGGTCCATCTCACCTAGAAAGCATATGGTTCATGTCAGCATATTCATGAGCATTTAGAAATATTCATGACCACATAGAAGCATTTGAAGCATTTAGAAAGCATTTTTGAGTTTCGGGCTTACCGCCGTGTGCGGGAAGCAATCCAAGTCGTCCTGGATCGCCCGGGTCACTCTAACAATCGACCCAGGGTCCCTCGCAACCACCCATCATCTGGCGATCGGGATCCACCTGGGGTGGAGTAGTGTGCCTCTCCCGATGCCCGGGAGATACATGTAGCTCCAGATCTGCATATAGAAGTTTAATGTCAGTCGGTTGCATAAATCATGAGCATATAGAAAGCATTTAAGTCAAGTTTACCTGTAAGAAAGGCGAGAAGCCGCCCAGCATGGTCTGCCGGTCCGTAGTACTGAGCGACTCGAACAGGAAGGCTAGCACTGCCGCTCCCCATGCGTATTTCCCGACTCTGCCTAGATCTCTGATCATCGACAGTAGCCTGCAGCTGATGACATCTGCCCGAGTCACAAACAGGAGCTTCCCGAACAATAGCATGAGGAACCGTCTCAGGACGCGATCTCCCTCCGGTCCCGCCTCTGCCGCCACGTGTGGGTGCGCCTGCTCTATCACTCGCCCAATGTGCTCCTCCGGTAGCTCTCCCACGGCAATGGCTGCTCCCCTCAGTCCAAGGCTCTCCTGCAGCCGCGATCTCGAGAGCTGAGATGACGTCTGGCCCGACCTGATCAAATCTAGCCCCAGCAGCTCCTGGGCCATCTCTCGGTAGTCCCTGTAAGTCCAGCCTGTCACTGTGGCTCCGTGGACTCTCAACCCGGCAATCCTCGCCATGTCTTCCAGCGTGGGGATCATGTGACCCCACGGGAAGATGAACGCCCTGTTGATCGGATCCCATCTCTCGTCCAGCGCGTACAGCAGAGACGTGTCCATCCTGATCACCTCGATGCTGAGCACCTCGGCGAACCCCATCGATGCCAATCTCTCTCTAGTAGTCGGGCAGTGCCTGGTAGACCTCCCGGATCTGCAGCCACGATATCCTCGTCCGTATCTTCCCCTACATTCATTTAGAGCATAAGTTAGTCAATTGCATCATAGAATCATTGCATAACATTCATATAATGAAAAACCAAAAAAATTGAATAATTAAAAAACTAAAAATCAGTTTTGGGTCTCTGGTGGTTGTGAGGCCCTGGGGTAGGGCGTCACATGGCGCTAACGCACCAGTGGTGATGCGTTAGGCTTGTGACGGCTTCTGGAAGGACCGTCACATTCTCTGCTAGTAGGCATTTTCTCTTTCGTTTCCGTTGGCTTCTCACCTTGGCCAACAGGCCTACAAATGGATCCTAATAGGTTCATAGACCCATTTCCTACCCCCCATTCATACATGCACCCACATAAAAAACCATAAAAATTGAAAATTAAAAAAATTGGGCGAAGAGGCTTACCTCTCGATCTTGGCCCCTCTTCCTCTTCTTCTCTTGTTCCTTGGGTTCTCCCTCATCCATGGGGATTTCCCCTTGGTCCTCCTCGGCCGTGGGAACCTCTTCTTCCGCCGTCATTGGCCCCTCGCCCTGGTTTCTTCCTCTACGGGCCGTGGCACCTCCTCTCGCTCTATTTGGCAGTGGAAGCGTCGGATGGCCTTCTTGTTCATCCCTCTCTCCCTCTTCTTTGGCGGTTGAGGCTCGTCGCCGGCCATCTCCGATGGGTGGTCACCGGTGCTCTCGGTGGCTCTCGATTGGGGTTTTTGGGTGTTAGAATGAATGAGCGTGTGAATGAAGGGCCGTGACGGTTCGGTTTGTTTTTTTTTGAACGCTCAGGAAATGTGACGGTCTGTCGCCAGACCGTTACATTCTCTGACGTGTCTCCTTTGGACCGTTAGGTTGTTTGAATATGTTCCATTGAAAAAGGTGAACCGCCAATCTCTAACGGCCTGGTCCCAACCGTTACGTTATGTGACGCACCATCTCTAGGCTGTTACAGCTTGAAAGTTTCTTGATGAATAAAATGGTCTATTAGATGCTAGAATGGGTGTATTTTCTGCCATGATGCATATTATTGATGCTTTTCCTGCGTACAAATGGTTATGCCTTGTTTCATGTTCATATTAATTATCATTGGCTAATCTTTTGTTCATGGATGTAGTTATGAATAGCATCACGCTCTGCTGTTCCTCAAACAGGTAAGTCAGGTATAGTATCTTGATCCTTTGACCTTAATGCATTACTATATGGTATCTATGATCTATTCTCGAGAACCAGCTGGTCATTCATGTGTTTTGGGATCTGATGTTCCCCTTAAACAAAAATGATGATGATCTAAGTGCACATGTTTAATCGTTGGATAGGCCGTTAGGTTGGAAAAATTTGGGGACGATGGTTCTATCTTGCACGCCGTGGTTGCAGATGGTGTCCTGACCCTGATTTCTATGGTCTAGCAATATTATTCTCGAGTATTTTATATTTTATTCTTTCTTTGCATTTGTTTTGATGATTTCTTTTATTTTAGCCCAGCATGCATCATACGCATCCTTTGAGCTTTCATGAGCCTCATTTATCCAGATGTCTTAATGATGGTGAATAGATGTGTTCCTGATCTCGAATGAGGAGAGTCATTTCACTCTGAGTTGGAAGGTTTCCTTCGATCTGTTTGCTTGATTTGGTTGGCTGAAGATTCCTATCTGGAGTTTAGTCAGTTGTCTGTTTCCTTTCCGTTGCCTCCGGTGGCTAGCCGTGTTTTCCTTTCCTTAGTTGTAAGTTCCTCCAGACATGCGTCCTTTGGTTGGCTATTTCCTTGTGAGTAGTTCGAAGTTTTCCAGAAAATTCATGTCGCTTGTTGGTTAAACGGGTGTCGTTTGCCTTAACGCCCACTTTCCAGTCCGCTCCACTTCATTTCCGCTTCATCTCCATGTTTCATTTCGCTTTCGCTCCACCTCCGCTCGCTCCCCTGCAAAGAGGACGTTAAGGAGGGGCATCTGTTGACACCCGTTTTATGACCAATAAGTCGAGTCATCTCCTTATTCATTCTATATGATGCTCCAAGTTGTTCATTCTTCATTAAGTTCTCTTGATCAGTTGGAGGCTTATTTCATGGGTTTTTCCTCTTGGTTGAGTCTTATTCCTTGTGGCTTATCGTTTGGATGAAGTTTAGCAAGCTCTTATTGTCATTTTGATCTTGATTGTCTCTAACGGTCCACACCAGGGGAGTTACATCATTCTGACGCATCAGCCTTGGGCCGTTACATCTTGAAGAGTCCTACAGCTTAAGGCTTCTTTTTCAATCCTTATCCTTTGGCCTATCTGTTGATTCTAACGGACTGTCGTGTAGCCGTTACGTTCCTCTAACGCGTTAGCCCATGGCCGTTACATTCATTCAAGAGTCCAACTGCTTGATCTTCTTCCCGTTGATCTTATCTCTTTAGAGATAAGGTTAGTGTGACGGTCTCTCCCTGAGGCGTTACATATCTGTGACGGTCTATCGTGCAGCCGTTACATCCAACAGAGAGTCCTGGCTGGTCTGGTCTTTTCTCTGCCACTCCGTGGTCGAATTGAGAGTTTGATCTTGTGATTTCTCTTCCAAATCTGATCCTCAGAACCTTCTGCTTGATTCTATGGACTCTTAGGAGTATTATCTTTAAGAGTTTGTTAAGAGTTATCCTCTTTTCTTACTGGATTATCCTCTGCTCGACCAGAGATTTTGAGGGCCTATAAATAGCACCCTTAACTTCATGGCAAAAGAGGGAGAATTCTGGAGTTTGCGTCGAAGTGCTGCCGCATTATGGAGTCATATTCATCCAAGAGGAGCTTGTTTCTATGTCCATCTGACTCACAGTCAAGTGAGTACTTCGGTTTTGGGTTTTAAAGTTCATAGTTTGCACACTTGTGTTCTTCCCTTTCTCCTTTCATCATAGCATTGTCCCACTCCTTTCTCCCACGTTCTATCATCTGTTTTCATCATCTAAATATCCTTCCCACGTTTTAAAACGCCCAGAGGGGTTAAAAAACCAAAACTTCCCCGGTATTTCCCTTTCCTTTTGAATGAAATTAAGTCCTTTGATTATTGATACTACACTTGTTTGAAGGGCTAAATTGGGATTGTTTCCTTGTGTTTCACGTTCTTTGGCAGGTTTACAGAGTTCATAAGACGAGGCCCAAGCTTTCTAGCCGGCTGGAAGGTTTGGAGTTCGAAGGATTCATAGGTTGTTTCTGCAGGTTTTCTGACGGTCTTCATCAAGCACGTCAGGCTTCTCTAACAGTTCATTGTTCGACCGTCACACTTCTGTGACGCACAGGCTATTGACCGTTATATTCAAACAGATCTGTAGATTTCATTGGTTTCTCTCTCCCGTGGGCGGGTGCATCATCCTCCTATTTCTAAGGTATTATTCAAGTCTTTTGCTTGTTTTACTACCTTAGTGGCGATCACGTTCTTTCCTTAGTGTTGGGCAGTGATTCTCTCTCATATCTCTTGTTTTCTTTGCTTGTTCCACCCACACGGTGTGTTTTTATTTACTCTTTGCTCCACGCTCCGGCGTGTGTTTTTCTTTGCTTTCCTTAGTTTAGTTCGATTGAGATAGCATTGCCCATGCTAGAGCTTGTTCTGATTGCCTAGGTTCATGGTTCACATGTCCATAGGTTGATTGAGATCATTATTTTTTTGCTTATCATATCATTCATCACCATCACAACCACATAAGAGGAGGAAAACAAATCAACACAAGGTGAAGGTAGCTCGGTCAGGGTGGAGTGCCACTAGACCTTGGTGAAGGTAGCTCGGTCAGGGCGGAGTGCCACTAGACCAAGGAAAGGGTAGCTTGGTTAGGGCGGAATGCCACTAGACCAAGGTTAGGGTAGCTTGGTTAGGGTGGAGTGCCACTAGACCAAGGTGAATGGTAGCTTGGTTAGGGCGGAGTGCCACTATACCAAGAAAAGGTATTCCGATCACTCGGGGAATGTTGGTTGTGCCGTATGATACAGCTTCATATGCTTCCCATTGAGTGGGGAGAACTGGATGACTCCTTTGTGGTCCACCAGGATGTAAGCACCTCCCTCACATACTCGGTGGATGATGTATGCTCCGACCCAATTTTTGACCAACTTCCCTTTGGGATTGGAGGCCATCACTTCTCTTCTCTTGACCATCACCAGGTCTCCTTTCTTGAATTCCCAACCTTTGACCAGCTTATCGAAAGCACGGGCCATGCGAGCTTGGTAGAGTTGGATGTTTTGTTGCGCCCGGAGGCGCTTTCCTTCGAGCTTGGCGAGCTCTTCCAATCTTCTTTCTGCATTGGTTTGTTCACCGCTGACTAGTCCATGCTAGATGGCGACTCGCAGCGAAGTAACTTCTAATTCAATCGGCACCACATCCTCTGACCCATACACGAGGGAGAATGGCGAACAGTCGATTGGGGTTTTATAGACAGTACGATAGGCCCAGAGCGCCTCGTACATCCTTTCTTCCCAGTCCTTTTTATTAGACTTGACAGTCTTTGCCAGCAACGTGCATAGTGTCTTGTTGAAGGCTTTTGCAAGTCCATTAGCTTGAGGGTTGTAGGGGGACGATGTCCTCCAGTCAATCTTCCATTTTTCGGCTAGCCGGTAAACCTTCTGATTTCTGAAATGGCTGCCATTGTCAGAGATAATTCGGCTGGGAATCTCAAACCAGAATATTATGTTCTACCAGAAGAATCTTGCAACCAGTTCTCCCGTCACATCTCTTAACGCAACTGCTTCTGCCCATCTAGAGAAGTAATCTGTAGCTGCTAAGATGTATTTGCACCCTGATGAAGATGCTGGTAGTGGCCCTACCACGTCCATGCCCCATTGAGAAAACGGCCAGCTTGGTAAGGTAGGATGTAGTGGCACTGGAGGCCTTCTTGACACATTGGCGTGTTCTTGACACTTTTGACAAGCCCTAGTGAACTTGCAGCAGTCATCAAATATAGTGGGCCAATAGTAACCCAATTTCTTTATCTCAATTTTAATCTTTGGGCCGACCTGATGCGCTCCAGCTGACCCCACATGGATTTCTTGCATCACCTGCCCCGCTTCTGCTGAAGACAAGCAACGAAGTAGGACTTTTCTTCGGGCATCTGCCATTATTCGAAACAAGGTTCCGTTCCTCATCTCGTAAGAGTCTTTGACCCTGAGGAGTTTCATTCTCTATTCTTTTTCTTTTGGGAGTTGCTGGCGCTGAAACCACTGTAGGAGATGTTCTCGCCAATCGGGTCGTTGGACTTCTTCGACGGGTACCACCTCAATCTCTTGTTCATCGGCTAAGACCTCGGTTACACTGGGGACTTCCCGGTGGTTGATCACTATTATATTCAGGCACGTGTCTGGCGGGACCGCTAAAGAACTGGCCAGCTTAGCGAGGGCGTCTGCCTGAGCATTCTGGCCTCGGTTGATATGTTTGATGCTGATGAAGTAGAATCTTGACATC